>CM057828.1:22861653-24061653 GCA_030068075.1 Paguma larvata | reverse complement strand
CTGGCTTTCCTATTTCCCATTCTCCTATTAGCAGAATTTAATAGAGAACAAGGGGGCAAAAGAAATATAGTTTGTAGGGTCTCAGCTTCCACACTACAAAATACAGTTTCAAAGGATGAGTATGAAGCTGACAGAAAATACCCAAAAAGCCAACAACATCTATATAATTTCTCCTCTCTAGGTACTTAGGTAATATTCTGCAAATACTTAGAAACAGAAAACTCTAGTTAAATTAGGCTATTTAATTTTTCTCATGACCTCTGGGAAAATTATATAAATAATGAACACTAATATAAGGGCATCTATTTTAACACTCCAAACTTTCAACTCATGTATTCAAAAATCATCACGAGAAAAGATTAATGTGGATTAATGAAAGGTCTGAATTGCTAAAATCTTAGATGAATGCTATTTTATTACTCCAAAACGTAAGTAGCTTTTTCTTTTACCAAATCTTTTCTTAATGATTAATTTTAATATTTTTATTGCCTGAAGGATGCCTGAGTGGCTCAGTCAGTTAAGCATCCAACTCTTGGTTTCAGCTCAAGTCATGATCTCACGGTTTGTGAATTCAAGCCCCGCATCAGGCTCTGTGCTGACAGCGTGGAGCCTGTTTGGGATTCTCTCTCTCTTCTTTCTCTCTGCCCCTACCCCACTTATGCTGTCTCTCTCTCAAAATAAATAAACTTTAAAAAGTTGTTTTATTAGTTTTATTGCCTGAAAAGTTCTGAATCTTCCTCTGGAATAGCTGACTTATGAAAACATCATTTCAAACATATCATATCTCCAAATCTAAGATGTCATCAATTATACAACACAGCTCTATTCCATAAACCACTAAGGTGAAAAAAATGCTGTCAGTTAAACTATGACTCCATGGGTTGTTTCAAGGACTTCTAAGAATTATTGAAGGAACTCTTTCACATTAATAATCTAATGTACTACAAAAGGGTATTACCTCAGAATATACTTTAACAACTTTTTTATTATCAACTTCTATTGTATCAGTTCTTTAGTATTTTGGTCTCTTAACAGTCTATTTTTATTTCCTTTGTAGTTTTATCTATTATTACTCAACAAATAGCATGAATATTAACCTCAGTTCATTTCTGTTCATTCTACGCTGATGGGCTAAATAATTTCATTCAACATTTATAGGCCTAAGGCAGGAGATGGGAGAGGATGGGAAAGAAAAGGTACAAGGTTTTTTGGGGTGGTCATGAAAATGTTCTAAGATTATGGTGATGACTGCACAAATGTAAATATATTAAAAAACCACTGAGCTATATAAAACACAGAAATTGTATTCAATGTTAAAATTATGATAAATTCTGCTTTCTTACATTAAAACAGTTAAAATATAGCATATTTTTGAAATAACTGTAAATTAATATATTAGAAGATTCTCTAGTTCAGGTGTCAGCAAATTTTATCTGTAAATTACTTAATAGTAAGTATTTTAGGCTTTATAAGACACATACAGTGTCTATCAATTTTTTTAAAACCACCTTTAAAAATGTAAAGCCATTCTTAGCTCTAGGGCTATAGCTTGTTGACCCCTGCTCTAATCAGATGCTTTTCTTTTTTTCTTTCAGAAAAACCATAAATAACAAAAAATTTGTTTTCCAGAATGCAAGCAGTCAAGGGGCAACTGGGTGGCTCAGTCAGCTGAGTGTCCGACTCTTGATTCTGGCTCAGGTCACGATACCAGGGTCACAGGATAAGCCCTGTGTTGGGCTCCATGCCTAAGCATGGAGCCTGCTTAAGATTCTCTCTCTCTCTCTCTCTCTCTCTCTCTCTCTCCTCTCTCTCTGCCCCTTCCCCCATTTGCATGTGCTCTCTCTCTCTCTAAAAATAAAACTATAAAAATAAATAAATTTTTAACAAAAAGCAGTTTTAGTCTTAGAGAAAAATTCTTTTCACCACTCATGTACCACTACTGTAGGCGACGGGGGAGGGGGGGGAGGTGAATACTAACAGAAATTATTTCCACACCATAAATCAAATTTTCTAGATGTTATCTTCTCAGCATCCAAGGCATATTAGTGGAAAAAGACAAACTTCAGATATTTATCATTAATAACTCAATGCTATTTATTTCTCGAAGATCTGAGAGGACAAGGACTCACTGGTGTGTACCCTACAAATCTAATCAAAATTCACATTTCCAATTGTGCAAGGAAATAAATACATCATCAATTTCTTTTACTAATTAGAACTTCCAGAACTCAGGAGTTCCACAGAATCCTAGGGTTCCATGAAGTACCACTTATTCGAAAGATCGTGACTTAAAAAATGATAAATTGTTTTTTGAACTTTGTGCACTGAAAGAGAGGTCACAGTGCTGCAAGGTGATCAAACAGGTCCATTAGCAGATTCCTGTCAGCTCCTTAAGGTAGTGCAATTTTCAGAAATTCCACGTAAACCGAATCACATCAGAGTATTTACTCTTCCATGTGTGACTTCTCTACTCAGCATAAAGACTCTCAGATTAATCCACGCTGTCATGTGCATCCAATTTCTTTTTGCTGAAGAGTATTCCACTGTACAGATATACCACGTGGTCTTCATTAGCCTGTTAATGAACAGTTCAGTTATTTCCAGTTTCTGAATACTGTGATTAAAGTTCCTATGGACATTCTTGTACACATCTTTTTTGCTGGGTCATTATGGTAGATGTCTGTTTAATTTTCCAAGGAATGATCAGTTTTCCAAAGTGGGTGTATCAGTTTTACATTCCCACCAGAAATGTAAATGTCCCAGTTGACCCCACATCATCATAAACACTGGTATTACCTATCTTTTTTAACTTTAGCCATCTAATGACATCTGTCATTTTAATTTGTATTTTCCTAGTGACTAACAATGTTGACCACCTTTTCATGTTCTTATGATCCATTCATATGGCTTCGTCAAATCTTCTGTCCATTTTAAATAGAGTTAAGACTTTTTTATGTAGGAGCCCTTTGTATGACACATATATGACAAATATGTTTTTCTGTTCTGTGGTTTGCCTTTGGTTCTCTTTTGTTCCTTTCACTTATGGTTGGTTCTCTACATCCTTAAATTTTTAGTACCAGTAAATCATAAATATTTTTTCTGTATTTTTCTTCTAAAAGTATTATTGTTTTTACCCTTACAACTTAATACCATTAACCATTTTCAATTACTTTTTGTATTTGGTGTGAGGTAAGAGTAACTGTTCATTTTTTTATGGATTTTTTTGTCTACTTGTTGTATCAGAGAGTCTATGAGAGAAGTATATTAAATCCACATCTATAATTGTGGACTTGTCTATTTTTCCTTTTAGTTCAATTTTTGCTTTAAATGTTTTGAAGCTATGTAATTAGGTGTATACAAATTAGAACTGTTATACCTTCCTAATGAAATGAACGTTTTAACATTATCCCTTTTTATCTCCAGCAGTGTTTCTTGGCTAAAGTCACTGTATCTCCTATTAGTATAGTCAGAAGAGTTATTTCTTAATATTTGCATGATATATTGTTTCCTTTACTTACTTTTACCCTGAACTTCAGCTTATGCTTTGTAAGCAGCATATAGTTGGATTTTGTTTTTTATTTATATCTGTCTTATCATGGGAGCATTTAGTCCATTTGCATTTAATTACTGATGTAATTGAGTTTCAGTCTACCATCTTTCTACTTATTTTCCGTTTGTCTCCTTGTTTTCTGTCCTTTGATTCTTCCTTTACTTTCTTTTCTATTAATTAAATATTTATTATTCTGTATTTTACAGGCTTATCTTTTAGCATCATTCTTTCAGGGGTTACTGTAAAAGACACAAAAATGCATCTTTGTTTTCTGTCTTAAATTAGTAATTTTACCATGTCCCATACAATGAGAGATTCTTATAACTTGACTCTATTTACTTCCATTTGTTAATTTTTTTTTTAACATTTATTCATTTTTGAAAGAGACAGAGTGCGAGTGGGGGAGGGTGAGAGAGAAAGGGTGACACAGGATCCAAAGCAGGCTCCAGGCTCTGAGCTGTCAGCACAGAGCCCAACGTGAGGCTCAAACCTATGAACTACATGATCATGACCTGAGCTGATGTTGGACGCTTAACTGACTGCGCCACTCGGGTGCCCTTATGTACTTCTTTTTGCTATTGTTGCCATGGAATTACATCCAAATGTTATATTATTTCCCAACATAACATTTCCAATGGAATATTGGACATTGTTAAAACTGTTGGTTTAAGCAGTTAATAGCCTTGCCCAACATATTTGGCTACTCCACTATTCTTCATTCCATCATGCTTCTGAGAATTTTTTTTCATAATTTTTTCATTAAGTTTATTTATTCATTTAGAGAGAGAGAGAGAGAGAGCATGAATCCCAAGCAGGCTCCATACTGTCAGCACAGAGCCTGATGTGGGGTTCGAACTCACGAAACATGAGCTCATGACCCAAACTGAAACCAAAAGTCAGAAGCTTAACCAACTGAGCCACCCAGGCATCCCTAAAACTTTTTTTCTTTAGCCTGGTGAACTTCCTTCATATTTCCTGAAGGGTGGATATGCCACTTCCATCAGCTTTTGTTTATCCAAGAATGTATTTATTTCATTTTTATTTTTGAATGATATTTTCACTGAGTACAGACTTACTTGTCAGTTTTTTTTCTTTCAGTGCTTTAAAGGTGTCATTCTACTGTTTTCTGACTTAGCTGATTGAAAAGTCAATTTTGAAAATTCTTATTATTTCTCTGTAAGTAACAGGTCTTTTGCCCCTCCTATGTTATAAGATTTTCTTTGTTTATATGTGGGTTTCAGCCCTGTGATCCAGAACTCTATGAGCTGAGGAAAATAACAGCAACAGTGGACACGGTACTAATTCCTACTATTAAGTTGCTGACTACTTAAAAAATATAATTATTAGTTACTTCTTTTGGCTTAGTGGTGCTATGAAAAAGTTTCCAAAGCACAGAGGCGAAGTGTTTGTTATTTATCCTGTTTTGGACTCACTGAGCTTCCTGTATCAGCGGTATGAAGTCTTAACAGTTCTGAAAAATTACCATTATTTCTTCAAATACTGCTTCTGCCCCCTTCCCCTATCCATTTCATCACTGTCTTAATCTGTTTAGGCTGCTACAACAAGACACCATGGACTGGATGGCTTATAAATAACAGAAATTTATTTCTCACAGTCTGGAAGCCAGAAGTCGGAGATCGAGCTGCCACTCGATGGTGTGAGGGCCCTCTTCTCTGCCTCAGACTTCTTCCTGCACTCTCACGTGGTGAAAGCGGCTAGGGAGCTTTCTGGGGATCTCTTTCACATAACCATTAATTCCACGCATGAAAGTTCCACCCTCGTGACCTCAGCACATCCTCAAAACCTCACCTCCTCATACCATCGCAATGAGCATTAGGATTTCAACACGAAATCTAGAGGAACAAATATTCAGACCATAACACTTAGGAACTCCAATTATATATATGTTAAATCATCTGGCCATGTTACACTTGTTTTTTATAATGTTCTGATTCTCTCCATCTTATTTCCTTAGAGCTTTAAAATTTTTTTTTAACGTTTATTTATTTTCGAGAGACATAGAGACAGAGCGTGAGCAGGGGAAGGGCAGAGAAAAAGAGGGAAATACAGAATCTGAAGCAGGCTCCAGGCTCTAATGAGTCGTCAGCACAGAGCCCGACGTGGGGCTCAAACTCACAGACCATGAGATCATGACCTGAGCTGAAGTCGGCCGCTTAACCAACTGAACCAGCCAGGTGCCCCTCCTTAGTGCTTTAAAAATATCCTCGCAATATCAAGAAACAGAGCAAGCATAAACTTCAAAAACTACCTTGGAAAAAAAAGTTAAAATTAGCAAATTACTTCTCCCTTTTAGGGAAAATGCTGGCAATTCAGTCTGACCTTCAGTCTCATCCAGGAAAGCTATTAAATATGTTTAAGAACTTATGAGGTCATGACAAACAGGAGACAGAACGAGGTATATAAGGAAGGTGCTTAATTTGCAAAAAGTATCACTTGGTTATGATAAAAACCTTTTTCGGGCACCAAACTTTTATCTTCTTGACTCAAATACTTTTTGTCAGTGTAATAATCCTTTGACATCTATATGTTATATTCAGATTTATTATGTATTTATCCATAAACATTTTAATTACTTTTAATTTTTTTTAATTTATTTTTGAGAGAGAAAGTGCAAGCAGGGGAGGGGCAAAGAGAGAGGGAGACACAGAATCCGAAGCAGGCTCCACGTTCTGAGCTGTGGGCACAGAGCCTGACCCGGGGCTCAAACTCACGAACCATGCAATTATGAGCTGACCCAAAGTTGGATGCTTAATGAGCCACCCAGGCACCCTTTTATCCATAAACATTTTAAAGCTTTAAAATCCTTAAATCTATCATCCAATGTTAAATTAAAATCGCTTTTCTCCCCCAAAGTTGAGATATGCATTAACAGCCACATGTACATAATTCATTTACCAATTTACAGTTCAAATAATATGAATGGCATCACTATATACATAGCCCTATGGAGTTTATAAGCAGTCTTCACATCTTATTTGATTCTTAAAGTGATCCCGGGAGGTAAAATGGTATAACTATTTCCCATTTCTGTTATACAAATGAGAAAACAAAAGCTCAAAACTTAAGTGACTCATCCAAGAGTCATTAAGCTACTAAGTAAATCTTGATAAAACAGAAATTTAAAATCTGTGTGTTCTTTCCAGTAATCTGCTCACAAGTAAATCAGCTCGTGTGCAGATGACAAGTGAACCACAAAACTGCCTTTCTTTTCAATATTTGTAAATTTAATATTCTTGAGTAAAGTAAGTCAAAGCATGAGTGATCATCTTTTTCAAAAGAAAAACCACACCTTGGGGTACCTGGGAGGCTCAGTCGGTTAAGCTTCCCTCTTTGGCTCAGGTCATAATCTCATGGTTCCTGAGTTCGAGCCCCGCCTCTGTCCTGAGATGTCAGCACAGAGCCTGGAGCCTACTTCAGACTCTGTCTCCCTGTCTCTCTGCCCCTTCCCTGCTCATACTCTGTCTCTTTCACTCAAAAATAAAGATTAAAAAAAGAAAGAAAGAAAAACACACCTTCTTTCTGCCCCTTCCCCATTCAACCACATTCTCTCTCTCAAAATAACTAAACTTAAAAAAAAATATTTCTTAATGAAGAGACCTTAATTGACAATTTTTTAAGTATTTTTAAAACTAGGTTTATACAACGTAGATAATAGTATAAATAGTTATACAATGTTAGCAATATCAAATTATCTATCTACAAATTTCATTTACCGTTATACCAAATGTGCTTAACGAATTCTTTCCAGGACACCTGGATGGCTCAGTCGGTTAAGCGTCGAACTCTTGATTTTGGCTCAGGTCATGATATCTTGGTTTGTGGGCTCCGGCCCCACACAGGATTCTGCACTGACAGAGAGAGGCCTGCTTGGGAACCTCTCTCTCTCTTCCTTTCTTTCTGCCCCTTCCCCATTCAACCACATTCTCTCTCTCAAAATAACTAAACTTAAAAAAAAATATTTCTTAATGAAGAGACCTTAATTGACAATTTTTTAAGTATTTTTAAAACTAGGTTTATACAACGTAGATAATAGTATAAATAGTACCTCTGCAGGAGCCCTGTAAACATTCCTCCTTCCTCCTTCAGTAGGCCTGTGAACATTTCTCCTTGGGGAGAATCATTAAGGACGAATTCCAGACTCAATACCACAAATGGTCAGGAAAAATTTTCAAATATTCCTGGTTATATTTCAACACTTTTGTGAAGACATTTCTGATAAAATGAGAACAAAAAAACCTCTAACAAACCTTCCACTGCTATCCAGCCTTTCTAGACTAGCCAGTGTTTTGGGGTTTTTTTGTTTCTGTGTTTTTTTGAGAATTTTAATACACTTCAAATCAGTGTGCCAGGTTCATTTCAGCTCCTTCATTGCCAAGCCTGAGGGCAGAAACTGTTTCAGTTTCTCTGCTTTCTCTTGTGATGCCCAATGTATAAAGGTTTAAACTTCACATTAGCCTTATTTTTCTTGATCTTAACAGAGTTGGCATCTTTGCCTGGCCATGAGCAGAAAGTCCCTGATTTCTTCAATTTCGTGAGTCATGGCTACGAGGGATACAGGGGAGTATGCAGCTGGCACCCCCCCCCCAAAGATCTAGCCAGGGTACATTTAAATAAAATTATTTACAATATCAATAAACTCTTTTCGAGAATGTCAAGTGTTACACATTCCATCACAGAAACAGGCCACACTCACTTACTGTATGAACACAGATGTTAGCTTCCTACATAACAAGCCATTTCTGTCATGGGCAGTATAACCCAGTGCTTCAAATAAAGGAAAGAAAAATAAACAACCGTATGAAAAGCTCCATAGTCCTTTTTTTTTTTTTTTAAAGTTTATTTATTTCTGAGAGAGAGAGCACCAGCAGGGGAGAGGCAGAGAGAGAGAGAAGGAGAGAACCCCAAGCAGCCTTCGTGCTGTCAGCCGGGAGCTGAACACCAGGCTCGATCTCACAAATGATGACATCGTGACCTGAGCCGAAATCAACGGTCAGACACTTAACCAACTGAGCCACCCAGGCGCCCCTGCCATAATTTTAAGTATAATAAACTACGGCCACTGACATATTATAATAACATTATATATTACATAATATCTAATGTTATATCTAGTATATGGCAACATATAGGACTAACAGACGTGTTAGACATGAAGAAAGTAAAAATCACCTCTGAAAAATGAAAAGGGGAATTATAAGCTGCTTTTTAAACTCTATTATCCAAAAAAAAAGTCAGTTAATGTAACTTATAATTGTTTAAACTAACCAGCTAAGGCTAAGATCCATAATTTAATCCTTATATAAATCAATTATCTTTGCACTACCAGGAATGTAACATACCCATAACTCTGGACATTCAGGAATAGTAAATACATATCAGTGGTCTTATGAGGACTTAGCCGAGATTATAGGTGGCTCAAGGCCATCAATCACCAGGAAGGTACACAACTCCAAAGGATGGGAGACTGTAGATATCTGCATCCTGCTGGTTTTTTTCTGAGTAGAAAGCTACTGATACATAAATCAACAAAATTATAATACTTATAAAACATCTCAATTTTTTAACCTCTATATTTCATTTTTTCCTCTCATTTCATGACATTTTTAATGACTGCTGCTCTTCCCCATTTTGTTCCAAATCAATGTCTTCCAAGAGTCAAACCCAGAGACTTCTATCACAGTGGTAGTTCCTTTGGTATCAGGAAGACTTACAAAAAAAACTAGCAGTTCTCAATTCTGTAGTTAATCTTTCAATAAATATTCTGTGCTCACATTGTAAGCACTTCAATTTCTTACTAAGAAACTGAACTTCTTGAAGAAATACGTGAATTATACTTAATGAATTACTGTAGATTCAGGGTTATTCCTATAATGTCATTCCCAAAAATGAATGGGATAGAAAAGTGTCTTTATAGGCACTATAGAATCCCCAGTCCCTCTTATCTTAGTAACAGTAACTTACAGTTTTCCATATGTGAAATTATCTCTTCTGTCATATGCATCAGAGCAGACACAAAGTTGAAATCTCTAGCAAATAAAGCTCCATGAAACATAACAGTGTTATTTGGAGAAGAATGGGCAGTCCGGATTTACCAAGAGCAACTTTTTATCTGAAAGTGTGTAGATCCAGAAACAGTGATCTGGTATCTAACAGACAAGAGAGTTGTCATACTCTGGTATGTTTTGGAAAAGGATGAGTCTACAAAGACAGCCCAAAATCTATTTCATCTGTACAGCAATGATCTAGAAAGATTTCAACAGGAAAAAAAGAAATAAGTAGAGGAGGGGAAGGATTGTTTCTCTTTTCAACAAAGAACAGTAGGTTAAAACTATTTTTACTTTTATTATTCTGCATCCATCTGTATAAAGTATAAAGAAAGTCAAAAGGTCACAGTCTCTAGATGTGGCTATAGGTTCCCATGCAATTTTGTGGTTAGAAGTTAGGAAGTGACTGGAATTGTTCCCTGTTTCAAAGGTAGGAAATGAGAGGTTATCCTGAGGTCAGGATCTTCTAATGTGGCTCTTGATCTAAATTGTGTTAACTTGTTCTGCTCCAGGATGAAAGCAATTATGACCAGATCAATGTGCTCTGCATCTGGTTAGTCAGCTGCTCCAGAGTAGGCAGCCAGCAAAAGAGCTTTGGGGCCCTCTCTGGGCACTGTGCCTCCTAAGATTTGAGTATAGGCCAATCCTGTTGCCACTAATTCTTAAAAGGTATTTTCAGATCCCCAAGAAGTAAAATAAACATAAATAGAAAATGCCTTCCTTTTAATTTTCCAAGTAAGCTGTGATTGAAGTGTTACACGTTTTACTCTAACATTCACTAGAAAATGAAATATTTTAACAACTCTATATATGAAACCACTAAACTGGATCAAGCGTCAGCCTTAGAAGCATCAACTAATTGCTTGGAAGAGGAAATTTAAAAAGGAAGTCACTGGTTTGTTTTGTTTGCTTGTTTCTTAAAGAGGAACAAACAATGCGAGAAAGAAGAGAGTCCCAAAACTCAGGTAACTATGAAGTCTTCTTAAAGGAAATGGTTTGAATACAAAATTTTTACGACTGTTGCTATACCTACAAGTGGTCTTAACTACAAAACCTCAGCATTAATCCGATTTTATTACAAATTCCATGGTAAAGTTTGAAAAAGTGCTTCAGGCCCATCACTAACTTTGTTTCAAGTTAGAGTTCAGGAAAATCTGAGATAAAAGGTATGTTCACTAAAAATAAGAATTGTTAATCAGCCAGTCACCTAATCAAATGGTAATACAGCAAATCACAAAAGGGAAAAAGTACACCCACGTACTGTAAGTATTTTAACCTGAAACATTCAAATGTGCTTACCAATCTTTTGCTGTGAGACAAAGGTCATGATATGCATTTCTTACATAAACCACGTGCCGACACCGACTCTACCATTTCTAGTCCATTTCTTTAACCCTAAAGGAAAAGGTGAAAACACCCGTGAAGCAATGAATGTCAAACTCTTCAAGATTTGAATGACCTTTACAGGCTTTTAGATGCCTTTCTTACATCCAATTACAAGGGATATTTTTTTAGCACCCTGCCTTAATTTTTTCCAAAGTTTTCACAGAAATGACTCTCTTTAGGTGTTAATATTTCATTGGTTTAGGCAATATTCGATTAAATTATGTAATTACAATGACAAGCTGGCATACAATAACTGTTAAGAATGTAAGCTCAAACTAAAGAAAAGCCTACTAGCTACCAGTTAGTATTAAACATGAGCCAGGGCGCCTGGGTGGCTCAGTCCATTAAGCATTGGACTTTGGCTCAGGTTATGATCTCATGGTTCTTGAGTTTGAGCCCTATATTGGCTGAGCTCAAGCCCTGCTTCTCTCTCTCTCCCCCTCGTGGGATTCTCTCTCTCTCCCCCCTTTCTCACTCTCAAAATAAATAAATAAATGAACAAATCCTGGCTCCTGACCAGTAGTCTTACAGAGGGAATGAAGACCAAATTAGTCAGATCTTCTACTGCATCCTCTCACTGGCCTTCTTAAATGCTACATGTGAAGGTCTCTGCAGGCATGCAACCATCTATGACCTCCAAAATACTTTAAGCACTAGTAAGGTTCTTAATTGCAGTGGAGAATGATTTGACCTTTCCTTTCTAAATGGAGTGCTGATGAACTATAATAAAATTTCCATGCAACTTTAAGTAATGTTCTTAAACTGGACAAGAAACAGATAAAAGAACTAAATTCAGTATTACAGTTCAATGAAAATTTTGTCGCACAATCTTCTTCTATTTAATTATTTTATAACTGGAAGTTTGTACCTCTTAATCGTCTTCACCTATTTTGCCTGTCTTCACAATCCCCCCCACCCCCCGCCCCGGCAACCACTACTTTGTTCTCTGTATTTATTAGTCTATTTCTGGTTTTCATGTGTTCATTTGGCTTGGTTTTTTAGACTTCACACATAAGTGAAATAATGTGGTATTTGTCTAGGTAAAATCAGACGTCCATATGGTCGTGTTTCATTCTTTTTAGTGCCCAATCATCTTGTTAGCCCAACTCTGTGAATGTGATTTCTTTTTAAAAAATAAGATTAAATTCCATTTGAAAAATTTATTACCTTATTTCATTCTTACAACAAATACTATTTGAAATATGTGGGTATCAGCTAAGATTTGCTGATTATTTTATGTAGACATTACAAATAAGGGCATCTGAATGGTTCAGTTGGTTTAGAATCCAACTCTTAATTTTGGCTCAGGTCATGATCCCAGGGTTGTAGGATCGAGTTCCACACTAGGCTCTGTACTGAGCACGGAGCCTGAGATTCTCTCTCTCCCTATGCTTCTTGGCCTCATTTGCGCATGCTCTCTCTCTAAAAAGATAACATAACATAAAACATAAAATAAAATATAAATACTTATCAGATTTGATCTAATGCTTTGTTTTCATCATGCCTTGGAACAAGGTTTATGGTGAACTCATAGGCACATGAATACATGGTCATTTATATGACTGCTTTCATAATAGCAGCCTGAAAATTTGATTAAATAAAATCCGAGTCATCAGGAATGCAAATAATCAAGGGAAAAGAAAACAACAAGGCTCTCCAGAACTCATGAGCAGTTAAGAGACAGTAAAGTGGGTCTGAATTCATTATTACTGAACTCCAGAATGTATTTTACAATAATTAACTTCAAATATTGGGGGGTAGGGGGAGAGAAATCATCATTAAATTACAGTGAGTGAGAACGTTCAATTTAATAGATTTTAAAAGTGCCTAGAGCATTAAAATTCTTAATGAGTTCAAAATAGTCTATGGCCTTTGCGGTTCCAACTGTTTCCAAATATGCGGATTCTTTTACCAAGAGAAAACAAAAAGGTCATTTTTGACACCCAGATTTTATTTTTATCTGGAAATTTTAAAATAGCAGCATAAGTCTCTTGTTTTAAGCATATCGTTCCAGTTTAGGTCTTCCCTGGAGCCCTAGTGTATATTTACCTTCTGTGTACACATTTCATTAGCATTACCATGTATCTCTCTGACATTCTCATTGACACAAAAGGGTAAAGAAAGATTTTTATTCTTTTTTCTATTCTTTCTGTATGCAAAGAGAAAATATTAAATTTAAAGATTATTTTCACTGATGATTTAAAAGACTTAGCTTTCAATAACTGACGCCCTAGAATGTAATAATATTTATAGTTTACTATAAAACCTGACACTGGTTTTGACACAAAATTAAGGACAAATTGAGACTTATTTATTTGAGCAAATCTTTCAACATTAAAATATGAGCAATCTTCTGTTTGTAAGTTAACCAGACAACTTACAAGTTTATGTCCCTATACACTAGCAATCATATCCTTCAAAAATGATTACAAATGAGGGGACTGGGTGACTCAATTGGTTAAGCATCCGACTCTTAATTTCAGCTCAGGTTTGTGAGATCGACCCTGTAACAGGCTATGTATTGACAGCGTGCGGAGCCTGCTTGGCATTCTCTCTCTCCCTCTCTTTCTACCCCTTCCTTACTGTGTGCATGCACACTTCCATGTGTTCTCTCTCTCAAAATAAATAAACATTAAAGAAAAAGATTACAAATGTACGGACACCTGCATGGCTCAGTCAGTTAGGCATCTGACCTCAGCTCAGGTCATGATCTTACAGTCCATGAGTTCGAACCCTGTGCTGGGCTCTATCCTGTCAGCTCAGAGCCTGGAACCTGCTTCGGATTCTGTGCCTCCTTCTCTCTCTGCCCTTCCCCCTGCTCATTCTCTGTCTCTCCTTCTATCACCCAAGAATAAACATTTACAAAAAAATTTTTTAAAGATTTCAAATGCATATGAAATAACTAGTACCTGGTGATACCAACATTTTTTTTTCTCAAATGTGGTTTAAGTTTACATATTTCCCTGTCCATTAGTTTCTCTAGCAACACCATGTAAGAAGGCATCCACAATGAATTCAAGAAGAAAAAAGTACTTTGAAAAAAAATCATTAATGTAGGGGCGCCTGGGTGGCTCAATGGGTTAAGCATTGGACCCTTGATCTTGGCTCAGGACATGATCTCACAGTTTCATGAGTTCGAGCACCACACCGGGCTCTGTGCTGACAGTGTGGAGCTTGCCTGAGATTCTCTCTCTCCTCTCTCTGCCCCTCCCCTACTCGCACTGTCTCTCTCTCTCAAAATAAATAAACATTAAAAAGAAAAATCATTAATGTGAATTTAGGTAAAATGCATTTTACCTGCTAAAAGATCTGTCCTTTTATCAATTTTTTCTTCCTAATACAAGTCAAAGTAGTAAAATGTGCTTTAAATAACAAAAGGGAATAACAAAAGATAAAATTAACCTCCCACATTATATAATTTTCAGTGATCATTTTAAAACATAAGATCTCTATATGACTACTAGAAGTTAGCATAATCAAGGAAATGATATCTTTTCCCTTTTTTGTATAATAAAGTAGTTAATAGTACTATGTGCCAATCTTTTCTTTTCAATTTTTTTAATGTTGATTTATTTTAGAAAGAAAGAGAGACAGAGCATGAGCAAGGGAGGGGCAGAGAGAGGAGACACAGAATCCAAAGCAGGCTCCAGGCTCTGAGCTGTCCGCATAGAGCCTGACACGGGGCTCGAACTCACAAACCAAGAGATCATGACCGAAGCCTAAGTCAGATGCTTAACTGCATGAGCCCCCCAGCACTCTTTCAACCATTACAGTAATTCTATAAAATTATTTAAATTATTCTCATTTTACATATCTAAAGAAACTTAGTCACTGATGAGGTAAAAATTCACTCAATGTTACAGCTAGTAAGGAGAAGCGTCAGAGACAACCCAAACAGTGTAAGACCCTACCCAAGTCCATGTTTTTTACTGTTACATAATGTGACCCATAACAGGGGTTAGCACATAGACTCACTCAATAAACAAATCCCTGGGCACTTAATTTTTCTTCTAGGAGTTGTTAAAATCAGTGAGTGAGAAATAAGGCACCAACGAGAGTCCTTTTCCTTTCCTTTTTCTACTTCTCTGCCTACAGAACTGGGTATTCCCCACACTACGCTCCCATAATATTTATACATATCTTTTACACAGTATCTTCCTACTAGTTTCTAGTAAGTTTAAGCACAAGATTATAAACGCTTTCAGAGAAAGAAGGACATTTTTGACATTTGTGTTTTGAAATCCCATTCATTTTCTTGTGAAGGACCTAGCTTTAAGAAGGGCCAAGTACCGGACAGAAGAAAACAGGGGGCAGTGAAAAAACAAGTCACTCTCTAGAGTAATTTATAAACAAAAGAGACCACATCTTACTGAGCTTAAAATATTTTGCACATTTAGGGGTAACTGGATGGCTCAGCTGGTTAAACATCTGACTCTTGGTTTCAGCTCAGGTTGTGATCTCACAGTTCGTGGGATAGAGCCAGCCCCACATGGGACTCTGTGCTGAGACTGCTTGGAATTCTCTCTCCCTCTGTTTTTGCCCCTCCCCTGCTCTCTCTCAAAATAAATAAACTTAAAAAAATATGTATAAAAATTTAATAAATTTAATAAAAATTTATCCAACAAAATTGGAACATATTCCAAGAAAATTAGAAAAACATACTGTTTTTCATGAACATCCATTAATATTAAGATTAGCAACTGAATATACCTCTATCGTATTGGATTCCCACGAAAGTCTTAGGAGTTGGTATTGCTCTGCCCATTTTAAAATGAGGACACAGACTCAAAAATGTTAACAAATTTGCCTAAGATCGATCACATAGCTTGCCAGTTTTGCCATTTCCAGCTGGTAGTCTAAATGACTTTAAAAAAGGAAGGAAAGGCACAAAAGAAACAAAGCCTATAGCTTCAAAGCCATTCATAGCAGAAGATACCCAGGAGTAGATTCCAGAATCGGAGTTTGGTGCGTTACTGGAGCTTAACAGAAATGGCCCCTAAGAATATCCACCTGAGAGAGGAAGATCAAGGGCAGGATTAGTATCCAATTTCATTTTGATCTAAAGCAGAAGTTTTCCAAGTGTAGTCTGTGAAATCTTTACAGGGCGGGGGGGGGGGGGGGGGCCTCAGGTCCTGAGATTAAAACTATTTTTATAGTGATACTAAGAAGTTATTTGCCTTTTTCACTTTTCTCTCAAGTATACAGGGGTTTTTCCAACAACTACACTGCAGAGAATATTGCAATAGACTGAAATGCAAAAGTAGATGTGAGAATCCAGTTGTTTTCTATTAAGCTAGACATTAAAAAGATTTACAAATATGTAAAATAATGCTAATATTCTTGCCATGTTTTTGAAGATATTTTTCATTTAAAATATGTTCTGTGATATATTCATTTGTAATGTTTGTTAATTTTAAGTAAGTTAATGTTAAAGAATATAAAGTACAGAGACCAAACACGCTGAAAAGCTGTTGTTCTAGATCAAGGCTGGAAGATAGCAGCACAGCAGGAGGGCCTTCGGTTCGCCCTGTCCCACAAATACAGCTACGTAACTATCAAATCATCCTATACACCCCACAATCGACCTCAAGACTGGCAGAACAAATTCTACAACTAATCCTAGAGAAGAGGCCACACTGAAGAAGGTAGAAAGTGTGGAGACACAGTTTGGCAGAGAAACAGATCTTGGCCACCTAAGTGGGGAGGGAGCCACAGTTGCAGAGCAGGGCGAAAGACGGACCAGCACACAGGGGAGCACAGAGGGAAAATGAATCCCTGTAGCAAATGGCTTGGAAAGAGAGAAGGGCCGAGTTTCATGAGTCTTTGCAGCGAACAGGCCTAAAGCCTGGAATTTTAATGGTCAGCAACTTCACTGCGATAGAGCCTCAAGGACATTATGCTGCTCTTGGAGAGAATGCATCCACACAACTTATAGACACACAGCATGGAAACTGCAATCTAAGAACTCCGGGGCACACAGTGGGGAGTTTATCTGCTCACCTCTGAGGGTGTCCCAGAGAGGCAGCCTACACAGAGACACCTCTCCTGGAACAAAGGAACTGACCGCTCCATTTCTCTCCCCTGCAACTCAGCATAAGTACAGGGCCACCTGAGGGTCCCAGTGCAGTACCACCACTGGCTACCTAACTTGCTTACACCAAGCCCCACCCTCTGGTGCTCAGGTGGAATTGTCCTTCAGAGTCCCACTTGCCTCAGTCCCAGAGATGTGGGCTCCCTCCCCGACAAGACCAGTCCAAACTCCTGCCCCTACCAAGTCCCCTAACTCAGGAGTTGGGCGGGGCCGCAGCTCTAGCAGCAGTGGCACTGGGTCTCGATTCACAAGGACACCATGGCACACCTACTTAAAACTGCCATGTTGAGGCCAGGGACAAACACTGCCCACAGCAGCAAGTAAAGCTTCTGCAAACAAGTGGTCTGAAGGATAAAGCAGCCAGAACACAATAGCACAGTACACACAACACATACTGGAGGGACTGACTCCCTGACATGGCAGGCCCCTGAGAACAAGGGACACTACATGGCAGGGCATTACAAAACTTCATAATGCCATTAACCTTCGTAATGCCATTAACCTTAAGAATAGGATACCGAAGCTAACTTTCCTAACAAACAGAAACAGCCACAAAGACTTAAACAAAATGAGAAGACAGAGACACTGACCCCAAATGGAAGAAGATGAAAAAAAGCCATGGCCAGAGATCTAGGCAAAACAAATATAAGTAACATACCTGATACAGAATTTAAAGCACTAATCATAAGGATAGTCACTGGACTTGAGAGAAGAGTACAAGACATGAGTGAGAGCCTTAGCAGAGAAGTAAGTAATAACACAGTAAAGATAAAGGGCTCAATAAACAAAATGAGAAACACACTTGATGGAATGAACAGCAGGCTGAAAGAAGCAAGAGGAACAAATTAATGACCTAAGAGACAAAATAATGGAAAATTAAGCTGAACAAAAAAGAGAAAAAATAATTATACAAAATTAGGATAGACTTATGGAAAATGGTGACTTCATGAAATATAGTAACATCCATATTACAGTGCCCAAGGAGAAAAGAGAAAAAAGGGGACAGAAAATTTATTTGGAGAAATAACAACTGAAAACTTCTCCCTAATCTGGGGGAGGAAACAGATATTCAGATATAGGAGGCACAAAGAATTTCCATCAAAATCAAAAAAAGTAGATCCACACCAAGACATATTATAGTTAAAATGGCAAAACATAGTGACAAAGAAAAATTTTAAAGCAAAAAGACAAAAGAAGTTGGTTAACTTAAAACGGAAAAGCCACAGGGCTAGCAGGGGACTTTTCAGCAGAAATTTTCCAAACCAGAAGGGAGTGGCATGATATGTTCAAAGTGCTGAATGATAAAAATCTGCAGGCAAGAATACTCTATCCAGCAAGGTTACCATTTACAACTGAAAGAGAGATAAAGAGCTTTCCAGACAAAAACTAAAGGAGTTCATGACCACTAAACCAGTTCAGCAAGAAATATTAAAGGGAACTCTTTGAGTGGAAAGGAGAGATTAAAAAGGAGAGATTAAAATTAAAGGTAAGAAACATAAAAGCAGTAAAAATTAGTATTTCTGTAAAAAAAGTAGTCAAGGAACTCACAAAATAAAATGATATAAAATGTAACATATACCTAAAACATGGAGAGGAGAGGAGGGGAGAGGAGGGGAGGGGAGGGGAGGGGACGGGAGGGGAGGGGAGGGGAGGGGAGGGGAGGGGAGGGGAGAGGAGAGGAGAGGAGAGAGGAGAGGAGAGGAACATGGGTTCAGACCTGACAGTAACCATATCAAAAATCACTAATAAATACGCATAAAGAGAAAGAAATCCACACATATTATTAAAGAAAATCAGCAAACCATGAAAGAGAAAAGCAAGAAAGAATCAGAGAAAATCTTCAGAAAAAAACACAAAACAATAAAATGACAAAACCCATCTATCGAAAATTACTTTGAATGTAAATGGACTAAACCTTCCTATCAAAAAGCACAGGGTGACAGAAAAGATAAAAAAAATAAGACATCTAAGAGCGCCTGGGTAGCTCAGTCCGGCTAAGCCTCCGACTTCGGCTCAGGTGATGGTATCATGGGTTCGTGGGTTCAAGCCCCGCATCAGGCTATGTCCTAACAGCTTAAAGCCTGGAGCCTGCCTTGGATTCTGTGTTTCTTCTCTCTTGCCCCTCCCCTGTTTATTCTCTCTCTGTCTCTCAAAAATAAACATTAAAAAAATAAAAATAAAAAAATAAGACTCATCTATATGAAACTCATTTTAGACCTAAAGACTCCAGCAGATCAAAAAGTGAGAGGATAAAGATACATCTATCATCCAAATGGATGTAAAAAGAAAGTTGGAGCAGCAATACTTATATCTGAGAAACCAGACTTTAAAACAAAGACTGTAACAAGAGACAAAGAAGGACATTATATGATAATAAAGGAGACAATCCAATAAGAAGATATAACAACTGTAAATATTTATGCACCCAACACAGGTGTACCCAAATACATAAAACAGTTAATAACAAACATAAAGGAGCTAATCCATAATGATAAAGTAATAGTAAGGGACTTTAACAGCCCACTTACATCAATGGACAGATTCTCTAAACAGAAAATCAACAAGGAAACAATGGCTTTGAATGATGCACTGGACCAAATGGATTTAATAGATATATTCAGAGCATTTCATCCTAAAACAGCAGAATACACATTCATTTCAAGGGCACATAAAACATAATCCACAATCAATCACACATTAGCCCACAAAACAAGTCTCAATAAATTCAAGAGGATTGAAGTTATACCATGCATCTTTCCTGACCACAACACTATGAAACTAGAATAAACAAGAAAAATTTGGAAAAAAACACAAAACTGTAGGGATTAAAAAGCATGCTACTAAGCAATGAATGAGTCAACCAGAAAATAAAACAAGAAATAAAAAGGTACAAGGAAACAATGAAAATGAAAACAAAATGGTCCAAAACCTTTGGGATGCACCAAAAACAGTTCTAAAAGAGAAACTGATAGCAATACAGGTCTACCACCAGAATCAAGAAAAATCTCAAACAACCTAACCTTACACCTAAAGGAACTAGAACAAGAACGAACAAACCAGCAGAAGGAAATAACAGAGATTAAAGCAGAAATAAATAACAGAACTAAAAAAAAACCAGATCAATGAAACCAGGAACTGGTACTTTGAAACATAACAATCTGATAAACCTCTAGACAGACTTACAAAGAAAAAAAGAGAAAAGTCTCAAATACATAAATCGAAAATAAGAGAGAAGAAATAACAACCAACACCAAAGAAATACGAACAATTATAAGAGAATATTATTAAAAAAAACTTCATGCTGGGATGCATGCCGGGTGGCTCAGTTGGTTAAGCATCTGACTTCTGACTTCAACTCAGGTCATGATCTCACAGTCCTGAGAAGGCCCCTTGCCCCACCTTCAAACAGGTGTGGACCCTAATATTCTCTCCCTTTCCCTCTGTCCGTTCTACACTTGCTCACTCTTAAAGAAAATTTAAGTAATAAAATTAAATTTTTAAAATTTTTTTAAATTTAAAGAATTAAAAAATAGGTGCCAAAAAATTAGACCACCTAGAGGAGATGGATAAATTCCTAGAAACATATAAACAACCAAAACCGAAACAGGAAGAAATACCAAATTTGAACAGACCAACTCCCAGTAAAGAAACTGAATCCAAAATCAAAACACTCCCAACAAACAAAAGTCCAGGACCAAATGGCTTCACAGGCAAATCCTACTCAGTATTTTTTTTAATGTTTTATTATTTATTTTTGAAAGAGAGAGAGAGAGGGAGAGAAGGAGGGAGAGAGAGAGAGAGAAAGACAGGTTACTAGTGGGAGAGGGGCAGAGAGAGGGAGACACAAAATGGGAAGCAGGCTCAAGGCTCTGAACTGTCACCACAGAGCCCAATGCAAGGCTCAAACTCACGAACTGTAAGATCATGACCTAAGCCAAAGTCAGACGCTTCACCAACTGAGCCTCCCAGGCACCCAATCCTACTAAACATTTAAAGAAGAGTAATGCCTATTCTTCTCAAACTCTTCCAAAAATAGAAAAGGAAGGAAAACTTCTAAATTCATTCCATGAGACCAGCATTACCCTGATACCAAAACCAGATAAAGACAATACTACAAAAGACTACAGGCCAATATCCCTGATGAACACAGATGCAAAATTCCTCAACCAAATACTAGCAAACCAGATCCAACAATACGTTATAAAAATCATTCGCCACGATCAAGTGGGATTTATTCCTGGGTTGTAAAGGTGGTTCCATCTTCACAAATCAGTTAATGTGATATATCACATGAATAAGAGAAAGGAGGGGTGCCTGGCTGGCTCAGGTGGTGGGGCGTGCTCCTTTTGATCTCAGAGTTGTAAGTTCAAGCCCCATGTTGGATGTACAGATTACTAAAAATCAAATCTTCAAAATTATAAACAAATAAGAGAAAGGCTAAGAACCATATGATCATTTCAATAAATGCAAAAAAACATTTGACGAAGTACAACATCCATTCATGATAAAAACCCTCAACAAAGTAGTTTTAGAGGGAACATACCTCAACATTATAAAGGCCATATATGAAAAGCACACAGCTAATATCATCCATCCTAAATGGGAAAAAACACTGAGAGCTTTTCCTCTACAGTCAGAAATAAGACAGAGATGTCCACTCTCATCACTTTCATTCGGCATAGTACTGGAAGTCCTAGCCACAGCAATCAGACAACGAAAAGAAATAAAAGTCATCCAAATTGGTAAAGGAGTAAAACTTTCACTCTTTGCAGATGACATGATACCATATATAGAACTCTAAAGACTCCACCGAAAAACTGCAAGAACTGATCAACAAATTCAGTAAAGTGGCAGGATACCAAACCAATAGACAGAAATCTGTTGCATTTCTATACAATAACAAAGCAGAAGAGAGAGAAATAAAGAAAACAGTCCCATTTACTTGCAGCAAAAATGCTAAAATACCTAGGAATAAACCTAACCAAAAAGACCTGTACTCTGAGAACTATAAAATACTGATGAAAGAAACCGAAGTCAACACAAAGAAATGACAAGACATCCATGCTTATAGACTAGAAGAATATTGTTAAAATGTCTATACCACTCAAAGCAATCTACAGTTAATGCAATCCCTATCAAAATACCAATGACATTTTTCACAGAACTAGAACAAACAATCCTAAATTTGTACAGAACCACAAAAGACCCTGAATAGCCAAAGTCATCTTGACAAAGAAAAGCAAAGTTGGAGGCATCACAATTCCAGACTTCAAGTTATATTACAAAGTTATGGGAATCAAAACAATATGGTACTGGCACAAAAACAGACAAATAGATGGACAGAACAGAATAGAAAACTCAGAAGAGAACCCACAAATATATGGTCAATTATATTCGATAAAACAGAAAAGAACATCCAATGGGACAAAGACAGTCTCTTCAACAAGTGGTTCTGGGAAAACTGGACAGCAATATGCAAAAAAATGAAATTGGACTTTGTTGCATAATACACAAAAATAAATTAAAAATGTATTAAAGACCTAAACCCAATAAAATCCTACATGACAATACAGGCAGTAACTTCTTTGACATTGGCCAAGCAATATTTTCCTAGATAGGTCTCTTGAGACAAGGGAAACAAAAGCAACGATGAACTATTGAGATTATATCTAAACAAAAAGCTTCTGCACAGCAAAGGAAACAATCAGCAAAACTGAAAGGCAACCTATGGAATGGGAGATGATATGTGCAAATGACATATTCCATAAAAAGTTAGTATCTGAAATACATGAAGAAATCAGAAAACTCAACACCCAAAATCTAAATAATCCAATAAAAAAAATGGGCAGAAGAAATGAACAGACATTTCTCCGAAGAAGATATACAGATGGCCAAAAGACACATAAAAAGATGTTCGTCATCACCTACCATCAGGTAAAAACAAATCAGAACTACAATGAAATATCACCTCACGGATATCAGAATGGCTAAAATCAACAAGGAACAACCGGTGTTGGTGAGGATATGGAGAAAAAAGGAACCCTCTTGCCTTGTTGATAGGAATGCAAATTCTAAAGCTATTGTGGAAAAGAGTATGGAGATTCCTCAAAAAGTCAAAATTAGAGCTACCCTATGACCCAGGAATTGCACTACTAAGTATTTACCCAAAGAATAAAAAAATACTCAAAGAGATACATCTACCCCTATGTTAATCGCAGCATTACTTATAACAGCCGAATTATGGAAGCAGCTCAAGCATCCATTAATAAATAGACGAATAGATAAAGAAGTGGTGTGTGTGTATAACGCAATATTATTCAGCCATTAAGAATGAAATCTTGCTATTTGCAACAGCATGGATGGAGCTAGAGTATAAGCTAAATGAAATAAGTTTAGTCAGAGAAAGACAGGTAACATCATTTCACTTACATGTGGAATTTAAGAAACAAAAAAAATGAAGGGCACCTGGGTGGCTCAGTGGGTTAAGCCTCTGACTTCAGGTCAGCTCATGATCTCACAGCTCATGGGTTCGAGCCCCTTCAGATTCTGTGTCTCCCTCTCTCTCTGACCTTCCCCTGCTCACGCTGTCTCTGAATCTCTCGAAAATCAATAAATATTAAAAAAAAATTTTTTTAAAGAAACAAATGCGCAAAGGGGAAAAAAGGAGGAGACAAATAAAAAAAAAAACAAAAAAAAAACAGACTCTAAATTATAGAGAACAGGGGCACTTGGGTAGTTCAGTTGGTTGAGAGTCTGACTCTTGACTTAGCTCCGGTCAAGATCCCAGAGTCGTGGGGTCAAGGCCCGCATGTGGCTCCACACTGAACATGGAGCCTACTGGGAATTCTCTCTCTCTCCCGCTGCCCCTTTCCCTTGCTCGTGTGCTCTAAAACACAATAAATAATTAAATAAATTATAGAGAACAAATTGATAGTTACCAGAGGTTGGAGGTGTGTGCTAAAATAGGTGATGGGGAATAAGGAGTGTGCTATGGTGATGAGCACCGGGTGGTATGTGGAATTGCACACTTGAAACTAACAGAACACTGTATGTTAACTAACCGGAATTAAAATAAAACTTTAGAAGGCCAAAAACATAAAAAATAAATAAAAAACACTTGGATCGAAAGAGAAAAAAAAAAGCTGCTGCTCTAAAGCTATTCTCAACTAATTAATCCCCAAATATAAAATCTGGTCTTCTACGTTGATTCACTCACCAAAACTAACGAGGCTATGTAAACGTAGAATTCCGGGGTTTCACCACATTATAAACTCCTTAAGACAGAAATATTTTTTTAAACCTTTGTGTCCCTTCCTACCCCTTCATATCACTCATATCCCCCCAAAATTTGTTACATCAAGCCAAATTATTTCTCACTTGGTCTTTCTAAATTAACACTATACTTTATCCCTCAGTAACAAAGGATTCTATGGTACCGTATCACCTCAAAATGAACTAAGTGCACGAGAAACTGAAAAGATCAGAACTTTTCACTTGGTGACATGTGATGACACCACTCAAGATATTCTGTGAGGCTCAGCTCATCATGCCCTCTTTTAAACACCTCCTAACTCCAACAAAAAGAAATTTAAAAAGCGTTTTAGGACCTCATTTTAATAGAAAGAAGTAAAAATATTTAGATATTTAAAAGGTCATATTCTTAAAGAATGAAACTTTAACTCTCTTCAAAAATAACAATTTAATTCTAATCACATGACACATTTTCAATTACCACCAAATAAAGAATTATGGCTTTTCAAAGCATGAATTTCAAGGGACACCTGAAATTGGCTTAGTGGGTGAAGCGGCTGACTTCAGCTCATGATCTTGCCGGTCGTGAGTTTGAGCCCCACGTCAGGCTCTGTGCTGACAGCTCAGAGCCTGGAGCCTGCTTTAGATTCTATGTCTCCCTCTCTCTCTCTGCCCCTCCCCAACTCACACTCTCTCTCTCTGTCTCTCAAAAATGAATAGGGGCACAAGGGTGGCTCAGTCGGTTGAGTGGCCAACTTTGGCTCAGGTCATGATCTCATGGTTCATGAGTTCAAGCCCTGCGTCAGGCTCTGTGCTGACAGCTCAGAGCCTGGAGCCTGCTTTGGATTCTACGTCTCCCTTTCTCTCTGCCCCTCCTCCACTCACACTCTGTCTCTCTGTGTCTCAAAAATAAATAAACATTAAAAAAATTTTTTTAAACATTTTTAAAAAATGAATGTTAAAAAAAATTTATAAAACAAAGAATATCACAAAATCACTCACTTTCTAAATATTCACGTAAGTTTCACTGAGAATGTTCTTAGCCAAGCTTGGCACAAAGTAAATATGAATTTGTTCTTCATGTTTAAAAGAAAAAACATGTAAGCAACTTTCTAACTTTTCTCATCAAAACATATCTGAACAACTGAATGTGTTGTCATCCTATAATTGATGACACGATACCAGTTTATCACATTTATTTAAAACTAGCACTTCATTAAAGCTTTCTGGATAGTGACCAACTTTCCTCGGCAACAGTGGAAGACTTGGCAAGATGTTAGAAATGCCAGCACTCTTCAACTTTCTGATAGTTTTTGTTTCTATGAAGTGCTAAATTAGATTAAGACGACGTGAAGAAAAAAGAGGGCAAAATGTGCATTCCCATTAATAATAACAGACTTTTTAAAAAAAATCCGAAGAAAGACTTCCTGTGAGGATAGGATAAAACCATTTTAAAACAGTAATGTCTGAATTAACCAGAATTCTGTCAAATAGGACACTGTTCTTCAATCTGAATAGCTTCCTCAAGAGGAATTAAATGGATTATAGTTATTCAAAGATTCTAGTTAATCAAAGATTAAGTACATGGGCCTAGATTCTCTCTTCTTTGCTTCACTGCTGCTTGACACCTGTTCAGTCTTGTTCCTCAAAAGCTGAAAGGTAACATATTCCTACATTTAATTAACGCTGGTGAAACGTTACTTACATACAACTGTGGCCCTGAGTGACCAAGGGCTTATACTATATGGGAAGTCGATTTGGTTCAACAAAAATTGAGAATAAGCCTAACACAGGTTCAAATTGTGATTCCTTCATATAGACATTGGGGAGTGTGAAAAATATGACCCAGAGAAATCTAACCTCAGTTTTTCCTCTTTGGAGAAGGAAATAAAAAACTCCCTCAAAAAGATGTGAGATATAGATTAGAATGTATGGACTGTGCACTACAGGCACTCGACAAATGTTACTTCTTCCACTGTGTACTCCCAAAGTATTAACACCAAATACATGCACTGTATATAAATTTGCAGGCTACACACCACTGACCTGTCCTCAATTACAGTCAAAATGAGATGTTAAATAACTTTTACAGAGTAACGTGGGAGCAAGTCGGTAAAATTTTTTTTTAATATTTATTTATTTTTGAGAGAGAGAGAGAGAGAGGAAGGGAGGGAGAGAGGGAGAGAGGGAGAAGGAGGGAGGGAGAGAGGGAGAGTGGAGTGGGGGAGGGACGGGGAGGGACGGAGAGAGGGGAGGGAGGGGGAGGGACGGAGAAAGGGGAGGGAGGGAGAGAGGGAGAGTGGGGGAGGGAGGGAGAGAGGGAGAGTGGGGGAGGGCGAGAGGGGGAGGGCGAGAGGGCGGGCAAGAGCGAAAGCACATCCAGGGGAAGGCCAGAAAAAGAGGAAGAGAGAGAATCTCAAGCAGGCTGCATGCTATTAGCACAGAACCCGATGTGGGGCTCAAACTCAGGAAGCTGTGAGATCATGACCTGAGCTGAAATCAAGAGTCAGATGCTTTATCAACCTGAGTAAAATTATTTGTAAGAAAATATTCTTAATTTCAAATAACTACCCTGCAAATAGAATTTCCCATTAGGCAATTCGTATGTGAAGGATGTCATGATAGACTGAATAGCTCTGTGAAATCTTTATCTTGTCCTAGCACAAAACTGTTGAGTGAAAATTCATCGCCGAGGCCCACAGGTCTTTCTCCACCTAAGACATTTAAGGCCTTCGTGTTCTGACCCCACTACTTTTCAGCCACATCTCCAGAGATCACATTACAGTATCCTGGTTTTCTTCCAACCTCTCAGGCTTCTCCTTTGCAGGTTTACACACACACACACACACACACACACACACACACACACACACTTTCTCTCTCTCTCTCTCTACCACATATAGCTATTTAGCCTTAGAAGTTCTGAGGCTCAAGTATTTTTCTTCTCACTCTATGCTTCCTCAAACTCATCTAAGGCACCTGGATTTAATCTAAACAATTAACTCCCAAATTTCGATTCCTGATCCTTTTAGATCTCTTTTCTCAGCTGCAGACTCCTAGATCCAACTGCCTATTTGGGCGTCTCAGACACCTTAATTATCAAAGTAAGGCCTCATTCTTCAGGGAAAATCATCCAAACACCTCACCAAAATAATGTATTGTCTTAGTAGCTGGTCCTAAGAATTTTACTATTTATAATTATATTTTCAAGTTTATCATGGTTCTGAACAGGTAGTGAGAACTAAAGCCATCTACACCCAGAGTTTAGTCTACATTAACATCACTATTCAGCTGTCTTCCACATCATGACTCTACTATTCCAGGAAACTCTTGTCCAGGCAGATAAGAGTTGCAAATAACTTCATTGTTCATTTCAGGAACTTCCCAAAACCCCATATAAACCAAGAGCAGACTATTCGACTTTTTAATAAATAGCAGCAAATGATTGTTCACTTTCCAAGACACTTTAAAAATCCCACCTCAAAACCCTTGCTTTGCTGTATCTATCAATCCTAAACTATTATATCATGATCCTTACTAATTCTAATCAAGCTCCTGCACTGAAATGTGTCTTAAAGACCCTCCCCTTCCCCTTGCAGATCCTAACAGCTCTGTAAAGGTGGTTCTCTCCCTTATGCGATAAAGCCATTAGGTCATTTTTTGGTGGTATTTTCTAAGAGCCAACAGGCCACAGCACCACCAGAGAGTTTCCCAAATATCTGTTAAAATTCAGTTCAGCAATATTAGTTTCATCACAAGTGAGGAAAATATGAAACCTTTATAAAAAGATGTAAGAAATCATCCTACACTAGGCAACATCAGTTGGCTCCATTTTCTTAATGAGTTAAAACAGATATTTGGCCTACAAATAAAACTTTAAATAATACCAAAGAGATTACTAGTATCAGCGCAGCCATAAAACCAATGAGGAGTTCTGAAGACAATGGGAGGTAATAAGTGGCAGACACGTTTCCTAATTAAAGCAGGAAACTTAGGAGAAACAGGATGAGGATGGGGAAAAAACTAAATTAGAATAATCCACAACACTAATAATTAGTTCAAGGGAAAAATACTGCTATTTTTACTACAATTTAACTGTGAAAAGTAACTTTAAAGGAATTTTCATTACTATAAAATTATTTTTAAACCATGATGTAGAATTAAGACACAATGAAATGCTTAATATATTTTCCAGAAAGTTGAGACTTTTTAACCAAGAATAAATGTATAAGCATTTCTTTTAATATAAATCATTTAAATCACTTATAAGGCCACAAGGATGCTTACACAGGAGTAATTTGAAAGAAAAGGTTCAGCATTTAGAACACCTCAATGCTTAGGAAATGAAGGATTCAAATTTTAAGATCTAAATGTAAAAATGGAAAACACAAGTACTGGAAGAAAATATGGATAAATTCTTTCGTAATCCTAGGAGTGGTGAAGACTTTTTGAACTATGTTTCAAAGTTCAGGAACATAAAAGAAAAAATAGTATCACCATATAAAAAGAAAATTTTTGCACAAAAAACATCGTAAAGAAATAAAATATATATATTTTGCAACCCTTATTACAAATAAAGGGCTAAACTCCCTACAGAGAATTCCTGAAACCAAGAAGAAAAAGACCAAAATCTAAGAGAAAAAGAATGCTAGAGCTCACAGAAGGGGGAAAAGAGTAAAATGTCCATTATAAAAAAAAAATTCAGCATCATTCATAAGGAGAGAAATACAACAGTCTGAGTTACACCAGTTCTCATCTATGGAATGAGCAAAATTCCAAAAATGTGATACACGTTCAGCTGGTGAGGCTGTTTCCCAATAGCCTCTCAAACATTGAGGTACATAACAGCAACAAGACTGTAACAATTACAGAAGCGTCTTTCTAAAAAATATTTTATGGTACTTTTAGAGTTATAGGAAAATTGCAAAGATAGTACACATAGTTTCCCTACACCAGGCACCTAGACCCTGCTATGAAGATCTTATATTACTATGGTATATTTGTCTCAAATAATGAGCCAAAACTGATGCATTACGGACTAAAGTCCACTCTATTTAGATTTCATTAGTTCTTACCTATGTCCTTTTTCTGTTACAGGATCCCAAGCACTATACCACATTATTATACTGTCATGTCTTCTTGGCTTTTCTTGGCTGTGACAGTTTCCGACTTCCCTGTTTCAGATGACCTTGACGGTTTAAAGGAATATTGCTATAACAAAATACCTTAGTCTAGGTAGCTCGGATGCAACAGAAATTTATTTCTCACAGTTCAGGGGGCTGGGAAGTCCAAGATCAAGGCCCCTACAGATTTGGTGTCTGGTAAGAGCCCACTTCCTAGTTCACAGATTGCCATCTCTTCACTAAGTCCTCACATGGCAAAAGAGGAGAGATAGCTCTCTGGTGTCTCTTAAAAAGGTATTAATTCCATGCCCCCCTGATGTAATAAGCATCTCTCAAAGGCCCCACCTCCAAATATCATCAGGTTTCAACATATGAATATGGGGAGGATACACTTGATTTACGGTATTAATCCTATATATAGTATTAAACCTTGGTCACACAGCTGAGGTAGTGTTTGTCAGGTTTTTCCCCTAAGTTACCCTTTTCTCTATTTTTCCACTCTTTTAGAGAAGAGTTTTGTTATACCTCTTTGAAGGTTGAGTATCTACATAAATTATTTGGAATTCCTCTGTATAGGGGATTTATCTATTCTCCCCCACTTATTTATTTCAGTATGGATTCATGGATATTTTATAATTAAATTATAATCCAATTTTTAAAATTCTATTTTATTTTGTTTCTCAAATTATTCTATTATTAATCATTGGGAGCTCCCGGAGTGGGCTACTGTGCCCCTTTTCCATACCTCATTTGTTGTTTGTTGGAGTACTTCCTAACTTTTCAGTATTATGATATTTATTTCCTGTTCCAGTCCTGGAATCAGCCATTTCTCCAGAGCTCTGGCTCCTTTTATGGGAGAACAGTATTAGAAACCAAGATCTGGGCACTAACTGTGCTCACTGCTACTGGGGTGTCATTTTTTTCTAGGCCCTCTCAACTGATAGACAGAAGAAGGAAACCCTGTGTACCGAAGTATCTACCACTTGACTGACCCTTGTTCTTAGCATCTAAATTATGCATCTGCTTATGCAAGTACAAAATGTTGTATGTATGGTATTCATTTGGTATTGTAATAGCAAAAGATAAGAAACAACCCAAGTGTCCACAAAGAACTCAGTGACTTAGCTGAATTTTACTTCTGTGGGTTTATGACAGTTAATAAAAAGAAAGGAAAATCTTTAGCTAGCCATGGAAAAATCTCCAAAATAAAATATACATGTATTTGTTTTGTTTTGTTTTTGCAAAAAAGTCACTGGAAAGATAAATAGATACAAAAGGAAATGTCTACCTATAAAAGATGTGGGAGGAAAAATTGGCAGGAGAAAGCAAAGGACGAAACAAGACTTCTCCATATCTGTCTCTACATAGTTTTAAGTTCTTTATCATATCACCTATCACCAAAAAAATTAAGTTTAATATTTTTTTAAATGTTAAATGTCCTATAAAAATGGAAGGATTTGAAGGGTTCAGAGTAAGAGAGGAATGGGGCAGGGATATAACCATTTGTGAAGAGTAAATACTTTAAGGAAAAGTACCTCCATATTAGGAACAAGATCAAAATTGTACCAAAAATTCTTTTTAAGTATTAGAAGTACAGTTGACCCTTGAACACAGGGGTTAGGAACACTGTAATCCAAAACTTGCATTTAACTTTTGATTCCCCAAAAACTTAACTAGGAATAGCCTACTGTTGACTGGAAGCCTTACCAATCACCTAAAGAGTCAATTAACACATATTTTCTATGTTACATATATATTATATGCTGTGGTCTCACAATAAAGTAGAGAATAGTAAGTGTTACTGAAAAAATCCTTAAAGGTAATATTTTTATAGTACCGTACTTTTTGTTTCCAAAAAAAAAAAAAAAAAAATCCATGTATAAGTGGATCAATGCAGTCAAACCTGTGTTGTTCAAGAATTAACTGTAAAGATAAACTTAGTTGACTTTAAAGTGCTGAAACACAAAAGTTGCTAAAATTAGCCTATTCTCAGTACCGGCATATAACTTAACTGAATTACTATTAAATGGATAGTGTCACGTGGTTACCTATATTATAGTAACACAGTGGTAAGGTCTAAAGAACTAAATAATCATTTGTAGAGGTATAATTAGTATTTGTATCCTTCATCAGTATACTGATATTCACAGTTAAATAAAAGGATTATTTCAATGTCATAAACTTACTATTTTTATCTATTTCCCCAACAAACTGATGAAACCAATTTTTAACATGTGAGATCACTTCCTCATTGGAAGATAGAAATGGCAGATTTACAAATACACATTTCTAAATGCTCCTAAGAGACAATAATTTCAGGTCTCTGAGGTGAATCAGACCAGAAAAAAAAAAAAAAGCACAAGTAGCTCTTTTGAGCATTCCCAAAGTAGGGAAGCAATCCTTTGAGGCTGCTTCTGAAACATCAACGTATCACAAAAGGTTGTCCATTCAACATCCAGAAGTAGCTCATTTGTAGCTGTTCATAGAACTTTCCCAATGACTTCAATGTAGAAAACAGGACATTCTGCCTAAAAAAGTATTCAATAGCTCAATTCCATAGATGAATAAAATCCAAACTTGTTACTGGTATAGCCCCCTCTTTGATCTCACCTACCACAACTTCCACATGCAACCTCTATTATTTCTCTATTTCTACTTCATGGAAATACCTTACAGGCTGGTGGAGGATAACAACTTTTTTTCATGTAAAACCTCTTTTCATAATTCCTTTTTACATACTGCCCTTTTATTCTAGGAAGTGCTAAAGCTAATTATCTTCAGCATTACCTTCTCCAAGAAATCTACCAAATATCCTTGGCTGAATGTCATTCCCTCCTCTTCAGGACAAGTCCACCTTTGGTGACAGCATTAATAAATAAGTAAAATCGTAAATTACCTAATTTTTACTGAGATGCTCTTAACAAGATACAACATGGACAATGAGGAAATGGAAGTCTACTCTGATTCCTGATGCAACTCTTACAGATGCGCTGACATATTTAGGATTGAAGTTTTAAGCCAGAGAGATGAGCTTTAAAAGAAAAAAAAAGAGAGACAGCTATTCTACTTCTATTTTGCCTGCCATTTATAAAAGTAGAATAAAAATACATACATAATACCAAATTATTTGGAGAAAAAACTGTCTCGTCATACCAGACATTAAAATATATTACAAACCAGTGATAACTAAAATAAACTGGAGCTAGAATAAGAAGAGATGGATCTACGGGGCGCCTGAGTGGCTCAGTCAGTTGAGCATCTGACTTCAGCTCAGGTCATGATCTCACGGTTTTTGAGTTCGAGCTCCACATTGGGCTCTGTGCTGACAGCTCAGAGCCTGGAGCCTCCTTCAGATTCTGTCTCCCCACCTCTCTCTGCCCCTCCCATGATCATGCTCTGTTTCTCTCAGTATCTCAGTGATAAATAAACATTAAAAAAAAAAAAATGGATCACCAAAACAAATTATCTCAGATTAAAAAAAAGTTATGTATAGCAATATGATTTAAAAAAAAAAAAAAGGTATCACAGGGGAACCTGGGTAGTTCAGTCATTTACACATCCAAATTTCGGTATCTGCTCAGGTCATGATCTTGTGGCTTAAGCCCTTCATCGGGCTCCAAACTGACAGTGTGGAGACTGCCTGGGATTCTCTCTCTCCTTCTCTCTCTCCACCCCTCCTCCACTTGTGCAGGTATTACAAAATAATGAAAAGTAACGCTGTCAGGATTCAGGGAATGGTAATCATTTCCTCCTGAGCAATCTGAGGGGAAAATACAGAAGGAAAAAAATCCAGCAATCAAAGAAATCCAAACACAAGCAATGACATCTTTATACAAATTATCCAAAGCAAGTATTATTCTTATTTTGATTACTTTTTTTTTTTTAGACTGAGAGAGAATGAGCAGGGGATGAGGCAAGGGGAAAGAGAAAGCAACTCCCAAGAAGGCTCCAAGCTTACCACAAAGCCCAACATGGGGCTCAATCCCATGGGATCCCTGGGATCATGACCTGAGCCGAAACCAATTATCAGATGTATGACCAACTGAGCCACCCAGGCGCCCCTGAAGCAAGAATTTTAAAGAGTAGTGTCTGTAAAAGTAGATGTGGCACAGTACTAGTGACACTGCCACACAAGCATTAACTGAAAAGGTTCACAGGGTTTGATTTGGGAATTCCGTGTCTGTGTATCTAGCTACACTAAGGAAATGTAAAATGGGGGGAAAGGATGGTGTGGTCACATGCTACAGCCTGTTCCAGGACAATTTAAAATGATGAAAAATGAAAAGTAGTAATTTAATAATTATTAACTACCATGAAATGGTTAAAATTCTTTTGATATATTTCTGTAACAATGAAAACGATATCCATAAGAATTACTTGGTAACTTAAAAAGCAACTCACATTACAAAAAGGATCTTAAATATATTAAACTCTGTATATGAAAAAAGACATAGAGAATATTTGAAGGTGATAACTACGGCTAGAGAATTTAGATTATGGCCTATTTTCTACATTACTGTGTTCTTACATTTAAAAAACAATTTTTAAAAACAAAATAATTGAGACTGTACAGATAGATCAAAATAATATGACACCCAAACTGTTAATTAGCAAGAAGGCAATTAGACTAAGGTAGCTCTAATGCCTTGGTACCCTGGTAAGCAAACCAAAACCTAAGCCACAGTCACTGCACAAGAATCCGAAAATGAAACTTAAGAACAACCAATCACAAACAGCCAACTAGGCTTTCCAAATAAGGCAACTGCTTAAACTATCACCAATCAAATAATTCCCTTTGCTTCTATGTCTTTCCTACAAAAACTTCCCCAATCTTCCAGCTCCAGTTGGTAGCAAGGTAAAAAACCTCTGGTTTGGCACTCCCTAATTCAATCAATGTATGCTCATTAAACTTTGGGAAAAAAAAAAATTTAACATGCCTCAGTTTACCTTTTAAGAAAACAAACTAAAAAACCAAAACAAAAAGATATTCACTAAAAAGATAAAAAATAAATACAATAATTGGAACATAAGACATTTATACACAAAGTTAAGAAAATCCCCCCAAGCTAGACTTGCTTGACCCCAAAGCCTTTCACTCTCCATGAGTTTTGCAGATGAACCTCAAGTCTTTTTACAACAGCGGTGGATATTTTCCCCTAATAAACGTTATCATCTCAGAATAAAAAGAAAATTACCCCATAACATGATAAAACCAAGAAATTCAAAAGAGAATAAAATAAGATGCAATGATGCAAAGTTTCAATCACTTTGCCTTTACTTTATGTATGAGTGATTGCTTCCTCTTAACACTATCCTCCAAACCCCAGAACTGTGTTTCCAAAGCCCAAGGACTGCCTGGAACATTTTAAAAACCAAGCTCAGAGACTCCAATTCAGTTGTTCTGGGACGGAGCTTAAAATTTTACATCACTCACACACACACACACACACACACACACACACACACACACACACACACGCTGCGGAGACATCTAGTTGTTTTTTGTCTGTTTGTTTTTAAATCAACAAGACTGCTTCTGCAGTTCATGTGAAGGCCACTGACCTAGAAAACATAAAATAATAAAAACCTAAGATAATAGGGGCACTGAGTGGCTCAGATGGTTAACCATCCAACTCTTGATTTTGGCTCAGGTCATGATTTCACAGCTCAGTTTGTGAGTTCAACCCTTGTGTCCGGCTCTGCACAGACGGCCCCAAGCCTGCTTGGAATTCTTTCTCTCCTCCCTCTCTGCATCTCTCCAACTCGCACGGGCACTCTTATTCTCTCTCTCTAAATAAATAAATAAACTTAAAAAAAAACATAATAAAAAAGACTTTATGACAAAAAATAAAATGCAAAACCATCTTCTTTTTTTTTTTGATGGATAAGTTATATGACCTGTTATTCTATTTTGACTTTCAGAATATCTGAATCACACATAATAGTCATTAACATGGACAGTAAGTACTGTTAAGAGGTCAAACAAGCAGTATAGCATAGGTCTGAAGAAGGGGAACAGACAAAGGGTAAATGGTTACAAGAAAAATCTGGTTGGTCCTAAAGATTAATCAATGTGCTTATTTATCAGAAAGATTATATTCACAATGAGCATTTGATAAGAAACAATGAATATCCTACATTATTTGGTCCAACAGTCTACACTATCCTCCTCCCCGCAATATACCTAAAGGATGCAACATACACTGATTAGTAACACTAACTCACTAACAATGATTCTCAAATTGGGTGGGAGTAGGGAAGCATATACAAAAATCCTGGAGGTATGTACAGTTTTAAAAGCCAGAGAGAATATTTTAATTCAATAGTCCTTGTGAATCACTGATTTAACCTGAAGGAAAAAATCTGAAGGAATAGATCAGCAAAACAATTCTGGTACCATTACCCACAATTCTTCCTATTAAAGAGTAATATCAAAAAATTGCAAGCTGTGACTGCTAAATGCAAGGTCCTTTGCAAAGTGGTTTACCCATATCATTTAACTCCCCAACCCCATGAAATAGGTTCTGGCACTTCCCAATTTCATACAAGAAACTGACCCTTAAGTGCTAGCTCCAAGATCACATGATTATCAGTTACTACTGAAACAGTTTCTTTATGTAAAACAAATGAATACAATTCCAACTTTATATTATAAAAATAAGAGTTCAGATTTTTTCTCAAAAAATTATACATAAAATTAAAAATATGTCAGGGAACCTGGGTGGCTCAGTTGGTTAAGCAACTGACTTGTTTTCAACTCAGGTCATGATCTCATGGTTGGGATTCTCTCCCTTTCTCCCTGCCTCTCCCCAGGCCACTCACTCTCTCTCTCTCAAAATAAATAAACGTTAAAAAATTTTTTTTTATTTTTTTATTTATTAAAAATAAATTTTAAATTATTTATTTATTTATTTTTGAGAGACACAGAGACAGAGTATGAGCAGGGGAAGGGCAGAGAGAGGGAGATACAGAATCTGAAACAGGCTCCAGGCTCTGAGCCGTCAGCACAGAGCCCGACGCGGGGCTCGAACTCACAGACCTTGAGATCATGACCTGAGCCGAAGTCGGCCACTTAACCAACTGAGCCACCCAGGCGCCCCTCAAAATAAACTTTTAAAAATATGTGTTTCTTCTAAGGAAGAAAAGGGATCAGAGGAGAACAGAAACGTAAATAACAAGAATGTTTGAAGAAGAGGGGGGCGGATGCTCACAAATTTACAGGCAGGGGCACCTGGCTGGCCCAGTCGGTAGAGCATGCAACTCTAGATCTCAGGGCCCTGAGTTCAAACCCCATATTGAGTATTAGGAGCCTAATTTTTAAACAAAATTTAAAAAAAAATATGGGCAAAAAAATCTACTGCAAAATATAGTGCTTACTCCACTGTTCCTGAAATGATAAAACATCAGTAAATAAATCATGATCTTGAAAATTTAACTGAAATAAAACATTTTAATGTTTTAAGGCCATATAATAAGTTGAGAAATATGAAAAGGCACTAAATCTCACAAATTATGCAAATTCATTTTTAAATGTCACATTTCAAGATGTCATCAAGCCATAATCTCTGATTTCTAAAATATATCTAATTCCTACAATATACAACTATAACAGAGGTATAATTTAAAGATCCATTTAAAAAAACATCAATAAAATGTCTTTAATTTTAAAATTAGACCCTAAAGCAGTTTTTATTTAATCATAATAATCCCAATAATTCTTGGACAACTGTATACATAAACTATCAGGGCAACAGGGATGACATTAAATGCACTGTTCTCTCCCACTGAGTGCAATTCTATACTTTACTTCAGTAAATGCATTATAGCTAAAGAGCTCAGTTTCAAGGATGAAATTTTATCAGCTAAACCAAATTTTACTCTTGATATTGGCCAAAGTTTTTAGATTTTTAGAAACGGATACTTTATTTATGTATAAATAATGTGATTTTATATTTCCATGTTGTCTAAGACATCAAGTTAGTACAGTTTACATGTAATAAAAAAGACCCGATGCCATTATTGCCCCTCCAAGTTGGCCTGCAAACTGCCTCCATATTGCTCACACACAAATACCACCTACATGTAACAACAATACTCAAAACTTCTGATGGCTTTTTATTTTTCTCCCATGTCAGAATTGATCCTTGACTCTTTCTAGGCCATGATTAATCTGATCCTAATTTACCAATTCAGATCCTAATCCCATCGCTTCATTCATTCAATTAGGCAATTAGGCAATTTGGAAGCAATACCAAAAAAGCATGGTCTATCTGGAGCACAAGGCCAACCAGAATGGAGATTTTTAAATAATTACAAAACAACGTCTTAGGTCCTGTGGTAGACATAATGTTATAGCGCAATGACCATAACTCCACCAGAGTAAATCATAGACAACAAAGTGACATTTGGCCTCAAAAATGAGAATTTCTCTCCAAGTATCACAGCACTGTAATACCAACACACCAGCTTCCTCATCTTTATTTCCTAGCATGGGCAGGAATGCTAGGAGAACAGACAGGCACTTCAGACACAGATACACGGATGGATGGGCAGAAGGTATGAAGGAAGGACAGGCATACAGATATATATAAATGTAAAGAAGAATGAATACCTGTTAAAGTGGGCAAAATTGGATGTAATAATAATACAGATGATATCCCAAAACCCTTACATATTAAAAGAATGACAGGAAAAGATAAATCCAAAATGTATTTAGGAAACAGAATTGATAGTTTGGTGTGAGAGACTGGTTTTGGCTCAAGTGATAGGCTGATGGTACATTACTGTGGTTGAGAATGGAGGCAGAGGATTAAAAAAAAACAGTTCAGCTGTGGTAAAGGAGCACTAATAGGCAATATTTGGGAGGGAACTACAAAGCATTCGGGAAAAGAGGTCTGGATTAGAAGATGTGGGGATCATCAACACATAGGTAATAAGAACAAAGCACTACATATAGAGGAAACTGCCCAGGGAACATGTAAAACATGAGAATAGAGCCAAGAGCAGTATATTACAGTCAATCGGTGTTGCTGTTATTTCATATATTACAGTAGTTTCTCATTAAATTATATTTTTATACTATATACAATGACTAACACAATGCCTAGGGCACAACAAACGCGCTGAAAAACCAAATGTATTGGGGCACTTGGGTGGCTTGGTCAATTAAGCATCCAACTCATGATTTTGGCTCAGGTCATGATCTCTCAGTCCTGGAGACAGAGCCCACCTCAGGCTCTGCCCTGGGACTCTGGGCGTGAAGCCTGCTTAGGATTCTCTTTCCCTCTCTCTTTGTCCCTCCCCTGCTTGAATGTACATGTGCACCTCTCCCTCTAGCTCCTCTCGAAAGAAAGAAAGAAAGAAAGAAAGAGAAAATGTATTGAGTATAATAAAGCCATAAAGGTTTTCTTAAAATTATTTCAATAAGACAAGCTTAAGGGGCTAAAGTCTGCTTAAGAAAGCTAAAATTTATTTCAAAAATCAATAAAAAGTTTCCCACCAGAAATAGCAGTACACACCAGTAATTAAAACATTAAAATCTGGAATTATGGAAAAGATTTATTTGAAAGATAATACTTAAAAATATATATTAGCTAATTTATTTTACATATTAGCTAATATAAAAGATAATGCCCCTAAATTTGGAGTAATAAGAGCTTCAACGTTGTTAATGATTTTTCACAAACATTAATATCAATTTTTACCAAACTTTGTTTATATTTTTTAATATTAACACACACTATTAACAAATGTTAACCATCAATTATAAGAATAGAAGGACTAAATATATGATTGAGAAGACCAAATTGAGTAGGTCACTAATCTAGAATATAGTTAAATTATTTTTAGGTCCTTTTTCCCATTGTTTACAAATATGCATATAAAATTTAGAGTATTCTTATTCTTGAAAGTATTTACAATAAGTGCATAAAAAGAAATAAAAATGTGCTGTTAGAAGGTTGACAAGGGGCAAATGGGTGGCACAGTTGGTAGAGCATGCAACTTTTTTTTGATCCCAAGGTCATGAGTTCAAGCACCACATTGAGTGTAGAGCTTACATTTAAAAAAAAAATTTTAAAAAGAGGTGGACAAAAACCTTTTCCAAATTAACTTTTATGACAACAAAAGAAAATCTGCTTTCACTGCTTTTCCATTTTAATGGAGTACCTTTAGTCAATTCAATAACGTTTTCTGTTCTTCAAACTGAACACCAGATAGGATATATATCAACAATAACATCATAAGGACTTGCTTCCAATGTAAAAAGTTATTACCAAAAACGTACGATCTGTTCTGATATTTCCATTTTCAGTGGTATATAGCCGCATAGCAATAAAAACACAAGATCAAAATTTACACTTAACAATATAAGCAATTCCAAAACCAATAGGTAATTATACGTGTACAGATATAGACATAAAATTTATCCATCTTAAAGCAAAATTCTCACCCAACACTGAACCAACTACACAGCATGCATCTGAGCCATTTTCCCATTTACAGCCTAAGCTGAAATAATGCAAACTAATTTTAACACATATAAAATCAAAATAAATAAGAAAACTAAGTAAAAATGAGAGTAAATATACAGTATAATTATTTTTGCTTTTCAGAACCAATATCCATTTAACTTTGTGCCCCCAAAAAATAATTAATAAATCCATGATTAAAAATAAATCCACAAATATTTTCAGTACCTTTTTAGTACCTTTAATTCATATTGAGCTATAACTAGGTCCTCATACATTTTGTATAGTTCAACTTTGTGTGTGTGTAATAAAGCTAATTCATTGGAATTTAATTCTGATTTTGATGACTTTTTAAATTTATCACTTTTTTCATTATAGCAGACACTTAACATGGACTTTTTAACATCTTATCCCCATGAGGGCAGTGTAATATAGTGGTTTGAACACCAAAACTGGAACTTCCGCTTCATCACAGAGGTAGGACCTTGGAGACCATCACTTAATCTAGGGCCTCTGCATCCTTATTCGAAAACAGGCACAATACCTATATGATGAGCTTACAATGAGGATTAAACAAAGTAACACCTGGCATAGTCCTAGCAAAAGAGGTAATTGAGTTTAATTTCTTTCACATGTAGTTTATATCAAAAAATAATTTTATTTTTCTTTTTTTAATGTTTATTTATTTTTGAGAGAGAGAGAGGCAGAGCATAAGGAGGGGAGGGGCAGACCGAGAGGGAGACAGAATTCAAAGCAGGCTCCAAGCTGTCGTCATAGAGCCCAAAGTGGGGCTCAAACCACAAGATCATGACCCGCGTCAAGATGCTTAACCGACTAACTCACCCGGGCAAAAAAAAATAGTAATAAGAATTTTAAGAGGAGACTTTGGAGAGCAAGGTCATTTTTACTCATCCCAATATGCCAAGGATCTGTACATCTACCTCCTCACACAGTACTCAGTATCACAGGTTACTATGGAACGATAACATTATTCATAGTAGGCACTCTCCCATCAGATTTATTGTTAGGTATTTATTTATTTTCCAAGTTGGCCAAGAGAGAGGTAAACAGGCTAGGAGAGGTGAGCTACACTCAGATATATTCAATACATTTTCCTGGCCCTTGGCAGTCACTCTTTCCAGGTCAATATTTTGCAGATATGAAAGTAGTTGGCAACTAAAAAGACCGGGAGCAAAATAATGACAAAGAATCCAGTAATGACGGTAAGAACTCTTGGCTTAATATTGTAAATAGAAATTTAAAAAAAAAAAGGTCCTCTCCCCACTAGTTCAAAGAAACTGCCAACACTATAGGTTGAATGCTAGTAACCTACACCAAGTTTTCTATTTAGGCAATTTTTTAACCTCGTAAATACTATATAAAGCACAATTTTAAATGCCATAAACTTACTGTTTATCTTTATCATTTAAAATGCAAAATGCCAGGGCTCCTGGGTAGCTCAGTCGGTTAAGCACCCGACTTCAGCTCAGGTCATGATCTCGCAGTTCCCAGATTTGAGCCCTGCATCGGGGGCAGCTCAGCCTGGAGCCTGCTTCAGATTCTGTGTCTGCCTCTCTCTCTGCCCCTCTCTCACTCGCACTCTGTCTCTTTCACTCTCTCTCACAGATAAACATTAAAAAAATGTAATAAATAAAACACAAAATGCCATGATAAGTTTATAAACTGCGCTTTAGGTAACTTTTCCATTTAAAAGTTTAAGCAAAAATTACACATTCGAAATTCAAAGAACCTCAAAACTGTTCTTCCTATACATATATGAAAGGAGGCAATTTTTAAAATAGATAAACTATGCTAATGAATATTTTTATTAACTGAACTTAACATATAATGTCCTTTTTCTACAATACGGCAATACATTTGTTAAGTAATTAGCCTCTGTGGAAGTGTAAAAGCTATAAAAAAGAATGCCATGACATGATGCTGCAATTTTTATAAAGATTAGAGAACAGTAATAAAGATTCAAAACGTAATGCCTTATAAATATTCAATACTATTAGACAATAACAAAGAAAATACCAGGGGAAAAATTTTGTGTTCACAGATAATGTTTTATAATATTAAGGGACATCATCTTCACCTCTTAATATCTTCTTCAGTTACCATTAGAGTTTCTACCATTCAGAGTAAAATACCTCCACAGTTGTTTAATTAGTACTCTCTCACCAATAAAGAAAAAGGAGGGAAGTATTGCTGAAAATACGGGGAAAAACAAAAGCCTCAACAAAGTAAATTATTTTATGTGATCTCTTTCCACCCTAATCATAGGACTGAAGCATTATCTAAAAATGAAATATATCAACATGTACATTAAAATCTGTTTAGTCAACACAACTACAGAGAAAATCAAATTTAAATTTTCTATTTTTTGTAAAACCAATGACTTATTAGAACAAGATTACTGGTGTAAAAGATACCACCATATATTGGATCACTACCAGACAATGAATCAATTCTTCCAATTTCATCTTTCCTTACTATGTTATCTCTCTCTCCCCCTTCAGGTAACCAGAGCACATCTGGCAGGCTACACTATGTCAAATACCTAACACCTGAAAAGTGACTTTATTGGCTCAGGGTTCAAGGATGAGAATAAACTCTTTTACGGGAGCTTCTTTGAGTAATAGAAGAATTAGGTTATTAACAAGGCTTTATACTTCACACTTTTTCTGATTGTAAAAGGAATGCAAAAATTTGGAAAATACACATCTGTATTTTTATTCATCCATAAATCCCACCACTCAGAAATCTTCGTTAACATTTTGGTTGATTTCCTTCAGAGAATTAAACTTCATAATCTACACATTAAAAAGCATGTAGAAAAAAAGCCAATGTATCTTCAATTTGGCCTTTTAATAAATATGCTATACAAAACACTGATCATTAGTGATACGATCTTTAATTCACAGAGATATCTGAAATGTGTTAAGTGGTAAGAGTGGAGGAAGGAGTCTCATAATTCAGAGGCAGGTCCCTAAAATGAAATCCCTTTCACAATTTTTATAGCACCAACATTGTAATGACAGCAAGATATGACTGTTCTTGGAATAACATCGACAGTAACGTCCCTATATGGAACAGTCTTTACTTTTAATTTCTTTCCATTCATTCTTCAATGTCTATTTTTCCTGTAAAATATATACGTATATACATATTTTAAAACAGCTAAAATTCAAAGGCTCGGCTATTTTCTTTGAAGTCCCAGCATTCAAACTGTTAGTGTTTCTGGCCTATGAGACAGTCCAGCAGATAAAAGGATAACACTTTTATATTCTAATATTCTCCCTCATAAAAAAAAAAAAAGGCTTTTCCTTAAACATAACCAAATCTTTTCTTTCGTTACAACTGTTGTTTTTGGAAGTATACAGATATTAGAATTACAAAGATTGATATGACTTCATTAACAAACAAAACCAGTACCACCACCACAATCAAATTTTTTCTGAAAATTGGACTGAACCTTGTCTCTAGATTCAACTGAGGCTTTCGTGGACTCAAGGCATTAAAGATCTTAAAATCCCATTCATTTTCTTCTGCCCAATGGTTAACAGAAGTCTATGATACAGTAACTCAAATTTGTTACTCTGACCTTCTCACACAAGCGCCTTTAAAAGAAATGCCTCAACAAAGACTCAAGAATCAGCAAAGTTTGAGGAATGAATCGTCTTTAAGCATTTCCTGATAAGTGACAGAAGGTCTGGCCGCCAGGAACACACTTTGCTGACCCTAGGAACAGCCAAGACTCAAAACAAAAGTTGCCACTTCTGTTACCTAGAAATTTTACTTGGCTAAGAGGTGATAAATCATAACCGTAACTCGTCTTTAGTGGACGAGTTAATATAAAAAAAGGAGCTCCACGGATTTCAGCTAAATGCTTTTGCCATTTTTGAAGAAAAGCTAATTGTTAGTGGCCATGTGACATTCTAAGATCCCAGAAAGGAAAGGGTGGGAGGAAGAGAGAGGAGTTCAAGGCAGTTCAGGGTCAGAACAAGCTCAGGCATCCTGTCATTAGCAAACGTTCCCCCAAGCTGAAGGCAAAATACTGCTTACCCGAAAAGGAGTGGGTGAAAAGTAGGGGGAGAACGAGGGGAAAACCACAAGGGAGTCAATGTGGCAGTGAGGTGGTGACGGGAAGCAGGGAATCTGGAGCTATCCAGCCGAGTTGGGGAGCAAAAGCATCGGGCACGAAAATGCTGAGAAAAGCAACTGCGACGGAGACGACAATACTTGGCAGCTGCCCACGTTCCCCTCCCCATCGGTTCTTTGGGTTTCCCACACTCCCTCCACTTCAGCTCTTGACCAACACTCAGGGGTGTGACCCGCCAGCGGGTGGCTGCGGGGATCTTTGTCTCGGCCGGCTCCCCACGCGAAGGCAGCTCTCCTCCTCCTCCTCCTCCTCCTCCTCGGCGCTCGCCACCCGCTCACACCCCCGGCGTCTCCAAGGAGCTGGAAGCGCGGCGGCCACCGCCGCCTCCTCGCCCACCTCCCGCGGGCTCGCGCCCTTCCTTTCCCCTCCGCCGCCCGCGCCTGCAGCTCCACCCCCGCCGAGGGGGATCTTTGTGTCTCGGGGGACTTTCTGCCGCTTTCCTCCGGGGCCTCCCCCGGAGACCAAATGGGCAGCAAGCACCACAGGAGGCTGCGGCTGGAGGCTTCTCCCGCGAAGAAGCCCAGCAGATACCCACACCCCACCCCACCCCGGAAATGCCGGGGCGACGCGGGGTTCGTACTGGACCAGAGGGGCGATAGGCACTCGCGAGCTCCCTACGCCGCACCTCCCTCTCTCAACTTCCCGGCCGGGCCTGAGCCTCCAGCGCCCCCCAAAACCTTCCGCCGCGGCCCTCGATCCCAAGCACCCCCCCGCCCCCCTCGGCTCGGGGTCAGCCGGGCAGCAGGAAAAGCCCCGCGCGGTCGCCCGCCACCAACTCACCAGCAAGTGCGGGGGCCGCGTCGCGAAGCGAGGCGCGGAGGGTGAGCTGCTCTGCCGACGCCCGCGGCGACCGGATGCAGGTCCGGGTCCCAGCGGCTGGCGGACCCGAGGCGCCTCCGAGGCGCAGGCCTCCGCCGCTACCTTCCGGCTCTCGCCGAGTGTCCGGAGCCTCCGGGAGGGGCCGCGGGTCCCTCACGCGTTGCCAAGCCCCCCGGACAACATGGCTCCCGGGCCGCCGGGCCGCGCGGGCAGCCCACTAATCCCCTCGGAGGAGCCGGGGCGGGAGCGAGGCGGGCAGGGAGGTGACGCCCGGCTAAGGCGGCCGGCCTGGACGAGGGCTCCTTCTTCTCTACGGCCGGACCGTAAGGAGCTTGGGAGCCCGCGGACGGCCGCTTTCGTTCTCTGCGTGTGCGTCGCTTTCTCACTCGGCGGCTGCGGACTGACGCCTCCGCCTGTTCCCCGGAGGAGAGCGAGCAAGCGAGAAAAAAGACTTTTATTGAAACGATCCAACCAGCAGCGGCGGAGAAAAGCGACCCGCCGCGGGAGCTTTCCCCACCCCCGCAAGAGCGGCTTGCCACGGGCAGCGCGACCCCTGCTGGCGGCGGCGGCGGAGGGAGGGGCGGAGCCGGCGGCCCAGGGGCGGGGCCTAGAGGGCGGGGCGGGGTATCCCCGGGAAACCCCCCGCCCCGAAGTGGGGGCTTTGACCTCTCCTTACAGGGCTTCTGAATTCGTCTCTGGGAGGTGAGAGGGGTGAGAAGACCCCACAGGAGTGCGATGGTTACGTAGTGACGCAACACAGCGGCTGGGGAAGAAGTAACCTGAGTATTTCAGCCCCTTCCTCTTCCTCCCACCTCTCCCCAACAAAACAAAACTCTTGCATACATTATCCAAGCAATTATGTAATTAAGATATCAATGCCGCAGTTCTCTTCTGGTTTTCTAGAGAGTTGATTTCAAAGGGCCCCCACCTGAGCACGCTGATTGCACCTTTTCTCCTTTATTATGGGTGGTCCGGTGGGGTAGCACTGCGGCCATCATTCACGCACGCAGCATTTATTCTTTTAATTTCTTCGTATTGTGTTCTTGGCAATATGCTAGGTCCTTAAAGGACTGAAAGATAGTCAATAAGCAGTTATAATGAAAATTTGGGCTTTGTCAGAAGAGAAATACAAGGTGCTATAAGAGAACAGAGAAGTACCACTGTTGCTGTTGGTTAGGTTTTGTTTTCTTGGAGGGAGGGAGCGCCACGAGGTTGGCCCAGTTTCTGTAAATATTTTTACTTTCTTCTTTCCCAGAGGCTAAAAGCTAGTTCAGGAATGAACAGCAGAGTGAAAGTGAAGACAAACTAAAGTAATACTGACCCACTTTTTTCCACTAATAAGGATAAAAGCAGAAGGTAAAAACAAACAAACCCCTAGAGGGAGATAATGAGAGGATAGAAAAGACAAGAATGGGGACTGGATGTGGACAACCTATGTAAGAAAAAAATTTAAACCACATAAAAGTCTGCTGACATGAGATATAAATATTTTTCCATTTTAATACCCAGAAATAGGCTTTATAAGTTTTTAATGCAATTTCAAATCACATTATATACGAAGGACTTCTGACATTTACCTTCTTGGATTCCTGGATGAATCCTTTTCCTCTAAAAATAATGTCTGCTGACTTCCCTCTCTTATTTTGTTGGGCAAAGTGGAATATATCTACTGTAATCGCCAACAAAAATCATACATTTCAATTAGACTTCTCCCGTGCCTCTAAAATTACCAGGATCCATAAATTAGCAACATTTATGTTCTGCATATCCTTCACACTTGCTTGGATATCATATCACTCATATATGAATGCGAATATAGAACACAAGCTTTCTTTTAGAACAAGTGTGGTTTAAAAAAAAAAACCACTGTTAATGATGCTTTTTTGATTTGTCCAAGTCAGAGAACTTTGTACGATACCAAAAATATAACACCAGTGTAATATAGCATCATTTTTAGAGGTCTTTTAAAGTTAGAGAGTTAGAAAAATTAGTATTTATATAAGGCCTACTTACATGCCAAGCATTTTTCACATACTTGTCTTATTTTTAAATAATTGTATGTCTTTTTTGGGTCCCTTAGATAGTATCAAAAATCATAATAAAAATGAGTGTACAGAATAACATCCTGAGTTGCACATCAATAATTCTCTTTTTATTAGATTGGACTTGCTCCACTAGAAATCGAAAGATTGTCCTAATTGCCTCATCTAACGCTGCTAAAAATCACCCTTTCCTTTACTTAAATCTTTTATTAACATAATAAACATTTCTTATTCAAAAACGAAAACTTAGATAATGATTTTATTGATCTATTCTTTCCATCAAAAAGTATCTATTGAGGGGCGCCTGGGTGGCTCAGTTGGTTAAGCAGCCAACTTCAGCTCAGGTCTTGATCTCGCGGTCTGTGAGTTCGAGCCCCGCGTCGGGCTCTGTGCTGACGGCTCAGAGCCTGGAGCCTGCTTCAGATACTGTGTCTCCCACTCTCTCTGCCCTTCCCCTGCTCACGCTCTGTCTCTATGTCTCTCAAAAATAAATAAACATTAAAAAAATTTTAAAAAAAGTCTTTCTAAAAAAAAAATCTATTGACTGCATATGATGTGCCAGGCATTGTTCTAGGCACTGAAAATATAGAAGCGGACAAGACAGACAAGATATTCCCCCATGGAACTATTTTCTAGTGATAGAAACAAGCAATAAACATGCAACTCATTTAAGGAATTCATAAGATAACTTATAATCATAAGGAATATATGAAATAATCATAAGAAATATCGTCAATATATGAAGAAAATGAAAAACTAATGGAAAAGAAATTGGGCAGGAGGAACAGAGTTTAGGTGGTGGGATCCAGAAAGACCCGATGAGCAGCAGGGGCTAAAAGCCACAGTTCTTTCTTTATATCCCTCAGTAAATTATTTCATCACAAAAAAAGTCACATGAAAAAAGAAAATGTTGGGGCACCTGGGTGGTTCAGGCAGTTGAGCATCTGACTCTTGATTTCAGTTCAGGTCATAGTTTCACAGTCATGAGAGAGTTCTGAGTTGGGCTCCTTGCTAAATGTGGAGCCCGTTTAAGATTCTCTCTCTCCTCCCTCTGCCCCCCTCCCACTCATGTGCATGTGTTCTTGAAAGGAAGGAAGGAAGGAAGGAAGGAAGGAAGGAAGGAAGGAAGGAAGGAAACAAAAACATGGGTGAACCTTGAGAACATTATGCTAAGTGAAATAAGCCAATCACAGAAGGACAAATACGGCATGAGTCCATTTATATGAAATATCCCAAATAGTCAAACTCAGAAGCAGAAAGTAGAAAAAGGGCAATTGCAGTGGCTGAGGGGTGGGAGAAATGGGGAGTTCATGTTCAGCTGGTATATCATCTATGCAAGATGAGTAAGTTCTAGAGATCTGCTATACAAAATTGTGCCTGTAGTTCACAATCCTGTAATGTATACTTAAAAATTTAAGAGGGTAGATCTCATGTTATCTGATCTTACCACGATTAAAAAAAAAAAAAGAAGTTATGTACAATCAAAATAATGAGTACATTTTTTTAGTTACTCTTCTAAATTGATTTAAAATTTGCCCAGGATGGTTTTGGCATGCTAGTTGGCTTTTTTCCTGGGTTGTAATATAGACTTTTTAACCTTGTAAAATAAATTATAAAATTGCTTAGCGCATTTTCCAAACTCCGGTTAATAAATATTCCCCAGCACATGGTGAGGGAGAGGATCGAGGAAGAATTCCAAGATCAGATCCACTTGGGAAATGCCACATACTTCATCTCCCTTTTGGAAATTCACCACACATATTTGCATATTAAAAACTCTGAACTGCTCTAATTTTCTTTCCAGTGAAACCAGTATACCCCCAAAATGTTCAAATGTTGAGGGACATGTGTGCTGAGGAGCACAGTTTGGGAAACTGGTCTCTTGGAAGCCTTAGGCATTTACCTTCCGGCCTTGGGAAAGGGAGTCCTGGAAGGGGGAGAATTTGAAGGTCATTGAACTTGGAACAGGGAGAGTAGAAACGGGATGGATTCAGAAAATCTTTGCTGTGATTCACTCTTTGAGAAAGACATAAGCCTGGGAAACAAATGTGAAATATATCCAGATAAGACATGGATGGAAAAGAGACACTAAACCTGGTTTTCAGTTTCTCTAAATCAATCATTGTGAAGCAATGATCCCTGAACCAGTGACAGCAGCCATATCACCTGGGAATTTCTTAGAAACAAATTCTCAGGGGGCCTGAGTGGCTCAGTCAGTTAAGCATCTGACTTCGGCTCAGGTCACGATGTCGGGGTTTGTGAGTTCAAGCCCCACGTTGGGCTCTGCAGTGACACCTGGAGCCTGCTTCAAATTCTGTGTCTCCCTCTCTTTCTGCCCCCCCTTCTCTCTCTATCTCAAAATTTAAAAAAAGAAATTAAAATTTTCAGACTCCACCGCAGACCAATTGATTCAGAAACTCTGGGATGGAACCCAGCAAACTGTTTTAACAAGTCCCCTAGGATTCTACCCCACAGTAAAGTTTCAGAAGCACTTCTCTGTACGGCACTAATACATAGCTTCATCTATTTTCAGTTTCCCATATGTCTGAATTTCTGGACCATTTCCAATTATTAATAGCTATAAAAAATTCTCAAAGAAATTAGGTAAGTAAAGTACCAAATTGGGCAAAAGCTTTTTGACTGGTTTTATTCCCTATTTTGCCAGGCTGAACCATATAATAAATATATTTGTTTGCAATAAGAGTGAAGCCAATCGAGCAAAGGGCAGCAATCAACTTTCTTCTCTGTAATGTCACCTGAGCCAAATAATTTTACTTTTAGTAAAAATGAAACTGTAGATGAGAAAATAGTATCGAAGGATTTTTTTTAATTGTTTTTAACGTTTATTTATTTTTGAGAGACATAGAGACAGAGCATGAGTGGGAGAAGGGCAGGGAGAGAGAGGGAGACACAGAATTCGAAACAGGCTCCAGGCTCTGAGACATCAGCACAGAGCCCGATGCAGGCCTCGAACTCACGGACCACGAGATCATGACCTGAGCTGAAGTCGGCCGCTTAACCAACTGAGCCACCCAGGCGCCCCTCGAAGGATTTTTTTAACCTAGTTTGAAAATAAAACAGTTAGCCTCAACTTAACACTTATTTTTTATAAATATTTTGTACGAACCCAACATACACAAAATAACTTTATACCATTGAGTAATGATACAGCTGTAGCCCAGCACTTAAAAAGTTAACTGTGGAGATTATATAGATCCAGATCTATTTAAAAATCATTATTAGGGGCGCCTGGGTGGCTCGGTCGGTTGGGCGTCCGACCTCGGCTCAGGTCATGATCTCGCGGTCTGTGAGTTCAAGCCCCGGGTCGGGCTCTGTGCTGACGGCTCAGAGCCTGGAGCCTGCTTCAGATTCTGTGTCTCCCTCTCTCTCTGCCCCTCCCTTGCTCATGCTCTGTCTCTCTCTGTCTCAAAAATAAATAAACATTAAAAAAATTTTTTTTAAATCATTATTAAAGTATCTCCATAGACACACTAGTTACAAATTTGGGGAGGGAAATATCCTTACTGTCTACATCTGAAATTCTAAATTTACAGTACTAGATTTATCTGTAAAGGCTTGGTAACATCTGAGAGAGTTGGTACAGTCCGGGGAGCATTATAAAAAGCTTTCGGGAAAGTGATGTCATGTGTCCTTACAAAGGAAATGGATCCAGGAACCAAACTTAGTCTTGGCAGTTAAGGAAGACATAATTTTCAAACATTACGTTTCAAAGTGAAGTTGATCTCTAGTTGTTGACAAAATGCTTTGGATGTGTTAGTCTCCAGGCTTCCAGTAAGGCTCCAACAAGGCTCTATTAAAAGACTAAGGAGGGATTAAATTGTTTTTCTTTCTTTCCTTTTTAAACCTTGTGATATTAACTGCTCTTAACTAAATTGATGTTCTGCCTCCTGAAAGAAATCAGAGGTAGGCTCTTAATCAAATAAACTATATTTAAAGCTTATTTGAGCTTCCTAAAAAAATGAAGCACAACATGAAGCCACCTTTAGATTTAACAAATTTCTCTCTTTTAAAAAAATATTGTTGGAAAGTGGGAGCTAGCGCAGTAAAGGTGTTTTTTTCCCCTCCTAAGTGCCTTAAAAAGGAGGATGTGGCAATTAGCACTTTCCCAGAGGCTTGTCAGAATGATCATTGGCCTGCTTTCATCCTTTACGAGAATGACAGAAGGGAACGAGTAGCAGAAGCCTTACGGTTTGTCATCTTCAAAATTTGTTTGCTCCAGTGATTTGTGTGTAGGGAGGTTTATCAGACTGATTTGTAGATGTAATCCTTTTAGTTTTTAGCTACTAGTTTAGAAGGACGAGTTTTTCAGTAAACTAACTTCGACTTGCCCAAGCCCACCTGACCATGGGATCATTTTAGGGTCAGTATGACCCATGAAGAGGCGAGTAGAGCAAATATTTGGTATTTAACATTGAAAAATGGAAAAATTAAAAATGAGAAAGAGGAGGGGTGCCCGAGTGGCTCAGTCAGTTGAACATCCGACTTGGGCTCAGGTCATGATCTCTCAGTTCGTGGGTTCGAGCCCCACATCAGGCTCTGTGCTGACAGCTCAGAGCCTGGAGCCTGCTTTGGATTCTGTGTCTTCCTCTCTCTCTGCCCCTCCACTTCTCTCTCTCTCTCTCTCTCTCTCTCAAAAATAAACATTAAAAAGAAAAATGAGAAAGAGGAAAAAGATAATAAGAAGGTAGAAAGCAGGAGCAGAGAAGAAGAGTTAAGTCTTATAAATGTACTTTTATTCAGCAAGAAGGAAGACACAAATGTTAATAGTGTTAAACCGCATGTAGTTAAAGGAAAGAATAGGAAAACAGAAGCTAAGCAGGTCAGAGTTCTAACCCTGAAGCAATATTGCATAGGAATTGAGCTTTGCAATCAGTTGGATTGGATGGGTGTCTTAACTTTGCCACTGTAAGATTTTGGTAAGTTACTTAATTAAGAGTTTCTCCGTATGTAAGATTAGGATAATAACATACCTGCCAGGTTTTAAGTATTCAATGAGATAATGAATGTAAAGCAACTATATTGCAACTTTTTCTTTTGTAAGTGACATGAGTGACTCAAATACCTCGCACAGAAAAGGGATTTTATTGTTTATAGAACTGCAAAAAACCAGGGGGTATTGAAGGCTTCAGGGACATCTTATCCAACAGCCCACACAATGTCCTCGAAACCCGGTTTTTCTCCTTTTGGTTTTGCCTTTGGCAGCCCTGGCTCATCTACCCATTAGGTCAAAAGATGGCTGCAATATTTGTAGCTCTATATTTTCTGGTTCAAGGCTTCCAGAAAAGAGGGAGCAACATCCCCAGTAGCACAAACATTAGCTCTAATTAGCCCAACTCGAATCGATGAACTGTCATTGTGACCAAGGCAACTGAGTAATTGGCTGCATATACTCTACCCTTGAAGCCAAGGTGAAGTTTGCTTCACTTAGATTACATGTGTTGAGAGTGTAGGAAGAGAGGTTCCCTCCAAAACAAAATGAGGGCACTGTTATCATAAGTGAAGGGCACTCTTACCATCCACTTAATTAAAATGCAGAAAGCCAGGGATAAGCAGGCTTCATTATCAGCTGGATCCAGGCAGTCTGCCTCAGAACACAGTCACTCTGTCTCTCATTTGGCCTTCAGTCTATGTGCCAAGCTCATTCCTTCAGGCTTCTTTTCAAGCTCACTGACAACCCTGGAACCTAGCCTTCATAATGCCTAATCCAAAGGAAAAGAGATCCATTCAGAAAATTCTGAGGAAGGACCCTAATTGGCCCAGCCTGGATGATATGGGCCTACCCTCCAATCACAAGAATGCCACCAGACCACGTGGAGTGAAGGAGATGTACAGAAGGGTGCTATGCTAACACAGATAAGAGGGAAGGAGTTTGGGGTGGTCAAAACCACAGGTGTCCGCTATAACTGGTAAATGCAAAGAGTATAATCAGAAGTTGCAAATCAGAGAAAATAATTTTGGTAAAGAGGGTAGGGTCAACAAAGAAGAACAGCAGCAAATGAATGAATAAATGGATAAACTGTGGTTGATGGATACTCAGCATGGGATGCAACTTGGCAATAAAAAGAAATGAATTATTAACATATGCAACCACATGGATGAATCCCAGAGTGATTATGATGAGGAGAAGAAGCCAGATCAAAAAGAGTGCACACACTGTATGGTTCCATTTTTCTAAAGTTATAGGAAATGCAAGCTAATCTATAGTGACAAAAATCAGATAAGTGGTTGCCTGAGTCCAGGGTAGGGAAGAATTTAAAAAAGCATGAGGACACTTGTGGGGATGACAAATATGTTCTTTTTCCCTTTGTGTTGATGGCTTTCATGGCCATCATGTGTATACCTATGTAAAAACTTATGAAATTGGATTATTTTTTAAGTTTATTTATTTTGAGAAAGAGAATGTGTGTACATGTGTGTGTGAGGGGAGGGGAAGGGTAGAGACAGAGGGAGAGAGACAGAGAGGGAGAGCGAGAGAATCCCAAGCAAGGCTCCATGCCCAGCATGGAGCCCTATGTGGGGCTCAAGCTCACGACTGTGAGATCACGAACTGAGCCAAAATCAAGAGCCAGATGTTCAATTGACTGAGCCACCCAGGCGCCCCTCAAATTGGACACTTTAAATATATGTAATTAATTATATGTTAATTGTACCTAAATAATACTGTTTAAAAAAGAGAGGAAGCAAATGTGATCCCAAACACTGTCCTGTTTAATGGCATTTGAAATTATTTTCTGACCTGTCTGTACATGTCTGAATTTTCCAACAGGGTTATAAATGGTTTCTGTAAGTATATCTGTATAGAAGTCATGCCACTTAACCCGTAGATGGTTTCTAGCCACAGGCTCAAAGAAGAGGTTAACAAAAGACATAAGGAAGATTATATTCTTCTTGAAAGATTTCTCTTCATTGTGAAAAAGAGTATAGCAGTGGACAATATCGAATGAGCCGTGGCTGAAATCTACTTGACTCTATATAACATTGGATGACAGATTTAAGGATTTTAGAGCTTTAAAATGTTTATGGATAAAAAGGTGCCTGGGGGGCTCAGTTGGTTAAGCGTCTGACTTTGGCTCAAGTCATGATATCACAGTTTGTGGGTTTGAGCTCCACATCGGGCTCTGTGCTGACAGCTCAGAGCCTGGAGCCTGCTTTGGATTCTGTGTCTCCCTCTCTCTGCCCCTCCCCGACTCACAGTCTTTCTGTCTTTCAAAAAATGAATAAAAAAAATTGAGTGACCTGGTAAATCCACATCTCTTCAAAGCAGACTACAGTATTCAATGAACACCAGCTCCCTTTTCTTTCCACCTTCTCAATGTGAAAAGAATCCAAAAAGTTTGAAATATTGTTCATGACTATGTTTACTTATAAATATTTACTGTTTTTATACTCCCAAAATCTAGATTGTTCTCGCAATTATTTTTTTTTCTTGCAATTATTTTTTAAGTGTAGGCTCTATGCCCAATGTGGGGATTGAACTCACACCCCCTACATCAAGAGTCACGTGCTCTGTTGTCTGAGCCAGACAGGTGCCCCTGTCTGTGTGATTAAAGGTAATTTCCCTCTAGGCAGAGAGAAGCTTGCGTTGGCTGGGACATTCTGTTTCTTGGGGCACCCTGAAAGTCATTAGGTAGGTCACAGTTGGAATGACTTTCTAAAGCTCAATTACCTATCTTCAAATTCTAGTTGGATTAGAAGGCATCAGAAGTGCTAAATATTTCAGTATTACCTCTCATACACCTAGAAATGCAAAGATATTTTACAGAGTATTTTGTTGTTTGAAAGATAATTTTCTCAGAATGAGGAAAAATTTTCATAATGTAGCCTGGTCAAAAAAAATTTTACATCTTTTGGAAAATTCAAATCACTTTAAGTTTTTTTTTTAATGTTTATTTATTTTTGAGACAGTGAGAGACAAAGCATGAGTGGGGAAGGGACAGAGAGAGAGAGAGAGACGCAGAATCTGAAGCAGGCTCCAGGCTCTGAACCGTCAGCTCAGAACCCAATGCAGGGCTTGAACTCACAGACCGCAAGATCATGGCCTGAGCTGAAGTCGGACACTCAACCCACTGAGCCACCCAGGCGTCCCTCAAACCACTTTAAATAAACCAATGATTAGGGTAGTAGGTACCTCTCTGTGTGTATTTACATTTCATACCTTTACTACCTTGTGTCTGCTATTAGGCACGGCGAAGTAAAATATTCCAGCCTTCTCTCATTTTGCATTAATGTTCCAAGCTGTAGTAGAAAGACTACAGGATTCAAAGTGAAATGAACTTGGGTTTAAGTCTTAGCTCCATTATTTGTCATAAGACAATGAGAGAGAGGGTTAGTCTTCTGAGCTGCGGTTTCTTTGTATATACAATGGCATATCCCATAGGCCCCTTCGTGACGACTGAACAAAACACAGAATATAAAGTTGCCCAACACAAGACTTGCCACTTAACTAGCATCGAATAAATGTTAACGTTCTTCCTTCCACTCTCACACACCGTGACGATGAAAGTCATGGAAAAATACTTCGACGAAAATGCATCTGGGAACGCAGAGTTCTAAGTTTATAATGCTCAAGAGAAAGAATCTGTTTTCTAAGACAAGGAATTACGATATCTAGAAAAAGGGGAATGGAGACAAACATTTTCGCTGGATTAGCAGCCCCAATAATACACTAGGATGGCTTATATCCTAGTGTGTTATTCGTCGTATTACTTAACATTCAGAATGTGAAGGGCCAGTAATACATTTATGAATAAAACACAAGTAGTTTGTGACATGTGAAGATATTCCTATTTAAGAGGAACAAAACACATGAGCACAGATTCTTACCTATTCACTTTCCATACTTGGTATTCACAAGTACAACTAACTATAAACCTCAACTTATTTTATCAGAGATGTTCAAGCATTTTAGGGTAGGAGCTAGAAGAAGTCTTCAAATCCTCATATTTACTTTTCAACTATCATTTCATTCAAATATTCCTTCAACCAGTATGTGTTTGGTGTTTATAACGGACCAGGCCCCGTAGGATTAGAACGAAACAGGCAATGTCTCTGTCCTCAAGGGGCTTAGTGCTTATCAGGGGAGAAGAAGGCCTGGCCATAACTCAGAAACACTAAAGGCATTAAAAGTTCGAATATGCTGCTCAAGGGAAGAGAAGGACCTCTAGCTGGAAAAGGAAGGAGTAGGCCATCAAGGCAGTTGGTTCAGCTTACAGAAGACAAGCCAACAAGCACTTGTTAGTGACTAATTAGAAATCTAGCATCAAGTGCTATCAAGAATGTGGAAGTCCCTCAAGTGGTAAACCCTGGCCTCATGGAATGTACAATATGTAGTTTGACGCAATAGTCTAGCACTCGGCAGAATGTGCAAGGTAGGCAGGACATCTCTACTCCTTCAATAGCTTGTGATATATTTATTTTAAATGTCCATTGTTTGTTAATAGTAATTCGGTTATTACTGGCAATCTAATCTCAAAAAATAGTGAATCCAGAGCGCCCAGGTGGCTCAGTCAGTTAAGCGTTTGACTCTGGATTTCGACTTAGGTCATGATTTCAGTTTGTGGGTTCAAGCTCCACATCGGGCTTTGTGCTGACAGTACGGACTCTGCTTGGCATTCTCTCTCCCTCTCTCTCTGCCCTTCCCTCACTCATGCTTTTCTTGAAAATAAACTAAAAAAAAAAAAAAAAAAAGCAGTGAATCTATTATGCATAGAGACAAAAGGCAGGTGTCTCTCTAGGAGTGGTTTGATAAACAGATAATGGAAAAAAGAAAGCAGAGCATTTTGAAATAGACTCTAATTGTTTGCCGAATTGTAAATGGGCTATGCCATTTTTTTTTTTTTAGTTTACATCCAAGTTAGTTAGCATACAGTACAACAATGATTTCAAGAGTAGATCCTTAATTCCCCTTACCCATTTAGCCCATTCCCTCACCCCTAATCCCTCCAGTAACCCTCTGTTTGTTCTTCATATTTAAGAGTCTTTTATGTTTTTGTCCCCCTCCCTGTTTTTATATAATTTTTGCTTCCCTTCCCTATGCTCATCTGCTTTGTATCTTAAAGTCCTCATATGACTGAAGTCATATGATATTAGTCTTTCACTGACTAATTTTGCTTAGCATGATACGCTTTTGTTCCATCCACGTAGTTGCAAATGGGAAGATTTCATTCTTTTTGATTGCTGAGTAATACTCCATTGTGTATATGTACCACATCTTTATCCATTCATCCATCGATGGACGTTTGGGCTCCTTCCATATTTTGGCTATTGCTGTTAGTGCTGGTATAAACAGTGGGGTGCCTGTGATCCGTCGAAACAGCATACCTGGATCCCTTGGATAAATACCTAGTAGTGCAATTGCTGGGTTGTAGGATAGCTCTATTTTTAATTTTTGAGGAACCTCCATACTGTTTTCCAGAGTGGCTGCACCAGTTTGCATTCCCTCCAGCAGTGCAAAAGAGATCCTCTTTCTCTGCATCCTCACCAACATCTGTCATTGCCTGAGTTATTAATGTTAGCCATTCTGATGGGTGTGAGGTGGTATCTCATAGTGGTTTTGATTTGTATTTTCCTGATGTTGAGTGATGTTGAGCATTGTTTCGTGTGTCTGTTGGCCATCTGGATGTCTTCTAGGAAAAGAGTCTGTTCATGTCTTTAGCCCATTTCTTCACTGGATTATTTGGTTTTTGGGTGTTGAGTTTGATAAATTCTTCATAGATTTTGGATACTAACCCTTTATCTGATGTGTTGTTTGCAAATATCTTCTCCCATTCCGTCGGTTGCCTTTTAGTTCTGCTGATTGTTTCCTTCTCTGTGCAGAAGCTTTTTATTTTGATGAGGTCCCAATAGTTCATTTTTGCTTTTGTTTCCCTCGCCTCCAGAGAAATTGCTGTGGCCAAGGTCAAAATGTTCTTGCCTGCTTTCTCCTTGAGGATTTTGATGACTTTCTGTCTTACATTTAGGTCTTTCATCCATTTTGAATTTATTTTTGTGTATGGTATAAGAAAGTGATCCAGGTTCATTCTTCTGCATGTCACTGTCCAGTTTTCCCAGCACCGTGTGCTGAAGAGACTGTCTTTATTCCATTGAATATCCTTTCCTGCTTTGTCAAAGATGAATTGGCCATACGTTGTAAGAGGTCTATTCCATCCTTTATGAGTTTTGAATGCATGGCAGTATTTTGAAAACTAAAATTTTAAATTACCAATTTTAAATTTGGTTTACTTCTTAGTCCCTTATTTTTAAAGAATTAATGACACAGTTATTTATGACTGAGGAATCATAAAATTTGAGTCTAGTGTTTATGTATAGCAAGATTAAGATCAGCACAAAACTTTCATTAGAAAGGTTAAATATTGGGGTGCCTGGATGGTTCAGTCAGTTAAGCATCCAGCTTCAGCTAGGGTCATAATCTCACAGTTGGTGAGTTTGAGCCCTGCATCCGGTTCTGTGCTGACAGCTCAGAGCCTGGAGCCTGCTTTGGATTCTGTGTCTCCCTTTCTTTCTGCCCCCCTCCCCCTGCTCATGTTCTGTCTCTCTCTGTCTCAAAAATAAATATTTAAAAATTTTTTTAGAAAGGTTAAGCATTTTATTTCACAGTAGAGATAGGCTATAAATCCTTAACAAATTTATTTATATTTTTTTTAGCTTTTTTATTTTATTTTTGAGAGACATAGAGACAGAGCGTAAGCAAGGGAAGGGCAGAGAGAGAGGGAGATACAGAATGAATCTAAAGCAGGCTCCAGGCTCTGAGCCGTCAGCACAGAGCCCAATGCGGGGCTCGAACTCACAGACCGTGAGATTGTGACCTGACCTGAAGTCGGCCGCCCAACTGACTGAGCCACCCAGGTGCCCCAACAAATTTATTTTTAAATACTCTTTGGAAAAAATTTAATTTTTGTTTATCTTGTAAGCCCTTAAATGTGAAATAATCTATTTCCTTCTCCTAGAATCAAGCTTACAAATTTCTCATCTAAAACAACCTCACTACCCAAGTTTAGCATCTAAGTTTTTTGATTTCTTCCCTTGAAAAACAGTGTCCGTCCTTTTGTAGCTGATTCATACCTTCTGCAGTCTTAAAGACTGCCTCCGCTCTTTTTTTTGCAAGTCATATACTTCAGACTCAGATGTAGACACGTCTGTATGGCTCACCCACGTGACACCTGAGCCACCAAAACACAAGAGACTCAAACTATATCATAATTGAGCCTGAGGGGGAGCCATCTGTTTCATTTAAAGCACAGAATGATTTGGAATGAGAGGACGACCAAGAGAGACTTGGAAAAGATGACAAGGAAGAATGAAGAAAAAATTATTAGTGCTTTTAAGAACTTTCTCTTTTTCTTTCTTTTTTTTATTAAAAACTTTTTTAATGTTTATTTATCTTTGAGAGTGAGAGAGAGAGAGACAGAACACAAGTGGGTCAGAGAGAAAGGGAGACACAGAAATCGAAGCAGACTCTGGGCTCTGAGCTGTCAGCACAGAGCCTGACAAGAGGCTCGAACTCCCGAATTGCGAGATCATGACCTGAGTCAAAGTGGGAAGCTTCACTGACTGAGCCACCCAGGCGCTCCTCTCTTTTTCTTATAGAATGTAAAAATGTTAATTCAGGGGCGCCTGGGTGGCTCAGTCGGATAAGCGGCCGACTTCGGCTCAGGTCATGATCTCACGGTCTGTGAGTTCGAGCCCCGCGTCGAGCTCTGTGCTGGTGGCTCAGAGCCTGGAGCCTGCTTCGGATTCTGTGTCTCCCTCTCTCTCTGCCCCTCCCTTGCTCATACTCTGTCTCTATGTCTCTCAAAAATAAATAAACGTTAAAAAAATTTTTTTTAATGTTAATTCAATGTTCTCTTCACCCACTATTTTTTTTTTTTTGTAAAAATGCTTTAAAAATGATAACAATATTATGAAAGATCTGGAAAAGAAAGAAAATCACCCATAACTCTTCAACCATAGTAGCTTATCATTTTGGAGTATTTCTTTCCAGCCTTTATCTCTCATTTATGTATGTTGTAATAGTTTATGGGTGGTTTTGTCTCATGTCCTCGACTTATTATCATAAACACTTGTTCTGTCGTCCTCATGATTATCCTGTTTGTTGGGTGTCCAACCCTCTGCAACTGGTGTTTCATGGGCCCTCCCCATCTCTCTGCAAAATCTTCCCCTGAGTGTGTCTGTGAGTTGCTGCAGGGAGGGGTGCTTCACATGTGCTCCTGCCCCTTCAGCTGCCACCTCTATCACCGAATTACTCTTCTCCATTGCTGGCCACCACCATGTTTTCAGGCAACCTGAAAGGCCATCAACTGAGGCTGCCTCTGCCTTTGTTTGCCCTGGATACTGTTGAAATCCCAGGTAGGACTTCCATTCAGTTTATCCTTTCAAGTCACCTGCCTTGATGTCCTCTCCTACTGTTCCAACCTAAGGGGTTCCCATTTGCAGAGGGTGGAAATTCGGACTGGGGGCCAACACAAACATTTTTCAGTGATTTGAGAGGTTGTGTCTGAATATTGGGATTGATATGAATTTTTAAAAAGTATTTACTCTGGGTAACATAATAATAAGTGGCTCTATCACTTTTTAACAGTATATACTCTAGGCAAGTCAACCTGCTTGACCTCAATTTTCTCATCTATAAATTGAGATAATACTTTCTGTTTTGCAGAGTGGTTATAAGGACTAGAGGCATGCTTCTATAGCTCTCATCGTCGTACTATACCGATACTGATAGCTAAGGTTTTTATGGATTGTCCATGGACTAGAAGCAGACTTAATTCAAACAGCCTACCCCGTCTTCAAAATGGCAGACAACAACTATAGACTGAGAGTCAACATTTCAAATATGTTTCGATTAGGAATTTAAGAAAAGTTCTTGAACTCAAAATAATTCATGTTACAAAAAACATACTTTATTAAATTAAATGAGAAACATACATGACTTTCACATACTTTAAGATGAAAAGGTTGTAAATTAGCTTTTCCATTTTTTTCTTCTTCAAGCACTACAGAATCAGTAAACTCTAGTAAAAGTTATTTGCTATGGACTGAATGTTTATGTCCTTCCCCACCAAATTCATATGTTACATTTTAACCCCCAATATGGTGTTATTAGAAGGTAAGACTTTTGGTAAGTGACTAGGTCATGAGAGTAAAGGCTTCATGAATGGAATTAATGCCCTTATAAAAGACACCCCGGAGAATTCCCTCATCCTTTCTGCCCTGTGAAGACATAGTAAGAAGATGGCTGACTATGAACCAGAAAATGGGCTCCCATCAGACACTGAATCTATCAGTGCCTTTATATTGGACTTCAGCCTCCAGAACTGTGAGAAATAAATTTCAGTTGTTTGTAAGTCACCCATGGGGCGTCTGGGTGGCTCAGTTGGTTAACTGTCTGACTTTTTTCTTTTTTTTAAATGTTTACTTACTTATTTATTTATCTTAAGCTGGAGCACAGAGAGAGAAGGAAAGAGAGAATGCCAAGCAGGCTTCACACTCAGTGTAGAGCCTGACTCCAGGCTCGATCTCACAACAATGAGATCATGACCTGAGCCAAAATCAAGAGTCAGACAGTCAACCAACTGAGCCACCCAGGCGCTCCAGGAGACCACTCTTGATTTCGGCTCAGGTCACAGTTTCTGAGATCAAACCCTGAACAGGGCTCCATGGTGACAAGTGCAGTGAGGATTCTCCTTGGGAGTGTCTCTCCCCCTCTCTCTGCCCCTCCCTAACTTGTGGTGTGCATATACATGCACGTGCTTTCTCTCTCCTCTTCCTTCTCTCTCAAAATAAATAAATAAAACTATAAATAAATAAATAAATAAATAATAAGGCACCTGGTTCATGTTATTCTGTTAGAGCAGCCCAAGTGTTAGGACTAAGGCGGTATATACACAGAATTCAGACAATGGCAAAATGACACAGCAGGAAATGTCTACAGAATAGAGACACACCTGGATAAAGGCTGGTGCTGTTTATTTAAGATGCTTAAGTCTGTTAGTAGATTTGAAACCAGGACATCTGTCATTAAAGAAGAAAAACAGGCAGAAACAAGATGGAGTAGGTGGCAGATGGATTTTCCAAGCAGCTGGCAATCCGTACAGGTCTAGACAGGTGGAAAGTCAAGGTTGGGAAAGTCTGGTAGTAACACATTTAGAACAAAAGCTTTCATTTTCACAAAGGTTTGTTGTGGTTGGTTGGTTTTTTGTTTTGTTTCCATTTGGTTCGGTTTGTTTTGGTTTGGTTCCAAAGAACTTTCTTGTGTGTCTGTGGGATGTCCCACTGAAGAAACACAATGGCAACATAGTATAGTAGCCTCAGACATAAGAGATTTAGTCTCAAATTGCACTTATTAGTTGTTTTATATGTTTCAGCACTTATGTGCTATGTGACCTGGGGCAAATAATTCATTTCTAGAGTCTCTGCTTACTGTAAAATGAAGTGGTTATATTAGATCCATGGTTCTTAAACATTTGTGGTGGTGGACAGGGGGTCCCGGATCATTCACCTCTTTGACCTGATGGAAAAGGATAATTTTCTACAAAAACGCACCTAAGTATCACCTCAAATTTGGCACAGCGTGTCCAAACACGCTGGATATTTCTAGAACTCTTTAAGCTGTTACTTGCATCATTTCCTCAGTCCTCAGGTCAATGAGTTTAGTCATTTTTTGCAACGTCTGCATCATCAATGACACATAGGTCAGCAAGAACATGGTTGAAATTCACATTTTAATTTTAAAATCAAATGAACAAAGCTAACCTTTGGAGAAGTTCTGTAATGTTTCCAGGTATGTGTATGTTTCTGCCTTATGAGAAATTGACTAGCTTTCTCACTCTTGAATGGAGACGGGAGAATCTCCTCCAGCAAGAAAAAGGCCCCTATTTGTCTGTTTCCAATCCCACAGTAGTAACTTGGTCAAAAGGGCTTTTGGGGTTCTGTATGTGCACGTGTGTGTGCATGCGTGCGCGTGTTTTGGTTTCAAAATGTCATCTTCAGGATCTCATGCCAAAGAAAAGTTTTACCTTATTCATGTGATCAAAGATGTCAAAGCCAAGGGGTGCCTGGCTGGCTCAGTCCGTAAACCATGCGACTCTTGATCTTGGGGTTGTGAGTCCATTCAGGCCCTACCTTGGGTATAGAGATTACTTAAAAAAAATAAAAATTTCAAATATATCAAAGCCACAAGTGACTTCTTCTTATAGAATTATTTTAGGAGTGAATTCCAATGAATAGCTTCATATCCCACTTCCATTTCTTGACCAAAATATCTTTAAATCCCTATGAGTCAAAAGGTCTGGAGAAATTGACGACTTCTGCAGCAATAAGCAAAGCTTCTTCAGGACTATTGGCAAAGGCTTGATGCCTATGCAAAGTGATGTAGTAAGCCGTGACTCATGGTGATGTGTTGAGCTTCTTTCTTCATCAAGGCAGAAAAACCAGATGTGTCGCTGAATACTGCATGTGCGCCATAATTCCAAAATTTTGTTTGCAAATTTTGTGGGTTTTTTCATAAATTTTTATTTATTTATTTATTTATTCTTTACTTTTTTTTAATGTTTATTTATTTTTGAGAGACATACAGAGAGCGTGAGCAGGGGAAGGGCAGAGAGAGAGCGAGATACAGAATCTGAAGCAGGCTCCAGGCTCTGATGAGCCATCAGTACAGAGCCCGATGTGGGGCTTGAACTCACGACCTGAGCTGAAGTCAGCCACTTAACCAACTGAGCCACCAGGCGCCCCTATTTATTTATTTTTGAGAGAGATAGAGAGCAAAAGGAGGAGAGGCAGAGAGAGAGGGAGACTGAATCCCAAGCAGGCTCCACGCTGTAAGCACAGAGCCCGATGTGGGGCTCAAACTCATGAACTGTGAGATCATGACCTGAGCTGAAATTAAGAGTTGAACGCTTAATCGACTGAGCCACCCAGGTGCCCCTGCAAATATAGTTTTTACTTGAAGAAGTAACTCTTTATCATTCCTGGTAATTCAGGGCTTTTGAGGTTCCCAAGCGGGGTTCATAAAATAAAATTATTTGAAATTTTTTCAACACGTGTTTCACACATAAACATCAGAAAATGATTGGCACTTTTTTGCTGAAGAAGAAAATGACATAATTGCAAATTCCTCCATATTCTGATTCAAAATAACTGACAAAATGTTAGTATATCTAGAACAGAGTATGCAATTTTGCAAAGACATTGTTCCTTATTATTCCTTACTCCAAGCTAGCATTTAGCTTGCCCACTTAAAAGCACGAGGCTTGTCTGTGGCTTCTTTTGCCTCATAATGCAATTAGAAGCCTTTAGACAGGAGTATTGGGAGAAATGCAAGCTTTTGGGAAATTCCAGCCTTTCCAGATTGGAGTCTTCTCAAAACAAGACAAGACAAAGTGAAACAAATAACAAGAACAAAACCGATGTGGTTTGAAGTGTTGGGGTTTGGAGCCAACGGTCAAGAAAAAATTCTTGAGACATCGCCGATGCAAAAAGGGGGTTTTATTAAAGCACAGGGGCAGGACCCATGGGCAGAAAGAGCTGCACTGGGATTGTGAAGAGTGGCCGATTACGTATATTTTCAAGTCGGGAGGGGCTAGGGATAGCACAAGTCTCTAAGGACCCTGAGGGGGCTAGCTCTTGATAAAATTGCTTTTTTCTTGTAAATTATTGAGACAGTTGCAAACTTATGGAGACTCCTTTCCTGCATGACTGTGATCTCTGTCAGGTAACTGTTCTTTCCTTCTAATTCTCAAAACTCTCCGTGATGCTGTTCTATTATTTTTAGAATGTGAATTACATATTAAAACAAAACAGAATATTGGGGAAAAATGAGACTTGCAGAAGTCAAAAAGATTTATGCCACTTTGATTTAAGAACAGATACTTTCAAAATATAATAGGTTAACCATTGGGCTAATAGTTAATAACTAATTGGGCTATCTGTTTTACATATACTATTTTATTTTCATAATGATTCTGTAAGACGAGTACTATTGCTGTCATTTTATGGATGAGGAATTTTTTTTAATGTTTATTCATTTTTGAGACAGAGAGAGACAGAGCATGAGTGGGGGACAGGCAGAGAGAGAGGGAGACACAGAATCCGAAGCAGGCTCCAGGCTCCGAGCTGTCAGCACAGACCTCGAACTCACAGACCGCAAGATCATGACCTGAGCCGAAGTCGGACGCTCAACCGACTGAGCCACCCAGGTGCCCCTGGATGAGGAATTTGAAACTCAGAAAAAAATAAACAATGTGTCCAATATTGCACAGCTAGTGGCTGAGTTATAATTCAAACCCAGGTCTCCTTAACTCCCAGGACTGTGCTCTTAATTACTACACAAATGTGGAGGAATCAGAGATGTAGATAAGAAAATTAGTATAAGCAGAGTAAGAATTCTTGGCTAAAGGGTAAAGATACGGGATATTCATGGGAGGAGGGCTTAATTTAAACAGAAATGAGTAGGGGTGCCTGGGTGGCTCAGTCAGTTGAATGTCCAACTTTGGCTGAGATCATGATCTTGTGGTTCATGAGTTCGAGCCCTGCAATGGGCCTTGTGCTGACAGTTCAGAGCCTGGAGTCTGTTGTGGGTTCTGTGTCTCCCTCTCTCTATGCCCCTCCCCTGTTTGTACTCTCTGTCTCTGCCTCTATCTCTCTCAAAAATAAATAAACATTAAATTTAAAGAGAAATGAATAGAAGTTATCATCGGGAAAGGTACCATTTTACAAACAAATCCAGCTCTCTTTGCTCTAAATCTGTCTTTCCGGAGTCTTCTGATCTGTGAGTTAGGCTCCAGAGTGGGTGTTTATCAGGAATGGAGACCCAATTCACAATCCAGATCCTTAAAGTTTTCTATCAGGAACTAATGAATCTCTCTCATGACAGACAAGCTCTTGGGAGTTTAAGCAGGATGAAACAACTTTTCTGAGACCTGATCGTTCCATCCCCTTCTCTAAATTCCGTTTTTTATTTGCCCCAGTGCAGCACTGTGCCTGGCATTTCATGGGCACCCCGTAAATGTCTGTTGACTGATAAAATAACGAATGAGGTTTTGAAAGACTCACCAGGTTGAGCTGGCAGACTCAACACACAGCAACGTGTTGAAAGGCTGCTGAGGAAAAATACTTCGACATAATTGGTTGGTTTCTCCCCCGACCCCCATCCCATTAACAACATAGTTTGACAATAGGCAAAACCATCCTGGAATTCCTGCGTGGCAAACCTTTGTTTTGACAACACGTGTCTGATTTGGATAGCCCTTGCTGGTGCTGACTTGTGCACATATACTGGCCCCTAAGATCTCTCCATTCTTTTTAGCAGCCATCTATGCCATCATTTCCTTGCCTTTAGAGAGCATATTTTTTTCCACGGCCCTGGGCCATCCTAAAATTTGTTCATCTGATTCAATCTGACCACTTTGTTAATATGCCGGAGTCAACTTGTGCTTTTTTCTACTAATCCTTCCAAAATTAAAGAGAAAAGAGTGAGATCTTCGGCTCAGGTCCAAACAGTTCTTTCCACCTCCCGAAGCTCTCAATAATATTATCGGGTAATCTTAGTAACAGATAAGCCATTTTAGTGACAGATAAGCAAAATATACTATGCAATAGATGTGTGGGTTATTTTACCATCCTCTCGAGTTATTCTTCAGCAATCCAGCGTTTGCCATTTTCCAATTATAGATTGGCTCCGCAGGTGACTCTACATTTTTTTTTCCTGGGGAAACACCTGTTCTTTCTACAAATGAAAAACTATTGGTCACCCTAGAGGAGTCCCAATGCCCTGGGAGGATTTCCTTCTGTGGCTTTGTTTGTTCCTCAAACAGTTTCTCCTACAGAGCTTTCAGGCCTCTGTAGCTTTGGTGAAGGGAAACAAATTTGCTGGCAGTTTTTTTCAGTTCTCAATATATTAATAGCCCTGTTTTCTTACTAGTGCCCATGTGAACTCTTGTCATGAGTGAAAAAAAAGATAGCCTTGAATACTGTTCTAAAAGATAGCATTTGCCTTGGGAATAAATGCCCATAATTCCTTTCTCCATATAAATATTTCTATAAAAATGCAAAAGCAATCTTGGCGGACAGAGAATGCAGTTATTTAAGTGTAAAATTCTCCTGATGAGCTCAACTTGAGCGTCTGAAAGAGTCAGGAGCCCATGATCCAATTCCCTGCTGGGAACCAATCTTATATTAAAACATGGTAAATATTATCGAAGAGATTTTTACTGCAGTGCAACTTTCCACTTTTCAAAGTGAAAGGAAACTTCCACTTTGAAATTTATTGCAGTGAGCTGGGCCATGTTTTGAACTTGAGAGTGGGATTCCTTATCCAAGCTCATATTCCGATGAGATTTTAAAGTAAAATTTCTTACATCCTAAATTTAATTGTGTATTCAAACTGCGTAAAAAATGTCTTCGTCATGAGGTTGTAGTCACGTATATCAGATAATCAAAGGGTTAGTGGTCTCTAATTTCATTTCAGGCATTCTATATTTCATTATGACCACCGAATATAGTGGTGTGTGAGATAGGTCATCAACATCTGTATTTTATTTTTTAATTCCGTTAAAATAATTTTATGAAAATATAAATGTGGAGATGTAAGCGTACACATATTTTTTTTTCTCCTTCTCTTTCCTGAAATTTTTTTACAACACCCCTTGTGATATTAGAATATGTTCAGTGGAAAAAGTCAGACTGCCTAGATTCAATCAGGCTCCAGTACTTACGATCCGTTTGACATTATTTGAAGCCTCAGTTTTTCAAGATTGTTGTAAAGATTAAATGCGATAATTCACATAAAGCACTTGGCACGGCACCTGGCAAAATGTGATATTTTCATTATCAGGAAAAAAGTCAGAATCTGAGAAAAATATAAATATTATCATCATATAGATAAACCTATTGCTTTAACTGTTCAAATTAAATAGTTGAATTGGGTTTTAGTTTTTTAGCTGTTATAACAGTAAGGTGAAACATAATCCATCGTATGACTTTTGGCTTCAGAAGGGAAGAAGAAACTAGTTCAGAAGTAAAATTTTTGCTCACTCTGAATTCCAAAAGGAACTTAGAGAGGGTACACTGAATAATATATTGAATAATGTTTTCAATAACATTTTACAGCAAATATTGTCAAGAATTTAATATGGCTGGTATAGCAACCTTTGGTAAAAAAGCAAAAGTATTCAATTAAAATGTAGATTAGTAAAAAATTATATAACAGACTCAGTAAATATGGCCTAAGTTGGTAGTCTTGTGGAATGACAGAAAATAGTTACTGAGCATCTGATTTGTGCACGATACTGTCTAAGGCACTGTAAAGGCACATAGATAAATTAGACTCAATCCTTGCCCTTAAGAATTTACTAATTCACGGGGTGCCTGGGTGGCTCAGTCGGTTGAGTGTCTGACTTCTGCTCAGGTCATGATCTCGCAGTTCATGGGTTCGAGCCCCATGTTGGGCTCTGGCTAAAACCTCGGAGCCTGGAGCCTGCTTCGGATTCTGTGTCTCTCTGTCTCTCTTCCTCTCCCCTGCTCTGTCTCTCTCTCTCAAAAATAAATAAACATTAAAAAAAAAGAATTTACTAATTCATAACGAATGGGAATGAGAATAAGAAAATGATAACAAGAACTATGATCAAGGGAGACAAGTGTGAACCCCAAAGGAAGATATAAAATGCTCTGGAGGTTCAAAGGAAAGAAAAGTGTATTCCTTAAACACATCAATCTCAACCCTACCCCATGGCCTTTGCACCTGCTAGTCCCTGAATCTGGGTGTTCTTCCCCCTACATAATATGGACAATCTCTTCTTTCCCTTGAGGCCTCAGCTCATGTTTTTACCTCTTTGTGAAGACCTTCCCTGACTGCCCATCACAGAGGAGACATCTCTCCATAGTTTATCTCAGCTTCCTGTTGTTCTTTTTCACAATACTTACTACAATTTATGATTATTTCATTTGTTTGTCAGTTTACTTGTTTTTTTATCTGTCTCTCCATATAAAATATAAGTTCCAAGAAGGCAGGACTATATGTGTTTTTCTTGTCTTCCGTTTAATCCTTGATGCCCAGGATGGTACCTAGAACATAGCAAGCATTCAATATATATTTGTTGAATGAACCAAAGAACAAACAGAAGATCCCATTTGGTTGGCAGGGTCAGGACAGGTTTCATGAGAAGAAGGAAGGAATCCTAAAGAAATGGATAAGCGTATGAGAGGTAGAGAAACGAGAGATGCTCCACAGAGAAAGAAAAGCATCAGCAAATATTTGGAGCCCAGGACATGCAAAGTATTTTCTGAAAGCACAGACACTGTACATCTTTGAACTTACGACGCACACTTCATCCTCCTACTTCTTCCTTCCATTTTTAACATATCCAACTTGGTATAATTGGCATGTGTCTTATAATTACTATCCGAATGTACTGTGGTTATATCTTTTTTCCTCTAAAATGTTATTTAATTGATGGTGTGTCTTCTAATGCATTTTAGAAATGGGAAAATAAAGTAATTCAGTTTCATGGGGACATAAAGTATGTGTAGGGGAGTTGAGAAAGTTCTGTCGTAGAAGTTATGCTCTGGGCACATAACAAGGCCAGAGTGGTAAGTGTGTAGCCAACTTAACTTCTCAGGAACGGGAAGGAGTTCCTACTGAAATTATAAAACTATACTGCTTCCCAAAATAGTTGTAAGTCTTTCTATAAAGATACATTTTTTTGGACCATTTACGCTTTTAAGTTTAAAGTCAAGATAAAAGCTTCTCTGTACAGGGGCGCCTGGGTGGCTCAGTTGGTCAAGTGCCCGACTTTGGCTCAGGTCATGATCTCGCGGTCCGTGAGTTCAAGCCCCGCATCGGGCTCTGTGCTGACAGCTCAGAGCCTGGAGCCTGCTTCGGATTCTGTGTCTCCCTTTTTCTCTGTCCCTGCCCCACTCATGCTCTGTCTTTCTCTGTCTCAAAAATAAATAAACATTAAAAAAATTAAAAAAAAAAAAGCTTCTCTGTACAAAGCCCAGGAAAATATAAATTCTCCTCCACTGGACACTGAGGCATTTGAGGGCAGAAACTATATCTCTAGTAACTATCACAATACCTCATATAGAGTAGAGGCTCTGTTAATATTTCTGAAATATTAAATAAGTAAATAATTGTTGAAGGAAGGACAACAATTTTACCATTCTTTTTAAGAAAAAAGATTACGGTGGATAATGGAAATGAAGACAATGATTAGAATTTTGAAGCCAAATGGAGTTAGTTAATGTAGGAAAAGACTTTGGAGGAGGGAAGCAGGGGAGAGATACAGGCTGGCAGAGAGGAGGTGTAAGCAGCTGGAAACAAGACATGTAAGTCCTAAGGGTTTTTTTTTTTGCAGAAAATGATGGAATATGTGTGGAAGCCACAGAGAGTAGACCAGGGAGAAGGCAATGCATTAAGTGAGGGCAGGAAGAGGAGGAGGAGGTGAGCCATGGAACTAGAGAGGGCCCGGGTCTATCTTGACTGCTTTTACTAAAAGTCAGTTATAAGGAAGAAAATATGGATGGATATCTATGTGCGGTTATTGACGTCACTCAGAACATGGGCAGAATCCTTCCTAGCTCTTGTTACCAGCTCCAAGACACAGGAGCTTGTTACCAGCTCCAAAGACAGGGGACATTTCAGTTGCATCTGACCTTTCAGCAGCTGACTCTCTTGACCTCTCTCCTTTAAAAAAAACCAAAAAACTATGCTAAAATACACATAATAGAGAAAAGATATACATACGATACAAAATTTACCATCTCAACTCCCTTCAAGTCTACAGTTGAGTGGCATTAAGTATGTTCATATTGTTTTGCAACCATCACTCCACTCCACCCACAACACTCTTTCTTTCTTGCCAAAGGAAATCTCTATAGTCATTGAACAATAACCCCAATAAACAAAAAACTCTCCCAGACCTTGGTAACCACCATTCTCCTCTCTGTCTCTATGAATACGACTCTAGGTACTTCACGTAAGTGGAATCACACAGGATTTGTCCTTTCATGACTGACTTATTTCACTTAGCATAATGTCCTCAAAGTTCCCCCATGCCGTAGCATGAGTCAGAATTTCCTTCCTTTTTAAGGCCGAATAGTATTCCACCGTATGTGCATCTACCACATTTTGTTTAAGACCTCTCTAGTTTTTGAGGCCGTCTCTTTCTTTGGCTTCCACCATTGTTTTTCCTGGTTTTCCTCTGACCTCCCTGTCTTCGGTTTCTCTGCTTCATCCTGAGCTCACCCTCTACCACTTAGCCATTTAATGTTGAAGTTCCCTGGAACTTGGTCCCAAGCCCCTCCTCTGCTCTTATTCTCTACTGTTCCCTTAAACAAGCTTACCCAAGACCACGGCTTCCCTTCCTGTTTATTTGTCCTTACTTCCAAGTGTACAGCTTTGGGGGGAGGGGTGCACAGGGAGCAGTGGGGGAAGAAGGGGGACATCAGCCTCGCCCATCAGATCAGTAGACTCAACACTGATGAACAAAGGACAACAGATGTCTCAGCCAAATTGCTCTCACAGCTGGACTGGGAGTTTAAGTATGATTTGAAAGGCATGAGGCCAAATAATGCTTGAGGAAGTTGACCTGCACTCTGATTTCACAGAAAAGAATAGAGCAAGAATAAGCTGTTGGGAGACAGGCGGTGATGGCAGTTTAGCCACAAGGTGACTAGGATCCAGGCAAAATATGTTTATAAGGAAAAGTGGACACAAATCAGTACCTGAAACTGTGGAATAAAAGAAGTGATAAGCAGTGAAGTTAATGCTTTCTCTAAGACTCTTGCTTTCTTGCTTGAAGGTCAAAAGAGCACTTCCTCTGAAGATTAAACAAAAAGACCCAATTAGACCTTTGAGATGTTTTCTCACCAATTCCTCGAATCCCCTTTATTTCATCCTCTGGGGCCGAAATCTATGCAAAATTCAGAAAAGGATGAAGATAGGCTAACCACAGTGTCCTCAATTGTCTATGTTTTCCTCCACTCTTTGTCTTTAATATTGCTTTTTTAAAATTTTTATTTTTTTAATGTTTATTTATTTTTGAGAGGGAGAGAGAAAAGAGAGAGCGCGAGCAGGGGAGAGGGAGGAACAGAGATTGAGGGAAACAGAGGATCCAAAGCAGGCTCCAGGCTGTCAGCACAGAGCCCAATGTGGGCCTCAAACCCACAAACCATGAGATCGTGACCTGAGTTAAAGTCAGGCACTTAACCGACTGGGTAACCCAGGCACCCCAATATTGCTCTTTTGGTTAACAGCTCATCTTTAATCTACTGCCCTCTCTTCAAAAACAACCTTGTTATATCCCTTTATAATTATCATTAACAGACTTCCTGAGCTTAAAAAAGCCAAAAAAGGAACATGTGTTTTCTTTTGGATCAAACCTTAAAAAAACAAATGATCAGTGTTATAAGTCAAGTTATTTAAGAACAAACAACCAACAAATCTTGAACACTGATAATGGTTGAATTAGGATATGAGGCAATGAGGTGGGATTAGAAATAATCCTTATCCTATAAACATAAGATAACAGATATGGAGTAATGACTGAACATAGTTTGCTTTTCACTTTACTCCTTCTTCTGATGACAGTACTCCACGTTTGCTTTCGGTCATTGCTAGAGATATTCTGTGACACCATTAACCAAAGTAGTTTTTCAGCCAAACCACTAAGTGGGCCTGATCCAAGTTAGGCCAATCAGATGCTTGCTCTCAGGAATTTGAATCTTGAGGAGAGGAATGAAAAAACAAAAAAGATCACTTTCTGCTTGCTCTCTGAATCTGCAAGTCTGCCCCAGCCCTAGCTTTTATCGAGCCAGGTTTTCCATTCTATGAGCTAATGCATTGAATGGAAATTTCCTTTTTGGCCTACCCTAGCTAGTTTCCTTTACTTCCAATCAGCATTTTATCTTGAAGGTTAGGGAGTGCCAGGCACTATTGTGAAGGTATTGGATGGATGTCATTTGATCCTCACAACAACCCTCCAATTAGTTTTCCCCTTTGACAGAAGCCAAGCCTCTGAAAAATTAAAGCCACTTGTCAAAGTTTTCACAGCTAGCAAGAAATGGAACCGAGATTCAAACTCAGGTTGTAGGACTCTGGGTCTTTAGCATTTCATCTCTACAGAAGAATTCTTTAGGAAAGCTCAGGCCTTTTGGTAACGAAATGGTGGAGAGGAGACCCTGGAGGCTAGATGTGTGAAGCTGAGACAAATATTTTCTCCATAGTGAAGTACTAGAATTCGGGGAGGTTTTCTCTGACATTTAGAGAGAATAGATTTGGGGACCCTGGGACTCAAAGATGGCTGCAGATGGGTGGGGCAGGGTAGAATGAATCCTTGCAATAGCAGTAGGCTGGTGTCTTAGGAGAAGCCAAAGTATCCATTAGGGTATTTTCATTATGAGTAACAGAAAACTAAACTCAAAATGGGTATAAATCATTACACTATTATTTCAAGAAACCAGAGGTAGGAATGTTTAAGATGAGATGTTTTGGTGGGCCAACAATAAACTCCAGGTTTTTTTTTTCTTTCCTTTTTGTACCCTTTGTTGTATTGCCTTTGCCCTCGGGGGTAACGCTCTCACCTTTGTAAGTTGGCCACAGCAGTGTCCCCTATCACCTTTGCACAAGACAATGGTCAGAGGAGGAGACTACCTCTTTCTGTATATCTCTTTTGGGAAGAAGAAACTTTTCCCAGAAGCAGCCCAGAAGATTTCTTTGCATGTCTTATTGGTCAAAAGGCATTACACACCCATGCCCACACCAAGCACTGCCAGTTGTAATTGCTAAGAAGAATCAGGATGCAGCCTCCAGGCATGGGGCTCAAAGATGGTGGATTCCTGAACAAAATCAAAGTTCTCTAAGGAGAGAAAGAAAATGGAGTAAACATAGAAAGGTGGCCACAAACTCTACTAATACAGTAAGAGATTCTTTGAGGACCATGAACTTTAGAAACGATAAAGATTATGGCAGGCTCTAAAGCCAGAAAGACTTGGACTTGAATGATGACTCCCAAACCTACCAGCTGTATGATAGTGGGTGTAAGGATGCTGTGAATATTACATAAAATTATGTGTATAAAATGCTTGGCCCAGTAACCGGCCCAGTTAATTGCTCAATAATTGGCAATTATTTTTATTATCATCTAGAACTTCCTGTTCTAAGCTCAGTTACTCTCTATTATCCCCAGATATTTAGTACAAAGTACAAGTCCATTACACAAAATAGCCTTGTGTTAGTGATGCTTTTACAAATGAAGGAGAAGAGCTTGTGTCCCTTCTTGGGGAACAGGGATGTTAAGAGACCACCGCAAATGCAGGAGGCAGGATGGTGAGAGAAGGTTAAGAACTGAGCTGGAAGTAGAAGTCTGGAGCAAGAGATGCGACTCAGTACTTTCAAGAGTTCTCAGGAGAGGAGAGTTATATGCAATCAGAACTTGATTTATTCTAGTTAATACTAAAGAGAAGGCCGAGCCTTAGAAAAATTTGGATTACATGCACATTTGAAAAGAAGACTTAACAGTGCAAGGTCAACATGCATGATGAGTGATGCACATAATGAGTGCAATAGGAACTCAAAAAAGAGAGAAACCACTGCGCATGACAGCGGTCAGGAAAGGTCACACATGGCATGTGAAATTGGGACTTCTCTTTGAAGAATATTTAAGGTTAAGTTAAGGGAAGACAAGGGAGTATTCAAGATGGAGAGAATGGTTTAAGAGCAAACTCGTGGACTCAAGAACCTGCAAAAGATACAAAAATACCAACTGGGGTTTTTTTCAATGGTCTAAGTGTAAAATGATAATGCTGTGAACCAGGAAGCTGACTACTGATGAGCTAAATAAACCTACTGAGGAACTAAAGTTCTTCTTTTGCAATAAAAAAAAAATCTTCATGTGAAATTATAAAGCTGGAGCTAGTTAAAAATTGTTATTATTAAAAGTTATAACAAACAGAAATACAAATTCAAAATATCGTAGTTACCCAAAATTGTTAATTTACTAAAATCAACAACACTAACGACCATTTTTAATGGTGTTCGCTATCACCATAAAGTCATAAGATCATACAAACTATAGTCGACCGGCATGAAAAAATGTTAACATAGATATAATTTATAAGAATAATGGCTATTTATTGCATGCTTAAAGTGATTCATTTTTATAATCAGTAGATACTGTCATATCATCCAATCACCAGCTGATATTGTTTCCTCTAAAATATATGATATGAGGCAAAGAATAGGTTAAAAATATCTGTATGTCTTGAATAGCTACTGAAAATTGCTGCATGTGAGATGTTGTTCTAAGAACTCTGAGAGATAAAAAGTTGTGACCTGGGACTGTTTTTAAGAGACCACGGTCTAACCTGATGTGTCCATGAATGGCAAGACAGTGATGGACTCTGAACGTAAGTCTAAGAGAGGCGCACTTTTCCAACGAGGTTCCACGGCAGGTTTCAAAGTGTGCAATGACATAACTGGTAGGGAATATGACTACCATGTCCAGAGTGGGCTGGAGAGTAGAGACCAAAGACAGGAAACTGATCAGCAAACATGTAAGATTGCGAGCGTGAGGCCACAGGGATCTGGGCTCAGGTGTGCTGCAGGGAAGGAAATCCAGGAAGCGGTGGGGTCCAGAGATGACTCTTTGAGCTGTCAGTCCCACCCCGTTTCACACCGCCAGAAGCACCTTGACTGAGGCCTCCAGGACATCCCAGGACACACTCCCTGTCCTGAACATTGTCCCCACCTGTGTCCCACACTGCATGCTACCGTGCTGCTGGCCCCCTTCTCCCACTTACCACTCCACCTGACCCAGTCGGCTTCACCCCAGGACTTCTTCCCTGGTTACTGATTTGGTTCCTACCAGGTATAGAATGATTTTTTCAACTATAAGAAACAGAAGACCTAACAAATAGTGACCTAAGATCCTAAGTACATTTGTTGCTTACTTAAGCAGAGGCTTGTCTCAAGGATGGTTTGGTAATTCAACAATGTTATCAAAGAAGGCAGATTCCACCCTGCCTCCTCCGTGAGTCAGAAACGTCTCAGTGATTGTCACAGGGCTTCAACTGCTCTGGGAAACGCCCTGCACACAAAGGCATTCAAACTGGAAGCAAGGGAAGGAAGGCAAAAGGGTTTTCTCCTCCCTTTCCTTTATTTTTGTCAGGAAGTAAAAGCTCTCCTACAAGTCCTTGACCGACTTCTCCTCACGCTGCACTAGTTGTGTTGGCGTCACATGCCCACTCCTAGATCTTGGCGATTGCTGGTAAGGGAGAATGGGTTTATCACCATCGGCTTAAATCAGTCATCACTCATCCTGTGTGCTGGGCACGTTTTCCTGAACAAAACTGAGGCTTGTTAGCAGGCAAGAAGGAGAATGGCATTTGAGTGGGTGGGTCAAGGTGTCTGCTATGGTTTCTGCACGGGGATAGTATCTCAGCTTGCTTAACCCAGCCCACCCAGTGTGATCAGTTCCCAACTAGGTCTTGGAACCTGAGCATCCATGCATCCATTCCCCGCCTCCCCTACTGTTCTGGTGGGAAGTTGTTGGCCTGATTTGGCCTTTGTTCCTAAGCAAGCAAGGAAGATGTAGGCAATAGTCATTATGAAGGAAGAAGGACTGGGCAGGCCATTACCTGGATCTGAGGGCAAAGCTGACCGGCGTTGTACGATATTAGTGAGGTCATTTGAATCTTTGTTACTACCTTTCCCTTATATGTAAAGATTTGGTAATTTAGTGCTCGTGCTTTTCATCCCTGGAGTCTGTACATCGCTGGATTTTAAAGGGGAGGATAATATAAACATCAAGGATGAGAGAACAGGAGGAGCTGAAAGAAAAATAGAGAGAGTGCCAACGTGTCTGCAGATGACAGAGCTTTTGTAAGCCTCTCTCTTATCTCTTTTCTGTGGTTTATTTCACATTAAACTTTCGCTCAGTGTTTTGGCATGGATAAACCTTGGCAATGTCTCCTTGGGAAAAAAATCATTATCTTATATTTTTTCTTGTTAAAGCCAACCACATTTTTAAAAAAAAATGGTTACAGCTCTGGAGGGTTCATTAGTAAAGTCTACTGGGCATTTAGTAACTGTGTATCATCAGACTTCGGTAGTAAGGCTAATTTCACTTCACGGACCGCTCCTTGTAGCTACCTTTCTATTGTTCTTTGTTCCTGTAGTTTTAATGACCATAAATATAAAAGCAATATACATTTCCTCATGATTTTTTTTAGAAGTTTTATTCCCTGCCCACCCCTCCCCCCATGCTGCCATGTCCTTACAAACATACCCAATAGCCTTCTTGCCCTGGGAGTTTTTATTTGAGAGGAAGAAGAGGACTCATGACTAACAGGGGACAAGCCTCTCTGACCTAGTGAACTTCATCCTCTATTTTCCCTAAATAGGTTGTTTTTACATCATCTCAAGCCATGTTCATTCTAAGGCTTTTCATTTATGCCAAATGAAATACATAAGGAAATCTGAGCTCAGTTGAGATGAATAGTAAGGAAGAAAAGCTTTTAACTAAAGGGTGACCTCATCTTTCATTCTGCTCATCTCTCATACCCCCCACCTGTACACACACACACACACACACACACACACACACACACACACACCCTCACTATTCTCTGGCCACCCTGGACAAGCCGTCATTCACAGAAAGAAGATCTCAGACTCTGCACCTTTTCTCATTATGTTCCCCTTGTGTAGAAGGACCATGCCTCTGCCTGGTTGTTCCACTTTATTCTTATTGTTCAAAAATCATCTCAGTGTGTGACCTTTCTAAACTTCACTTCCATCCTCTTCTCTGTGTTCCCATAATACTTTGCAAATAGCTTTACTCCCATGCTTATAACGCCTCAGTGTCTGCCTGTCCCAGCCCTGTCCACTGTTAGCTGGAGTCAGGCTTCATCCTTAGAGGGCTCTTCCTGGAACCAGGACACTGCCCTCCATGCCCCTCCAAATAAGCTCTGGTTCTGCTTACAGATGCCAGCAGCAGTGCCCTCAGTCCTCAGCTTGAGCCTTTGAGTACCAACATCAGCCATCTTCGGTCAAGTGTTTTCTGCTTCTCTGGGCATTATCATTGGAACGTCTTTTTTTTTTATGTTTATTTTTTTATTTTGAGAAAGAGAGAGAGAAAGCACAAACTGGGGGAGGCGCAGAGAGAGAGGGAGAGAGAGAATCCCAAGCAGACTCTGTGCTGAAAGTACCAAGCCCGATGTGGGGCTTGATCTCATGACCGTGAGATCATGACCTGAGCCAGAATCAAGAGTGGGACGCTTAACTGACTGAGCCGCCCAAGTGCCCCTGGAACAGCTGGATATTCTTTAGCCTGATTTATTCCCTTCTCCCCACCATCTTCCTCTTTGTTAGACTGTGAACTTGCTGAATGTGGGGACCAGACTTTGTAACCTGGAGATGTTATAAACTTCAGGATCTCACGTAGTGATATGAGAGTTCTGTTAAAGTCCTCACTTTAATTTGGTTTGAATCTGGTGCACAGAGTTTTACAAATGGAGGCGCCAAAGATTGTTCCCTTAGTGAAGGCTTCTTCACAAATAAACAGTTCACAGAAAAGGAAAACCAAATAGCTGTTGAACATCTAAAATACATTTAACCTCACTTATAATAAGAGAACAAGGTAAATATATGTTAAGATATAAGTTTTCACTAACCAAATAGACAAAAAGCAAAAACTTCAATACACTGTGTTATTAAAGAAATGTAATATGCAAATACAATTTGACCTACGAATTTCATTTCTAGAAAGTTAGCCTTATAGATACGCAACATACATGCAAAAACAATTTACATGCAACGGTGTTTATTTCTGTATTCCTTGTTGTACAGTCAGAGTGAAACAACCTAAAGTTTCGTCCACAGTCCAATGAGAAGTAAATTACGGCACATCTACATGTTCGAAAACTATGCAGTCAAGATTTTGTGGAAGTTTTAAATTTACTGATTGAAATGATTTCCAAGATCTATTACTGGAAAGGAAACAGGTACAAAAAGCATGAAGGACCCGGCACATGTGTGGGAGAGAGGTTTTCACTGTTTACCTTCTTGTGTCTTTACTTTTTTGAACCATGTGAATGCATTGCCTATTAAAGAAAAAAGTATGTCAAAAGAACATTTGTAACTATAGAGGGCTATGCTTCCCTAACACTAAGCACAGAGGTTGGCATTTGACAGATGTTCAGTTTCTCTAGAAAACTGAGCCTGAGCTAAGAGTTTACATATCCATCATTCAGAGAGGGGTGCAGCCCTGGGGAACTAAGTCTGGAAGGAAGGAGAGTGAATACAAGGAGGTGTTACTGAGCTGACCACTCACGACAAAACACTACTCATTGTTTGGTGTCCAGAGAGGCCACAGGAAACCAGAGAGTCCATGGATGAGATTAAGGACAATTTATCTGTTGGGTTTCCCTTGCCTCCTATCTCTCACTGGTTGAAATCCACCCCATAACGGTATTAATTCCATTTGCCCTTCTGTGATTTCCAGCCAGTACGGGCAGCCTCATAAAGGCAGCACCTCCAGGGGTCCAACCAATGTTCACATACAGTGGTCCCTTCTTGTCATGTGACACTGTACAACAGGGACTCCTCTTTTCCTTTCTTTGATGTTTATTTACTTTTCAGAGAGAGAGAGGGAGGGACAGAGCATGAGCAGGGGAGGTGCAGAGAGAGAGGGAGACACATAATCCACAGCAAACCCTACGCTCTGAGATGTCAGCACAGAGCCCGACACAGGGTTTGAACCCATAAGCCCTGAGATCATGACCTGAGGTGAAGTCTGACGCCCAACGGACTGAGCCACCCAGGCGTCCAGGGACTCCTCTTTTTGTCACAGTGATGATGAAAGCATGTCTAGTGGCTGAGGTTTGGAAGTGGAGACCAGATATCATTGAGTGACCTGGTGTGGTATATAAACAGGTTTAATACACTAGATGCTCAGAAGGTTTTTCTTTTTTCCTCAAGTAGACTTTATTTTTAGAGCAGTTTTAGGTTTACAGCAAAATGGATCAGAAGGCACCGGAATTTCCTGTACATTCCACACCCCTCCCCACATACAGCCTCCTCCACCATCAACATCCCGCACTGGAGTGGTACATTTGTTACAATTGACAAAACTATGTCATTAGTACCCAAACTCGGAAGAGCTTTTGATTTGCTTTTGTTTATTTAATAGGTTGGTTGATTGGTTGATGAAAATAGTCAAGGTATTTCCTCTCAAATTATGAATCTGAGGGTGTATAAGAACCTAATTATTTAAATTCTCCAAGCCCATGATTATCTTATTGTAGTGCTAGATTCTTCCAGTCTACTTAAGTTCATACATGGTTGTGTCTGTTCTTGTTTAATACCATGTGCTTTCAATAAATTAATCTAAAGCGTGTATTGCTGAATCGAAGACCCTATTCTGGGCAGGGTTCAGGCCTATAAAAAAGTAAAACACATCACCTTTCTTCCAGAATTATTACAAAATCACACAGACTTAAATGGGAATGCAAGAATTAAACCACACAACAAAACAGCACAAAATATGCTCCATCAAGGAAGGGATTTATAGCCAAGTGAGAAGTAGATACAAGAAATTCTATAAGGTTTATGCAATTTCTTTGTACCTGGAATAGTTAGGGAAGACTTGATGGAGAAACAGCAACTTGAACTTGAATTATGGACAAGACATGGAAAGGAGACTAGCAATGGTGAAATCATTTTGGATGACCCGGCCTAAGACAAAGCTCAGAAGCTTGGGACACTATATGTAGACAGTTTTTTGTTTTTTGTTTTAAATGATAACACTAAGATAGTGTGAGAGAAGTTTTAGAAAGTTAGGTAAGGACTATGTTGTACAAGGCTTTCAAATGATTTGCAGATAAACTAGAATTTCATTCTGTAATTAAGGGGAAGTCATTGGCATTTTTGAGTAGTATAGTCACGTGCCCTATCAGGAAACAATTTCTCATAAAATGTCTCCAACATACCCCTACCCCTGACTAAATCAGAAGACCTTCCCCCCATTCCCCCGTGGAAATGTCTGTATGAGCTGACTGAATTCTCAAGGAGCTAATTTCCCTGGAAACAGACCTAGAGTTTGGTAGATCCTCAGAGGGCTGTTTGTAAAGGAAATATTTTAACCGTTGGCTCTCTATGTCTTCCATAGGTAAGCATTTTAAAGGTCTGGGTAGTTAAGAGATGGTTTTTAAAGTCTGAATCTAGATTGGGTTGGTAGAAAACGGAGTCACTAGCCACTAATTGGAAGGTGGCAGCGTTTATCAGCAGCATCTAGGAACCGAAGGCCAGCTCCTATAACATCACATCCTCTCTTTTCTGCTATCAGTTGGATGCAACAGGAAACTGACGAAGGTTCTAGGCAGTTTCCTTTCTGCTCTGACCTGACCAGTTTCCTCTGCAGCTTGCTCCCGGCTTATTGTAAAGGAAAATCATGAAATACCAGTCAGTTTCCTCCAGTTGGATCAAGCCTAGGACAAGGAAGGAAAAACAAATTTCTAAGATTAGTCAATTTCCCTTTGCCGTTATAAAGTTGGTTCAGGGCCTCCTGCTGACCCTTCTCTTTAGACGTGCATCTCTTACAGCTTAGCTTTACATCATAAGCAAGATAAGGACTTGCGGCAAAGTGAGCGACACATATTATGTAATTCTGATAGGAAAGCTTGCGTTCATTCATGGGAAAGCTGCCCATATAGAACAGCTTATTTGATAAGCTTTCCATTCTTCTTTGACTTCTATTAAACTCATTAGTTCAAGGGGGTTAAACAAAATACAGATAATTCTACTGGAGACACTTAGCCAAGTTCTCTTGCTCTTTTCTCAGTCTGACTCAGAAGGAGCTGTTTCCATAGAGAATGTTTATATAAAATTAACAAAGGAATTGAGTCGGTTTAGTGAAAGAGACAGGGCTAGACTACTCCAAAGAGCAAGACGTTATGTCTGGTGTCAGAGAAGGTAACCTGAATTTTATTGGGTTTGAGAGGGAGATGCTACAGCTTGCTGGAAAATGTAACTAAGAGGCTGGCATCTGAGAAATGTGGCTGGCTTACTTTGTAGAAGTAATTCAACTTGAAGATGGGAATTCCCATTTAAAATGCCTTTTCAGCAAACTTAACAATGTGGAGGAACAACGCTATATTGGAGTTCACATTGAATGAGAGTATGTTCATTTAGCAGGTGGATGATTCTTTCTTAGATTTCACTTCCTGTTATTTTAACTTACCTGCTTTTAATTTCCCTTTGAAAATCTCCCTCATTTCTGTATGCATAGCTATTATTAAAATAATATTTGCATCAATTTCCCTTTTATACCTTTGTATGATCTCTAATATTTATACTGTAGAAATTCCTCTAGCTAAGTCATAAACTGTGATTGCCGAAATGGATAATGTAATAACAAGAATACAAATATATGCAGCTTTGAAATATGAACAGTTGATAAACAGACTGTACGAATAAATAAAGTAAGAATTCAAGGTTTAACTTTAATAGCATTTGGAGCAGCCGCTCTAATAGGCATCTGAGAAGTAACAGATTTGCGGGGGCTGTGGCATTCTACTCCTTTTTATCCTGGGGACTAATTATCTATTACTTTACAGACTTGCCAAAATACTGTGGAACTCTTAAAAACAGCTTGGTTGATCAACCAGCAGTAGCATTATTAAACCAGAAAACAGGAGGACTTGTACAAATAAGGGGTCTACTAATCTTTACAAGGGATCTGTAGACTTTTTCCCAACACTTACAAGAAGAACATACCTTTTAATTTTGAAGATAAATCATACCTCTGCAGAGGTATAAATACCCGGAAGTTTTTACTTAACTATCCTGAATCAGTAGAATGATTTCCATTATCACCTCTCACAAACACCATTATATTTTAACAATGGGGTCTGGATGAACTTGCCTAGCTAAAATTTGAGACAAAAATAGGGCATGTTATTAATTTAATGTAGTCAAATTTCAGCCAATCTTACATCCATTCGACTGAAAATAGTTTACGTTTTCAGAGTAACCTGTGAATATTTTATGATATATACTTCAATAAACCTATCAAAATTGTGTGACTATCTTAGGTCTGTTTTGCCCCATCCCTCTGTCCTTTTCACCTTCCTCAGGGGTTGACATCAAGGGGGCTCATTAATAAACATCTTGCATGTTATGAACTCTGTGTCAGAGCCTGCTTCCCAATGAACTCAGTCTTTGACCGTGACTGTTAAAAGCAGCATTGACCAACTGGAGTGTGAGTCAAAGGAAAGGGTGAAAGGGATAGAGAATCATATCATATGAGGAGCAGCTGAAGGAGGAGCAAGAAATAAGGAGGAAAAGCTTATGTAACTTAGTGATTGAGTGAATGGACTCAAATCCTTGCTTGAACACTTACTGTGATATCAGGGCAAGTATCTTTAACCTCTCTCTGCCTCAGTTTTCCATGGTGCCAATGATAATAGTCCTTTGGGTTGTTGAGAAAGTTAAATGAATTAATGTTAAGTAAAACACTTTGAAGATTGCCTGGCACATAGTATTACATGTAAGTGTTTGCTATTATTATTACTTGACTCATCAGATATGTGAAGGATTATTATGGAGAAGAGGGTTTGAACTGTTTGAATGGCCTCAAAGGGAGTTAGTAGGACTAGAGGGTGAGAACTGTAGCAAGCTTGACTTTGGCTCAAAGATGAGACTTGTCCAGGGAGGTGTTGGGCTCCTTGTCACCAGAGCTGGGGACTCCTCTTGATAGGGATGTTAAGGGTTGGGAGTAGATTAGGCTGGGAACTGGTAAGATGGGTTCTCTGGCTCTGTGACCCCAGCCTCTCCTCCTATTACTGAATCTCCCTCTCCTTCCTCCTCAAATCAGCTGTGGTCTTGAAGGAAGAAGTAAACAGAAATCAGAGCTCCAGCTCTCAGTGATTTGAACTGTTTTTTTTCCCAGACAGAGGCAGAATGCTCTTGGCGCCCCCCACCCCCAGCCATCTCTTTATATCCTCTGTCTTTTTCCCTTTCTCCCATCCAAAATCAGATAAAGTCAGTTGGTGGATGTGTAGGTTAAAATTATGAATTGAGCCAAATATTTCTTTCTTTCTCTCATTATTTTCTGCTTTTTGGCATTTTCCTCCTCAAATTTTGACAGAGAAATAATCTTGGAGTTAAAAGGTTTATGATTTAGTCTTAACATAGTTAAAATCACTTATGCGGCTGTGAACAAATGGAGGAAACTCTCTGAGCTACGCTTCCACTTTTGTAAAGGGTGTATTTCCGGGGTATGGTAATGAAGGAGATTGTGACGGGTGATATTCAAGATTTCTCCAAACTACAACATTCCATTTCAGGTTAAGAGAGCAAATCCACCATGTAGACAGCAGCTTTGTGGCATCATTTCACTGCCCAGGTCCCTCTGTTACAGTTTTTTTCTACCAAAAGAACTTGATTCTTAAAAGACCTTTATATTATCCATTGAAGTGTATGTGAAAGGTATTTCATTCCCTTGGGAATCTAATTTTAGTAGCTTGTTGTTAAGTTGTCGTTTAATGCATTAAATCAATCTATGGATTTGTCAACGACAAACGGCCCTCAGGGGAGGCAAACTTTACTAATACCCCGGGGCACATTAACCACAGAAGTGACATAAAAGGTAATAACATTGCCGAATGTGGAGAAGATGTTCGGGGACAGGTAAACCTGTCAAAGGCCCGTGCATAATGCAATCCCTATTCTAACCGCACAATGTAATCAACTATTTAGTTCACCTGTACACGTGACTAGCCACTGACAGTAAATGCTGTTAGTGGTGGTAAATGGATTAGCACAATATTCCAGAATGTAGACTTTGGATTTAGACAGCTCTTTAAACAGAATATAGGTTCAATCCCTTTCTGCCTATGTGATCGCAAGCTATTGCTGTTTCTCAGGTTTTAAATTTCTAATACAGCGGTGTTGTAAAAAATATGTTAAATAAGCAAATACATAGTAAGGATTCGACAAAGGGTGTTTTTTCTTCTCACCATTATTAGAAACTTGAAAATGGCTAACTGGTTGATTTTTTTTTTTTTTTTTTTTGGTCTCAAGATCAGATTTCCTCCACACAAAAAATGATGCAGCCAGCTCTTGTTTCACTCTCACTAATTTACAGGGTAAATATTCCTAACCCTAACTCAGGATATACTCAGGAAAGAGTTGGTGAATATGAATAAGTTGCCGTTAATCCGCAGTGGCCAATTAACCAAGGCCACTTCTGCTGTAGTTTTATTGAAGCTTGGCACGATATTCTTTTTGGCTTGGTTTTCACAAAGTCGTATCCCAGAAACAGCTTGCTGCACCTCTTACCATTCAGGAGAGGCTCAGCTACTGAAGAATGGGCTTTATTTCAGTGGCAGTGATTTACAAGGGAAGGGTGGACACATTAGCCTTGAAAACTCTTGACAAGACAAACCGAGTGGCTTTTCATTGGTTTGGCTTTGACCATCCTGGCTAAGATCATCAATAGTGTAGCTGGTTAACCCACGTAGAATCAGAAAAATTCCTGTTCTAAGGATATCACTATCTTGATATCACGAAGTGATTACTGTCACGAATAATTTTATACATGTCGTAAATATGTATAAATTTGTAAACAGTATATATGTTATCATGCATTTTTATTTTATTTTTTAAATGTTTATTTATTTTGAGAGAGAGAGAGAGAGAGTGAGGGGCAAGCAAGGGAGGGGCAGAGAAAGGAGAGAGAATCCCAAGCAGGCTCCACACTGTCAGCACAGAGCCTGATGCGGGACTCAAACTCATGAACTGTGAGATCGTGACCTGAGCTGAAATCAAGAGTAAGACGCTTAATCGACTGAGCCACCCAGGCACCCCTGTTATCATGCATTTTTAACTTCAAATAAATAGTATTATTTTGTATATCTTATTCTGCAATGTTTTCAAGGTTTAGCCACATTGATATATTTCTCTTGTTTATTTATTGCTATACTGAAGTCAGTTTAATGAATACACTGTTTTGATTGTTAGGATTAAGTTTGGCTAAAGACAATCAACAAAAAAATGAAATAACAGGGTCTTAAACAAGATAAAAAAATGTTCTCTCTCGTATATAAGTTCAAGGGTAGTTTTCTGGAAATGATATGGAGCGCGACAGGTTCAGGGACCCAGGCTCCCTTTACCTTGTGACTCCTCTGTGTATGAACCTTCACTTACATGTCACCTCAGACAAAAGGAGTGCCTCAGCTCTAGAGGACATATTTGCATTTGTATAGTAGAAGGAAGAAAAGGAGGATGTTTCATTCCCTAATTTGGCCTACATCCCATTATCTAAAACTTAATCACATGATTACATCTGTAAAAGAGAGTAGGAAAAGCAATCTTTAGTCTAAGTGACCACATGTCCAAAATTTGGCTGTTCAGTATACCGAAGAAGAAGGGGAAGAAGGTGTTACTTGTACCAAGTACAACTTTCTACCAAAATGGACATTTAGGTGATTTCCAATTTTTTGCTATGACAACACTGTAACAAACATTCATATATATGTCTTCTTGTGCTCGCGTGAGAGAGTTTTTCTAGGGGAAATGGTAATTCATGGTAATTCATGGTTTTAGCTTCACCAGTTGCTCTCCAAAATGGTTGTTCCATTTTTACCCTACCTGTAAGCAAGTTCCTCTTTTTCCACATATTCCTAATATTTGGTAATAGATTTCTGTTTTGAAAATGGTTTCACAGTCTGATGGGATTGTGGGGTGGTGACATTTGCAAAGGCAGTTTTGATAGAGTGGTGCGAACAGAAACCAGAATACCTGGGTTGAGACAGAGTGGGAGAAAGTACATCAAGCTAGTGGGTGTAAACCACTCTTTCACTAAGCTCGGTTGGAAAAGGAAATGAGAAGTAAAGCCTTAAATATTAAATAGAATTTAGAACATTTGTGGAACAACTGAAGAGTCTTTAGCTTTTGGAAATAATGCAATAGAGAATGTACCAGAGAAAGAGGGGGTAGCAACTAGAACAAATTTCCATGGGGTGTAAAATTTCAGAGGTGGGACATTTCCAAGTGATGATTGAAGTGGGCAAGGTGTGAGAGTTGATAGCTGCTCTTTGATATCATAGGACCCAAGATGCTCTCTGAAGCTGCAGGGGAGCCAAATAAATTATTCATTCAACAAATATTTTTAAGCATGTCCTACCTAGGTGTGAGGCATTGTTCTAGAAACCAGAGTTGTATGTTGAGTAAAACAGACAAAATCTTTTCTAAAAAGAGCTGACAGACAACAAATATATAAGCATGAGATAATTTGTGATAGCAAAAGAGTTATAGAGAAAATTAAATGGGAAAAGATACTATTTTAGCTAGGATTAACAGGAGTGTAGGTGGAATGTTCCCCCAAGAGGAGGCAGTGGAGGCATCAGTATCAAGAGGCAAATGGCTGACTAGGTGATTGTGGGTGCGATGAAATGGGGGATTTTGCTGAATTCAAGGAAACGCATCTGCGGAGGGTGTTAGGGGTCACTGGGTTGTCCTGAAACCTGGGGATAGTGTTAGCAGTATTTCTAGCTCTGTTGCTTTCTTAGCTGTAGACACTCAAGGAGTGACATTAATCGACACAAATTGTTGCTTTTTATCTTCAACTTATGGCTTATGCACAATAGACATTTCAGCATTTAGTTCCTAATATGCTTCCAAACTAATATGCTCCCATATTAGTTCCTAATATGCTAATAGTGAGTGTTGGTAGCTATTTCTTCCCCATAACAAATAATAAAAACTTACCAGTTTACTTTCGCTTTTCTTTTTTTTCCTTCTACAACATTTCCTTTTAGTCCTGGACAAGAAGACCATTTTATTTCTTTTAGAAGGTGAAATATTCATCTCTTGATAAATTAGGAAATATTTTATAATTCTTCTCCTTTTCCTTCACTGAAAGCCCCCTCCCCTCTTTTAACCTTTCCAATATTGCAATTTCTAGGACATATCTGTAACCCAAAAAGCCGATTGCTATCAGAAAAAAAAACCAAGAAAAAGAAAAGACTTTCACTTCTCAAAGTTCATTAGCCTTAGAGTAGAAAAATATTTCTTTATTTTATCCAGCAGAGGGGTGACATGGATTATGCTGGAAACTGGCATAAACGCCTGTTTCTCCTGGCAAGTGAATCAGTTCAAATGAAAATGTTAACCTATTTGAACCAATATGAGTCAACGCTATTTTAGAGGTGAAAAGAAGTGTGGTTTACTGTAACAGCATGTGTATCACAGAAAAACCTGAAAAAATATTATAGGGAACCATGACAGATATAGTAATCAAACCTTAAAAACAGACAGTAACTTTTACAAAAGTATGGGTCTGGAAAGAATATCAAGATCAACCCTACACAAAACAATCATTTCTAGATGTATAATAACATGATTTTAATGATTTTCTCTTTCCGTTCCCAAAGCAACCAAATAGAGAAGCAGTGAGACGGAATGGGAAAAGAAAAATACAACAAAAAACTCTTAGAACGCGGGGTGTAATTCTGGCCTTATCGCTAATTATACTAATTAGCTGGGAGATGATGGGTAAATCACTTGATCTCTTTGCAATTAGTTTTCTTATTTGCAAAATAATGGGATCAGCCTGGTTGTCACTGTGTCTCTCCGATTAAAACAATATGATTTGGGTCTAAAGACTATAGAGGGAGGTCCTATTATAACCCCGAGATAGCCCATAATGTGGCCGACTCCAAAAGTGGAGTTTCCAGGTGCTGCGTGGAAATTTCCATGGCACATTTCCCGCTTTTATGCCAGATCTTTATTCAGCTTTTTAGATAAAGCAGTAGCAAGCGGCATGTGAATGTTGTGCACGTTAGAAGGCCAGGCTAACAGAAGGTTTAGACTGACTGCAAGAAAACAAATAATTGTTTAGCCCAGAAGCCCTTCTTCAATATGACAGAACACCCGAGTTGGAACTAAGTTTCTGGTTTAAAATAATTAATTGGCCTCATAAACTAATCTCTTCTTCCTCTCAAACCCCACAGAAATGACAGAACTATATACAAACGCTAAACTCCAAGCAGCTCTCCACGGAAAAGGCTATTGTCTGATGTGAGAAATTTAAGTAGTGGTTAAGAATGGAGCTCTGAGGGCACCTGGGTGGCTCAGCGGGCTGAGCATCAGACTCTTGATTTTGGCTCAGGTCATGATCTCAGGGTTCGTGACCGTGATCTCTATCCCAATCTGATCTCTCTCCACCCCTCCTGTATGCGTGTGCATGCACATTCTCTCTCTCTCTTTCTCTCAAAATAAAGAAATAAACATTAAAAAATAAAAAAGAATGTGAGCTCTGGATCCAAATGCTGGGTTCTTAGTAGGTTGGGTCTTCCAGCTCTTGGGTAAATTACTTTCCCTCTGTATGCCTCAGTTTCCATATCCGGAAAATGGACATAAAAGTACATACATCATAGTGTGCTGTGAGGATTAATACAAGTAAAATGCTTTGAACAGCACCTAACACATAATAAGTTCTCATATCTCATTTATAACTATTATTATTACAGGTGCTATTACAGATTTAATATTTGAATATTAAAGCAGATGGGGTTAGTCATGGATGATAACATCCACCAGGGATAAAACAAAACAAAACAAAACAAAACCTATAATCCCATTTTAGTGGAAGATAGCAGGTCTGATGACCCTGAAAAAGAAACCTAAGATGCTAAGTAATGAAGGCAGAGGAGGACAGCCTGCAGGGTAATTAATTACAGTGCTGTAGAGTCACCGTATCGGTCTTTTATTCTCCAAGTGGCTGCTACAGCATTTGTCCCCTGGTTAAGGCTGTGAATTCTGCTTTCTAAATTTACTGGGATATTTGCCACCAGACACTCCCAAGGTGGGTGCTGGGGCCAGAGAGAGAAATAGGACAATATCCCAGCTAGCTTCCATCTGCCATAAGAAGGATGAAAGTATAATTTGTTGTCTAAACTGGGACACTTTTGAGTAAAAGCAAGCATTATTCGTAATTGTGTCAGCACAAGAAGTATAACCTGTGACTGTCCCAGGCATACCAGGACATTATTTCCCTCGGTCATAAGGCATGGAGAACACTGGCATCCAGAAAGCAAGCTCTGTATTTCCCCTGAAGGAAAGACTACTGGGCTGCACTGTCTCTCTTCCCCACTCAAGAATTGCATAGATCGCCAAGAAAACAAGGATTTCATGAGCTCAGAGGCTCCAGCTACCTAAATGGGTCAATCTAAACCCTAAATTATTAAGTATGAGTAACCAAGAATTCCTAAACACTTGAGGAAAACAATAGCATGAAAGAATGATGCCACAATGTAGAAACAAAAGAAAGCTTCTGTGAGGAAACAGAATTAATTCAGGAAACAGAGAGATCCATATGAATTTCTTACACCCATAAAAAAGAACAGGCTGCTATTTTTAAAAGAAGCAATCTAAGTTCTGGGAAATTAAAGAAAAGAATTGTCCCTCCCTTCGGGTTGCCAGAATGAGCAAATAAAAATAAAAAATACTCAGTTAAAGTTTAATTATTTCTAAGTGGCTATGCATATGTTCATTAAGAAAATATTGCAATGGGGCATAATTCTGCTAAAAATTACTTATTTAGGGGCACCCGGGTGGCTCACTCAGTTGAGCCACTGATTCTTGATTTCGGCTCAGGTCTTAATCTCCCAGCTGTGAGATCAAGCCCCACGTGGGGCTTTGCACTGAGTGTGGAGCCTGCCTGTGATTCTCTCTCTCCCCGTCTCTCTGCTCTCCCATTCTTGCACACACACTCTCTCTCTCTCTCTCTCAAAGTAAATAAATAAACATTAAAAAAAAAAAGGAAATTCCTTGGTTTGTAGTTGCATAACTTCAATCTTTAAAAAAATTACTTATTCATCCCAAATAAATTCTAAATATCTAAATTTCATACCACTTTTTAAAATAATATTTCCTTTGTCTCTTCTTAATAATTATTTGTTAGGCAAAATTTGCTTATAAAATTTCTTGCATTTACAGCCTATATTCCATTCACAGAGCATAGTTTCCAGAGTGGTCAACTTATTCCATTCTTTTGTCTATTAAATATTTATTAATGAAAAAATAAGCTCAACATTAATAATATGAGTCAGTATACTGAACATGCAATGGCATAAAGTTAATAACGTGGAGAATTGGTCTTCAAGTTTGACTTATTGAAGCACATTATCCCATATTTCAGATCTAACTTGCTTTTTTATTCTTCAGGATTGTACTGTGATCTCTTGATCAATAACTTTTTTTTTTTTTTTTGAGAGCATGAGTGAGGGAGGGTCAGAGAGAGAGGGAGAGAGAGAGAATCCCAAGTAGGCTCCGCACTGTCAGCATAGAGCCTAATGTGGGTCCTGATCTTACTGACCCATGAGATCGTGACCTGAGCCAAAATCAAGAGTTCCACGTTCAGCCAACGGAGCCACCCAGGTGCCCCAACAATAACTTTTTGTAATTGTCCAGTGGCAGGAAAGAGTATTGTCATCAAGTTTTCTTCCCTCTTCTACAACACTACATGTAATGATTCTACTTGTTGCCATACTGGAAGAGTATTTAGTAACACCCACATGTAACAATAGAATTCTGAAATTGTCACGACAAGTGCCATTATAATTATCCACTTCAAGCTGGAATTTCTTTTCCTGTCCTTAGGGTTATTCTTTTTATGAATAACCTTTACAGTTAAAGGGGTACATATTTAATAAATTTTTTTTCTAACAAATACATTAAACGAGTTCTTTTAAGCAACGAGGTCATTCAGCTAGATCATTTGAACTGAAAGACATGTTGACCTATGGTGTGGAAGGCCATTAGGGCTGCTTCTGTGATTATTTTATCTTCTGCATCTGATTTTCTCTTAATAAGAAGTTGTTATTTTAGTTGTTATTTTATCACTGTCTTTGGTACTAGTTGAGTAAACGCTGTATCTAGTGTGCTTAGCCGTTATATACTACTGGTTTATATCCGACTTTCCATTATTTCTGATATTAAGTAAACAGTTGTACACGGAGAGCTTCAAAATGACTTTTTCCTTATTTAATAAAAATCCACCGATCAGAAAATTCGTCACAAAATTTACACTTTGGTATTGGCATTTTGGGTGCAGATACACACAAACAAAAAAGGTAATGGCAACCACTGCCAGTATGGAAAAGACTGAATTTGATAAATCTCACAGAAGCGGCAGTGTGTCTGTCACTCACAAGTTCAGCTCACATAAACAGAGGTTGACTGTTGAAAAGGTTGAGAATTAATGGACCAAAGATAAATCGAACTCTGTATTGGCCTTCAGGGTTTGGTGGGCTTTTAGAGGTGTAGTGTTTAGGGATTGTCTGATTTTCAGAGGCATTCCTTCCGGCTCTGGAGTTAGGCAGCTGGTGCCGGGCTGACTTCGAGGCATTTGATGATTGGCTGTTGCCTCAATGGGCGGAGCTGTCATTGATTGGCTGACTTTAAGGACCGTGGGTTTTATCACGCAGACTGGCTGGTTTCTAGAAGCCAGGCGCTGTCTTTGATTTGCCAACGTTCCAGACGCCGTGAGGCTGTTGTTAGCTGACATTAAGACCGTGTGCGTTAACGACGCTTGCTTGTTTACAATTTGAGTCTTTGAGCAAAGAACGGTCTTTTCCTTTCTTGAATATGAAAACATAAGTACTTTTAATGCTAAGTTCCCCATTTGGTCTTCCTCCAGCTAAATTTTCATGAAAGATCATAAGAGACTGTGTAGATCTTGTGGAGATATGTTGTTCTTTAAGCAATTTAACCGCCGATTACTGTTTTGGAAAAAAAAAAGTTCTAACTGCCGTCATTTATAATTTATTGAGGGGATAAAGGCGAATAAATAGCATGTACTGTGTCTTGACAGGACTAACGTGGGACGTGGGACAAAATCATTAAATAGAAGAAACGTGCTGTAAATACAGAACACCTGGCAATCTTCTCCTCCCCCACAAAACAACAGAACCAACTGCTCAGTAGCTCAAAAGCTGGGCTGAATAACAGAATGGATGTGGTTGAAAAGTTGAATAATAAAACATATGTCCTTGATTAAAGATTGGCCTGAAACCATAAGCAATTCATATTTTTCAAAAAGGCTGGAAAACTGTCATTTAACAAAGAAACATAGTAATAATGTTAGTACCTAGCTAGAGCAAGGTAGACTGGATACTGGCATTACTGAAAACTGGTCATCAGTTCTGCCCAGGCCAAATCCCTTGAAGTCACTGACATCTCCCTTTCTCTCCCACTTCAAATTGCCACCAAGGGATCCTCTACCTTTCAAATGTATCCAGAATCCATCCACAGCCTCCATCCAACTTCCATCCAGCCACAAACCTCCACCAATTTCACTTTAGACTCGAATGGCTCTTGTTACTGCAAGAGCCTCCAACTGGCATCCCTGCTTCTGCTCTAGTCCATCTAAGGTCTATTATTTCCTCCTCAGTAGCCAAAGTAATCCATTAACACGTAATCAGATCGTGTCTCTACCCTCCAAAAGCTTCCTATTCCAAGATCCTTATCAAGGCTTACAAGCCCCTGTAGGAGCTTCGCCCTGGCTACCACTTCAACCCTTTTCTCCTCCATCTTCCCACACCCAGGCAGTTCCAGCCATGCTGATATTCTGGCCATTCCTTAAAAATGCTAAAAAGACTCTGAATGCAGGGGGGGGGGGGGTGGGGGGAAGGGGGTGGCCTGGGTAGCTCAGTCGGTTAAGCATTGGGCTTTTGATTTCAGCTCAGGTCATCATCTCACAGTTCATGGGGCTCTGTGTTGACAGGGCAGAATTACTTGGGATTTTCTCTCTCTCTCTCTCTCTCTCTCTCTCTCAAAGTAAATAAATAAACACTTAAGACATGATACTTTGAATGTCTCAGGACCTTCTCCCTCACTCTTCCTCCCTCCCGAAATGCTCATCCCCCAGATATCTACCTGCTTTGCTCTCTCTTCTTTCAGAGGGGCTTCCCTGACCACTTGTCTAAATAGCATTTCCCCCATCTCTCTTTATTGCTGGCTTTTTATGTATCCCAACTAGAATGCAAACTCCATGATGGTAAGGACTGTTCTCTGCTGTATCTTTAGTGCCGATTACAGTACTTAGCATGTACTATGTACTCCATAAATAATTGTGGAATGAACGAACTAGTTTAAGCCAAAGGGAACTTTGCCATGAGGAAATTATGTTTGACAGAGCCTCAAGAAAGAAAACATAGTTGGCCTTCAGACTCGCACTGTATCCAAGAGGCCATCTCCCAGCCTGATATCTGTGTGTCTCTCTGGGTATCTACTTTATTCGGCTGTTTGCATTTCAGTTTCTTTTACCTGGCTGTCGGCAACGCTCATGCTATCTGTGCTTTTCGTCTTTACAGCTTCTACCACTGGTAAGTCTCACGATCCTGAGGAATGATTTTCAGGAGGAAATTGGCCCAGTCGGAGTAAAGGTACCTATCCGTTAGAGAAGGTTGGGGTTACATTTTAACATGGCTACTCTGAATGCAAAAAGTGTCTACGAAACGAACAATTATATTGATAAAAATAAAATCCGTTAAAAAGATACAATAAGGAGGAACAGTATCACGTCAACAATAGAGTGTTAAAACCTATGAAACAAAAACTGCTAGAAACTATTAGACAAGGAAAATTTGAAGAAACTATAATCATGGGAAAACTTTAAAATCCGTCTCAGAAACTGACTGATAAAGTAGACCAAAAATAAGTGAGCACTTGGAAGATTACAATAAAATGATCCACAAACTTGAATTTATAGAATGCCCAAACAGTCAGGAATCCAGACTAAATATGCAGATAGGATCAACTTCAACCTATGCATTCAATGTTTTCAGCGTCCTGATACCTTTTCAGGTGAAACGCCACTAAATTTAAAGCGATGTGCAGAAATTTTAATCCGACTGAGAAAAAAATAAATGCATAATTTTTCCTATTGCATTTCATACTTTTTAGACTTGCAGAATAAAAGCTGATTTTTTGAAACAACCAATTCAAATAGACAAGCCTTAGCCTATCCAGTATGAAAAAGAGAAGATTCAGATGAGCAGCATTGAAAATGTAAAAAGGGACATAGCTGTAGAGGTGGAAGAAACTGTAAAAAATTAAAAGAGGGGGGCGCGCCTGGGTGGCTTAGTCGGTTGAGCGTCCGACTTCGGCTCAGGTCATGATCTCACCGTCTGTGAGTTCGAGCCCCCCGTCGGGCTCTGTGCTGACAGCTCGGACCCTGGAGCCTGCTTCAGATTCTGTGTCTCCGTCTCTCTTTCTGACCCTCCCCCACTCATGCTTTGTCTCTCCTGCTCTCAAAAATAAATAAAAACATTAAAAAAATTTTTTTTAAAAAATTAAAAGAGGGGCGCCTGGGTGGCTCAGTTTGGTTAAGCATCCGACTTCAGCTCAGGTCAAGATCTCATGATCCGTGAGTTCAAGCCCCGCATGGGGCTCTGTGCTGGCAGCTCAAAGCCTGGAGCCTGCTTCAGATTCTGTGTCTCCTTCTCTCTTTGCCTTTCCCCTGCTCACACTCTGTCTCTCTTTCAAAAATAAATAAATGTCTAAAAAAAAATTAAAAGAGAATATTACGTACAAATGTAAAAAAAACTTTGGAAAAATGAAATACATTTCTGGGGAAGTAAAAATGATTTAAAAATTTAAGAAGAGGTAAAGAAACTTGCATAGTTAATAATTGTAGAAAAAGTGGAAAATGAGCAAGAATCTTTCTTCACCGAAAGACATTTCCCCTTAGTTGATTTGTCAAGTGAGTTTTTCAAATATTCAGAGAAGAGATATCATATTTAACTTTATAGAACATAGAAAAAAATGAAATTCTTGAACTTTAGGGAGTAGAACATTCCTGATGAGAGTTGTACACACACACACACGTACATGCACGCACACACACACACACCACAGGGACACCCCTATTAGCCAATCTCTGATATGAAACATGCACAAAGAGGGGCACCCGGTGGCTCAGTTGGTTAAGTGTCTGACTCTTGATTTTGGTTCAGGTATGAACTCATGGTTGGTGAGATCAAGCCTGTGTCGGCCTCTGTGCTGACAGCATGGAGCCTATTTGAGATTCTCTCTCTCTCCCTCTCTCTCGGCACCTCCCCTGTTCTCTCTCTTTAATTAAATAAAATTAAATTTTTAAATGAATTAAATAAATAAACTTAAAAAAAAAGAAAGTGTGCACAAAGATATTACATAAATAGTGGAACGCATTAAGGATATATACAATGACCAAGAAGGAGTTACATAATATTACAGTGTGTTTTAATATTTAGGAAATATATTAATATGATATATTGTATTAAAAAAAGAAAATAAATTTTCTAAACAGAGAAAGAGAAGGCATTTGGATAAAATTTAAGATTCATCTGACTTAACAGCAACAACAACAAAAATTCATTTTTCAAAGGTAGTAATTGACCGAGATTTCCATAACTTGATAAAGGGCATTTATCAAATCACTATGAAACATTATATTTAAGGGATAACTACTAAATAAATTTTATTTAAAAGGAAAAGCAGGCAAAAAGCTATCACTGATATTTTTCAATATTATTTTCAAGAACCGAGCTAATGCACACGCACACAAAAAGTGTCAATGTAGGGAAGGAGGAGGTAAAATTGTCTGCTAGAAATAATGCAAGAAATGAAACTAATGAGCCAATGACACAAACAGGATTCTGTGTGATAAACGATGATAAAAGACAATCCTATAAAAGCAAACATTCTGTTTATGTACAAGCAATAGTCAAACAAAAAATGTAATGAAAAAGGATTGCAGCTACACTACAAAAGATATAAAAATATATAGAAATAAACTTAGAAGGAATATTTAGGATCTGCATAAAGAAAACGACAAAGCTTTATTGAAGTCTACAAAAGAAGACTGGAATAAATGCAAAGATATGATTTCTCTTAGATGTTAAAATCGATATTTAGTTGTCAATTCTCTTTAACTTAATCTATAAATAAAATGTGCTCCCAAATAAAATCCTAACTGAATTTTTAAAAAATGCTATTTATAATCCATTATCTGTATTTTAGCTGAGATAATAGAAAAACCCTAAACCTTACTGGCTTATTAAAATAAATGGCACTCTTTGTCAGTGCAAGAGTTCCTGGTCAGGCTGACTTCTCTAAGATCATTCTGGAAGACAGGTATCTTTCATTCTATGGTTCTGGCCTCCCATTAAGTCCTTGGCTTATTAAAATAAATGGCACTCTTTGTCAGTGCAGGAGTTCCTGGTCAGGCTGACTTCTCTAAGATCATTCTGGAAGAGAGGCATCTTTCATTCTATGGTTCTGGCCTCCTGTTAGGTCCTTGGAGTCCTTGGATAGAGACAATGACCATGAAGAAGGCATACTTACTTCTCCATCATCTTGACCTGAAAATGACACTCATTGTAATTGCTCATATTCCATTGGTGAAAATTAGTCATAGGGCCCTACCTAGATGTAGAGAGCTGGTATCCATAGGCAGCTGCTCTCCAGCAACAATGCTACATTATGAGAGAGAAACATGAGTTGTTAGTGGTCAGTTGGCTATCTCTACCACAATCCACAACAGTAAGAGTACAGGAATAAGTTTAAAAAGAATATAAAGTTAACAGATACTGAAATAATAACAACTGAAGTAATATGGGACTGTTGGAGAAAGACAATTATTTCTTTTTTTTTAATATTTTTTTAATGTTTATTTAATTTTGAGAGAGAGAGAGAGAGAGAGGGAGAGAGACAGACAGAGCATGAGCAGGAGCCGACAGACAGAGAGACACACAATCTGAAACAGGCTCCAGGCTCTGAGCCATCAGCAGAGAGCCCAACGCGGGGCTTGAACTCGGGAAAGGTGAGATCATGACCTGAGCCGAAGTCGGATGCTCAACGACTGAGCCACCCAGGCGCCCCAGTATTTCTTTTTTTAAGTTTATTTATTTATTTTGAGAGAGGGAGAGAGAGAGTGTTGGGAGCCATCATGGGTCACAGGTTGAGACACTCTCCCTGTGTGACAAGGCACATGTTGCAAGGCTCCTGCCAATCAAAGGGCGCCCCATCTTACCTCCTTCTAAACAACCTTTCAGGCTTGGATTTCTTGATCTGTTCTCTTGGCCTCAAAGGATGTAATGATCTTTTGTTTTATGGCATTTAAATAAAAAGGAAGGACCTGGAGTGTGATGCTTTGATGGATTACATCTGAATGAGAGTAGCCTTGCCAGAAGTAATCTTAAAGTTGCATCTTAGATAGGTTACACAAATTGATAGCAGTTGTGAGCTGGCTAAATATTAATGTAATTTATGTAAATGTTACTATTATGTAAATTCACTCATTCATATGCAAAGGAATTTAGACAAGCCTTAGGAATTACCAGGAGAATTAGACCTCCCCCATTGTAGTTTAGGAAGCTAAATGGAATGACTCTTAACCTTTCTATAGATGATTAACATAGGTATTAAGATGATAATATATGCGCCTCTGTTTACTGAGACTTGCCTAACAACGTTAACAACCGCGCTTGCTTCATAAACATCCTGTTTTCTCCCCTTGCCACATATTTACCTAATCCTACTTTAAAGACAGCATATGTTACTAGGAGCAGAATCACAAAATAGCTAAGATAGGAATTGTTTCCTTTATGGTCTAGAAAGAATAATGTAAAACAACATGCAAGACTGAGGAGATTGCCCTTTGCTGATCAAAACACATTGTTACAAAAGTTATCAAACTATGCTTACTGATGGAATGTCACTCTTCGATGTAATGTCATTTACTGCTTTTAAATAAAGACGCTGACACCAGCAGAGCAGAGATGCCAGTTTTGCCAGAGATGCCTGCCTGGTGATCAGACTACATCTCGTGGCTCTCTCATTCCTTTTGCCAACACCATCCATCCTTCAGGGACAGCTGGACTCACCGGAGCTGGACTCCAGCAAGACAGCACTAGTGAGGGAGGGACAGAGAGAGAGAGGGAGAGAGAGAGAATCCCAGGCAGGCTCAGTGCTGTCAGCGCAGAGTCTGATGCAGGGTTTAATCCCAGGAGCCATGAAATCATGACTTGAGCTGAAATCAAGAGCTAGGTGCTTAACTGACTGGGCCATCCAAGGGCCCCAATGCAATTGTTTCAATAGAAAAAAATAGCAAATAGAAACTGAACCATGACAAATGGAAATCAAGAATGTAATAAGAATGTTATCTCGAATAAATTGGGAATGGATATACTACTTAGTAAATGATAATGGAACAATCGTCTACCCAACAAAAATAAAGTTAAATTTCTACCTTGTATCCTACAAAAAATCTGGGTTATTAAAAACCCAAACATGAAACACAAAACAAATCTGGGTTTTTAAAAGCCCAAATATGAAACACACACACACAACACGCACACACACACTCCATATAGAGAAAAGATCATCTTTGTATGTTATGGTGCAAATAGAAGTTGCCATATTTTGGAGGGAAATTTAGAAATATCCCAAATACACTTTAAAATATTTATCCCTTCTGATCCATCCATTTCTTTTCTAGGCATTTATTCTTCAGAAGTATTTAAGTACAGGCACAAAGATATTATTTGCAGCATTCTTTGTGAGTACATTGGAGCAATCTGTACATAAAATAACTAGAGCATATATTACATGGCTTATAATAAATCTATACCATGGTACTCTTTGGTCCTTCAAACATAATGAAGCAGAGGAAGGAGGTTCACAATATAATCTTGAGTAAGATCACAAATTGCATAATAATAACTAATATTGGTTGGGTTCTTAGAATGTGCTGGGCTCTGTCTTAAGTGATCATGAGTGTTCATTTCTGCAATAATACTATGACATATGCGCTAATATTATTTCCATTTTAAAGAGTAGAAAATTTTGGCATTGCGATGGGTAGTAACTTGCAAAAGTTAACTTAGTGATAGAGCTGGGATTTGAATTGAGGTGATATCACTTAAAGCCCATGCTCTCAAGCAGCATGCTCTACTGACCTTGTGCCTAGTATGATGCCATTTTTGGTTTTAAAATATATTTTTTTTATTTTTTTTTTTAACATTTATTTACTTTCGAGAGACAGAGCATGAGCAGGGGAAGGGCAGAGAGAGAGAGGCAGACGCAGAATCCGAAGCAGGCTCCAGGCTCTGAGCTGTCAGCATAGAGCCCGACGTGGGGCTCGAACTCACAGACCGTGAGATCATGACCCGAGCTGAAGTCGGCCGCTTAACCGACTGAGCCACCCAGGCGCCCCCATTTTTGGTTTTAAAAAAGACATTTGTGTGTATTTGCATGTGCTTATTTCAAGAAGAGAAAAGATATCGTATAATGTAATAGTGGTTACCCCACCTAGTGGTGGTAGTTATGGAAAATTACTTTTTGTTTCTAATTTAATCTTAAAAACAACAACAACCCATGTATTCCTTATAACATAATAAAATCTTAAAGTAAAAGTTTAAATTTGATGACATATGTTGAAGTCATCCAAAGCTACAATTCAGTCATTAAGATTTACTACCCAGAAAAGCATCTTGATAAAAACTTGTTTAATGGCACCACCTGGGTGGTTCAGTTGGTTAAGTGTTTGACTTTGACTTAGGTCATGATCTCATGGTTCATGAGTTCTATTCCTGCATCGGCCTCTCTGCTGTCAGCACAGAGCCCCCTTCAGATCCTCTGTACCCCTCTCTGTCTACCCATCCCCCACTCCTCTCTCTCTCTCTCTCTCTCTCTCTCTCTCTCTCTCTCTTTCTCTCTCTCTCTCTTCCCCCTCCTCAAATAAATAAATAAAAATTTAAAAAAATTTAAAAAAACTTGTTGAATTAATGAATGACTAACCTTTTCTGTGGTCCAGGTCTTCGGATTGTATTTTATATCCAATCGCTCCCTACTTCATTATTGTATTCTCATTCAATAAATACTTCTTAAACTTATATCTACACATATACAGCTATTAAATTTAAATGTTCTTCCTTATTTCTTGCTGGAGCCTTTCCCCCCTTCTTTTCATCATAGTATTAAACTTTTGCCTAAATTTCACTTATATGATAGACTTAGAGAAGTTAGTCTCTTGTAATACATCTCCTTCATAGTAGCTATCAATGCATATTAAGAATAAATATTTTCAGTAGCATGTCATGATTTTTTATTCCTAATGAAGTGAAGCTATCAATGGAAAGCTAACCTATAAATCATCTCTGAGTTCCAAGTTGTAAAATAACATTATTGAATTTTAGAGCTCACAGGCTTTCCCTTGCTTCGCGAGATCAGTTTTAATATGAACTGATTGAAATCTAAGGGTACTGTTTCTTTGCTTTAAAGAATATTGTATTTGAAAGACAAGGATTTTGCTTCCAATTAGAAGCACATCTTTTGCATTTGAGACAGAGATTGGGAGCCCCTGGAACATACTGTGACAATCCAGCGCACTTAGCAACTGAAAGAGCGTGGGCGGTAAATGTGTCGAGCTTAGTGACATTAAATCAATTTGCAAAGAGGTGGTTTGAAATTTGCAGACTCTTTTCAAGGTGTTGTGAAGAGGTGCTGAAGGCACCAAATGATTAGAAAATGACACTTTACGCAAGCATTTCACTGCTTGTATAATATTCTGTAGCTCAAATTTCCCTGCTCTCTGTGTCTGTTCATTCATTCACTCATTCATTTCTTCATTCACTCGACAAGTGTTTGTAGAGCGACTGCTAAGTATCGGGCACTGTTCTAAGTACCTGGGATACAACAAGCAACACACCGACAAAACCAAGCAAATCAAAACAAAACCAAAAAAACCCCAAGCCCAACCCTGTCCTCACTATCAGTTCTATTAATTCTTCACTAGTTATAGTTCATTGAACCACAGCCTTGATTTAGGCCCATTGTGATTGATTCTTATGGTTTAATGGAGTCATAATTAAGGAGTGAGAGGTTCATATATAATTGATTAACTTGAAAGTATCTATTAACTTTGGAAGTAGAATCAGAAGATCAAAGGGGCTGAAAATATTGGGAAAACATTCTTGCAACATGTCTAGTTTCTGTTCATCCTGAAATACAGACATGTGTAAAGAGGAGTTCTAGGGAAGATAATGAGGGATTCACTGTTGAGTCCTGGGAATAAGAATATAGTATTGTTTAAGTGAGCTGATGATGTTATTTGAGGCACAGAGTTTTATGAATTGCACCAGTGATGTATGTGTCTCTGACTGGTTAATTGAGAGTTGAGACATATATACATACAATATGTATATATTTGTATTTATGACATTATATACATATGTATTATGTATTTATACAGATAAGTATACTGAGGCAGAAAACAAAACTCATGCTTATTTTAATCTTTGTTTCCTGCTGAACTATAATCTTGGGGAATTGAAGTACCATCTATTTTTTACCTCCAGGTGCCTCTCATCTGTTTTTCTATTTTATATCTACCTGTATACTACTTCATATGCTATTTTCTGTAGCTCATTGCTTTCCAAACTTTCTTCTCTCACCGTAGGTATGTTTCTGTATACTAGAGATAATCAAAGTCATAAGGTATATATGGAGTAACATCTAAGACCGAATCGGCAAACTATGGCCTGCAGACCAAATCTGGCCCACCGCCCTTTGTTGTAGATAAATTTTTATTGTAATATGACCATACGCATTTATTCAATGTTCTCTATGGCCATTTTGAGGTGACAATGGCAGAATTGAGTAGTGGCAACAGAGATCTATGGCCTAAATAGCCTTAAATATTCTCTATCTGGCTCAAACAGAAAAAGTTTGCCATGGTGTAAGAAATTAAATTACTTGAAGATATTTGGGAAAAAGATGTTATGAATGAAGTTTGGGGCTTTTAAAAGTTTTGCCATGCTTAAGTGTAAGTAAAATCAACAGATCTCACTTCCTTTTGTCTATGTGCCTCTGTGTGTGTATGTGTGCGTGTGTGTGTGTGTGAGAGAATGTATGTAAAACTTAGAGAGTTGAAAAAAATTTATTTGTGGTGAGGAACTGGAAAAAAACTGGAACTTTTGTTGACAGGGAACCTGGTGACTTTAGCATTGCACTCGTGATACCGTTAAGAGGGTTTGCTATTAAGATGAAAAGTGAGAAAGTACTTCAGTGGATAAACAAAAATTTAAGATTTCTCTAGTAGTTTTGCAGAGTTCTACAGAGAAGTCTTTTGAAAAAGTGAACTTGTCCCCTTGCCAATTTTTTTTGAATCATTATTCAAAAATCCAATGGCTTACACTGTAGGCACCTCACTCGTTTTAATTCGTTTAATTCTTAGAACAACCATATGAGGGGTTGCTGTTCCTATTACTCCACTTTACAGGTGAGGGAACTAGTGCACAGAGAGGTGAAATGCATTTTCCAAGGTCACACAGCTAACGGGTGGTTGAGCCAGGCAGTCTGGCTCTGGAGCCCACGTCCCTAGTTATTCTCCTGTACTCTCTATAACCATTCACACAGTGACCTTGACAGTGAATTTGGTGACAATGCTATGACAGCCACAGGAAGGAATCAATAACGAGCAACAGCTGTCAATCTGAACAGCATAAGATATGCATGCATGTTTACTTACTATATGAGTTCAGTAATTAAACTTTGGTATTTTTTGTTTAAAAAACAAGATGCTCTGGGGCGCCTGAGTGGCTTAGTCCCTTAAGAGTCCAACTTCGGCTCAGGTCATGATCTCACGGTTTGTGAGTTCCAGTCCCAGATCAGGCTCTCTGTTGTCAGCACAGAGCCGGCTTTGGATCCTCTGTCCCCCTCTCCCTCTCTGCCCCTCCCCTACTCGTGCTCTCTCTTTTTCAAAAAATAAGACACCTAAGTAATAACTGCTTTGAAACTACTCTTTAAGCAACACTTAAAAATAATCGAGTAAATTGGGGAGGAAAAAACAACCCTTTTAACTAATAAAAGGAAAGAGGCTCTTGGTAAAGAGTACCATAATGATAACAAAAATTGCTCAGAAAAAAAAGCTTGCCTCTTCCTTTGAGGTTATTTTATAAAATGCAATGAAAGTCAAAGCCATATAACAGAAGAAAACTAGGTAAAGCTCCTATGTAGAAGAGTAACCTTTTCTTTTGATGCCATCAAGTAAGCAGAAGTTGTAGTGAGTAATTAGCTGGGGGGAGGGAGTAAAGGAGAACATTCTGAGGAGCCCCAAAGCTGTTAATAGCTGCATAAGCTGAGTCTTGAGTAAAGCTAGGAAGGTGTGTATTGTATTGGAGCTAGGAAGGGTTGTGTGTGTGTGTGTGTGTGTGTGTGTGTGTGTGTGTGTGTGTGGTGTATTGGGGAGGGGTGCTGGTGGGGATCTGAATAGGGTATCATGAGAAATGGGCTAGTTAGTGGTCTTCAATTTTTCTTGTTTATTCTATAAAATAATTTCCAAAAGTTCTATATTTCTTGCATATTTAAAAATACATGTTGTGAATGTTGTACTGGCACTAAGTCTTACAATGAGTAGGGATGTGGTTATGGTGCCTTGCTTAATTAAACAATTGTTTAATTGTTCCATCAATGCCTCATGGCAAGATTCTAGATACCTGTCGTTTGTCAAGAAGACAGCAATGGTGAAAGGGGAAGAGGGGAGAGAACTTTGTCTGTAGGCGCCTTTGAAGGCATATAAGTAAGTGGAAAATACAAAAGTGGAGGATCTGGAAACTGACTCACTTAAAACCAAGGGTGTGGATCATCAGGAAAGGCTTTCTATATGGAGCTACAGAATTCAAGTCTGTGGAGACCCATGGAACAATATCAAGCTGTACGAGTTAGCATGATTGGATTTATGTTTTAAAAGCTCTTTCTGGCCACTTTGAAGACTCGGCTGGAGAGAGGCCATACTGGAGACAGAAAGACTAGTTGGGAGGCTTTCAAAGAGACTCACTGAAAGAAGATGAAGTCTTCAGCTAGGGCTGGAACTGTGGAGATGAAGAGGAAAAGACAGCTTAGGGTGGTGTCATCTAATACAAATATAATGCAAGCCACAGATGAGAGCCACATATATAATTTTCGATTCCTTGGCACCACAGTAAGAAAGTTTAAAAAGACACAAGTCAAATTAATTTTAATAATATATTTTATTTAGTGCAATATTTTAAAATATTGAAATTTCGAAATGCCACCAACATAAAAATGACATATTTTATATTCTCTTTCTTTTTAAAGTCTTTGAAATCTGTTGTGTATTTTAGATTTAGAGCTATCTCAATTCAGATTAGCTGCCTTTAAGTGCTCAAAAGCCACATGTAGCTAGTGGCTGCCATACTGGACAGTGCAGGTCTAGAAATTGGGACTGGAAGGAATTGGGACTGGAAGTAGGTTTGGAAGACTCAAAGATATCATCGTTTCTTGTTTGGGTAGCTACAACGTAATATTCAGTAAAAGGACCAACTGGGTGAATCGTGGGGACCTTAGCCAATTCATAATTTCAACCAATTCCATCAAGCCAATTTAAATGACCATACGATCTATATGAGAACTGTGTGTTTGCTTAGAGGATGCAGCTTCAAACTAGTCATTTAGCTCATTTTTGTGACCTGATTGTCACACCAACCCTCTTCTTGTAGGAAAATTCTGGAGCCCCCACTAATACTATCTGTTGTTTCCTGAGAGAAACCAGGAGAGCAGTAGATTGGGAGAAAGATGTGTATTTAGTTTGGATAACATTAAATTTGAGGTACTCCTGTAGATTTGATTATTGTTCAAAATATCACTTGTTCCTCTCTGCAGAAGGATTATACTTCTTGACACCACCGAGAATAGCCTTGACCATCTGAGTCATTTTAGAAAATGAAATGTGAGTGGAAGTGATTGGTACCACTTCAGAGAGAAGATTTAAGAGCCATTTAATGGTTCTTCCACCATTTTTCCTCCTCTAACCAAAGACTTGCAGTGTTCCAGATACAGCTTTTCCTTCAGCTTTCTCCTCCCAAAGAGGAGATAGTGCATGGAGCAGAGACCCAACTGATCCACACTATTCACACTGTGAATGAGAAATAAAACTTTGTTCTTCTATGCTATGGGGATGTGCGATTGCTTTTTACCTTAGCATAACTTAGTCTAAAGAGACTGATGAAGTGTTTTGTACTGGCATTGGGGTATTGCTGCAATAAAAACTTAAAATGTGTAGCCCTGGCTACAAAGCTGAAGAGCGGGCAGCAAAGAAACTGTGATTGGAACCTAGAAAGATACAGACTCATGTTATCTAATGATGAAATATTTGATAAAACTGTTATTTGCAATAACTAGGCAGCATATAGTGAATAAACTTGGGGTTTTAGCTGAAGGGTTTGGAAACAAAGAGCATGTGCTGGTTGCTGCTGATTGTATTTGCCAAGGTACTACAAGAAAGATATGAACTGAGAAAAGAATTGGCTAGTTTTCAAGCAGGGAGAAATGAAACAGTCCAAAAACTCTACGACTTTGCAGGGTTGAGTTTTTATCTCAATCTGGTAACAGATACAACTAAAGGAATTTAAAATTCAGCCTCCTGATAAGAACAAAATTAAAAGTATGATCATCATGCTCTTTGTATTTCTTACCATGTATTATGGTAGCAAGGTTTGGAAACCATTAGTCTATGGTTTTATGACCAAGCCAAACGGTCAGAAAAAATTTCAGTTTTTCTTTGAACAGTGTATTATATGACAGACCTGATCCCATGAAAGGCCTCCACCTGGTGCTTTTCCAATCTCCATTCTTCTTAAGCTTTTCCTTAGGGGAGCCAGCCTTTGGGGTCATGATGTATCTTTGCATATTTCCCTTTACTTTCCACCTTGTAGTAAGCTAGGAGTCCTAGTGTTCTAATTTGTGTTTAATAAAGAAAGTTGGTGGTGGTGGGAATGGTAAAGAGAGATAGGAGAGGTAGGACATGGAGTTAAGGAAAATAGGTCTATTTAGATGGTCCATATGGACCCTAAGTCTTGGAGTTCAGTCTTAGAAATGCATGAATGAGTCAAAAACATCTGGCTTTTTTGAGATTCAGTATATGAAACAAATAGTATATAGCCTAGGGGCGCCTGGGTGGCTCAGTTGATTAAGCGTCCAACTTTGGCTTGGGTCATGATCTTGCAGTTTGTGAGTTCGAGCCCCACATCAGGCTTTACACTGGCAGCGCAGAGCCTGCTTGGGATTCTCTCTCTCTGCCTCTCTCCCACTAGCGCACTCTCTCTCTCTCTCAAAAGAAAAATAGCATATAGTCCAAGAATGTGCTTCTAGATACTTCCTCCAAAATGATGGAGTTAGTGGAAATTTTGTCTAGTTAGGGAATATGAAATTTCTATCTTTAATTTGTAGTACTGTTACTGTGAATATGTATCTCCATGCTTTAGTTTAAAAAGTATTAGTTTTTTTTTTTACAAAGAAAATAATACACATTCACTGTAGAAATGTTGGAATGTATAGCAAAGAACACAAAACAGAGATTCTTGTAATCCTGTCTTTCTAGGATAACAAACGATTCATAGTTTTACATTAAAATTTTTTTCAATGTTTATTTATTTTTGAGAGACAGAGACAGAGGGTGAACAGGGAAGGAGTAGAGAGAGAAGGAGACACCGAATCAGAAGCAGGCTCCAGGCTCTGAGCTGTCAGCACATAGCCCTATGCAGAGCTTATACTCACAAGCCATGAGATCATGACCTAAGCCGAAGTCGGAGGCTTAACCAAATGAGCCACCCAGGCATCTCCAAAGTTTTGCATTCTTAAATGAACTTCTAGCTGCTAAATAATACAGTAAGGCTTTTTCTTTGCTAAAAAACAGTACAGACAAGTCTAAAATCTCATTTGATTCCCTAATTTCTATTTCAGTTCCCTCACATATGTAATCACTATGAACAATTTACTGACTATTCTTTCAGAACTTCTTTCTCCCACTCTCTCATAATATATACAGACATACATATATATACAAATGTTACAGTATCATTTTATGGTACTTTCTTTGAGATAAATGTTAGCGTACTGTGCATATCATTCTGCATTTTTAAAAATAAAAAAATGTAAGATATATTTTCATGTCAAAATGTACAAAATGGGGGCACCTGAGTGGCTCAGTTGGTTGAGCGTTCAACTTTGTCTCAGGTCACAATCTCACGGTTCGTGAGTTTGAGCCCCATGTCAAGTTCTGTGCTGACAACTCAGAGCCTGGATCCTGCTTTGGATTCTTCTCTCTCTCTGCCCCTCTCCAACTTGTGCTCTGTCATCTCTCTCTCTGTCTCTCAAAAATAAAATACATTAAAAAAATGTACAATATAGTTTTAGGATCTGATTGGTATTTATTACTATAGATAAATCATGATTTATCTACCTCTATTAATGCACATTTGGGTTGTTTCTAATGCTTTGCTATTACAAGCATTTAATGAATGAATATCTGCTGTACATTCTGTATATGTCTGTATGTGCCTCTTTATACATCCTGTACATGATTATCTAAGCTGATTTCAAGACATGAAATTTCTGAGACATATAGTATATTATAGTTTTGGCTACTCCTACCAAGATCTTCAATACCAGTCCTTTAAACAAGATGGAGTTAATTTTTAATCCACATAAGAATCTGGGTGTGGATGGTCCAAGACTTGTACTGTGGCTTCACAGCATTGGGGACCCAGGCTCCTTCCATGTTGCCGCTCTGCTTTCCTTAGGGTGTTGCTAGCATTGGCAGTCAAGAGAATTTGTGTCTTGGACATACTGTATGAGCTGCCTCGGATTTCTTTGTCTTCACCAGACTACTGGGCCCTCACCCACTTGCTGTATTTCAGCAGATGCTGTGGGGACCGACTTCATGCTGGCCTGCCTGGTTCCATCACCTGAAGCTACCATCTGAAGTTTCTGGCTCCTTTTACTACTTTTGAAGTAGGAACGACACACTATATTACAAGGTATGAGATTCAGCATCCCCAGTAGTTGCTCTTGGGGCCAGGTGATTCAACCTTGAAGTACACAGATGAGTCTTGACCAATGGGTACAGAAGATAGGAAGAAAAGAGAAGGTACATTTTCTCTCTACCTCTCCTTCTTATAGACTATTCCAAGATATGAAATATCTTCCAATATATAAAATTTATATAGCTTGTTGGGAGATAACCCACATGGCTGAGCAACTGGCTATGTGTTTCTTTATGATTCATTGGCCAGCATTGTGTTTCCTTTCCATCTGTCCTTGTCTTAGTCTTTTTGGGCTGCTATAACAAAAACACCATAAATTGCATGTCTTAAACAGCAGAACTTTATTTCTCACAGTTCTAGGGCCTGGAAGTCTATGATCAAATCACTGGCAGATGCAGTGTCTGGTGAGAGTCATTTCCTACTTCATAGATAGTGGTCTTCTTGCTGTGTCTTCACATAGCAGATTGGTAGAGGGAGCTTCCTGGGTTCTCTTATAAGGGTATGAATCCTATTCATGAGGGCTCCATTCTCAGGACCTCATCAATTGCCAAAGTCCCCACCTCCAATTACCATCACATTAGTTTTTAGGTTTTAACATATGAACTTTTTTGGTGGGGGGATCACAAACATTCAGTCTACAGCATCCCATTCCTGTCCCTACCCAATTCATGTCTTTATCATATGCAAAATGCATTCATTCCTTCCCAATAGCCCCCCAAATCTTAACTTGTTCCAGCACCAACTTCAAAGCCTACGTGTAAAGTCTCATCTAAATATCATCTAAATCAGATATGAGTGAAACCAAAGGTAAGGTTCATCCTGAGGCAAATTCCTCTCTTGCTCTGAACCTGTGAAACCAAACATGTAATATGCTTCAAAATACAATGGTAGAAAAGACATAGGATAGACATTTTCTTTCCAAAAGGGAGAAATAGGCAAGAACATAGGAGTGACAGGTCCTAGGTAAGTCCAGAAGCCTAATGGGGCCAATGACATTAAACCTTAAGCCTGTAGAATAATTCTCTTTGGCTTGATGGTCTGCCTACCAAGCCCACTGAGGAGGCAACACCGACCCAGCAGCCTGGTGGTACAGCCCCACAGTGGCTCTCCCAAGGTGGTTCTCTGCCCTGGGCTGGCATCTCTTTTGGGCTGTGGTCCCAAGCCTGTGGCTCTTTCAGAAGTTCCATTCTTTGAAATCTGTGTGGAGGCATCTGTATGTCCTGGACCTGTGCGTTCTGCATGCTGGCAGAGAGGGTGCTGCACAGATACCACTAATGTTTGCTGCTTGCCTGCTGGAGATGCCCCTGAGGCATTTAAGGAGACTGTGATGTGATGGGGTTCTTGGTACCACTCTGCCCCCTGGCCCTTACTCTCTGGGTCTGTGATAGTAGTGTCAGCCTTGATGGTCTATGAATTTCCTTTGGGGTCATTCTTTCATTGTCTTGACACTAGGTCCTGGCTATTGTTGAGATGGCTGGTTCATAGTAATTTTATCAAGTGGTCACTTGGCTGTCTCCTTCCAAACAAAATTCTCATATTTTTTTTTTCCGCAATATGAATAGGCTGAGAGTTTTCCGAATCTTTAAGTTTTGTTTCCGTTTTCGCTTGACAATTCCATCCTTAAGTCATTTATCTCTTCTCACATTTTAGTATAAGCAGTCAAGAGGAGCCAAGCTGCACCTTCAACACTTTGCTTAGAAATAGCTTCAGTTAAATATCCGATTTCATCGCTCACAAATTTTATCTTCCACAAAACATTAGAATGGGAACACAATTCATCCAAGTTCTTTGCTACTTAATAACAAGACAGCAATTCCTCCACTGTCCAATAACATGTTCCTCATTTCCATCTCAGGCCTCATCAAATGACCTTTACCATCCATATTTCTATAAAAATTATGTTCAGGACTACTTAGGTATTCTCTAAAGAGATCAAGGCTTTCTCTATAGCTCTCCTCTTTTCTTTTTGAGTGCTCACTAGAATTTTTCCTAACAGTCCATTCACAGCGATATAGACTTTTTCTAGCATGCACCTTGAAAGTCTTCCAGCTTCTACCCATCACTCAGATACAAGGTCACTTCCACAGTTTAAGGTATTTATACAGCAGTAACATATCTTAGTACTTAGTAGTATCTTAGTACTTGTATTAATTAGGGTTCTCCAGAGAAACAGGACCAATAGGATGTATATTGGTATCACATGATTATGGAGCCTGAGATGTCCCATGATCTGCCATCTGCAAATGAGAGAATGAGGGAAACCAGTGGTATAATTCAGTCCCAGTCTAAAGGCCTGAAAACCAGAGTTGCCAGGGTTTAAATTTTAGCCCAAGACCAAAGGTCCGAGAACCAGGAGTGCTGATGTCCAAGGCAGGAGAACTTGGATGTCCCAACTCCAGCAGAGAAAGAAAATTGACCCCTTCTTTGTTTTTCTTTTCTTTTTTTTTTTTGTCTTATTTGGACCCTCAGTGAGGACTAATGGATACCCATCCACAGTGCAGTGTTGATCTTCTTTACTGTCTATCAAATATTTTCCAGAAGCATCCTCATAGACACACCCATAAATAATATTTTGCTAGATATCTGGGCATCCTTTAGCCCCGTCAAGTGGACACAGAAAATTAATCATTACACTCCCTGTCTGACCTCCCATTTCCTTCATTCTTGCCTCAGGGAACTGCACTACCAAATAAAGTACAGCACTTAAGCTTTTGCCTCAAACTCTGTTTTCTAGGAAAGCCGGGTTAACACAGAAGGAGTGAGCTATAAAAAGTGGACGCTTAGGATGGGATTTTAGAGTTGTAGGGGTAGGTGGTGTGGTGATAATCCTTGGCACGCAGTGATTTCATCCATAGTTTAAATGCGATGAGGTGCAGATACAACAAGGTTTCGGGAGATCAAATAGCTATCGTGTTTGGTGAGTATGGGCGCAATATGAATTAAAGGGATCGTGATGTGGCTTATTTTATAGGCATTAAAAGTCTTGCAAAAAATTTTATACACACACACACACACACATGCACACACTCTCTAGTCTTAGGGCAGTTCTTTGACAACTTAAGTCATGCTCTGAAAGTCAGAGTGCCTTTATCACAGCTCGGGGCAATGGCAGGTAAACTTTGCTCAAAATCAGGCCAAGGATCTGATCATATAGCAAAGCTTCCAAGAAAAGAATGGGGCCCGGAGACTCGAAGTGAAGATATTTAGGTAGACAAGCGTAAGAATTTTGAGCTCCTAGATTACTCTGAACTTTCCAGGCTGGCAGATATAGCCCCTATCCACTTGCCACAGAAAAACAGTGGCCTGGGGCAATATGCAATAATCTAATCTGAAGCAGGTGCCTTTCAAGATGATTCTTGTTTTCTTCAAGATCTGCTTCAACACCCTTCATTACCTCCTGGGTAAAAAACAAAGTCAGGTTTCAGCATAGCCTGAGCAGGAAAGTACAAGATCTGGTCTGGGAAGAAATAGCCCCCATGCCAAAGGAATTGCAGGATCTGGCTGGAACTGGTGAATGAGTATAGGGGTGTATCTTGAGTATGTTAGACCAGGGGGACAGAATACAAAGCTGAATGGAGTAGAATTCATTAATATGGGGTTACTTAGCCATAATTTAGGATTCCCAATAATTTAACAGGATGGCTTCTTTTTTTAAAACTTTATTTCTTTTGACAGAGACAGAGAGAGAGAGCAAGTGTGAATGGGAGAGGGACAGAGAGAGAGGGAGAGAGAAAATCTCATGCAGGCTCCCCAGTATCTGCACAGAGCCCAACGTGGGGCTCTACATGGGGCTCGATCCCACAAACCATGAGATCATGACCTGAGCTGAAACCGAGAGTCGGGCCCTCAACTGACTGAGGCACCCCGGCACCCCAACGGGATGCTTCTTAAAGTGTGGATCTGATAACGTTATGTATCAAATGAAATAAAGATGGCAGAACTTCCTTGGTATAATATTGAAGAAAGGAACAGAAGTCTCAGAGAGGCAGGGATGTTAGAATGAATTGATTATATATGTCCTGGGAACCCAGCATCTGGTTATGTTCTTAGAATGGTCAGGGAATATTCCCTTCACTGAGGATGTAAAGAATGCAGTGATGCAGGAGCACCAGGATCTTTGGAGAAGTTTAATAGTTTCTGTCTTCCGTAGGCCAGGGTTGATAATAGAGGGTTTCACCATGAAATCTAGTGTCATAATATTAGTGGGGATGATGCAATTCCAGAAGGGCAAAGGGCAGGTGGTAGCAGTTAACAAAGGCTGCTGAGGTCATTACCACAATGGACAGGCGGGCCAGGGTGACAACCAAGGTGCCTTTACCTATAGGAGTATCTGGTGTTGGCTAATGGATCATGGTTTCACAAGGGCGAGCTGGATGAGAAGGTAACAAAAATGTTGCTCACTAGGTATAATCAGAAAATTCAAGAAATAATAAGCAAAAATGTGATAGAAGTTGCTGCAATGGAAAATTATGGGCCCTCATCTAGTTTCCAGATCTTGACCCTTGAAGAGGAGATGAAGTATTTAGCAGAGCCCTAGCCTGTGCCATTCAAGTTGTTATTGGTGGAAGAGCCAGGCAGAAGTATCGGAAACTGTCCACACCAAAGTGTTAACTTAGAAGCAACACTGCAATCCAGAGGAATTGCAGATACTTGTTCAAGCATCAAAGACTTGGAAGATGCAAGAAAATTACCATCCAGAACTGGGTACCACTGGCGAAGATTTTAGGTTTTGGAAAAGGATATTCCCATATGTCATAGATAATGTTGCTGATTTCTTTGTTGTATGTCCTGACTACACCGGCTTCCGTTGGTAGTCTGTAATAAGTAAACCTGTTTAATCTCCCCGAGAAGGATCTTTATCTGAACCTGCTATGATATTTATCAATATTGTATTCACACAGTAAGTTCTGCATTACAAATATATTTTTGCAGGGTGTGGCTTTTCTACTTTTGTGGTGCTTTCATCTTTCTAAAAATTTATCTCAATGTATTCAAATTCATCAGTATTTTCCTTTCTGTCTTTTTTTGTACCTTTTAAGAAAGGTTTTATTTCAAGACCATAAATATGTCACGTTAGAATAATAAGTACATGTTAGAATTTATTCTACTTTTTTACAGCTATTTTATACATATTACATAAAATACATATATGTTATATTATATATAATTATGTAAATTACATATTACTCCATGATTTTCCCTTTACTGTATTGATTAGAAGTCGGTTTACTTCTGATTCTGCCTCAGTGTCTATTCATGGTTTTAGTTTGAATACTTCTGTCTTGTGGTTGACGGAATACAAACATTGCGATGATCTGTGCAGCTGAGACCAGATGTAACCTTCTTTACTGCCATCCATCTTTTATTCTGCTGTAATAGTTTCCCTTCTAAAATACATAAAATACAGACTGGATTGTGTTCTTTTCTGGTTAGGAATTTCTGATGGTTCCCAAGTGAGTAATTGTATTAGCAAACATTTTTATGCCACTTATTATGTGCCAGGAACTGTTTTATGGATATTACACATATAACTCATTTAATTCTATACTGAAAAAACTATGAGTTAACTAGTATTATTTCATCCCATCTTATAGATGAGGAAACCACAGCATAGTGAAATTAAGCATCTTGGAAGAAATGAGATTCAAACCATGCTTTCTGGCTCCTTTGGGCTTTTAATCCTTACTGTTTTTTTTTTAATGCTTATTTATTTATTTTTGGTAGAGACAGAGAGAGAGAGAGAGACAGAGAGAGAGAGAGGAAGGGAGTGGGGGAGGGGCAGAGAGAGAGAGAGAGAGAGAGAGAGAGAGAGAGAGAGAATCCCAAGCAAGCTCCATGCTGTCAGCACAGAGCCTGACACAGGGCTCAAAATCATGAACGATGAGATTTTGACCTGAGCCTATATCAAGAGTCAGACACTTAACCAACTGAGCCACTCGGGTGCCCCTAAACTCTACTGTTTTTAATTATACTGTTTATCTAACCAAGGCTTTACCAAACACAGAACTAAGTCAAAATTTCTTAGCACACCTTCCAACTACCCACTGTATTTGATGACACTTCTCTTTCTACTTCATCTTTGCCCTTGGCTCTATTGTCATCCTTCGGTTCACTACATTAAATGGTTTATTTATTTATTGCCGTGTATGTTTATAACTTTGTACCTTACATGGGCTTTTCTCTCCATCAGCAATATCCTTTGAAATGTTCTCCATCTTATTTTCTTCCCTTTTTTTTTTTTTCTTTTTTTCATTTACTCATTCCAACAAAGATTTATTAAGCTGTGCTCTGTGCCAGGCTCCAGGCTGGGATGCTGGGTTATCATAGTAAATAGGCAAATCCCTGTTGCAAGGGGCTTTCTGTTAACAAGGAGCAGTGACAGTCCAGGGGCTAAAATACCACCTGCTCTGTAATCGTCTGTTTTTTCTCCAGTTCCAAGCTTCGTCTTGGGACTCCTACAGCATATTTTGAACCTTTTTTCACAGCACATTTTCATGGTTAGTTGTGTGTCACCTGCTTCTTATAAGGAATGTGTGGGTTCACCTATGCATTGTATGACACACTGAAGAAATTGTTGAGTTTGACTAAATGAAAAGATGGAGAGTTTTTTTTAAAAAGTTTAAATATTAGGTGATGAGGTGGGAAAAGGAGATCTTTGCACCTTTTTTTTTTTTATGACCATATATATGCACCTATTTGGGACAGTCCAAATGATTAACAACTAAATTAGGAATAAAAAGAGTATTAACTTTATTTATTCCTTCTCTGACAGTAACTTTGGATGATAAAGACTTTGGAATGAGCAAAAAGGATCCCTGCAGCCTACAAAGACACTAATTATAAGGAAACAGCAATTTACATTATTTATAAGGAAGCTATGTACATTATTTAGCCCTGCCAGACACAATAGCTGCAGAGCTCCATTCTTTGACTAGAGTGGAAAGAATAAGGCGAAGTGACAAGGGAATAGAAAAGATATTCTAATAGCTGCATCTCATTACAAGAAAGATAACACCTCTAATATGTTAAAAAGTGCTTCGAATATAATTTAAACTGAACAAAATGGAAACTTCCATCTTAGCGCGATGATGATTCAGAGCACATCAACCATTTAAATATTCCGACAAGCTTTTAAAAACTACTGAAAGTTAAGCATTGTCAACTTGGTGTTTGCAAGGAGGAAAATGACTAAGATGTAATGCTATGACTAAGATACATAAATTCAAGTATTTGAATTTAATAAGTCGCATTTCCTTTTACCAGTGACTTTGAAATGTAAGTGCTTGTACTGCTCGTAAGGTTGTTTTTGAGAGCAAACGGATCAGGGGGAAAAAGCCCATTTGATCTGTTTTATTTTTCTTCTCCTTGCTCCTCTCTGACCATTCTAATTTGATTTTATCCCGTGGTTTCACTTTCATGAATATAATAGGTAGTGCTCGGTGGCAAATTACATCAGCTTTTGATCTGCAGTAGACAAGTCTGTTATGTGAGAACAAGGAAGATGAAAAGAGAATTTACCACGCTGATTCTTTAAAATAAAAGATCTATGAATACTTTTTGTAACTGTTCCAAGAGTGAATTACTTCGTTAGGCCTCAATTCTTTAAAGTCCTAACATTTTTACTGCTCACTTAGAGACAAGATAGAATCTTAATCAGAGAATGATTTCTAGATTTTGACGGGAGAACCGAACTCCTACAGCGAGGTGTCAGGGCAACTCACTGCCTGTCAGGAAGGTTCGTGGGTCATAATTACCTGTCTTGAAGAGCAAAATCATCATCATTTTCCTTCAAAGAATATTAGAGTACAGTACACATGACATATTAGGCCAGCCTCATAAATTAGCACAGGCCCACAGAGTCTCCAAGAAATTAGGTCAGACCTGAAAGAAATCAGGCTGTGGTCCAATAAGCATCTTAATCTTAAGTGGGAAATTGGGCTCACAGGGTGTTAGGGTCACTGTCTTTATTTATTCTTACGTGTGACAGAACCAGTGACACTTTTCAGTGTTAAAGACCTATTTTTCTAAGACATCAAATATTTCTGGTTGTTCTCTTAGATAATTTTTGGCATTGCTTAATTCATAAAGCAAACGTGTTCCCTATTAGTTAGAAACTTATAGTGTAAGTAAATAAATAAATAGACTTACTGTTGCCCATAATATTCAGGGAAAGAAGAATTTCCCTTGCTCCAAAATATTTTCCTTAAGGCCTGTAGTTTCTCCATCAGAGGCAGGTCTCCTCTGTTTAAATGGGTGCCTCGGTGGCTCAGTTGGTCTAGTCCAACTTTGGCTCAGATGATGATCTTGTGGTCCGTGAGTTCTGGTGATCGGTGGGTTCAAGCCCTGCGTTGCGCTCTGTGCTGACAGTTCAGAGCCTGGAGCCTGCTTTGGATTTTGTGTCTCCCTCTCTCTCTGCCCCTCCCCCATTCTCTCTCTCTCTCTCTCTCTCTCTCTTTCTCTCAAAAATAAACATGTAAGAAAATTTTTAAAAATCCCAGTTTAAAATGCAAAAGTATTTTGAGAATTAACAGTTCAAGCTGCTAGTATGAATTAATGCTGAGTGAAATGCTTATTAATTTAGAATATAGTGATAATTAGAATAAGGATGAAATACATATGAATATAATGTGATCCTAATTGCTAGGCACAGACATCATTTCCACAATTACCTCAGGGTACAAATAGAGGGAAGAGAATGGATCGTTTGCAGGTACTCGATTCTTAAACTGGTTGTCAGATATTTTCGCAATAAAATTCGATTGATATGCCTAGTTGTTTTGAGGTTGGCCAGTAGAAGCTTATTCATTTTGAGCACAGGCTTTGGAGTCAGAAGGCTTGAATCTGGTCCCTGACACTACAGTCTACTCTGACCAAAGTCGGTAAACTTTGGTTTCTTAAACTGTGAAATGGAAGTACTCATAATACCCTAAGTGGTAAAGTTGTTATCATGAGTAAATGAGATTATGGTTCAAATGCTTAGAATGCTGCCTGGCGCATATTAAATGATCATTATCATCGTTAAGTGGTCGAAATGGAAATGAGTATAGTCTGAATTTGTTGCCGTTTGGGCTCTACTCTTTGTGGGCTCTCTGTCCAAAACCTTCTCTCTATTCTTGTCTCCTACAGCAATGCCGGCGAGCAAGAGGGCTAGAAAGTCCCCAGGAGCATCATTTGTTTCTGGACCCTGTTCTCTCTTCCTTTGCCCTCCAGGGGCCGCTGCGTTTTCCGGAAGGCGCGCGGGAGGCCTGGTTGCCGCGAGACCGTCGCCAGGCAACCGCGTGTACACACACTTCAGGCCGGCCAGGGTCTCGCCAACATGGCGGCGCTAGGCACGCCCTCGATCTCTCCCCTCAACCTGTCACCCACCTCCGTGTCCCCGCCAGGACCGCCGCCGACCCCGCCTCCGACCTCGAACGCGCTCTCGAAGTCGCCCCTGGAGTCGAAGGCGAGCTCCCAGAGCCCGCTGCCTCCACTCTCCTGCCAGGAGAGCTCGTTGCCCCTCGCCGTGTTTTACGGGCCCTTGGACGCTAAAAACCCGCTCTTGGCCTCCTTCGAGAGGGAGATCCGGGAGTTACTAGGCTTTATGAGGAGAAAGAAGGCGTTAGCGACAACAGAGGAACAGAAGCATGAATTCCACCGGCTTTGGTAAGCAGCGGCAGGGCGCTGGGGAGGGCGCCGGCCCAAGAAGGGCAATTCTAGGGGCCGCAGGAGATGCCCTTGAGGATGCCGACGGTGGTCCCAGAGCTGGGTCGGCGCTGCGAACCTGGAGATAAGAGCAAACTTTAAGAAGTGCAGACTCCTCGCTGTTACAATCCTTATTTCCTGGTAAATGTTATACCTTGGGTTCCTGCTCCGGTCAAAATAAAAATCAACACAAAGTGTTTCATAACTCACCTTTCCTTCTGAGTGGTCCCCGGTTCCTATCCCATGCCAGTTAATTGGCTTACTTGGGGACTCAGGGGGTTGACAACTTTCCATGCTGTGGATACAATTTTGTATATGAGGAAAAAGGAATATCTTTGAGGTGGCTTAGGTTCTTGAAAAGGTTAGTTCTTGATGTCGTTAAGTATGTGGTCCTGTAAACATGTGCACCTTAATTCATTTTTATACTTTAATTCCTTTCAATATTATTGTTAGGATCACAATGCCTTTTTATTGATGGGGGATAGAACCCCCATGTTATTACTGAACTTCACAGCACCCATTTTTAAGGTTCTTTCCTGTTTATGTTACCATCTTTCTTTCCTACTCAAAATGCCTTGCAAACCCAACAGTTACAAAGGTAGACAAATATCAAAGAATCCTAGAATAGTGAATAATTTCAACTTTTATTTTTCATTCATGCATTTAACATTGAAGAAATAATTTTAACTTATATCTGTTCTTCATTAATGCATTTAACATAAATTGAACACCTATCATAAATCATGTACCATTCTAGAAACTAGGAAAACATCAAATTAAAAAAAAGAACAGATTGTATCCTCATAGAGCATGAATTTTCCCCTGAAGGTGGGGATGGAAGATATGGTATGTGTATGATGTTGAAATTTAAAATGAGGGTGTCTGGGAGCATGGTCAGGGTAAGTTAGGAAAAGTAGCCTTTGAGAAAGATGAGAAAGAGATACAGTAGCAAGTGATGAAGATTTCTGTAGGAAGAGCTGGCAGCAAGGGAGAATGACAAGTATGAAGTTCCTGGGATGGATAGTAACTGTGGGAAGAAAAGGCTTATGGTAGGAAAGGGCAGATCAAGAATTTTATTTTATTTATTTAAAGACTAAAAAATTTTTTAAAGTAATCTCTACACCCAATGTGGGTCTCAAACCCACAACGCAAAGATTAAGAGTCATATGCACCACCGACTGATCCAGCTGGGCACCCCAAGAGTCTAGTTTTAGATATATTGCGATTGAAATGTAATTCAATGTCCAAGCAGAACTATTGTGTAGGCGATTGGTCATTCAAGTCTGAAGGTCAGAGATGATGTACATTTGGGATTTGTTAGCGTACTAATGATATTAAAATCATGACACCTGATGGACTAGGTAAGGGAGTGAGTGTAGATGGAGAAAAGGAGAGTCGAGGACTGAATCCTGGGACGCTCCAGCATTGACAAATCGAGGGGATAAGAAGTTGGCAGAGACTAAGGAGTGGCCAAGGAGGTAGGAGGAAAAGTGTGTGGTGTACTGGAAGCCAGGTAGAGAAACTGTTTCAAAGTAGGAAGTAATGATGGATTAATAGTCAAATCCTGCTGATGGGCCAGATATGATGAGAACCAAGAATTGACCAATGAAAGCACGTTACATACCTAAGCTATATATATTTATATTTCAAACATTTCTGTGCCAGTGCCTTAGGTAGCACTTTATCTTCTCATTCCCACGACCAGCATTCTAGTTCAAAACACCACCATGTCTGAAATCTATCCTTCACCCTGAGCGGTCAGGGTAACCTTTACAAATAAATTACCCACTCTCTTGTCTAAAGACTTTCTATTGCTTCCCATTGATTTTAGAATAAATTTAAGACTTCTTCTGCTGTCCTCCAGGGTCTGAGCATCTGGCCCTGCCTGCCTCTTCCATCTCAGCCCATCCATCGCTTCTCTCTCAAGACTTTCCAGGGAGACAGATACAGTTTTTTTCATCCTGGGGCCTTTATATTTGCTGCCTCTTTGTCTGAAATGTTCTTTCCTTGGCTTTTTAAATATCTGGCTCCTCCTTTTCTTTCAGGTCTTACCTCAGTTGTTATCTTTGTAGAGTGCCTTTCCAATTTAATGCGGATTTGGCCATCAATTTATATATTTTATTCGTTTGTTTTCTTATGTGCTGTTTCTCCCATTAGAATGGAAGCTCCCTGTTGACTTTGGATAATGTGCCTCTTTTTCATTTTTCTATCTCTAGCAACTGGCCTGGTGGTTGGGATAGAGCAAACTTGCAGTGAATATTTGGTATTGAAAGAATTCAAGGGTTATTATCTTATATTTTCAGTACGTGTTAATGTTATATATGGGAAAGTAGACCTGGGCTGGTTGGTAAGTATAGTGTCTGTCCCATCTTTAAAGAGACTGTAAGAGAATCATAAACATTAACGATTGACATGGACCTTAGCAATCTAATCTCTCACACAATTTAGGTATTTATTTATTTACCTAACAACTTGTGTTGAATGCCTACTATGTGCCCAGCATTGTACTAGTCATGGGTTATATAGTGGTGAACAAAATAGATAGGGAGTTGGTACTCATGGAGTTTAGAGAGAGAGAGAGAGAGAGAGAGAAGAGAGAGAGGGAGAGAGAGATAAGCTTTCATTGAAAAGCATTCATCTTTAAGTCAATATACAAACAAGTGCTATAAAGGAGGAAGCCATTGAATGCTTACATGTACCAGGCATTGCACTAGGTGTTGGGGATTCAGCAGTGAACCAGACAGAGATCCCTGCCTTCTTGGTGCTTATATTTTAGAGGAAGATAAAATAAACATTTTAAATAAGTTCATTTTATGACCTCGAAAGTGGTAAGTGCTTGGGAGAAAACTTAGGGAAGAGGAAGGTTGAGGAAGGGTTGTAGAGGAGAGATAGGAGACTGCAGTGTTCAGCAATGTGGCCAGAGTAAGTGACACTTGAGGAGAAGCTTAAAGAGAACATACCTTGGACCTACTTTCAGATGAATGGTGAGGGAAGTGACATTAAGCTGAGATTAGAAAGATACCAGGCAAGAAGAGTGGATAAACAGAGGGAAGAAGCATGTGAGAAGATCTTGGCAGGAAAGAGCCAGAACCCTGGGAGAATGGACAGAAGCCCGCTAAGCATGGCTTGGTGAGCGTAGGTGCGGTGGTATGAAGTGAAATTAGAGGCACAGGTAGGGCTATGGAAAGTTTTGGAGGCCTTTTATAGAGTTTGCCTTTATTCCAAATGCAATGGGAAACCATTGGGTAGTTTTGGGCAAGGGATTAATCTTATTTAATCTATATATGTAAACATATTTATATATATAGTCTTTTCCAAATGGAGCAAGAATGACAATGTGGAGGCCAGTTAGGAATATAGTTAGGTAGGATTTGCTTTTATAAAATATTTGACAGATGGTTATTTTCTAAAATAAAAAAATATATAATTATAGGAACTTCCATAAACCAAAAAATTCACAGTATATAAAATACAGATTTCGATCATAACAGCAATGTCATTAAATTCAGAGTATGATAGATTTTTTTTCAAGGTATGCTTTTGTTATAATCACATGAAGTTTAGATATTCTGTTTATATAGTTATGATTTTCTATTTTAGAAAATTCTAAATATCCAGCAGCAGCTCTAATAAATCAGCAATCCAAAGGGCATTAACATTTTCTTAATGATGCACATTATAGTTTATATTTTCCTTGTTTAATCATTATGTAAGCCATTCCCAGTGAACAGTCTTAACTTGAACTTAAAGTTCACTTAAAAAAAATTCTCTTATTACATAACCTTGATTGATTTAACAAAGCTGGTATTTTTCTTTTATGAGTAATAAACATAGTCATCATTATCTCATCTCTAAGGTTTGGAAGAATTAAGTCTTTCATCTACATAATTTAAGAATTCTAGCAAGACTTGCTGACTTTTTGGGATTCATTATATTTATTCTAATACTGTGGCATTTCATGAAGCAGCAAGTGAAAGTGAAAAATGTTAAAAAAAAAAAAAAAGAAAAAAAAACCAGGGGCACCTGGGTGGCTCAGTCGGGTAAGCATCCGACTTTGACTCAGGTCATGGTCTCACGGTTCATGAGTTCGAGCCCCACATCAGGCTCTGTGCTGACAGCTCAGAGCCTGGAGCCTGCTTCAAATTCTGTGTCTCCCTCTCTCTCTGCCCCTCCCCTGCTCATGCTCTGTGTGTGTCTCCCTCTCAAAAAGTAAAATAAACATTAAAATATTTAAAAAAAAGAAAAAAAGAAAAAAAAAAACAATTCAAACCAAAAAACCTCTTCCTTTTAAAATTTCTGTAGCTCCACTTCTCACACAATTTTTGGAGCATGGTTATTTACTACTTGGTACATGTATATGTTCTCCTACCCCAAAATATTATTAATCAGTCCAAGAAGGTAAGAATATCCTGTCCCCCACACCTCCCTTGTCACTAAATCTGTATCATTTCATTACTTGAATGAATTAATCGACATTTTTCTGTCGAGGTTGTTCTGATAATGTCCCAACATATATATCATAAGTATTAGAGCCATCTTTAGTCCCTAAGTTTACATTCCTACCTGTATTAGTCAGTTTGTGCTATTAATTACTAATTAGGAAGTTAGTCCAAATTAGTCAGTTTGGTTCCCATGACAAAACACCACAGTCTGGTGGCTTAAACAACAGAAATGTATTTGCTCCCAGTTCTAGAGACTAGAAGTCTAGAAATCAAGTTATGGCAGGATCGGTTTCTGGTGAAACCACACTTGGTGGCTTGCAGAGACCACTTTGTCCTCACATAGCCTTTCCTCTGAGCAAGTGCAAAGAAAGAGATAGAGAAAGCATTCTCTGGCGTTCTTCATAGATTGACGTTTATGCCATGAGACCAGGGCCCCATCCTTATGATCTCATTTAACCTTAGTTACTGCCTTAGAATACTCCTTTCCAAATACAGCCACACTGTGGGTTAGGACTTCCACATATGAATTGTGAGGGGACACACACATTCAGTACATAACACTGTCCTCAGCTAAAAATTTATGAGATAGGATTGGACAACTTTTGAAGGAAATTTGGGTTTTTCCTAGAGGCAGTTATAATTTCTGAGAGAGAAGGAAGGAGTAAATATTAACTAAATGCACAAAATGAGCTACCCTTTGAAACTAATTAGAAACCGTTCTGAGAATATTGTATGTTTTGTTCTTGTTTACAAAGCAGGAAGGAAGTGGAAGGAAGCAGGACCCTAACGGACTGACTGGGTAGTGGAATCCTTGAACTCTTTATAGAAAAAAATAAAATAAGAACAAGGGATTTTTTTCCTAGTCATTTATTTATTCATTCTTTAAACAAATAATTATTGACTATGTATATGTACTAGATATTCACTACTCTTGAGACTGGGCAATGGATAACATAGGCAAGGGCTTTGCTCTCAGGTAGTTTACATTCCAGAGGACAGGCAGGCACAGTAATTAATATACCTGTTAAAATCATGGATACACCGACCCTCAAGTCAATCAACATATCAACTCTATATTTAGGATATTGGTACTACCTATCTCAGGGTTGTGGAAATGAAATGAAAAAAAGATGCATGTGGCAAAAGTTTCAGAATAGCTAATGCAGTATTGGAGGAGAACAAATTTGGAGGACTGACACTACTTGACTTCAAGTCCTCCTCGAAAGCTACAGTAAATCAAGACAGCGTGGTATCAGTGAAAGAATGAACAGATGCATCACTGGGATGAAATCAGAGTCCAGAGATAGACCCGCATACATGTAATCAACTGATCTTTGCCGAGGAGCAAAGACAATACAGTGGAGCAAAGATAGTCGTCTTAACAAATGGTGCCGGAACTCCTGGACATCCACACGCAAAAACTGAATCTCAGCACAGACTTCACACCTTTCACCAAAATTACCTCAAAATGGATCACCAACCTAAACGTAAAGTGCAATCCTGTGACGCTCTTAAAAGATAACATAGGAGAAATCTCGACGACTTTGGGTTCGACAATGACTTTTTAGGTATAAACCAAAGTCATAGTCTATGAAAGAAAGAGTTAATAAACAGGACTTCATTAAAATGAAAAATCTCTGTTCTGTGAAAGACACCATGAAGAAGATGAAAAGCCACAGACTGGGAGAAAATATTTGCCGAAGACCGATAAAGGATTGTTGTCCAAAATATAAAAAAAAAAATCCCTCTTAAAACTGAACAATAAGAAAACAACCTGATTTAAAAATGGATCAGAGGGGCGCCTGGTGGCTCAGGTCAGTTGAGCGGCCGACTTCGGCTCAGGTCATGATCTCACAGTCTGTGGGTTCGAGCCCCGCGTTAGGCTCTGTGCTGACAGCTCAGAGCCTGGAGCCTTCTTCGAATTCTGTGTCTCGCTCTCTCTCTCTGCCCTTCCCCTGCTCATGCTCCGTCTCTCTGTCTCTCAAAAAAAAAAAAAAAATGGATCAGAGACTTTAACAGACACCTCACAAAAGAAGATAATACAAATGGCAAATAAACCAGTGAAAAGGTGCTCCACACCATGTATCATCAAGGAGATGAAAATTAAAACAATGAGATACCGCTGCATACCTATTAGAATTGCCAAAGTCCAGAACACCGACATCACCAGATGCTGGGGAGGATGTGGAGCAACAGGGACTTCTCATTGATTGCTGGTGGGAATGCAAAATCGGTATAGTCACTTTGGAAGACAGTTTGGCGGTTTCTTACAGAACTAAGCCTACCCTTGCCATACCATCCATGCACTCATGCTTTTTTTTAGTTTTGACCCAAAGAAGCTGGAAACATATCCATACAAAATTCTGCATGTGAATTTTTTTAAATATTTATTTTTATTTTATTATTTTACTTTTTAATTTTTCTTAAATTTCAATCCAAATTAGTTAACATATAGTGTAATTATATGTAAGTGATGAATTTAGTGATTCGTCACTTACGTATAATACCCAGTGCTCATCCCAACAAGTGCCTTCCTTAATGCCCATCTCCATTTAGCCCAGCCCCCATCCCCCACCCCGTCAGCAACCCTCAGTTTGTTCTTTATATTTACGAGCCTTACGTTTTGTCTTCCTCTCTGTTTTTACCTTATTTTTCCTTCCCTTCCACTATGTTCATCTGTTTTGTATCTTAAATTCCACATATGTGGAGTGAAATCATATGATATTTGTTTTTCTCTGATTGACTTATTTCACTTAGCATAATATGCTCTAGTTCCATCCATGTTGTTGCAAATGGCAAGATCTCATTCTTTTTGATCGCCGAGTAATGCACGTGGATGTTTATAGCAGCTTTATTTCAATTGCCACAACTTGGAAGCAAACAAGATACTTTTCAGTAAGGGAATGAATGAAAGTGTGGTGTATCTAGACAATGGAATATTATTCAGCATTAAAAGGAAACAAGCTATCAAGCCATGAAAAAACGGGGGGGGGGGGAGGAGATCTTAAATGCATATTACTAAGTGAAAGAAGCCAGTTTGAAAAAGCTACATGCTGTATGATTCCAACTATATGGCATTTCAAAAAGGCAAAACTATAGAGGGAATAGAAAGCTCAGTGGTTGCCTGGGGTTAAGGAAGAGAAAGCGATGCATAGTCAGAGCACATAAGATTTTTAAGGTAGTGAAACTACTCTTTGTGGTAGCATAATGATGGATAAATGTCATTGTACACTGGTCCAAACCCATGGAATGTATAACGCTAAGAGTAAGCCCTAACATAAACTGTAGACACTGGGATGATAATGATGTGTCAACATACGTTCTTGAATTGTAATAAATACACCACTCTGGTGGGGTGTGTTTATGATGGGGAAGGCTGTACATGTGTGTGGGGCACACAGTATACGGGGAGTCTCCATACCTTTTGTTCAGTTTTTCTGTGAACCTAAAACTACTCTAAAAAATAAAATCTGTTTTTATTTAAAAAATTTTTTTTTAACGTTTATTTATTTTTGAGAGACGTAGAGACAGAGCGTGAGCAGGGGAGGGGCAGAGAGAGAGGGAGACACAGAATCTGAAGCAGACTCCAGGCATTGAGACATCAGCACAGAGCCTGACTCAGGGCTTGAACTCACAGACCGTGAGATCATGACCTGAGCCGAAGTCGGCCGCTCAACCGACTGAGCCACCCAGGCACCCCTAAAATCTGTTTTTAAAAATGCATATACAGAGCTTTCATCAGTGCTTCGCATAAAGGAAGCAATAATTTTAACTATATTTAGTAATAGACATTAACAGTAAGGCACATTGGAAAGACAGCACAAAATAAGTTTTTAAGGATTGTTTGCTAATTAATTGAGGTTTCCTGCTGACTTTGAAGATCTTTTATTTTACGATTTTTACAGCGCCACCTCTTTGTTTAATATCTGGACCAAATATGCCCCGCGGCTGCCAGCTGCCTATTACAATGAAAAACTTCTGAAGGTTGGAGATAGCCTTTGTGAAATAAAAGTAAGTGCCTCAGGAGTAAAAAAAAGAGCCCAAATGAAACTTACTTGACTAATTGTTATTATTATTTGGTTTGATACCATTCCTATTTTACATGATTTGATTTTTTTTTTCTTAGAAAAATATGAATGAGTACTACAAATTTTAATGAGGCTCAGTAACCAAAAAAGTGTTTGTTTTTTAATTTTGTAGTTGAGATCCTCCAGAGGTAAGAGATTCCTGCACGGAAAGACAGCTGGCTGGGGTTGGGCGGGAGCACAGTCCCTAGTTAACAGAGGGTGTGGTAGGTGCCCAACAGGAAATGCTGAGTCATCATGTTCCTACCTTATACAAAGGAGCCCAGACACCACTTCCTGTTGTTTTTCATGTGACTGACCTTGCCTGGTGACAACTTTCATGGTTCCTGGCCCTGCTGCTATGTTGTCTGGTTCCTAGTGCCCTGTTTTAATGACTTTCAACTTCTTAGTGTTTTGCTGTATGTAACTATAGCAGTCATTCCCTACATGCCCTGTTTCTTGCTTAGTGTAATATTCCAGACTGATCTTGTGCCCTATTTCTGGTTCCATAGTCAATGCCCAGGTCTTGGATTGCTGTGAATTCGCGGGCTTGGTTCGGTAAGACCATACCGTGGCTGGGTGTCAGTTAACGGTAACGTAACTTTTCTCCCTAAGCTCTGGCATAGACCTAAATTATTCCAAGGTAAATATGAATGTTCGACACACCTAGAATCCTTAGACCAAGAGTCATTTTATCCAAAGTGATTTTAGGACTTTTAACATTTTTTCTTGATCTTCAGTTTTTCAGCTTCGTTTTCTTCCTCCATTTTTATTTTCTAGACGTGATTTTTTTGTTGTTGTTGTTTTTTGTTTTTAGTTTTGTTTTGGAGGGAAATTTACCAAATGAAGGATAAGATGTGGAGGAAATTTCATAATGAAGAAGATCTATTTTCTGCTGCCAAAAGGAGAGCATCAGCTTAGCTTCATGTCTCTGGACCATGGTTCTTAGAAACTTGACAATAAAGGAAAACTGTAGAAAAACTATCAAAAAAAAGTTTTTCTGTAGTAAAACTATAGAAAACAAACAAACTTGGCAAGAGCCAACTTGTGACCTATATTCATGTGAAGTGGAATAACTTTGACAAGCATTAGAAGCGTGTCCCCTCATTTTTATGCTTCTAGGGATAAGAAGCCGGTGATACATAGCACAGTTTGGAGTTGTTTGTGGAGTATTCAGGGCGGAGTGGATACTGGTAAGGGGAGGATGGAGGAACATGTTAAAAGTTGATAAAGTAAGTTCATGGTGTCTAGTGGCTAAGGACTCAGAATATTTCAGATAGGAAGGCCCAGATCAGATATTTTAAAATTCAATTACAGGAACAAGGAAAACATTTTTATCTACCTTTCACTGATGAGAAAATGGGCTGATGAAGGTATTTAGAGTACTGCAAATGAACTTGAGTTGTTACTTCCATTCTAGAATCTATTTTTATTTTAGTTACAGTAAAGATCATTTCGTTGGAATGGTCTTTTAAAAAAATGTTTATTTATTTTTGGGAGAGAGAGAGAGAGACAGCGCACAGGAGAGGGGCAGAGAGAAAGAATCTCAAGCGGGCTTCATGCTGTCAGCACAGAGTCTGACGCTGGACTCGAACTCAGGAACTGTGAGTTCATGACCTGAGCAGAAGTCAAGAGTTGGACACAGAACCAACCAACTGAGCCACCCAGGCACCCCTGGAATAGTCTTGTTTTGAACCTAGATTTGAATTCATTATATGAACCAAGTTAGAAAGGGCAGGATTCGGAATTAATTAGGGAACAAGAAACAGAAACAAAAGTTTGACTGTGGGTGCCTCCGAAGGGGCTAGGTAACCTTACAGGCGGTTGACACATAGAGTAGTTGCTTTTCCTGGAGACAGTTGTTGGGGAGGAAGCTGACGCATATCCATAGGCTGGCTCACCTCCGCTGCCCTGAAACTCCAGGTCACCTGTGCCCTGTGGGCTGCAGAAATGAGCTCTGATTTTGTAATGGGAACAAGAATCCTAGCTAACAATAGCTCAGACTTTTTTTTTTTAAGATTTTATTTATTTTTTTTCAAGAAATCTCTACACCCAACACAGGGCTTGAACTCACAACCCAGAGATCAAGAATCACATGCTGTAGTGACTGAGCCAGCCAGGCACCCCAGCTCAGGCTTGTCCTGATTTGTCCTGATGCAACTTCAAAGACCATTGGCAGATGAGGGAGAGAGAGAGAGAGAGAGAACGAGCCATTCCTCTCCTTTGTTCTCTTTTCTCGTCTTCTCTCCCTTACTTCATTTATTTTCTTTCTCTCTTTCTCCCTTTGCTCCTTTTCTCCCTCCTTTTCTCTTCTCCCTCCCTCCCTCCCTCCCCCCCCTTCTTCCCTCCCCCTCCCCCACCTTTCTTGTTCTTTTGGAACTTAGGAGGTATCAGAGAAGCAAGGCTAGTTATGCAACTTATCTTCCTCTCTGAGTGGGTGGATTACCAGGATAGGGTGATGTTGAATTTTTGGATTTTGAGTATATGTAGGTATTACCACACACTCCCTGGCGAATATTCTCATTGTTATATTATCATTATTCACACCCTGGTGAACATTCTCATCTTGGAGATCTCGATGGTCTTATTTCACAATAGGCTTGTTGGGAGGAGAATTCGTGAAATAATGCACCTAGTGCAGTATCTGTCGCATAGTATGTACTTAGAAATGCCAGTGGTGATGGTAGCAGGAATGCGATGGTGGTAGTAAGAGTAGTAATAGTAATAATCAATATCGATCCTATTAAGAATAATATGAGTGTTACCAGATTTTAATAATGATAAGCAAAATGGTATTTTGAAACCTTCATCAAGTCCTCTTTCTCTTTCAGGAATATAAATTGGCCCTTTTACAGTGCTATGGACGGTACCTTCAGCAGTTCCATGTCAACTTTGATGAGACTAAAGCAGATGTGAATCAATTCAAAACTGCCTTTTTTCCAAAAGGCCTTGGAGATAAAACTGCTGCTCATACAGTAAGATGAAAGCTGTAGCTATTTTAGCTACAATTTATGATTAGCCATGCAATGCATTCTTTAGTTGACAGCTTCTAAATGTCTTTCGTTTGCTTAGCATGGCATTTGCTTGTGTGCTGTAAGTTGCTTAATAAATGTTTTCGTGGTGGGTAAGAAAGTGCACATATTAAACTTTGTGAAGATGTTTTGGAGATTGTGTCACTATAATCACTCATTCTTCCAGCAGATGGTTGTTATTATTATAATATTTGTAGAATGCTTTTAGTTTACAAAGCGCTTTGGAAAACATTTTCGATCCTCAACAACTTTATGAATTAGATACTATTATTATCTCTATTTTACAAAAGAGAAAAAGAAAACTAATCACACAGTTAGTTAACTAGTAGCTCAGGAGATCAAACATAGATCTTTTGATACAAAAAATGTTTATGCTTTATTTCTAGCATACCAGCATTGTTGTTATGTTGATTGCTACCATTGATTCACTGGTTGAGCAGTTAGCAGGTGCTAGGTACCCTTTTTGTGCATTATATGAATTGTTGTCTTGCAGCCGCAGTATAGTCTAGAAGGTGGGTACTCTAATGCCTCTTTTACAGAGGAGGACACAGAGACTAAGAAACCCAGCCCTCTTGAAGCAGTGGGCAGAGCTGGTGTTTCAACCCTAATCAGCGTAACTCCAAAGCTGTGTTTTTCCAAACTTGATGATTATTCAAGGCTTTGGAAACAGCATATGGTTTAATAAGCAGAAAATCTCAGGGCGTGTTTGGGGGCACTTTGAGCAGTTCAATTTGGCTGTACCATAGGTATGCGATTGAGAATACTGGGCATTATGAATCGGCATCCCATTAGGAAGAGTACCGAATGAGAAGCTTAGGAGTTTGGACTTCTATGTCTTCTCCTACGCTACCCTGGTCCAGGGCCCCATCTTTCTCTCTCGTACGATTGTTGCTTGATCCAGCTTCCACCCAGCCTCTCTGGCTTAGCCCCAGTGCCCTGGTGAGCTCCTTCTAGATAGCTTGTATCCTAGATGTCTGTGTGGCCATCCCTCCTTTCCTGCATGTCTCTTGCTCTTCATGCTTTATTTTTCTTTATATCACATATTATCACCAGATACATTTTTATTTGTTTGTGTTTTCATTGCCTGTCTCCCCTTCTAGAATATGAGCTTCATTAGGACAGGGACTGCTCTAATCTCTAATCTGTAGTGCCTGGAACAGTACTAGATATGTCATAGATGCACAATAAAGCTTTACCCAATGAATGAATAAATGGAGTGATATATTCTAGAATATAATCTTCTAATAATCTAGAAGCACTACGCTGAGTAGATTAGAAGGACAAAGACTGGAGGCAGATGGTAAAGCGACGAAGCGAACGTAAGAGTATGTCAACAGGACGGTTGTGAAGGGCATGAGAAAATATGAATAATTTTTTTTCCATGCTAAGTGTAAGGTTCTGGCACCCTGTGTTTCTTGATAAATATCTATGAAATAAGTAAATGAATGAATGAATTGAATATAGTCTAGTAGGAACTTGACAATGTAGAATTAGAGGTCTTGAGTGGTTTTGTTAGAGAAATAGATTTTGGAGTTCAGTGAATAAAGATCATAGCAGGAATAACTTAGAATTTACTGTCAGAATATTTTTGTGCAAAGATACTCATGTTCTTTAATGATCCCGTTAAGTGTACCGTAGGGAGGCATTATGGCAGAGCTGGTAAGACTGATCCACAGAGCCAGCCCGCCTGGGTCCGAAGAGCTTCTGTGCCACTTCCTAGTGACGGGCCCCTGGAGAAGTTATGTAATTTCTTTGTATCTCAGTTTCCTTATCTGTAAAACAGAAATAACAATAAGACTTACCTCAAAGGATTGTTTTAGGATCGTTGAGATGATAAAAGACTTAGAATAGAGCCGGACACTCAAAAAATTTTAAGTATCATTATTGGTTTCTCAAAGAGAGAACACTAAAAAAATTGTTTTTAATGTTTATTCATTTTTGAGAGAGAGCACATGCACGCAAGTGGGGAAGGGGCAGAGAGAGAGGGAAACACAGAATCCGAAGCAGGCTCCAGGCTCCAAGCTGTTAGCACAGAGCCTGACGCATGAACTGTGAGATCATGACCTGGGCAGAGGTTGGGTACTAAAGCAATCGAGCTACCCAGGCACCCCGAGAGAACATTTTTTAAAATGTTTATTTATTTATTTTGGGATGAGGGGGAGAGAGATAGAGAGACCAAGTTGGGGGTGAGGAGCAGAGAGAGAGAGAGAGAGAGAGAGAGAGAGAGAGAGGGAGTCCCAAGCAGTCTCTGCACTGTCAGGTAGTGCCTGAGGCAGGGCTCAAACTCATGAACTGTGAGATCATGATCTGAGCTGAAATGAAGAGCCGGACACTTAACCGACTGAGCCACCCAGGTGCCCCTAAAACAGAGAGCGTTTTGAAGATAACTATTCTAACATGTACATGTAATTTATAAATCTCTTTTTCTGTGGTACCAGTTATATGGTGGCTACAAATAGTATACATGGATCTAAGTGGGAAGTCTTATGTGGTAGAGGAAGGCCCATTTTTACTATTGAGGGTTGACTCCCCCAGCTCCATCAGCAGTGCTGATGATTGTCTAGCCAAAATCTCTCATCTGAGATATATGTCATAAACACCTCACAGTCGACACATCCTAAGTTGAACTTATCACCTTTCTTTCATAATTGGCACCAGGCACTCACCCAATCAGGAAATCAGTGTAGACCACTTTCTCTCTCTTACCTTCTGCATCTAACTCCCACTGACTCAGACAAGACTTAAATCTTCTCATCCCCGATTCCAGTTCCCATTTCATGACCCTGGTCTCTCTGGACTATTCCAAAGTCCTTTGATTTCTCCAAGTCTCCATGCTTGTAGCTTTGCGCCCCACCCTCTGCTCTTCATTTTCCACACTTTTGTCAGAATTAACTTCTAAACTATAAATCAGATCATTTTATTCCACTACCCCTTGATATTGCCCTTTGGCTAAAGTCCATATTCCTTGGGATGATATGGAACGCACTCCATATTCTGACTATGGACTACCTCAATAGCCTAATTTCTCTCTTTTTCTAAGTAATCTCTATACCCAATGTGGGGCTCGAACTCACGACCCTGATGTCGAGAGTCCCATGCTGTACTGGGACTCTCCCAGTGAGAGTGAGTGAGCCAGCCACCCCAAAGTTTATTTATTTTTTGTAGTCATCTCTACACCGAATGTGGGACTTGAACTCACAACCTCGAGATCAAGAGTCGAATGCTTTTGGACTGAGCCAGCCAGGCATCCCTAATCTCTTTATTTTAAGCCTTCTTACCCAACCTTATAAAAAGGCTTTCAATTCAGTGACCACAGCAACCACTTTAAACATTCCTAACACTTCATGTGCCTGGAATGCTTTTCTTTCTGCGAAGAGCAGGGACCACAGCTTCTTCATCCTCGAGTCCCTGTTGCTTAGCAGAGTGTGGCAAACAGAGGTGCTCAACAAACATTTGCTGAATGAATTGTGTAAATGGTAATACTTGTATCCACATTAATAAGGTGAAATGCTATGAAGAGGGTTTATAAAATGTGATTCAATTCCATGTCCTTAGAAATAGAATTTTGTACTTTTTTTTGCTTTCAAATTTTTCTTTTTTGACTAAAGACAAGTAATCTTACTAAATAGATGCTTTGAAGAAAACCATTTTTACCACGTTTCTTTCCATATGTCTTAGTCCTTGTGGGCTGCTATATCAAAAATCCATAGACTGAAGTTTTTTTTTTTTTAATTTATTTATTTAAATTCAAGTTAGTTAACATACAGTGTAGGATTGGTTTCAGGAGTAGAACCCAGTGACTCATCACTTACCTATAAGCCATCACTTACATGTGAGCACCCAGTGCTCATCCCAACAAGTGCCCTCCTTAATGCCCATCACCCATTTAGCCCATCCCCCACCCACCTCCCCTGCAGCAACCCTCAGTTTGTTGTCTTTATTTAAGAGTCTCTTATGCTTTGCCTCCCTCTCTGTTTTTATCTTATTATATTTTTATAGACTGGATGGCTTAAACAATATTTATTTCTCTCAGTTCTGGATGCTGGGAAGCACAAGATTAGGTACTGGGAGATTTGGTGTCTGGTGAGGGCTCACTTTCTGGTTCCTAGGTGGCTATCTTCTCTCTGGGTCCTCATATGGCAGAAGGCAGTAGGGAGCTCTTTCAGAGTCTTTTTTTATAAGGACACTAATCCCATTCATGAAAGCTCTACCTTCATGACCTAATCACTTCCCAAAGACCCCCACATCCAAATACCATCACAATGGGGGTTAGGTTTCAATATATAAATTGGGGGGGGGGACACAAACATTCAGTCTATAGCCCTACAGAATCTGTTTAAGCAGAATCATTTCTGTTTTATTTTTTCACATTTTAAGAAAATGCTTTTTTAAGTTGCATAAACCTCATTTATATTCTTATTTATATTTTCCCTGTGTTTCAGTTTCACGCTTTAAGTGGCAAAAATATTTGCACCTATGAGCTGGTCTGTGACAATGATGTGAACCTGCAGAATAAAGAATCTGTGACCCAGTGTCTGCAGATTTTGTCCTCCTTAAGGCTCATCATGCAGGTGGCTTTGCCACAGGAGCACCTTTGCTGGATTATCTTCAACGGTACAGAGCAGTGTCTTTTATTTTTCATCACGTCTTTCGGAAAGTTATTTCAATGCCAGTCTGATGGTAATTTGATCGGTCGTCTTGTGATTTAAAACAGTCATTGCATAATAGGATGATTATGGGGATTTTGTTTTTGTCTTTTTAATATTTTTGTTGCATTTTAGTTTGTCCCCATAAGCAGGGACTTGTCTTGGGTTTTCTACTCAAGGAAGGGTCAGAGGCTGTGGGGATAGTCAGAAAGACTAAAGAAGTAGGGGCCCTGGCTAATAAGTAAATATAAGTGGAGAAAGATCAAAGGACGGTTGCAGGTTCGGTTGGTTCTAAGCATCAACCATATATTGGTCCTCTCCTCAAATACTTTGGCTAGCGACTGTTGCTTTCTACTTATCAGCCTTCTCTTCCTACTTGCTTCTGAGTGAGGGGCTCTGAGAATGTATGCGTATGTGTGTGTAGATAGTGTGTTTATATGCATATGTACATTGCATAGATATACATATATACATATATATTGTATTTGTCTTCTGAAATGAATCCTATCTGTCAAAATATAGCAAGGAGTAATGATTCAATTTAATTTAAATTCTCTTTAAAGTTACAATCAATCACCTACAATGTAGATCTATGGATAATTTCTTAAAAGGAAAATGACAGTATGTTCTCTGTGTGTAAGGCGAGGACAAAATAACTTGAAAGAAAACATACTGGATTTTCCCTGATCCATGGCAACTGGAAGTACATTTCCTAGCCTTTTCCTTCGTCTCCCTCCCCAAATAATTTTTTTGACATTTTGATTGAAACGAGGGCTTGCATTTGCTGCCAGAGTTGAGCCTGATATTGGAAGAATTTTTCAGTCCAGCTTTTGTGTCTGATTATCCTCAAGAAGATGAAGAATCCGTGATTTCCTGAGTAGCCATTGCCATCCTTCCACCTGAGTTGCTCACGTATCTGGGTGGGCCTGAGCAGGACCAGAGGTTCTGTGCTCAAGAAGGAGTGAGAGACCTGAGGGTTGGGTCCTGTGGTTGGACCTTGCTTAAGAGGTAGGTGGAAATGATGCAGCATAAGTCCCTGGTTGCAGTCTTTTTAAGATCACAGACAAAAAAAATCCTAATATTCTAAAACAAAAACAAAAACAATTTCTGTGTCTTCTACATACCTTTACTAGGTGCGTGCTCTTCTTTATAAATATGGTATGATGCTCTAGATTATATTCTGTTTCTTAAATATTTTTTTTTACTCAGTCCTATGGTTTTAGAACCTAACAGGTTCCTATGTGTAAATCTGGTTCGTTAATTCTGCCTGTTGAATTGTGTTCCCGATAGCCATACACCACTCAGGATGGGCACCTCGTTCGCTCTATCTCTATAATTGTACAAATTATTCTACAATGAATATCCTTCATGTGTCCTTTTATAAACCTAAGTTAGAGTTTTCTGGGATTTATGTACAGGAGTAGGATTGCTGGGTTGCAGGAGATACATATACTTAGTTTTGCTGACTACCATCCCTGTTTTAATGAACTCATCTCAAAGTTATTAAGTGCTGGGCATTGTCCTAAGTGTTAGGGACACAGGAGTGGACAACAGACAAAAATCCCGTTTTCATGCTTACATAATGCTTCAGGGAGATGATAAATCAAAATTGAATGGTGTGTCAGGTAGTGATGAGTACTGTGGAGAAAAATAAAGCCAAGAAGGGGATAGGGAGAAAAGAGGCTGGGCTGGGGCTGGGCAGCTATTTTAAACAGGGTCAGGGAAGGCCTCACTGAGATGACGTTTGAGTAAACACCTGACTGAGACATCTGGCTATTTGGGGGATGGGCTTGTCAGCTGGGAGATGAACAAGTGCTGAGATCTTGTAGTTTTAAAAGTTTGGAGTATAAGTAATGACAAATAAGTTGACCTACAGTCAAGTCATCAAAAATACATTTCACCTTTTATGTTAGACATTAACACTGATTCTCTTTACTTTTAATGGCCTATTACACATGCACATTCTTGGTTTCTTAAGATAGTTAACCAATTTTGGTTCTTTCACAAACTCTAACTGGGTGTGTGACTATTGCACAATACCTTACTTCACAACCAACCTGAACCCAGCTCATTCAACTCTCACATAGTAAGATTATTTTGGTGGTGGCTGTCTTTGATGAAAAGGAGTCACATGACAAGGCAATAAACTCATATTAAGGATTTCGTTAAAAACAGAACAAAACAAACTTTCAGAGGTATCCCGAGATTTCATCTGTGTTCCATTTTATATCATTTACTCTCCCCATCAGGCTTCTGCAGTGGGAATTTGTGAGCCATGCCAAGATCCTGAACCACCAAAGAAGGATTCAGTTATAGTCAGGATATATTAGGGCTGGAAAGGTTAAAATCACATTTATAAAGGACAGAGGGCCCTTGTCATTCTCGAGGGCAGTCTCCTGAGGTCTTCTGAAATTCACCAGTTCCCACTACTGACATGTTTACCCAGTCTCCTGGCTTCCACCTGAATCACATGTTTTGTGGAGAGGCATGCGTTTGCTGTGGGTATTCTTACTTGGTGACTTTTTTAAAAATGAAGAAACACTAATATACAATTTCATTTTTAAAGATTAAGAGTAGAGGTCAACAAAGACAATTTGAGGTAAGAATGCTAGGCTTGAGCTGTTACTAGCCAACTGATTTCTTCCCTGGTGCATCTTCTATGAACTCACTAATGCCATGTCCTGGGAGCAGTCACACTAAGAAGGCTGAGTCCTTGGATGTTAAGGACTATTGCATTCTCTATAAAGGTTATGGTGCTGTAAGTGTTTAAAAGTTTATTCAGTGTTTTGGTTCTTGACTTATATAATTAATGGTTATTATGCTATGCTTACAAGGGTATTTTAATCAAGTGATGTGTGTTTTGAAGCAGATGCTGTTTTCTCAGAAGCTCTTAAAGTTTAGGCATGAACATGGATTCATAACTGTTGAATTTTGATGGTTATGAATTTTAGATCAGATATTTTATAGAAAATATTTAGACTACTCGTGATTATAATTACATGCTTTTAAAGGTATGTTACCATCTTTGGGGTATGTTTAGAGCACGATAATATCCTTTGTATATAGAGAGATGTCTGGTGATGTTCCCCTTTCCTGCCCCAACACTGCCAGTTTTCTAGCCTTCTGTTATCATTTAATTAATGGCCTGACAAAAAAATCCTACTTTAAATATGAGTTGGAAATGCTGTTTTTCACTGGTGTGCTTATACGACGTACCTTAATAATGGGGTAAATATTATAATAGACTGCAAATAAATAAAAATAAATAAATTATGTGTTTTGATTTTAAATTTTCATGAGTTTCCTTGTTTAGTATTGTGCTATTTTGATTAAATATGTATTCTAATCTTATTTGGAGATAAATCTTTAGTTTCTCAATCATAGGGAAGCCATGGGAACAAACAGCAGTTTGTATGAACTAATAAAGCCACAGGGTACATAAATTATGCTACTAAAATATTCCTTTGTTCAATATATTTCAAAACTTATGCTCCCCTTCAAACGACACTAAAAGATTCCTGTGGCGACTTACTTAAAATATGGTCAAATTAGTTCTTTTAATGATTCGGCTGCAAGTTACAAAAAAATTGTAATGATTATAAACTCTCCAACCATTATCAGACTTTCTTGTGAGAGCACTTGTTTTAGGAACTACAGACTTAAACTACAGAAATCGGAATATAAAATTGCCATTATTTAACTGCAAAACATGTTAACAGTCTCTTTCTTCATCTAGGTACCATTTACATTTACACCATTTGCAGAAAACTGATGATCATAGGGCAGTCTTCCAAGGTATGAAATTTCCTGACAAAATATCTTGCCTCGTATTTCCTGTTTTTCTCAAGACTTTTGTTAGCACTGAGTGCTAAACAAAGAAAATTAGTGGATTATATAACAAAATTTAATAAGTATATATTATATAGTTTTACTGTTTGCACTTTTACTTTAACGTGACCATCTGTAAAAATAAAAATCTAGACAAAACAATACAGTATTAATGGAAAAAAAAGAGCAAGAATTCCTAAAATTGATAGGTTATCTCCATGTTCTCAGTCTCTCAGATTAGTCATTACTTGTCAACTTGATACTGAACATTCCTCTGGTAACTATATCGTTAGGTAGGGTGACCATCCATCCCGGCTTGCCAGGACAGTGCTGGTTTATGTCTGTTGTCCTGGAGTAATTATTAATAGTGCTCGCTTTCACTCTTTAAAGTGTTCTGGTTTGGATAATAAACCGAGGTTACCCTGTTTGTGTATGACGCTCTGGAGTTTGGATGTCATTATCCTTGAACAGCGTGGACTTTACCTATGGCCCACCTGCTAGTTGGATGAATGTACACCTACCCGTTGGCCCAGTTATGAGCTGAGGGGAAGGGGCCATTATTTTGTAAGAAGAGTCTCACTTACTAGTACTTACTGCTCAGTTTTAGCTTGAGGAAGTGGCTGACACTTCCATCCACTTCCCTTCAACGTTGGTAGCGCTTTTGTGCATAGGAGACTTATTTATTCCCTGTGTCAGTGTCCAGTCACTGGAATATAGGCCAAGAAGGGAGAATATACTCCTGTTGAGACCGTGCTTGAATTGTTTCTGGTGTCTGAAACATTACTACTTTATTTTTCTTTACTGCATGCAAAACCTTATGCTGAATATTTTAACACTCAGGTCGGATACTTTTTTCCCCTTATTTCTTCAAAATATAAGCCAAATATCTTAAAATTTGACAATGCTAAAGAATACAAATGGAAGCAAAGATACTTGCATGCTCAGTGCATAACATTAATTATGTGTTCTCTCTGTTTTGTTCCTCAAATTTAAAAGCTCTATTACTGACAGTGACTTGAGCAAGCTCTGTGCCAGCGTTTTGAATGTAAATTAAAATGAAGGGAGACTGTCTCATGAATAATGTAAATGTGGCCTACACACTATTCCAACAATTCTGCATTCAGTTCCAGATGATTTCCTAAAGAGAATTTGCATACTCCTGTTGCCCTTGCTGTAGCAACAAATACTGCTTCACAGAACCATCATGCTTTGGTCTGCTACAGCATTTGTCTGCCAAAGCCTTGAAGGGCAGAGATATTGGTGCCAAAATTTAACTGTTAGTGTTTGTGCTTGTTAATGCCGTGAGAATTTTAGTTTAATGTCATAGTCATCTTAAAATTATTTCTTATCAGATCCGATGTAAGACATCTCCTCTTCCCCTTATTGAACTTGAGTTTTTGTCTGACAAAATAAGGGCTGAAGGAGGACAGTTCTATGGTCCCAGTCTTGTGGGATAGGAGTGGGGGCGAGCAAGAGACTCAAGAATTTTGAGGTGGTGGGTAGTTGTACAGTCGGCACTTGAAGATTGGAATGAGATTCTTTCAGTTTGTTCACTATAATAAGTTTCAAGCAAATTGAATAATTTTCATCTAGAAATTCCCAAGCTCTCAGCTGGTGAGTTGATTCCTGAGCTGAGGCTATAAATGAGCTTTATGGGTCCATTTAATGGGGACAGCCCTTGGAGGTCCAGCGCATCTGAGTGCTTCTGGGTATGAGGGATCCCAATTCTGCAGCAATTTTAGAATTCAAGTCTGTTATAGTGTCCAATGGAAAGAAAAATAGACATGGGATCCTCAGGCTTTTCTGGTGTCACCCTAGAGCAATCTAAACTCCTATTCCTGTAGGACCGAGGTTATGGCTACCATTTGTTATTATTATGGAATCTCCACTGTGTGTTAGGTCTGCGTGAAGGGCATATTCAATGCTCAGCATTGTCTGATGAGGTGGGCACTATCATCATCATCATTTGTTGAATGAGTGCCTACCGTTTGTCAGGTGTACTTTTAAGCACTTTCTTCACATATTATCTAATTTAATCCTCATATCACCACTTTGAGAAAGGTGCTATCATCACCTTCATCTTAAAGATGAGGAAGCTGAGGCTCAATGTCTCACATTTGGTTAGAGGTGTAGGTAAGGCCAATGCTACACTGTACTGCCTCTCAACACCATTAGAATAATGACTGCCTGTTGACTAAATTTAATCATGTCATGACCCATCCAATTTGGGTCATCTACTCAAATGGAGGAGGTGCGTAGGAGAGTTACCAGTTTTTGACTTGACTCCATATACCTGAGGATGTTCTGAAGATCAGGATGGACCAGGGGCTCTTCCCTCAGTGGGAAATGCTTGCTTTTGTGCTCAGCCTGGTCACCAGCATAACCTTAAGGAATGGAGGGAGACCAGGTTTCTGAAGCCTCTTTCCCTAAAGACATATGACAACATCACTTTCATTTATGGTATAATCGTAGTTTCTTCTGAGGCATTTAAAATTGTAGTACAGTACTCAGCAAATGTTAAAGAATACAGTAGAATCTATTCATCCTTTAAGACAGTTGATTTCTGTATCATTTTAATATGAAACTGAAGTAGTTTAGTGAAATTTGTGGCTTGAACAGTTACTGTCAAATTATTCCATGTACCATTACATGAACTTCAAATCCAAACTTGGAAATGCCTCTTGGTGTTGTTTTTGTCCAATGACCCGAGCTGATATAAATGGTGCTGTAGTGCCATCCCGTGGCTGAGCTGATTAATTGTGTGTGTTTCCTACTCCACATCTGAACTATGCTCTTGTGGGGCTCTTCTCACTGGGTTTTTACAGAATATTTTTCTCCTATGAAGAAACAGTTCTACTGAAATCAAGTTTTTTTAATTAATAGAAATAGTTCTTCCTAGCTTTTGAGATAAAGAAAAAAAAAGCTACAAATCAAGATTTGTGGTTTTTTATTTTTTTGAAATGGCTCTTCATCTTTAAACCTGAGTGACTGTTTTCCAGAACCCCAAGTGGAATGATGGGTTTTCAGACCTCCCCCTTTGCCAAGGCCGTCCCATGTGGTTCAAGGACGCTGCTGTACTTGTGAGTCCAAGACCTGAATTCTAGTCTTGGCTCTGTTGCTCACAAGCAGTTTAGCCTCTTGGAGTTAGATTAGGTTACTTTTAAGGTCCCTTGGGGCACTAAAATACATGATTGGGGTCTTTTATTCTAAGTCTGAATATGAATTCAAATATAATGTGAGCAATTAGTGACTGAAGCTATTTTTATTTTGAAATGTGAAATTTCTAATATCAGGAATCCCAAGGGGCTTTTGAAAAGACATGTGAATTTAAAGGGGGAAAATTTATACATGGTTTAATCCCACACTCCCCAAATTGCAACAGTCCAAATGCAATCCACAGCGGGATTTTTGTGTTACAGATGTGAGAAAACTCCAGTTTCGATTACTGTGAATTCCACATCAGTTCGCTGTTCAGCAAGGTTAGCAAACAACAACAGCAACAAAAACAGCAATAAATCAATCCTGGACCCACTTAGTAGAGATGTATTGTCCAGAACCAGGGACCAAAAGTTTCATTTAACTGTGGAGAAGTCATCGCTCTAAAGGACATTGGCAACCTGGAGCAAAGCCACAGGAGACTAACCATGATGAAGGGAAGTGCAGTTCTGGGATATATAAAAGCGCCCAGGGATGTTTATCCTAGAGACAGAGCTGGGGGAGAAGACAGGATGCATAGGTGTTTTCCAGTTCTTGGAAGTCTGTAACTTGGAAGTGAGTTTGGGGTGGTTTTGTGCTCCAGAAGATGTTAACTAGGACCAGTGCCCTGGAGATATATCAAGATGGGTTTCATTTCATTAAGGAAGCACTTTCCATTTTTAGAATTGTCTTCTGATACCATGTGGCACGTTCCTTGTTACTAGAGGTGAGAACTCTTGGGCAGGGAAGGTATAGGACATCAGGTGGTTGTGCCAGTGACGCTGGCGGGGATGAAATTAGATTGGCTTTCAGCCCTTCGATTCTATGATTACTCGACATAGTTCCATATTTGGCACCATTAACTGAAACTTTTTAAAGACAGTCAACAAATATTTACGTAGTATTTACTATTATATGTCAGATAGTTTTAGGAGATGGGGATATGGTGGTGAACAAGACCAACAAGGTCCTTTTCCTAAGTGAATTTACATTCCAGTGGGGTGAGCTTAGTGGATAGCAAAGAATATTACAATTCTGTGTCAAACTCTGGTCTACCTCCAGCACCCTCTTTTCCTCTGGAATCAGAACTCACTAGGCAGTGGAGAATTCTGGCTTTCAGATGTCTTCCTCTAAGATGAGAAAGCTGATCCGCTTGCCCACGTGCTGTATATACTGTCTTTGAAGGCTTCAGAGATGGTAATAGGGTCTGAATGTTATCAGTGTTTTATCTATTTTTACTATTAAATACTACGTAAGTCTAGTGGGTTTGCTTTACACATATGAAGCTGCTGTTTTGTTCTGATGATTTGCCTTTTCAAGATGGGTTTGACTATTATAGACATATTTTTCCTTAATTACTTTCTCAATTATCGAAAGCTGAATTTGTTATTGAAAGAAGGACTTTATTCTGTTGTCCACATTTATTATCGTTATTTTCTCGAGAATCTTGCATACTTGTTACTTTCCTGTAGTTGGTTCTGCTGACTTTAAGGTTGTCCACTTAATTCATTTAATAGCACTTGGGAATGTCTGCTATGTACCTGGTACCTGATACTCTTTGAGGTGCTGGTGATATATAATAACGGTGCTATTCCTATTTTCAAAGAGATTACTGTCTAGCTTTGGAATCACACACATGTGATTATATGTGTGTGACAACTAAATGTAAAATTCACATAAATTATACATACATATATACACACAACTGTAACACGATTACAGTATAGATGGAAATGAGGCAATAGTCATTTTTCTCTAAGGACATTAGGAGAGCCTTCAACAACCCTTCTGTTTCCCCTCCTCATCTTGTTCCTCTACCTTCTCCTCATCCACTTTCTCTTTCTTCGCTGTCATCACCAAGGCTAACACTTATTATGTGTGTACTGTGTTCTAAGTACTCAGCCTCCATTAACTCATTTAATTCTCAAACAATCCTATAAGAGAATCGTTTTACCTATCTCACAAATGAAGAACCTTGGCACATGGAGTGTAAGTAAATTGTCCAAGGTAACACTGCTAGTCATGGAGGTAGTGTTTCAGCTCGGTCATATGGGGTAGTTGAAGGAGAGAACAGGGTGAGCAAAGACATGCATATTTGGGCCATTAAGATGTTTTGTGGAATGGAAAGTGTTTTGGATTAGCTTTAAATATATAATGTAGGATCAAGAGTAATGGAGGGAGGAGAAGGCAGGGACCAGGTAATGAAGAGTGTGTGTGTGTGTGTGTGTGTGTGTGTGTGTGTCTCCTAGATAGGGCTTGTCCTTCTCTATAGGCAATAGGGAGCCATGGGAATATTCTAAGCACTAAGACATGGGAAAATATAATTTGCATTAGAAAGATAATTTTGGGGCCACCTGGTTGGCTTATTTGGAAGAACATGTAACTCTTGATCTTGCGGTCATGGGTTCAAGTCCCACACTGGATGTAAAAATTACTTAAATAAATAAATCTTTAAAAAAAGAAGGATAATTTTGGTGGAGATAAGGAGGAATTATAAGGAAGGGGGTGTATGAGAAGAACAAGGGTTGAGGGAGACCAAAGACAGGGAGACAAGTGAGGAAGTATCCTGATAGTCTAGGGAGATATGTGAGGACTTGCTTGGTCAAGGCAATTCTATCTTCCATGGATAGAATTTAGAATTTTATATTCTGAGATATTTGGCTCAGATTCTTATTTTCATCTCAGTAATGTTTTTACATTTATATGTGGAGCCTAGATGGAGTTTCTTTTTATATTCAATCAGATGAAAGGCGATATGATCAAGTTAACTTTTGAGCTTTTGGAATATTTTTGAAGAAAGAGAAAGATTGAAAAATTTTAAATGCAGGATACGTAGAGTCAAGTAAGTGTTTCCCGGTATAGAGTTTGTGGGAGGAATATGTCCAAAAAGGGACATAAAGAATAAAGAGAATTATCAATGGTTGAGAGGAAACATATATTCCTACAACAGGCCAATGACCATGATGACCTTTCCCCACCATCTTGTTTCAAGTTTATCTCGGTAATAATTATGCTGGTAATAGGCACCATTTATGGGGTGCTTACAGTGTGCCAAATACCGTCCTAGAATGTCATGGAAATTGTCTTCTTCTCTATAACAGCACTGCTGCCATGTGCTAAAATACCTATTTTACAGATGAAAAAAATGAGGTCTGGAGAGGTAAAAAGACACAGATACTAGGTGATAAAATTAGGACAGAAGCCAAGGTCTATTTGACTCCAATATCGGACTGTTTCTACTAAGTATCACAGGCACTGGAGAGGAAGGCTTTTTCCATTTCCCCTACTCTGCTATACTAGCTGATTTTCAGAAAAAATACATTGGTTCCTGGCCAGTTAATAAGAATTGCGTTGTTAAAGTTATTGCCTAGACTGCTGTTGACACTTGATAAATACTGATAAAAACAAGCTGAGTTCATAAGACTTTACTAGCTAAGAAGGAAGATATTCTAAAATAACTCACTTGAGATTTTGAGTTCTTCAAATTATTCTTTTACTTTTTAAATGCTTGTTTTTTCTTGACTCACTATTTATGGTATTTTTGGTTTAAGTAGTCAGCAACTTATGCTCACAACTTATAATTTGATTATATTAGATAAAAATCATCATTATTAGCTTAAAATGAAAATACACTCGAGTGTGCTCTTTCTTCCTCAGGCCTTAGAATACCTCCTGTGGGCCAGTATGTGTATGGAGTTCTCCGTCCCGCTGCTATCTGTCAGGTACCTGACATGGAGGGCTACTCTTTACACTGCCGTCTGCCAGTGCTATTATGACTGCCAAGCCGGCATTCATGGAGAGGTAGGCCACTTGTCATTCTCAGGATTCCAGTATATAAAATAACAAGTCATTCAGCATTTTCTTCTTCAGATGCCCAGCAACACAAACGCAAACGACAGACAAAACCTGAAGAATTGCAGTGGAGCAAAGACAAAAGTCCCAGGGTGTTCCTGCAGAAATGTGCTCGGCTTCTCCATTTTGTTGACCTCTTGCTCTACATTCTGCTCTCTCCTTTACTCTCTGTTCACTTCCACCTCCTTTGCCCCTTTTCTGAATAAGGTTTCTGGTATCTTTCCTTCCTCATTGGATTCTTGCATAGAAATCACTTTCCTTCCCTATTTAGTTTTGCATTCTATTTCCCCTATAATCTGTTTGTCTTGCTTTTCTCTACTTCTAGCCACCATTTGTTTAATACACTGTTTTTCTTCTTTTCCTGTATATTTTTTAGACTGAATATTTGAAATGTAACTTAACTGTTAGGGGTTTCTATTAGCCTATATGGTTCCTCTGTGTAAATGAAAAGCACCCTTTTCTATAGTACACGGTACTTGGCTTGTCGGTGGACGAGGGCTTGGTGAGAATTAGAAGTAGGCACCCCTTCCCGTAGGCCAGCACATCCCTGCACCAGTGCGCATGGTCTGGTGAGCGCAGAGGATTTTAGCCCTTACTCAACGTCTTGACTGGAAGTGTGCACTGAACAGAGCCTTCACAGCTGTACAAGTCTTTTTTTCGTGTCTTGTTCACAATCATCTGGCCAGTTAATGGCTCCTTTACATTTAGTTTTTCCTGCCCAAACTAATTCTGAAGGGTTGGGTGGTAGTGGCCCATCCTGAACAGGCTAATATAGCCTTTGTGGGAGACATTTTCTAGCCCAGGATGCATTCTAGAAACTACTCACCATACATGTACAGTTAGTTTACAGGGTACTAGTGGTGGCATATTCCTGTAGCTTTTAAAATTGTCAGGGAATGGAACATATACATAGTTTTGACTATTTGATCCCTACTGGAATTCTTCCTTATTGGAAAATTTAACTGTTCATGTATGTTACTATATCCGGAAGCTTCTTCACGAAAAATTATCAATTGTGGATGAAATATGTCAAAGAAATGGTAAAATAAATTACATAAATTGACCTGTTATTATCTCTAGAGAATTATAATACTGGTGATCTGATTAAATAAAAAGGTCAGCTTCCTTCCTTCCTTCCTTCTTTTTTTCTCTCAGGTATTAATAAATACTTCCTACATGCTGGGTACTAGAGATACAAAAATAAATAAGATCCTTGAAGGGCCTCACAATTTAGTGGACAAAGTGAATAGTTGAATACATAATACAGCATGCTTTAGTAAGAAGGTTAAGATTTCAAGTAGAGCACTGAGGAAGTGTGTGTGTGTGTGTGTGTGTGTGTGTATGTGTGTGTGCGTGCGTGCCAGAGAAGTGATAATCTATATGAAGCTACAGCATTTGGCTTTCCTTACTTTTTTGATTTTCTCGATTCATAAAGTTAGCATATCTGACAGTTTGTTAACTTTTGACCTGCAGAATTTGAGGATGCTTGTAGGAAATGATTGGTGAGATAGTTGTAGTGTTGTAAGGAGTTAGCATCAACTTAGAGTTTAATTCACCAATTAAATCAAATATCTGAGAGAATAAAACATATTGTATTGATGCATTTTTAATCACTATACTCTGTTTTATTATGAATTAATTTTTTTTAATCGCGTATAGGCATTTGCTCGGCGTGCTTTAGCTAAAATTGATGAGTTGAGGCAACTGGAATTGATGAGTTTCTCACAATCACAGGAAGAATCCAGAAGATATTATAGAGAGGCTACGATAAAGGTATAAAAATTTCATGAAATAAACGAAATTGACTGCACTATACAGTTGATTAAGTACTTAATATTAGTGGCTAAGAAGTGTATCCCATTGTTACTCAGATATAATTCTTCTTTTTGAGACAGATGGCAGTGATGATCTTCAAAAGAGGAGTATTTGAATCTAGAAGGAAAAACAAAAGTATTTTTAGACCCAAGATAAGAGTGAACCTAAGGGAAGTTCAAACTGTAAGTCTAAGAATGTCTTCTCTTGTTCAGACTCTTTTGCAGTGTGTTTGTGTCACACCTCTATCTTTTAGGTCTGTTCACTCAGTATTAAATCCTGCCCCCTGTTCCCTGCAGTAGTGGCAAATGGCAGAATGCCTTTCCATTGTGAGCACGGCCTCACTTCATCCCTTTCTTGAAGCTTTTGTAACTTCACACAATCCCACTTTTGTAACTTTAAATGGCAAGACGCAGAAGAGCCTGGGAAAGGTTCAATGCATACACTTTGAGTGGTGTCACAGCAGCCTTTGGCTTTGACTTCTTGGCGTTGGCTTAGGGGGCTTTGAGGTAGAGGAACCTTTGGGACTGTTTAGGAGCTAGTTTACACCATGGCAAAAAACAACCCCCCATCTCAGTGGCTTAAAACAACCGTTTATTTCCTACTGACATCATAGTTATTATCGTTATCGGGGAGCTGTGCTCATCACCGCCACTCAGGGCCAAATTGAGGAGAAACCTTCATTTCGAAAATTGCTGGTCATTTTGCCATGGGGGATATGAGAAAGCTCTGGAGAATCTTGTGTAGGCAACAGTCCCAGCATGAAAGGCACAGCAGTCTCTTCTCTCATGTCCAAACTCATCAAATGGCTCTCCTGGCCACAAACGTGTTTGGCCAGCAACACTGGGGCTGTCGGGGACGGAGACTGGGACATAGTTTTGCCTTTTGGGGCCCTCCTGTCATTTCCTTCTCCAACTGTCTTGCCCTTGCTTTTCTGAATCTCACTATGTCTTAAGGTCCAGTTCTTTTTTTTCTTTGAAGCTTTCTCTGACTGTTCTAGATGGCTATAAATTCTTCTGTGAACCTCTTTGTAGGGACTGAAAATGAAAGTGAGGGGGAAGATGAGCAGGATTCCTGAAAGGAATTTGAGAAATCATCCGGCTCAGTCCTTTCCTATTACATATAGTAAAATAAATCCCAGAGTATTTATATTATGACCTCAAGGTCACTAAGGCAGCTGCTGGCAGCACCGGAAGCAGACCCCAGGTCTCTGGTTCAGTGCTTTCTCACTACTCCAATAACTGCTGCTCTCTTAACTCATTTCTTCTTACAACATTTTGCAATTATTTTTCTCTCTTAAATCATAATATCTAAATACAAATACTACGTGGGCATGGTAGCTTTCAGTTGTTATTTAGTGTGACTATGATATGTTGACTACTGAGCCCAGAAGTACATTTCCTACATCCTTTTACCCTTACCGACCGATGGTGTATAATTTGTAGGGGTGGTGACTTGCCAAATTATAGGTAATTCTTTGGATGAGCTGTGGAACTGCCTACATCTGGTATTGTTGAGTAGTAATGTTATATAGCATTTGTAAGAGAGCAGGGGGTAGTTTTTTCTTTCTGACTCGCAACTTTTTTTCTCTGAGCAAACCAAATTTAAGTATCCAAAGCTGTAAGATTGTCATTAATTAGCATAATATTATGCTTTATAATCATCCTGGTATAAAAATTAATTATATTTTCAAAGAAAAATATTTAAAATTCTAGATAACATTACATTAAAAACACATCTATTTCTAGTTTCCTTTAAGACAATTATTTTATAGAAAGGTCTGGTGGTATATCTTTTTAGAAAAAGTTGTAATTTTTAGTTGGCAGTTTCCATAGGGAGTAGTCAACATACCCTCCTTATAAAGTCATCACTATATTACCTTGACATATTTTGCAGAATGTTCTGCTTTATATAAATGAAATAGTTTTATTATGTGCCTATAAAAGAAAGTGATTTCAGTATGCATTAAATCTGTTTTATAAAACATTTCTGAATTTGTAAGTCCATTGTGAACTCACATTAATCATTTTTGATTTTTTGTTTTGTTTTGCTTCATGTTCCTTTAGAGAGAGACAGAGTGTGGGTGGGAGAGAGGGGCAGAGGAGGTAGGGGGAGTGAGAGAGCGAGAAAGAGAGAGAGAGAGAGAGAGAGAGAGAGAGAGGGAGAGAGAGGATCTTAAGCAGGCTCCACGCTGAATGGGGCTCCATCCCACAACCCTGGGATCATGACCTGAGCCAAACTCAAGAGTCAAATGCTCAACCGATGGAGCCACCCAGGTGCCCCAATCATTTTGACTTTAAAGGATTCCTTTAAAGGACCACTAATCTATGCTCCTAGTGATCGACTGTTTGGTGATTCATTCAATAAATGTTTTTAAAGTACCTGCTGTATGAACAGGGTAGGTAGAAGTTACATTCTTGTGGATAAATTACATAATAAATAAGCATAGTAATTATAGCTCATAATAAGTATTAAGAAGGAAATAACGATAGAGGTTAAATGAATTACATGTAAAGTCCTTAGAATGATTCTGGCATGTAATAGGTCCTCAGGAATATTAGCTATTTTTTCATTCATTCATTTAACAGAAGGTACCAAATGCCTACTGTGGTTACAAGTATGGTAGAACGTATATAAAAAGCAGTGTCATAGGTCTGTCTTTTTGAATGGTGTTGGAATGAAGAGCAGGATTTAACTGGATAGGGAGAAGAGGAGAAAACATTCTAAGTTAAGGACTAGAGCATGATCATAGCTTGGAAGCAGGAACAAACAAATTTTATTGGGGGATAGAGAAATTAAACTTGACTGGGCTAAGTGTGTTAGGTTGTAGAATTAACATAATACATCTCATGGAGTAGATGTCATAGAAATCATAGTATTTAGAATTGGAACACCATCTGGATCTTACCATTTAGCTTCTCATCCATCCCGATGTTTTTATTTTTTATTTATTTTTAAATATTTTTTGATGTTTATTTATTTTTGAGAGACATAGAGACAGAGTGTGAGCAGGGGAAGGGCAGAGATAGGGAGACACAGAATCGGAAGCAGGCTCCAGGCTCTGAGCCATCATCACAGAGCCCGATGTGGGGCTCGAACTCACAGACCGTGAGATCATGAACTGAGCTGAAGTCGGCCGCTTAACTGACCAGGTGCTCTCATCCTGATGTTTTTAAAGATGGTATAATATACTCGATGCAGTATCTGTACCATAATTTGTTAAATATTTTTATTTCTATTTAAAATTTTAGTTGTTTCCAGTTCTTTGTTTTTCTCAATATTGAAGTAATCAACATCTTCAAGTATACTATTTTTTTTCTTTTATTTCCTGTGGACAAAATTCAAGGCGTAGGATTTGAATAAAAAGACACAAGCATCTTTATTTCTTTTGAAATATATTCTCAGATTGATTTCCAAAATCGATACACAAGGTACAACCTGCGTGTACCAATTTCACCCCAAGCTGTTATCATTTTGATATTATTTTTAATTTTTAAAATAATTCTGTTTTTATAAAATGGCTTATCATTTTAACTATTTCTGTTATCCAACTTTCCCTTATATTTGTGCTTACTCTTTTTATTTCCTTTTTCTGTGAATTATCTTCCACATTTTTTGATCATTTTTCTACTAGAGATTTTAATTTTTAAAATACATTTGAATGATTTCATTGTTTTTATAGACATTAATATCTTGCTTGTCATGCTTGGCAACCTGCTGCTTTTTTATTGCCTTAAATCTTTGTTATAGATCTTTTAAATATTTATATTTTAAAATCTTTTACTTGGTATTCATCTATAGCTCTGATAAATAATCTATTTCACTTTTTGCTAGTTTTTCTGTGATATTTCTAAAAACAATTTAACTATAATCTTTGGGTTTTATAATTTCATTTTGAATACTTCTTATTAGAAAGTTTATTATGCTTTTAAGTATAATTCTTAAAAGCTCTGTTTTAACCTACAATAAAAATCTTAGAGGAAACCCTTACCTCTGTTTGTAAATAAAGAGAGGGAAGGGCATGAAGTTCAAATTTTACTGAGGTTTTTAACATATCAGTTGACCTATGGATTAAAAAGACATAGAAGCTAATGAGTAGAGAAGTTGGTTTGGGGAAAAATAGTCCAAAGCAGCTTTAACCCTGTTGATGTTTTTCTGTCTTTCTGACTTTGCCCCCAAAAGAGGAGAGAAGCAGGGGAATCATGGGGAATACAATGGGTATCTTCTAACTGGACATGGATTCTAGAAAAGCTGAGCAGAGCTGCTACCTCTCTTATTTATTGGTAATCTAAATACAAAGAATAGATCCGTTGTTGGAGAAATAACCTGTAGAAGCAAGCCATTGTCAGGAAGGGAATCATTCCGGAATGATACAAAGCAGAGTGGCTGGGAATTCATACAGGGCTCAAACAGTCCTTAGCCGATTCATATACAGCTGGTCAACTCTTCTTTATTTAACTACCACAAGACCTGTTATTTATATTGTAAAATATTGTTTCAAACTTGGGCTTAAGGACCTTCAGCATCAGAATTTCCTGTAGTGCTGATGAAAAGTGTTTCACCTAGACCTACTGAATCTCGAGATTTGGTCTATGAATTTAAAGCACTCCTGAGAGCTTCCTAGGCAACCAAAGTTTGAGTATCAGTTCCTAAAGGCTGTAATTAAGGTAACACAAAACATATGGAGATTTGTGTTACCCCAATAAAAAGACAGTAATAAACAGTCTTTTAATGCTGCCTTGGAAACACAAACATAAAGAAATAGCAAAGTCTTTGATGTAATGGCAGCATGACATAAACTTTAATGGAATCTGAAGAGACACCTCAAAAACGAAAACCATAAAAGCAGCTGTCTCATTCATAGTCCATCCACTCTCTCTTTTAGCACTTTTAGCACTAATGAAGCATGCTTTACTTAGCTTGTAATATTAAACACTGTAGAACTTTAAAGAAGTGAACTATGTTTTTTTTTCTCGTTCCAGTTGCCATGGCCACGTACTGTCACAGAGCGGTTGTTGGATGAGATGTTTGATAGCACTGCATCCCGATTTCTGGCTGTCTTAGAAGCTCTTTCCGATTCAAATAGACGCACACTACAAACTGGACCTATTGTTACAGATGAAGTAGAAGTTCGTGATGTTGTCTCAGAACTGTTTATGGCAGGAAAAGAACTTTTAATAAGTAAATAATTTGTTAAGATGACATTTTATGGTAGAACTTGAAAAACAAAAATTTTAATATGGTATTCCACATTTAACAAACTGATATCCAATTTTTATTAATCTTAAATTCAGCAATATTGCTAAACTCAGCTGATAATTTAAATAATTTATTCGATTTTCTTTTGGATTTGTTTGGGTGTATAATCATCTTATCTGTGGATGATGATAATTATATTCTTTCTTTCCAATTCTTAATCTTTTAATTTCTTTTTTCTTGCATTTCTTGGCTTATTGCACTGGATAGGATCTCCAATAAAACATGAAATGGAAATGGTGATAGAGATATCCTTGTCTCAGTTTCAGTCTCACACAGAAAGCTTTCAACATTTTACCATTGTTTTGATGTTTGCTGAAGGATTTTTAAGATGCCTTTTTTCCATACTAAGGAAGTTTCTTTCATTCTTGGTTTACTGAGTTTTGTTTGTTTGATTTTAATACTGAATAGTTGTTTAATTTCATCAGAAGCCCTTTCTGGATTTATTGAGTTGATTGAATGGATTTCTATTTTATTTCTATTAATGTGGTAAATTACATTGATTGCCTATCTAATTTTTAACCACCCTATGTTTTTGGAATAAATCTAATATGGAGGTGAGGATTCTCCTTTTTAAAAAATGTTTATTTATTTATTTTGAGAGAGAGAGAGAGAGAAAGAGAGCACATGAGGGGCAGAGAGAGGGAGAGAATCCCAAGCAGGCTCTATCCTGTCAGTGCAGGGCCCGATGTGGGGCTTGAACTCACTAACAGTGAGATCATGACCTGAGATGAAATCAAGGCTTGGATACTTAGCTGACTGAGCAACCCAGGAACCCAATGCTTTTTAAGACAATAAATGTACTATTAAATCTTTTTCCTCATCCTTCCCATTTTTCGCTACTTCTTTCTAAATTCATTTCTTTTAGCTCAAATACAAACTCTAAAAACTTTGAAATAGTTTTAGCTGGGTATAAAATTTTGCTTGGAAGTTGGTATCTTTTAGAATTTTAAAGACAGTTCTCCATAGTTTTGCATATGGTGTTGAGAAGTCTCTCAGTTTAAATCCTGTTATTTTACAGATTTAGCTTTCATAATGTCCTCTTTCCTGTGATGTTCTCGCATTTGCTATACTAGGTCTAGGGCTGGGTTTTGTAATACAGCAAGTGCTTTGAGGTCTTAGATCTTTCTTTCATTTTTCATGTTATTTCTTTGTTCCTTCCCCATATGTTTACTTTTGAAAAATTCTCTGATGGTCCTAATAGACCAGTGTTATCATATCCACTCTCCATATCTTATTTATTTTATTATTTTAATCTCTTTACTCCTTTTTATTGCCTTCTGGAAAGGTTCTTCAATCTTCCCTTTTCTAGTGTCAAATACTGGTGCAGATGGAATGCTTGATTTTCCAGGTCACACATTTGTTCTTTGGTTCTTGCTATTCTATTTCATTCATCCATTGAATTCTTAGTTTCCACACTAAAATAATTTATACTTAGTTTCTGTTTGATTCTTTTTCACAGTAGTTTATTCTCACTTCATGTTTATAAAGTAATCTCTTATTTCCTTGAAAGAATACTTACTAAGTTTAAGTGTTCATTTATTTCCCATTTTTCTGTTTCCTCTGGTAAAGGATGTTATCATTTGTGGTCTTTGTTTCAAAATATTTGTGCTTTTAACTTTATTTTTTCATGAATTTACCTTTTGTTGCCTTGGAACAGTTATCTGACTTGTCCTCAGTGCCTACCTGGAAGGAGAGGTGAAAGCCTAGACCTTAGCATGTGTACTTTCAAGTGAGTTTAGTGTGTCTGCGTGTGAGTGTGTACACACGTGTGTGTGTGCACATGCACCTGCATGCCCATTCGAGGGCAGGGAGTGTCCAGTTTGGGCTCATCTCCTCTTCATGAGAAAAATACAAGGTCTCAGATGAGAGTTCCTTCACCCAAACTTGAAAACTTGCCATTACCCCACCTATCCTTTCCACTGTCTCTCGCTAAAATGGAAGGGATATCCTTCTCTTCCTTTTGAAGTTATTTATTTATTTATTTAAAATGTTTATTTATTTATTTAGAGAGAGAGTGAGAGTGAGCAAAGGAGGGTCAGAGAGAAAGGGAGAGAGAGAATCCCAAGCAGGTTCTGCACTCTTAGTACGGAGGCTGATGCAGGGCTGAGTCATGAACCGTGAGATCATGACCTGAGCCAAGACCAAAAGTCGGACCACCCAAGCCCTTTTTTAAATCTTTTAGCCTAATCTTTCTAAACTGTCCGTTTATCCCATGTCCTCTTTCAGCTTCCTCCGTGTATTTTTTCCTCTTGTTACAGTCAGAAATGGTCTATTTCTAGTGTTCTTAATTCTTTCCTTCCTACTTATACAGCCTTCAGCCCTCTTGGCCTCAGCCATCTACTGAGAATGTCACAGACACCTTCCTTTTTGTTAAATCCAAGGGTCACTTCTCATTGCTTTCTTCCTTTACTCTCTGTAGTGTTTGTTACTGTGTGATACTCCTTTCTAAACACTCTTCTTTGCAGCCTTTTCACCCTCTACCCTTCTCTTACATGTTGGTGTTGTTAATTCTCCTGTCCTAGGAACCTGCACATTGCCCATGGCTGATTCTGTTGTTTACCGTGGATATATAAAGATGACTCTAACACTGTATCCGTATTGTAGATCTCTTTCCTAAGCTTCAATTTGTGCTATCTAGTTCTCTATTTGACGAGTTAAAACTCTTGCTAATTCTCTGTGGTCGAGATTCCATGTTCCTTCCTCTGGGGGACTGTCCTTGACCACTACTCTCCTACCCTGAACCCGTGTTTGATGCCTTTGTTAATTGTCCCTGTCGCACCCTGTGTTTATTTCCCTGCTAATATTTCTTATTTCCACACTAGAGTGTAAGCTCTGTGAGGGCAGGGAATGTGTTTTCTTGTTTCCCCAGTATCTGGCAGTCTGATAGTTAACATTTAGAAAATATTTCTTTGCATGAATGACACTCAAACCTCTCTCTTCCCTTTTCTAGTGTCAAATACTGGTGCAGATGGAATGCTTAATTTTCCACAAACATCTCTTCTGCAATTTATTATAAAAGGAAGAAATGTTATTTCTATAGATGCTGCTGTGAAATTTACAAAATTAGCTTTTATGTATGAGGAATGGCGTTTATTTGAATCTTCAGCTGGGAAGCTTATTGATTTTCTCCAGGTGATATATACAAAACGAATAATTTGTTTTTATTTTGTTAAGATAGCTTTGAATTATTAATTAACTTGTGGGACACGCTTCTCTTAGAGGCAGGGTGATCCAGAGTCAAAGAAAGCAGAAAAGGATTTAACTCTTCTTATTGCAATAGAACCTTTAATCAATGTCAAGAGAAACAAAGGTTTGGTCTTCCCCATGGAAAACTACAAAGAAGGACAGTCAGCTCAAACTTATGTTAAAAAAATCATTTTTCATGGTGAGTATTTATTTGCCTTTTTGAAAAATTAAAATTTTATCTGATAAAATATGCATTCTGTAGGCGAAGTGAGAGAAAGAATGTTCAAAGCAGAGGAAACAAGAGGTGCAAAGGCCCTGAAGGAAACAAGAGTGTGTTGGTTGTTGAAGGAATGGCAAGGGCGCACGTATGGCTGGAGTGCACCAGTGGTGCTGGCGGAATGTGAGAATGTTGTAGGAAATGAGGTCAGAGAAATAGCTGGGTGCCAGATCCTGCAGCCTCCTACGCCTTGTAAGGATGCCGGCTTTTATTCTATGTGATGATTTTGAGCAGATGATTAAGGCTGTCCTTAGCTTCTACCTTGCAGGTAAATGAGAGAGCAGAAGGGCAGTAAGTCAAAAGCCATCAGTTCACTCTGGCAAGGGAAGATTTGGTGGTCTCCTATCTCTTTTCAGTAGGGGGAGTTTTTCATTCCGACATTTGAACAGTTATTGTGTATAGAACTGAAAATCTGCAGCCTCTATTTTTAGACTAGCGAGAATGACTTAATCTGTTTTTTATGTTTTATGTTTCATGGCTGTTCAACTTCTGTAAATAATTTGTACCAAGTACTGATATACATATTTTTTAGTGGTTTCTGAATAGAAAATTGTATTATTTTTATTTCACCTGACATATTTTACATGTATTTTAATATTATAAGCCTTTTCAATTCTATTTTGGGCATAGTGGGCATACAGATTGCAGATTAATGATAATAGTCTATTTTAACTGCACTAGAGCCCACTTAGATTAGTTTTCATGTAGTAGCATTTAAAGAGTCTTCTTGACATATTTGCCCAGATACCATTTATGTCATTTTGCAGAATTTCTGTGTTTTTCTGCCTTTACTATTTGAAAAATTTTAATCGATTTTTTATTTCATTTTTGTCTACTTTATGAATTAGATACTTATAAAACTTCTGGATATTCAGAAGACATTTTCGATTTGGCAGCAACCTTGTACTCCTGTGTCTGTGCCTCTCCCCAGGTGAAACTGCTTTTGCGATAGTTTGTAATAGTGTTGAAGGAGGGCATTATACCTAATGTAAAGCCAGATTTAAAATATCACAAGAATTGCACCTTGCCAAAATTCTATGTTGTTTAATCATTAAGTAAGAGAGATTGAGTTAAAGCCTGACTTGTGATTTTTAAAAAAGGTTTGCTTATTTATTTTGAGAGAGAGAGAGAGTGTGCAAGCAGGGGAGGGGCAGAGAGAGGGGGAGACTGAGAATCCTAAGCAGGCTTCACACTGTCAGCACTCAAACTTGAGGGGCTCAAACTTGCGAACCCATGAGATCATGACCTGAACTGAGATTAAGAGTTGGACACTTAACCAACTGAGCCACCCAGGTGCCCATGACTTGTGATTTTAAGTCTCTTTTGACAATAAGTCCTTTTGTTCCTTTTTGGAAAATTGCTAGGCTAGCTATATTTCAAATAATGAGGGAATCGAGGCAGCGTTTTTAGTTAGAGTTAAAATTCTTAATGAAATAGGGCTTTCTAGTCCATGAATACAAATCCTGGTTATTTGGAGTCACTTTGCACACAGTGACTAATATTTAGAAATGACGATTTGTGGGTATGAATGCTTAAGTAAAACTAGAAGAACACTAGCATATAAAGCTCTTAGAATGGTCCCTGGCACCCATTAAAAAGCTAAATGCTAAATAGCTATATGTATATCTCATTATTCTTACCAATTTACGTTACCATTTTTGTTTTCAGCCTGATAAAGAAATCGTTGTGGACACATTAATGTTCCTATGGCAGAAATGCAAATTAGGAATTCAGAAGGTCAATATGTCCAGAAATGACTATGCAAAATTCACCCAGAAAATCAGCACTAATAAAGTATTCATTTTTGTTTCCTTTCACTTATTTTTACTATTGCTAATTTAAGTTTGATGTACATTGCAAATCTAAATTTCCCCTATTTACCCACCTGCATAATATTCTTTAAATGTGGTGCTGAGTGAGCCTTTCATTTAAGTGTATTCTCTGCACTTCTGCTGCAAATTTCATTTTGGGGTATGGGAAGGTTTTTCAGGTTTTTAAGGGAGGAGGGAATATAGTGCGTTTAACTTAAATGAATGTGGATAAGCTCATTAAGAAAGTTAATAATAGAAAATACAAATAAAGAAGGAGCTTTAGGATTTTTTTTTTTCCTGCAATAATATATTTAGACTATTTCGAAAAGCTCTTTCCTGGAAAGGAGAAAGTTGAACAGGGAAATATTATAACCCAAAACTTAGGAGGAAACATTTTCATAGTAACGTATTAGATGTGCTGCGCATAGGGCGCACGGACATGGTTTTACCGCGTGCTCTGAGAAAGTGATGATGTGGGTGCATCAGTGTCGTGTCCTCATTTTAACTCCCAAAGCGCGATGGCTGATTTGGCGTGCTAAGCTTTGGGGATGTAGGCATGAAGCCTGCAGGGCACCTAGCGTGGATCCTGAAGCACCTGCTTCCTCTTCACTATTTTGGAAGACCTTGAATAGTAATCATAACAGGTACTTTCTGAAGGGGGAATGAGAACTTCGAGGATACTGATAATCTTTATTGACATATATAAAAAAGAACGATGATAATTTTTTCATTATGGCTATAGATATGTGGATGAAAACCTAGGTGAATCTTCTTTATGAGTGTATATAAACAGATTAATTACGATCATCGATCTTTATATTATTTATAATTAAGATGTACTAATAAGGGGGCTGTATCTGTCTAACATTTCCACATGTTTTGAAGGTGATTATTTCAAGGAAGCCCTAAGTTTAAAAAAAATGTGACTGTACAATGGAATATACTCTTAATTTATTTTTCTGTATATTTTCTCTTTTTTAGTGGGTTTATCTTCTGTGGCAGATAAATGAAATAATTCACTGCTGTCAAATGGAAGACATTGATGTTGTGGTGGTGGCAGAGGTCACGCTACGATTAAGTGAAATATTGGAGTCATTAGGAAACCCACGAAGAAAATTTAAAAAATCTCTAGGTAATATAATGAATCAAAAAAATATGAAGTTATTAATACATATATGAATGTGTAAGTACAATTTGGAATGTGAATGTATAAATATAAATCGGAATGCAGAATAAGTATGGTTAATGGAAAGAGGACATTTCAGTACTGTGCTTCCTTGATGATGTATAACCAGACAAAGAAATAATACAGGTTTAGGGGGAGGGGCCAACATGGCGGAGGAGTAGGAGGACCCACTGCTCTCCGGTACCTTTCAAACTAAGAAGGACTGAAACCGAGGGACTCTCAGTCCCAGAGATCTACAGAAGAGGAGCTGGAGGCTACGGGGAAGAGAACACGAAATCCAGAAAATACTGGGAGACTGAGTGAGTGCAATTTGAGAGAAAGAAAGAGCCATGGAGGTGTGGACTGTTGGGAGCAGGCCCCACGCCCTGGGCCGCTTCTGCGGAAAGGCAAGGGTAAGAGAAAGAGCAGCGGGGAAAGTACCTTGGACCAGGGTGGAGAGGGAGCTTTTCATCCAGTCCCTAACCGCGAGGCTTTTGGAGAGAGGCTTTTGCTCACGGTGGAGCTTTCTTCACTCTGGAGCGGGCGACGCTGTCCCAGCCCGTGACACGGAGAGGCGCCTCGCCATCACTGGATAGGTGGTGCTGAGTCAGGGACACAATTTACATAGGGAAAACCGGGTGTGCAAGGGGTGCGCGACCACCCAGCAGATCATACTGCCCCTGCAACCCAGACTGAGTCGAGGACGGAAACAGAGGAGTGTTCTGAGACTCCAGGTCTGGGAAGAGGAGGCTGGGAGGACGCCATTGTGGTCCCGCCGGTGCTGAGTTAGAGACTCAATGTACATAAGGTGCAGTGGTCTGAGCAAGTTACAGGGACTCAGATGAGCATGGGGCGCGTGACCGCCCAACAAAATTGCACTGTGCTGCATGCAACCCAGACAGAGTTGAGGACGGAGACTGAGGAGTGATCTGAGACTCTGGGTCCATGAAGAGGGGGCTGGGAGGGCGCCATTGTGGTTGCACATTCCCACAAAGCCAAACCCTAGGACTCCACCCCCCAGTGGTAGAGGTGGGACCTGCCTACACTAGGCCACGCCCCTCTTCATACGGGAGATGCCTGTCTGCAGGAGTGATAGCTGCGAGACACGAATACTGCAGCATTGCCTAGATTAATTCCAGGTCAGTTCTTCTGTTTTAGATATATTCTCCCTCTTCTTCCTATCTCTCCCGACGTCTAAACCAGTCACCTGGGGGTTTTGGCTTGCTTAAACAGATATTTAATGCACTCTCTCAATGCATGTCCTACACCTCCCTCTTATAATTTTCTATCTCTCTCTATGGAACAGTCAGGGCACATAGTGCATCTGGGCAACATCTAACTTCACTTCTCTTTCCTCGCATTCTTCCTTATTCTGATTTCTCTCTTTCTCTTGCTGGATCAAGTGTTCTAATCTCTCTACCTGGTCAAGTTCAATTTCTTCTTCTCCCCACACCTGTCACTACTCTGTGTATGCTCTGCCATCAGCAGAGCGCACACCCTATCATTAACGTGTAGCTGGTACGTCAGGTTGCATGCCTCCAGTGTGTCGTTCGTTAATCTTTTTTATGTTGTGATTTGCTTGTCTGTATTATTGGTCAGTACGGTTGTGAGTTTGTGTTTCCTGTTTGTCGGTCTGACCCTTTTCCTTTCCAGGGATAAATAGGAAATAAACCAATACACACCTAGCCAAAATGATGAAATGGAAGAACTCCTCTCAAAAGAATGTATAGCAAATAGTGACAGCATAAGAAATGATGAAAGCAGACATAAGCAACTTAACAGAACAAGAATATAGAATGATAAACATAAAAATACTCTCTGGGCTTGAAAAAAGCATAGAAGAAACCAGGGGGGCCCTCGAGGCGGAGATCAAGGTCCTAAAAAATGGACAGGAAGAATTAAAAAATGCTTTAAATGAGGTGCAAAGCAAATAGGAGGTGGCCACAGCGTGGATTGAAGAGACAGAAGAGAGGATAGGGGAATTAGAAGATAAAATTATGGAAAAGGAGGAAGCAGAGAAAAAGAGAGAGAAGCTGATTCAGGAACAGGAAAGGAGAATTAAAGACCTGAGCGATGCAATCAAATGGAATAATATCCATATTATAGGAATTCCAGAGGAAGAAGAGAGAAAGGAGTCGAAGGGGTATTTGAACAAATCATCGCTGAGAACTTCCCCAACATGAAGAAGGAAATGGGCATTGAAATCCAAGAGGCACAGAGAACTCCCCTCAGACATAACCCGAATAGACCCTCAGCACAACACATCATAGGCAGACACATTAGGGTAGTAGCAGACTTATTTACAGAAACTTGGCAAGCCAGAAAGGAATGGCAGGAAATCTTCAATGTGATGAACAGGAAGGACATGCAGCCAAGAATCCTTTACCCAGCCAGCCTGTCATTCAGAATGGATGGAGAGATAAAGGTCTTCCCAAACAAAAGCTGAAGGAATACATCACAAATAAACCAATCTTACAAGAGATCCTGAAAGGGACTCTATGAAGGAAAGGTCGCAAGGAACACAGAGCACCAGAGACATCCTTACAAGCATGAAACCTAGAGATAACACAATGACTCTAAACCCATATTTTTCAATATTAATGCTGAATGTAAATGGACTAAACCCTCCAATTAAAAGACACAGAGTAACAGAGTGGATTAAAAAACAAGATCCTCTATCTGCTATCTTCAAGAGACCCATTTTAGACCGGAGGACACCTTCAGATTGAAAGTGAAGGGATGGAGAACTATCTACCATGCTACGGGAACTGGAAAACTGGAGTAGCCACACTTATATCGGACAAACCAGACTTTAAAGTAAAAGATGTAATAAGAGATGAAGAAGGGCATTGTATAATAATCACAAGGATTATCCAGCAGGAAGAGCTAACAATTATAAATATCTACGCGCCGAAATCTGGGGCACCCAAAATTGTAAAGCAACTAATTACAAATGTAAGCATTCTTATCTATAAAAATGTGCTAATTGCAGGAGACCTTAATACCCCACTCACAGCGCCGGATAGATCCACTAAACAGAGAGTCAGCATAGAAACAATGGACCTGAATGACACATTGGAACAGATGGGCTTGACAGATATCTTCAGGGCCCTTCATCCAGAAGCAAAGGAATTTACATTCTTCTCAAATGCACACAGTACATTTTCCAAGATAGACCATATTTTGGGGCACAAGGAAGCGCTGAATAAATATAAAAAAATTGAGATCATACCATGCACAATTTCAGATCACAATGCTTTGAAACTTGAAATAAACCACAGGAAAAAGTCTGGAAAACCCCCAAAAACCTGGAGGCTAAAGAACAACCTACTAAAAGATGAATGGATCAACCAAGCAATCAGAGAAGAAATTAATACATGGAAACAAATGAAAATGAAAATACAACAATCCGAACACTTTGGGATGCAGCAAAGGCAGATGAGAGGGAAATATATTGCAATCCAGGCCCATCTCAAGAAACAACAACAAAAAAAATCACTAACACAAATTCTAACAGCATGCCTAAAGGAACTAGAAGCAGAACAGCTAAGACAACCTAAACCCAGCAGAAAGAGAGAAATAACAAAGATCAGAGCACAAATGAATCATATGGAAACAGAAAAAGTAGTGGAACAGATCAATGAAACCAAGAGTTGGTTCTTTGAATAAATAAACAAAATTGATAAACCTTTAGCCAGGCTCCTCAAAAAGAAAAGAGAGAGAACCTAAATTCGATAAAATCACGAATGAAAATGGAGTGATTACAACCAATCCCTCAGAAATACAAGCAATCATCAGAGAATATTATGAAAAACTATATGCCGTTAAATTGAACAACCTGGAAGAAATAGACAAATTCCTAAAGAGCCACACACTACCAAAACTCAAACAGGAAGAAATAGAAAACTTGAACAGACCCAAAACTAGTGAAGAAATTGAATCAGTTATTAAAAATCTCCCAGCAAATAAAAGTCCAGGGCCAGATGGCTTCCCTGCAGAATTTTACCAGACATTTAAAACAGAGTTAATGCCTATCCTCCTCAAGCTGTTCCAAAAAATTGAGACGGAAGGAAAACTCCCAGACTCATTCTATGAAGCCAGCATCACTTTGATTCCCAAACCAGATAGAGACCCAGAAAAAAAAGAGAACTACAGGCCAATATCCTTGATGAACATGGATGCAAAAATTCTTAACAAGATATTAGCAAATAGAATCCAACAGCATATGAAAAGAATTACCCACCACGATCAAGTAGGATTCATCCCTGGGTTGCAGGGATGGTTCAACATTTGTAAATCAATCAACATGATACATCACATTAACAAAAGAAAAGATAAGAACCATATGATCCTGTCGATTGATGCAGAAAAAGCATTTGACAAAATACAAAAAGCATCCCTTCTTAATAAAAACTCTCGAGAAAGTAGGGATAGAAGGAACATACTTAGGCATCATAAAAGCCATTTATGAAAAGCCCACAGCTAATATCATCCTCAATGGGGAAAAACTGAGAGCCTTCCCCCTGAGATGAGGAATACGACAGGGATGTCCACTCTCACCACTGCTATTTACCAAAGTGTTAGAGGTCCTAGCATCAGCAGTCAGACAACAAAGCAAAATAAACAGCATCAGGATAGGCAAGGATGAAGTCAAACTTTCACTTTTCGCAGACGTCATGATAGTTTACATGAAAAACCCAACAGAAACCACCAAAAGCCTACTAGAACTGATCCATGAATTTGGCAAAGTTGCAGGATATAAAATCAATGTACAGAAATCAGTCGCATTCCTTTACACAAACAATGAAGCAATAGAAAGAGAAATAAAGAAGTGAATCCCATTCACAATTGCACCAAAAACCATAAAATACCTAGGAATAAACCTAACCAAAGATGTAAAAGACCTCTACGCTGAGAACTATAAAAAACTTATGAAGGAAATTGAGGAAGACACAAGGAAATGGAAAAACATCCCATGCTCATGGATTGGAAGAATAAATCTTATTAAAATGGCAATACTACCAAAAGCAATCTACACATTCAATGCAATCCCAATCAAAATTGCACCAGCATTCTTCTCAAAGCCAGAGCAAACAATCCTAAAATTTGTATGGAACCACAAAAGACCCCGAATAGCCAAAGTAATACTGAAGAAGAAAACCAAAGCGGGAGGCATCCCAATCCCAGATTTTAACCTCTACTACAAAGCGATAGTCATCAAGACAGCATGGTATTGGCACAAGAACAGACACATAGACCAATGGAATAGAATAGAGAACCCAGAAATGGACCCACAAGCACATGGCCAACTAATCTTTGACAAAGCAGGAAAGAGTATCCACTGGAAAAAAGACAGCCTCTTTAACAAATGGTGCTCGGAGAACTGGACAGCAACATGCAGAAGAATGAAACTAGACCACTTTCTTTCACCACTCACAAAAATAAACTCAAAATGGATGAAGGACCTGAATGTGAGACAGGAAACCATCAAAATCCTAGAGGAGAAAGCAGGAAAAAACCTTTTTGACCTGAGCCGCAGCAATTTTCTACACGACACATCTCCAAAGCGAAGGAATTAAAAGCAAAAATGAACTATTGGGATCTCATCAAGATAAAAAGCTTCTGCACGGCAAAGGAAACAACCAACAAAACTAATAGACAACCGACGGAATGGGAAAGGATAATTGCAAATGACATATCGGATAAAGCACTAGTATCTAAAATCTATAAAGAACTTACCAAACTCCACACCTGAAAAACAAATAATCCAGTGAAGAAATGGGCAAATGATATGAATAGACACTTCTCCAAAGATGACATCCAGATGGCCAACAGACACATGAAACGATGCTCAAAGTCACTCATCATCAGGGAAACACAAATCAAAACCACACTGAGATACCACCTCACACCGGTAAGAGTGGCTAAAATGAATAAATCAGGAAATTATAGATGCTGACGGGGATGTGGAGAAGCAGACACCCGCCTACACTGTTGGTGGGAATGCAAACTGGTGCAGCCTCTCTGGAAAACGGTGTGGAGGTTCCTCGAAAAAATGAAAATAGAGCTACCCTATCCCCCAGCAATAGCACTGCTAGGAATCTACCCAAGAGACACAGGAGTGCTGATGCATAGGGGCACGTGTGCCCCAATGTTCATAGCAGCACTTTTGACAATAGCCAAATCATGGAAAGAGACCAAGTGTCCATCAACTGACGAATGGATAAAGAAGATGTGGTATACATATACGATGGAATACCATGTGCCAATGAGAAAGAATGAAATCTGGCCATGTGTTGCCAGATGGATGGACCTGGAGGGTATTATGCTGAGTGAAATAAGTCAGTCACAGAAAGACAGATACCATATGTTTCCATGCATAGGTGGATTTTGAGAGACTTAGCAGAAAACCATGGGGGAGGGGAAGAGGGGAAAAGAAAAAAGCCACAGAGAGGGAGAGAGACAAAATATAAGAGACTCTCAAAGACTAAGAACAAACAGAGGGGTGAGAGGGGTGTGGGAGGGGGAGAGTGGGTGACGGGCACAGAGGAGGGCACTTGTTGGGATGAGCACCTGGTATTATATGGAAACCAATTTGACAATAAATTATTTTAAAAAAAGAAATAATACAGGTTTAACCCAGCAGATGTTAGAAGGAGGTTACATACTCTATGTTCTCCATTCCTCATTCTACTTTCACCTCTCATCCTCATCCCCATTCTTCCGTTTTCCTTTTCTCCCCTCCCTTTTCTCCCCTTTCCTTCTCTACCATTTCCGGATAGAGTGTATGCTGCTTAAAGGGAGAGAGCATGTTTTGGTTGCCGTTATATTTTTGGTGTTCACCACACTGCCTGACGCAGACTGGGAGCTTAAATAATTGTCTGTTGAATGGATCACTGTCCACATTTTATCTCCTTTCTAATTCTCTCCTCTCTACTGATGCCTTCCTTTTTAAAACTTGTCTTTCTCCATTTATTCTATTTCTCCTTTTTTCCCCCCTTTCCTTTTATCTTCCTCTTTTTGTTCTCATTTCCCACCCACCTCCCTACTCTCCCTGCCCCAGTCCGTTTCTGCCAGCATTCTTAGCCTTCTAGAAGGCGCGTTCTCTCTAAGGACAGCTTTATGCTCTGACCTGCTCTGTTTTCTTCTGCCTGTGGTTGAATCCCTGAACTATTTGTTTTATAAGGTAACTCATATGTAGAGAATAAGGTGGGGGTGTCATTAGTGGGTGTTTACTTTCCTATTTCGCCCCACTTACAGAGTGTGTTTGACATTTGAGGGACTTCGTGGTAATTATTGTAATAATTGTTTTCCCAGAGATTCACTAATTTGGCTCTGCCTATTCTTGGTTGTTGAGTGTGGTTTTACAGACGAAATTTTAGGTGTCAGTATCACTTGGGAACTAATTAAAAATACAGGCCCAGATCCTAACCTATTTCATCTAGCCTGGCCGTTCTAGTGTTTAATAGTTTACCAGGTGATTTTGATACACATCCAAGTTTGAGAACTACTGGATAAAGGTCTCTGGCTGTCTAATACATTCAATGGCCTGAAGTCCTATTTTTTTTGAAATATACTGTCCTAAAGTGCTTTTTCCTTTTGTAAAACTTTTATTATGTGGAATTTCAAATATAGAGAGATGAAATGTTACCATGTACATCTAGTACCAAAAATTATGAACATTTTGCCAATCTTACTTCATTTCTTCCCGCAATACTTTTTTTCCTCTGGAGTGTTTTAAAGCAGACATCATATCTTTTTACCAGCAAATACCTCAGTGTGTGTGTGTGTGTGTGTCTGTCTGTCTGTCTGTCTGTCCTGTCTGTCTGTCTGTTGGTTTGTCTATGTAAAAGATAAGAGTTTTGTAAAACTACAATGTCATTATTACTATACTTCACAAAATTAAGGAAACATTCCTATGATTCTGATTGTATTAAAAATGTCTTAAGTTGGTTTGTTTCAGTCAGGATCCAAACAAGCCCACACATTTTACTTTCTTACATTTTTCTTGAGTCTCTGTCTCTCTGTCTCTCTGTCTGTCTGTCTGTCTCTCTCTCTCTCCTGTAATAGTTCTTTTCCTTACCCCCTTTTCAAGCCATTTATTTTTTAAAAAGTTGATTTATAACCTTATAAGATTTCCCACATTCTGGATTTGGCTGTTTGTGTCCTTATGGTATTGATTAACTTGTTTCTCTACTTGGTAGGTAGATCTTTCTTAGATTTGAGTGATACCATATCGGAAAGAATTCTTGTGAATATCTTACACATTTGGCAAGAATACTACCCATGTGGTGCTATTTACTCCCTGTTGGATTAAATCATGAAGCATATAATGCCTAATTAGCCCAGATGTTGTGTCGTAAAGACTTACCAGTGAATTCAGGTGTTGTCGGCCTGACCTTTTTCCTAGGTTGTTTTCCCCAGATGTAGCTTCTGAGACAAGTTGTTGAATGAAGTAATTTATTTGAGATATTATCCAGGGCAGCAGGGTGGTAGTGTGGAGAAGTGAGATGGAAAAGGAAAGGAAGGCAGTACAAGGTACAGTAAGTTAATGAGAAGGCTACTGTTGTAGACTTAGGGCTTACTCCCCTGAGAGACCTCTAGGAGACAGTGTAGAATCTGCCTCAGAGAGCCGAGAGGTTGAGATATTTATGCAACTTTTATCTGTCCTTGGTTGAAGGCTACTGGATGAGTGAGAGTGAGAAGTCAAAAGGGCGTTCAAGGGGCGCCTGGGTGGCTCAGTCGGTTAAGCCTCCGACTTCAGCTCAGGTCACGATCTCCCAGTTTGTGAGTTTGAGCCCCACATCAGGCTCTGTGCTGACAGCTCAGAGCCCGGAGCCTGTTTCAGATTCTGTGTCTCGCTCTTCCTGCCCCTCTCCTGTTCACACTCTGTCTCTTTCTCTCAAAAATAAATAAACATTAAAAAAATTTTTTAAAAGGGGGTTCTAACTTCTGTCATTCCTTCTGCACTCATTATATTGAGTTCTTAAGTGAAGAACTTACTTCGTTAGCTATTTGCTCATATTTGCTAAATACTTCATAAAAATAATTTGAAGCCTTAGATGATGTTAATGTTCTTCCAGAGACAATTTATGCTTGCTTTTACTAGATGTATGAAGACACTACCACTCCGGGATCCCATTATTCCAATGTGAGAAATTGAGATAATCTGAGGCCGAGATGCTCTCTTGTTGACTTATTTTCCACTTACCCTAATTCCTGGGATTCAGTCCCTTGGACTTCCCCACCCTTGGTAGCCCTGTATACTAATCGCTGTTGCTTGAGTTCTCAGGGGTTGTTAGAAGCATCACTCAGCTTCTCATCTTTCCTCTCCAGAACTGACAAAAGTTCTCAGTGGGGAGAGTAGCTCTAATGCCATTCTATATTCCCTGGACGCTCTTCCCAAGAGCCAGGTGATACTCTTTTTATATTTTCATGAGCTTCTTTGCTTACAGATGAAAACAAGTATTTTTCCAGCTTTTCTTTTTATTTATTTATTTATTTATTTATTTATTTATTTATTTATTTAGAGAAAGGGAATGAGTGAGCACAAGTGGGACAGAGAGAGATAGGAAGAGAGAGAGAGAGAGAGAGAGAGAGAGAGAGAGAGAGAGAGAATCCCAAGCAGGCTCCATACTGTCAGCACAGAGCCCAGTGTGGCGCTCGAACTCACAAACTGAGCCATGAGATCATGACCTGAGCAGAAGTGAAGAGTTGGACGCTTAAACCAACTGAACCAGCCAGGCACACCTTTTTCCAGCTTTTCTAGTGGTCTCTAGCCAGGAGAATTTTTACAGATTACCTGCTACTGAAAGCAAAAGGCCTAATGATTACTTATTTTTTTAAAAAATATATTTCTTATTTAATTTTATTGTTTCATTTACTAATTATTTTTGGGAGACTATTGTTTTGTTGTATTTTATACTCTGTTTAATTATAAATGAGCTAAATACAATTTACTGATTCATTGCAAAAAAGTTTCATTTCTAAAGAACTAATCAATACTGGAGCATGATCCATTTATAAATAGAAAAATCTACATTTATGTAGGGAGGGGTTGCCTCCATTTAGACAAATAAATTCTTATAATTTTCCAAACATTGTTATTATTGTCTCATAAAACACAAAGTGTTATGTTTCCATTAGTTATGGAAATCTGATTCAAAATGTTTATTGGACTGTTTATTAAGTAATGCATTATTTAGTTTAAGTTATTAAACTAACATTTTAAAATAGGAAACTAGCATTTCCATATATTTAACTCAAACCAGCCTTCTCTGATATTTGCCCAAATCCATAGGCTTTTACACTGTTTACTGAATGCTTTACAATGGACTTTGTAGACTATATAGAAAGATCAGTCTCTTTACCATAATATTACCTTGTTAATAATGAATATTTTAATTTTAATTGTCATACTGCAAGATGCTTTTAAATGAATTTATATAAAGATAAAGTGTAATTATATGGAAGAAATAATTTGGTGTTTAGTCAACTTCTAAGGGTTGAATCATTTCTAAAATCATGAGTAATTAAAAAGGTAACCAATTCAGAGTAACTTTTTTAGGATTATGATTCACTGCTATGTTTGCATTTTTTCCTTCCTTTTCTTTCTTCTGGTCCTTCCTTCTTTCCCTTTGTTTCTTCTCTCCTACTCTCTCCTCTTCTTCCTACTTTACTCTTTTTTCTCCTCCTCTTCCTTCTTCTCTTCCCTTCCTTCCTCTTCCATTCCTTCTTTCCTTCTTTTCCTTTTCCTTCCCCCCACAGAGATACCTTTAAGGAAAGATACTGGTGAATTCATTGGGACTTCAAAAGGGAGCCTGGAAATTCTCCCAATATTGAAGGTATTGCAAAAATATTTCAGAAAATATAGTTAAAAACATGAATTTAAATTTTAAATAGTATTATATTTATAAATATGTAATGTTTAATTATAGATGTAATTTTGAATGTTTAATATTTGAGAATTTGTACTTTTTACATACATTGTAAACTACAGGGGACATTTTCTACCCTTTGCATTAACTCGAGAAAAAAAATTCAATCGGCTTTAAAAATAACCTGGTAAATTATCTTAAAAGGATTTGTAGTTATATCACTATTGGTATTTTGAATCTGCTGTAATTCATGGACTCATAAAACACAGATGTCCTGCTCAGCATATGCCTCTGACCAATTCAGTGTGTTATTACCTGTTGCAAATACACTTAGAACAGTCCCTGGCACAAGGCAAGTTCTCAGTGATTGTTAGCTTAAGAGGAGAAAGGGGTGAGGGAGATAAATGGCCATTCCTCTTCTTGGTTATGTTTTGTTTTTTAGAATATTTGAATTATCTGTACATCAAGGATTGTGTTGTTCTATAGATCTGAATGGGAGTCTAGGAAACTGTGTCACATATGCTATAAACATTTATTTATTTATAGACATGAACTAGAATAGCATTTTGCCAAGTCTGTCCTATGTGATGCTAATACTATCCTTCAGAAAAGGATGCCGGGGTCAAGTAACTTTGAGTGATGTTGGATTAAACACAATAGGTCCCTTATTGTAAGACTTCTCAGAGGCTTCACATCTGCTTCTGAGTATTGTGGGTTTTCCAAGAAGAAGATATAGAATATCATATATTCCATTATTTGAAAATAAAGCCCATTTTACCCCCTATAGAATAGATATGTAGGATACTAGTGCTCACGGACTACTGTTGAAAAATACTTTTCTAGAGAGGAGGCCACTGCTGTAGATTTTGGTTTGCCCGATTAATTGAAAAACTACAATTTTAATTTTTTTAATGTTTATTTTTGAGAGAGAGAGAGAAACAGACAGACAGACCGTGAGTGGGGTAGGACAGAGAGAGAGAGGGAGACACAGAATCCAAAGCAGCCTCCAGGCTCTGAGCTGTCAGCACAGAGCCCAACACAGGGCTCGAACCCACAAATTGTGAGATCATGACCTGAGCTGAAGTCGGACACTTAACTGAGTCACCCAGGTACCCAAAAAAACTACAATTTCAAATTATAAAAGTTGTATTAATATTAGAGGATATTTTGAGGTATAAAAAAGGGGGAAACCTACAATTTTACTCTATAGACTGAAATATTTTTATGTTTTGCATTCTCTTCTAGGTATTTTTCTTTTTAGCATAGTGGCATTCTGATGTTTTATTCCTAACATTATTCCATTAGCACTTTTCCTGTTGTTAGATGTTAATACTTGTAATTACCATATTTTCTCTGAAAAATCAACTTGAAATGTATGACATCAAATTGTAAAGAATATTACAAGGAAGACTCATTTCCCCATCATAGCTTAAGAAGTAGTACATGAAGACTAAGTGTCCACCAACTGATGAATGGATAAAGAAGATGTGGTATATATGTATATATATATATATATATAATGGAATACTATGTGGTAATGAGAAAGAATGAAATCTGGCCATTTGTAGCAACATGGATGGAACTGGAGGGTATTATGCTGAGTGAAATAAGTCAGTCAGAGAAAGACAGATATCATATGTCTCCACACATAAGTGGATTTTGAGAGACTTAGCAGAAAACCATGGGGGAGGGGAAGAGGGGAAAAAAAGAAAGCCACAGAGAGGGAGAGAGACAAAACATAAGAGACTCTTAAATACTAAGAACAAATTGAGGGTTGAGGAGGATTTGGGAGGGGGAAGAGAGGCTGACGGGCACTGAGGAGGGCACTTGTTGTGATGAGCACTGGGTGTTGTATGGAAACCAATTTGACAATAAATTGATTAAAAAAAACACAATACATTATTAGTAGGGCTGGAACGCCTCTCCTCCACTGAGGAGTGAACCCCTCCTAATCAAATCACCTTTCCTCCTGCCTAGGAGTAACTGGTATTCTGAATATAGTGATATAAATTCCAGGCATACTTTTATTACATATGTGTATTCCTAGGCAGTAGGGAGTATATATATGTGTATATATAGTGTCATACTGTGTGTATTCTTCTGCAGTGTGCTTTTATCTCAGTATTATTGTGTTAGTGAGATTTACTCCAGTTGATTTGTGTGGTCATAGGGATGATTTTCACTACTACATTCAACTTTTGCTCAGGGTTGCATAGTAAGCAGATTTGAACTCAGGTGTGTTGCTCTCCAACGTCTAGGCATTTAGTCACTATGCTATGTTGCCTTTTGATTTAAAAAAAAATATCTTCAGGATATTTGTATAAAAGATATTTTTCTAATGCATAAAATATGCATGCCCTATAACTGGGTTTCAATCAAATATCATGAATGTATTGGAGGACTGGAGGATCATTCTAAATTTACTTTTTTCTAATTATAAGTTTTAGGGAAGGTAGTTCCAAGTTCTTTATGTAGTATTGTGTCTTAAAAGAGCTATAATTGAGAAATCTTTTTATTTTTATTATTTATTTGTTAAAAATTTTTAAATGTTTATTTTTGAGAGGGAGGAGAGGGGCAGAGAGACAGAGGGAAACACAAAATCCAAAGCAGGCTCTAAGCTGTAAGCTGTCAGTACAGAGCCCATCTGGGACTCGGACCCACAAACTGTGAGATCATGACTTGAGCTGAAGTCCAACACTCAACTGACAGACCCACCCTGGCACCCTTAGAGTCAAGAAATCTTAAATTGAGAACAAAGTGTTTGAAATTCACAAGAGACTGAGGAGGCATAATAGCTGTCTGTCAGTGGTTTTTCCAGGGATCACTTGTAGTGCTTGCTAAATATACAGCTTCTGATTTCCCCCTCTAGACATATTGAATCATAATTTCAGGTGTGGGGATCTTAAAAGTTTGCAATTCCAGATATTTTCCTCTCAAAATTCCTCCCAGGTAGATTCTTAAAAAAAAATTTTTTTTTCATGTTTATTTATTTTGAGGGAGAGACAGAGTACGAGCGGGGGTGGGACAGAGAGAGGGAGATACAGAATCCAAAGAAGGCTCCAACCTCTGAGCTGTCAGCATAGAGCCTGATGTGGGGCTTGAACTTGTGAACTGTGAGATCATGATGTGAGCTGAAGTCAGATGCTTAACTGACCGAGCCACCCAGGCACTACCTCCTCCAATCCCCTAGATAGATTCTTAAGGAAATTAGAATTTGAGAATCACCAACTTTGTGGGCCAGCAGTTATTTTCTGAGGGTTCATAGGGTAGGAATAAGAATACTAGTAGAGGGACACCTGGGTGGCTCAGTCAGTTAAGTGACCAACTCTTGATTTTGGCTCAGGTCATGATCTCAGGACCGTCAGATCGAGCTTCATATCAGGCTTCATGCTAAGCATGGAGCTTGCTTGCAATTCTCTCTCTGCCTTGCTCCCCTGCTCCTGTTTGCTCTTGCTGTCTATCTCAAAATAAATAAATAAACATTAGAAAAAGAAAGAATATTAATAGAAGTTACAAAGGGCTAGATTTTGGCTTAGGGTGGAAAATTTCTGGCGATTAAAGCCACTAAATAAAATGGGTTTCATAGAAGATGGCAGTTTTCCCAAGAGAAGAAGCTGAAGATCATTTATGAACTACTGCTACTATTATTTAAATTAGAAAAATGTACCCTTTCTTTGAGATGATTTACGGCCATCAGCTGAGAAATTGACAAAACAAATATAAAATTGTGTCATAGGCAATGTGCCGGAGCATATGGTAGATATAGTCGAGGTGGTTCATTGGTATGGTCTAAGGGCACAGCAGTTGGTGTTGGTGGACCTATAGTTGAATCTTGGCTGTAATATTGACTGTGTGATCTTGAACGAATTATTTCATCTGTTTGAATGTAAGTGTCCTCACCTGCAAAGTTATAACAATAGTACCTATTCTACTGGTTATTATTTAAGTTCTATAGTTTAAATGAGATATTGGTAACATTGTGGAAACTAGTACTTGGCACATGAGAGCTACTCAGCTTTTCTCTTATGTTTTATGTAGAGCACTGATTCTTAATTTAGGGTCTCAGATGCAGCTGGAGGGGAGTAAAGTGTAGAGAAGGAGTGAGAACTTATTGTAAGGAGAACCCAAAATTCATATGTTCACCTAGAAGACTGTAGGTGGGATAATTACAGATCTTGCATATGTACATGCAACTATTTAAAAAAATATGAGGTGTTTATTATAATTACATTGAAAGCTTATTTAAAAGTTTTACTGAAGGGGCACCTGGGTGGCTCAGTCGGTTGAGCATCCGACTTCAGGTCAGGTCATGATCTCATGGTTCACAAGTTCAAGCCCCAAGTCAGGCTACGTGTTGACAGCTCAGAGCCTGGAGCCTTCTTTATATTCTGTGTCTCCCTCTCTCTTTGCCTCTCCCCTGCTCGTTGTCTGTCTCTGTCTCTGTCTCTGGCTCTCTCAAAAATAAATAAAACATTAAAAAAAAGAAAATTTTGTATTTACATGTATGTATGTATTTACTGAATACATAGCAGCTATTTCAACAAATGTGTTATAAAGTTACAATAATTAATAAGCGTCTACCTCATAGGACTATGGCAATTAAAAAATTAGTCCATGTAAAATATTTAGCCCAGTATCTGGAACATGGTTTAATTAACTGTTAGCCATGATAATGACAAAGATAACAAAGGTGATAGTGATGATGGTGATGTTGATGATAGAAATGTAGGCATGTGTGGGAGTCTTGGAAATTTTTGGTGTTAAAAACGTATCCTTAGAGACTTCCATTTCTGGCAAAATGGCAAACTAGATGAGCTGAAAACTCTCTTGCTACAAAATACCTAGAAATTTTGGGCAGAATTGAACAAATATCTTTAAGCACATTGCAGAGCTCACAAGAAAGTAAGACAAATCCCAGGGACCAAAGTAGAAAGGGGAACTGAAAACCAGAATGGTCATTTTATGAGTTGCTGCTGCAGTTGGTTGATAGGCTCAGTTACAAAGAAGCTCAGATTCATAGCCATCCAGTGACAAGATATGAGGCTTGGGGACATGAAAATTGGGGCTTTGGAACCGAGACTCACATATTAAAGTTAGAACCCACAAAGACCACATTCTAGAGAAGGGAGATCAGAAAAAAAACAATCAGCCTTATTTGTATAGGGAGGTATCTCAACATGGGTACTGAGAGGTGGGTGGAGAGAAAGTCTTTCTTTCTAATGGTTTATAATCTTGGGCCTGCCTACATGTAGGTCTGTTATTTGAATTTACATTACCTGAGTTACATGGGAACTTCCCCGAGCCTGTGATTCTTGAATGGATATGTGTAATCAAATCGTGTATCATCCAGGAATGCAAGGATAATTTATTATTAGAAAATCTATAATGTAATACACTGCATTAGCAGACGAAAGGAAGAAATATGACTATCTCACTAGATAAAAAGATGCAACAACAGCATTTGAAAAAACTCAACAACCATCTTTAAAAAATAACTCTTAAGTCGAGAATAGAGGAGAACTTCTATATCCCTTAAAATGTATCATTTGAAGACCTGTAACGAATGTTATACCCATAGTAAAAGATTAAAAGCAATCCCTTTATACTTATGTAACAACATAGGATATCTGTCATTCAGTTCCACATGTCCTAGAGGTCTTAGCTGAAAAAGAAAGCAGAAAAAAGGGCACAAGAACTATAAAGGAAATACCAACCTTGTCTTTATTCCCAGACTAGTACAATGCATTATGCATTTTTAGTAATAGCAGTCTAAATGCCTATCGGTAGAAGAGTAGATAAATAAATTGTAACCTATTCCTCAGCATAACACCATTTCATTGTGGTCACGAGTGTGGGCTTGAAATGCAGTCAGCTTGGCATCATTGCCGTTCCCTTCTTTAGTCACCTTTGTGTCACAGGGGGAAACCCGGAGCTGCATTTCCCAGCATCTCATTGCCACGCAATTCTAGGTTAGTCTTCCAGTGAGGGGCATTTGCATGAATTTATAATGGAAGGAAGACAGAGTTCTTAACCGGCAGTGGCAGTTGGAAGAAATTAATTTATCAGCCCTGTTGAGAAAGCTTTTGCAACTCACTTGATCCGGGATAGTAGACACGGTTGTTGTCAGCCACCTCCTAGGTTCATGCACAGAGGGTTGTGCACGCAACATAATGGTCACTGACCGCTCTCTTGGCCATTGTTCCCCCCAGTCTTCCAACAGTGATAGACACCTCTAATTCTGTGTATCAAATCCCTTTCTGCTTAGAGTATCTCGACTCGTTCTGTGTTCCTAACCAAACTCTGACATATTGAGTTATGTACACCAACATGGAAAAGTTACAAAAACATGTGTTTGAGTGGATAAAGTGAACCATGAAATTTTCTGACAGAACTAAAAAATGCGCAAAGCAATATTTCATAATGTAAATGGATACATACACATGTAGTAAAAGTTTAAAAACATTCAGAAGAACAATAAAGAACGAATGCGAGCACAATGGCTTCCTTTTAGGAGTAGAGAAAAGGATAGTCATTGCGGACGCTTGTACGGCGGATTTCAGTTATCTGCATGTATGTATTTACATTATTTTCTAAAAATTTTCTGGGGTAACATGGAAAATTTGAAAGTTTGAGCAAAGCTGGATGCTCTTTATATTATTCTTTATATTTGTCCCTCTGTGGGAATAATTAGAATGAAAAGGTATCTAGTTTTTGAAAATCATGGTATTTGCCATTGGATTTGATGACCTCTAAGCCTAAATTTTCAGCTCTGAGATTTAAAAAAAGTAATAATTTTCAAAATGAAGTGTGTGAAAATGACAGATTATGTGAGTTATGTTTTAAACATTTACCTATACATTTGGTAGAATCAGAATTTTGAAACCACAAAGGGAAGACTTATACATTTGTGAAAAGTTTAATTTATATTTGAAAAAATGATGAAGTGTATTTATTATTTCACTTTTATCAGTAGTACTCCACATTTAATTGAAGACAAATACACTTAGTAAAAAATACAACATTGTCGATATTGGATGGACTACTTAAATTTGTTATTTGGTTTGGAAATGTTGTATATGATTTTCCCTTAAGTGTTATTCTTCTGTCTTGTTTATAAAATTACTTTAGAAAAAACCCATGGAACAGTTATTTTTGGTTTATGAACTTCTTGACAAAGCAATTGGTGGAATCAATTTGAGTTGTGAGTTAAGTACTTTGCCAAATGGATCGTCAGTGATTGACCATTGCTATACCAAGGTAAGCAGACTTTAATGTACGTTAGATTTGAGTGTTACTTAGCTCGGCCGAGGGCTGGCCTTGCAAGTAGGTGAGTAAAGCATGATTTGTGATGGCCTCGCTCTCACAGGCCAGAAATCTACTCCCCTCTTCCCAGAAGAAATCAAGGAGAATGAGGAGTCTTTAAATTTTTATTGAAGAGGCCACTGGTGAACATGAAAAGCAGGTTTATTAGTGTGCAAACCAGATTGCAAAGGTTTGAGAAGTGAGCAGAATTTAATGGCTTGGAGTAAAATGATAACTTGAGTGATAATAGGATAGAGTTATTTTTAGTGCGTTTTGATAATTGCATTTCTTTTTTATTTTTACTCTAATTCTATCAAAGTATACCCAGGATGTAGATGGAGACATCTGCAAACCAGTCACACCGAATAGTTTCATGATGGATTTGCATCTTGAACTAATTCAAGCCCAGCACCGAATAGCTGTTGTACTTCTTGACCAGTTGCAAGGTATCATCAAAGCAGATAATTTGTCCTGCATCAATTTTAAGATAAGTTCAAGTATAGAATCGATTTAATTTGTAAATTATGTTCCTTTTGACAGAGTGTTTCCCAGATAAATTTCATCATTTTATTTTATTTTCCCTGATTGATATCAATGGTTACCTTTCATTATTGCTTTATATCCTACATAGCAAATCCATTAGTAAACTTCCAAAAAATTAAGTTAATTTTTTTTGAAATATAGTAAATTATTGATATTTTGTTAATTAAATCAAATATAATTATTGAGTGCCTACTAAGATCCAGGAACCATATTATATTTGGTGTGAAAAAGATACAGCCTCTAATTTTGATCTTCTAGATACGTAAGCCAATTGTAACACAATTGTAATACAATACTTGTATTATTTATTGAGATTAATAAATGTAACAGAAGTGGGCTCAGAGTGTTTGTTATGGGCACACAGAAGAGGAGAGTCAGGGATGGCTTCCTAGAAGAGGCTCCCTGAAGAGTTGACCAGAAGGCTAGTAAATATCTTTATGATGAAGATCAAAAAGGAAGCTGTAATTTGGAGAGAGAAAGTAGCCTTTAGCAAGCTGGAAACCAAACAGTTGTATGGTGCAGTTTAGGAACTGCTGGAATTCTCTTATGGCTGGAATGAAGAGCACACATGGGAGAATGACACAGACAAGCCTGCCAAGGTAAACCCCAGTTACATCTAAATGGCTAGGGGGTTTATATTTATCCTGGAAGCTATTGAAGACCTTAGAAAGACATCTGTAACAGCAACATCAGAACACACAGGACCTGGATCTAACTTCTTTTGGTCTCATTATTAGGTAAAGGAGTCAAAATATTTTTTAAAAAGGTGTCAATAATAACACTAGTGTGCATCCAGATAATACATTTGAGTTTCAAAATGAGACTTAACATCATTAGGTCTAAAAACTAAGGTTAAATTCTGATAAAGGTAAGTTACTCTTGGCATGATTATAAAGCCAAATATTCATTTAACTACTACTCCATTATAAATTACTAATTATAGAATAGAACGCAGTGTTCCAGCCTAACACAACCTCTGATTTCTGTCTAATGTATTTTTTTTTAATATTTATTTTTGAGAGACAGAGCATGAGCAGGGGAAGGGAAGAGAGAGAGGCAGACACAGAATCTGAAGCAGGCTCCAGGCTCTGAGCCGTCAGCACAGAGCCCGACGCGGGGCTCGAACTCACAGATCGTGAGATCATGACCTGAGCCGAAGTCGGCCGCCCAACCGACTGAGCCACCCAGGCGCCCCTGTCTAATGTATTCTAATTTGAAGGGATACATGCACCCCGATGGTTGTAGCAGCATTATCAATAGTAGCCAAATTATGGAAAGAGCCCAAATGTCCATTGACTGATGAATGGATAAAGATGTGACACACACACACACACACACGCACACGCACATGCACACGCACACGCACTCTGGAATGTTACTCAGCCAAAAAAAAAAAAAAATGAAATCTTGTGATTTGCAATGATGTGGATGAAGCTAGAGAGTATTATACTAAGCAAAATAAGTCAGTCAGAAAAAGACAAATACTATATGATTTCACTCATATATGGAATTTAAGAAACAAAACAAACAATGATAAGGGGAAAAAAGTCCAACTAAGAAACAGACTCTTAACTGTAGAGAAGAAACTGATGGTTACCAGAGGAGAGGTGGGTAAGGATGGGTTAAATAGGTAATGGGGCTTAAGGAGCGCACTTGTAATGAGCACCAGGTGTTGTATGTAAGTGTTGAATGACTGATTTGTATACCTGAAGCTAATATTACACTGTATGTTAACTAACTGGAATTTAAATAAAACCTTGAAAAAATAAGGCATTCAGATGTCACATCATATATACAACTAAATAGATTTAATCAAATGCTTGTTAATGAATTAATTACCCCCCCAGGTTATTAAAATATAATTGACAGCATTGCGTAAGTTTAAGGTGTACGGCTGTGTTGATTTGATACACTAATATATTGCAAAGTGATTAGCCAATGCCTTCCCCATGTCACATAATTACCATTTCTTTTTTGTGGTAAGAACACTTAAGATTTACTTACTTAGCAATTTTCAAGTATATTCTACAGTATTATTAACTATAACCACCATGCCATACGTTAGATCCCTAGAACTTATTTATCTTATCACTGAAGGTTTGTAGCCTTCGACCAATATCTCTTCATCTCCTTCCTGTCCCCTTCCAGCCCCTGGTAACCACCACTCTGTTTCTACGAATTCAGCTTTTTTAGATTCCACATATAAGTGATATCACACATCATTTATCTGACTTATTTCACGTAGCAGTATGCCCTCAGAGTCCATCCATGTTATTGCAAATGGCAGGATTTCCTTTCTCACGGATGAATAATATTCCACAGTGTATATATATATATATATATATAGTGGTGGTGGTATTTTTTCTACCATATATTCTTTATCCATTCATCCACTGACAAACACTTAGGTTATTTCCATATCTTGGCTATTGTGAATAATGCTTCAGTGAACATGGGAGTGCAGATATCTCTTTGAGATCTTGTCTTCATCTCCTTTGGAAATACACCCGGAAGTGGGATTTCTAGATTGTGTAGTAGTTCTATTTTTAATTTTTGGATGAGCCTCCGTAGTGTTTTCCACAGTGACTGAACCAATCTACATTCCCACCAACAGTGTACAAGGGTTTCCTTTGTTCCACATCCTCACGAACAATTGTTATCTCTTGTCTTTTTTATAATAGTTGTTCTAGTAGATGTGAAGTGATAACTCATTGCGGTTTTGATTTGCATTTTCCTGATGATTAGTGATGTTGGGCATCTTTTCATGTATCTGTTGGCTGTTTGTCTTCTTTGGAAGAATGTCTATTCAGATGGTCAGTCATTTTAATTGGATTATTTGCTTTTTTTTGTTTTTTGTTTTTTTTTTTTTTTGTTTTTTTTTGCTATTGAGTTGTATGAGTTCTATAAATATTTTGGATATTAATCCTTATCAGATATATGATTTGTAATTTTTTTAAAAATGTTTATTTATTTTTGAGACAGAGAGAGACAGAGCATGAGTGGGGGAGGGGCAGAGAGAGAGGGAGACACAGAATCCAAAGCAGGCTCCAGGCTCCAAGTTGTCAGCACAGAGCCTGACGTGGGGCTCGAACTCACACACCGCGAGATCATGACCTGAGCCGAAGTCAGACACTCAACCTACTGAGCCACCCAGGCGCCCCAAATATATGATTTGTAAATATTTTCTTCCCTTCTGTAGGTTGCCTTTTCATTTTGTTGGTTATTTCTTTTCTTTCTTTCTTTCTTTTCTTTTCTTTTCTTTTTTTTTTTTTTTGCTGTGCGGAGCTTTTTCATGTGATGTAGTCCCATTTATTAGTTGTTATTACTTGTGCTTTTGCTGTCAGATACAGAAAGAAAGAAATAATTGCCAAGACCAATGTCAAGAAGTGTTTGTTCTATGTTTTCTTCTGGGAGTTTTATGGTTTCAGTTCTTAGGTTTAAATTTTTAATCCATTTTTCAAGTTAATTTTTGTAAGTGGTATAAGAGGTCCAATTTCATTCTTCTGGATATGGATATCCAGTTTTCCTAACACCATTTATTAAAGAGACTTGTCTTTTCCCCACCAAATATTCTTTGCTCCATTGTCTAGTATTCATTGGGCATATTCACATGTATTTATTTCTCTTCTTTTAGTCTGTGTCTATTTTCATGCCAGTACCATACATGTTTTAACTACTATTGCTTTGCAGTACTGTTTGGAGTCAAGAAGTTTGATACTTCCAGTTTTGCTCTTCTTTCTCAAGCACTTCTTTGTTTTGGTCCATGAATAGATGCTCAATTTCTGTAATTGAATGTAGAGGGGGGAGGGATGTCATATGCTGCCGCGATGTTTTATCTTACCATACTAACAAAGTATTTTCAAAATTATTAAACCAATACCACCATTAACAACAAACCCACTAAATAAGTTTAGGATTTTGTTGCAGTTCATTTTTTCTTTATAATATATCACGTGTTAGAGAACTGTGTTCAAATTTAATTGAATTAATTTTATTTTTTCTATGGTTATGTTTCCAGTTGGTATATACTTAGGACCACGTGCTTGTATTTGCATTCTGTTTACATAAAACTTGCCTTTTCTTCATTCTTTTTCCCTTTATAGTTTTTGTCCTCTTACATTTTATTTTCAACATTTACACTATTTCAAAGTCTGTTTCTTAAAAGACCTGCTGAATGTAGAGGGAAGCAAATAAAATGAAAATATTTCTGTGTCATCATATATATTTTTTTCAATGGTGCTACTTAGAATAAGAACCTTGAATATTCTTTGATTTTAAAATATTTGGACTACAAATGTATTTCAAAATGTGAATGGCATTTATGTGTCAGGTTTCTTTAAGAAAACTAGCCTATAATTCTCACTTAGCAGCTATATTATCTTCGGTAGTAAAGTGGGGTCTGTTTACTTATAGAGGTACTAACTAGTTCATTCTCTAATTATCATCCATAAATCTTTGAAGGCTAAGTGATGCTCTGAGTTTTTATCAGAGACCATTTAATAATAATACTGATGGTAGACTTGAGCTCAAATATGAATGGGCTTAGTTATTGTTCCTTTGCAATATCCCTGGGTCTCCTTGATGTTTTTCTCCACTTATTGAACTATCACTCTAGCAAAGATTTTCATTTTTTCCCTTCTTTCTTCATCCTTGCATGCTGCTGCCAGACTAATGTTGTCTAAATACTGCTTCTGTCATTCTCATTCAAGAACTTTACAGTGGTTGCCTGTTGAGGGCAGTAGCATTAAATATGACTTATCTGTGTTGGGCATTCAGAGTTTTCTTGCAATCTCATCCTTCTTATCTCCAACTATTATAACCATGAGAGCTATCACTTAATTAGCACTTATAATACACCAGGTACTGAGAGAATGATGCATTATTTTCTGCTTTATGTTGCTGTCTCCATGCAGAGAAATTCCCTTATCCTTCACCATAAAGAAACTTTATATCCTTTAGGTAACTTTTGGCATATTTTCATCTATCTTCATCTCATGGCATTAGCACGAATAATTAAACCTCAATAACAGGGGTCTATTGTCAAGTTACTACAAATACCTTCACATACCTCTAAGAAACAAAATATTGCCTGATCCCTTGAGGACCAGACCTAGAAAATCAAAATCAGAGCAACGTTCTCCATCTTCCTGGGCCAGGATGCTTTTATTCTCTTCTCCATCATCCACTCTTCCCAAGACCACCATGATGGCCCATTCCAACTGTGCACCAGGATCTCTCACTGCCCATAGTCAGCTGGCAATAACTTGTGTGTTAGTTGAGAATCTTGAGAGAGGAGAGTGGAGGTCTTCATGGGGGTACTCAGAGCTCTTACGGGGATCATGGTAAAGCAGTTTTAAAAAAGTTTATATAAAGGAAAGTGAACAAAAGCAGATTGGATCCTGTTTATCAACTTTCAAGATGATTTTATTTGAGATAAGATAGCAAGTTAAATATTTTTATAATTTGAACATTTTGATGTCCTCAGGCATACTGTGGCAAATGAAAGAGAACTTTTCAATTAAACCGCATTTATTTGTAGATTGTTGTAGATTTGTTTGAATTTTTATCTATTAATGAAAAAAGAAATGACATATGAGAGGAAGCAGTAATTTTACAAATAGATAGTTACCCTCTAATGTTTGGAGAATATGCCCTTTTTGGGGCACAAATCTAACTGTAACGGCAATCTTCTCCTTCAGTTTTGCAGACTCCAACTGCTAGCAAGCATGTGTCTACTAAAGATCCAAAAAAACTGAACCAATCTAGAAGCATTGACTGTTTTACAGGTAATTAAAATTGGGATAAACTGTTTTTCCAAAAAATTTAAAGATAGTTTTTATGTTTCCCTTTTGGTAAAAATGTGTGTTTTCTGTTTCAGAATTAAGTGTAATGAATAAAATAAAGAAGAATAAGCTATCCAAAGCAATTTACTTGATGCAGAAGGCTCTTCTAATATTTGAGGAAGATGCAACCTCTTCATGTTCACACAACTTTTTGATGGTAACAACATGCCATTACTTTTTTTTTTTTTTACTCCTGACATACAACCATTGTTAAATGAATGATTTAGTTCTCTTTGCTAAAAATAATGTGTTCATTAGATTATGAACTTTCAGGGTCTCTATATCTAGTCCTCCCTTTTGAGAAATAGAATGGTTCTGAACAGGGAAACTATATTGCCAGTCCTAAACTCTCCTGAAATGAGAGATCCTCTCTCTGTATTTTCTGTTTGTAGGGGCAACTTACATTGGAAGCCAAATAAAATCAGAAGGATTAAAAATAAGGGACACTATAGAATTTAAATGACACTATGCTAGCATAATGCATTCTTTACCGTGGAATTAAAATACTCAAGTCCATTGGCTCAGTATCTCCTCTCAGGTGGTATTGCTAATTTATGGACCAAATGCCTTATTATCTTACTCTGGCCTAGAAATTGTTCTGTCTTCTTGCCAATTCATAGTATATTGATTTTAGAGTTTAAATTCTTGAGGGCAAGAATTCTTGTATAGTATAGTATATCAATATATCATAGTATATTGATTTTAGAGTTTAAATTCTTGAGGGCACATTTCAAGTTAGGAGATTTTTAAAAAATTTGTCCCTCTGTATTACTCATAAAAATGTGATTATTTGCTGAGTGAATGGCACATGGTGAAGTAGAGAATAATGATACAAATAGTTTGGCTGATAAGTGAAAAAAAAAGTAGGTCAAAACTAGAGAGATCATACAGAGTTTACGAGAAAAAGCTTAGCACATTTATATAATGAGAATGAAGAACCAGAAGAAAAGAAATTGAAGATATGAGAGGGGTTAATAATAGGGCAGAATCCTATTAGAAGGGGGAAGGAGATGAGATTGAAAAAGTGATAAAGTGATTGTCTTCAGTGGAGGGTGGGCTGCAGGGCAGACTCCTCATCCTCTGATATGAAAGGAAAGGAAGAAAAGATAAATGTAGATTAGAGTAAGCCTGTTGGCGTGGAGGCAGAGGGTTGAGTTGATGCCTTCTTATGCCAATCATCTGATAGAGTAGGAAGCAAGGGATATCTGCCAACAGTGGAGAGCAAGGGTGGACAGTTGGACTGAAGAAAGAGAAAATGGTTACAGAGTGGAGAGGAATGAATGAGGAAAGGAGGAGGAAGCTGACTCTGGGTCAAAGGACTGGCCAGGACAAAGTTCTAGCCGAAGTTGAAGACCTTGAATTTTTTTTTTTAATTTTTTAATGTTTACTTATTTTTGAGAGAGAGAGAGACAGAGCATGAGTGGGAAAGGGGCAGAGGAAGAGAGAGACACAGAATCCAAAGCAGGCTCCAGGCTCTGAGCTGTGAGCACAGAGCCCGATGTGGGGCTCGAACTCGTGAACTGTGAGATCATGACCTGAGCTGAAGTCGGACGCTCAACTGACAGAGCCACCCAGGCGCCCTGAAGACCTTGAATTTTTAAGAAGCCCCATCTGCACATGACATTATCCTGGTGTGTTATTTTTAGTATCTGTGACAGCAGAATATTTGTGACAGAGATATGTACAGGGCTGGATTTTTACAAATGATAGTATGGGTTAAAATTTCATAATAAAAATGGAGGGGAGAAGGAAGTGACACCTTCAAGGTCTTTAAAGACTTGGTGACTAGGAGGATGTCAAGAAACGAGACATCTCTGTGAGGTCAGAGACCAGAAAATCAGAGTCTGAGAGAGCTGGAAGGATAGGTGTTTGAGGTCAGGAAGTGGGATATTGGAATTTAAGATTTCTGATATATAGCACTCTCTGATCATCTGTCCATTACTTCATTCATGCAAAAAATATTTTTGAGTACTTACCATCCATTCAGCAAATATTTATTGCACATTGTGAGTCTGGTATTATGCTGAGTACAGGGGATAAAAACAAACTAAAATCCTTTATTTATTCAACAAAAATTGATGGATTGCCTTCTCTTTGTGCTCCCTGCCTTCAATATAAATCCATCTGTGGGAACATAGATAAGTAAGTTGGTAATTATGGGTCACTGCCATAGATGCTTTCATTGTAGAGTGCCAGGGGAATTAGGCAGAGGAGTACCCACCCCGGCAGTGGGTAATGTTTAAGGAAACATCCAGAAAAAGAATCGTGGGGGTGCCTGGGTGGCTCAGTCGGTTGGGTGTCCAACTTCGGCTCAGGTCATGACCTTGCGGTTCCTTGGGTTCAGGCCCTGTGTTGGGCTCTGTGCTGATGGCTCGGAGCCTAGAGCCTGCTTTGGATTCTGTGTCTCTCTCTCTCTCTCTCTCTCTACCCCTCTCCTGCTCATGCTCTGTCTGTCTGTCTCTAAAAATAAACATTAAATTAAAAAAAAAGAATCATGAAGTTGAATACTGACCGACAGGCAGAGAAAGAGGAAGACAAAGGGTGGAAATGATATTACAGGAAGAGAAAACAACATGTACAAAGTTCCTGAAGCTAGTGGTCCTTTAGGTCTCAGTGTCATAGAAGCACAGAGACAACGACAAAGGGGAGGGCTGGGTATTGGGATAAGATGGTAAGAAGAAGAGACCAGAGAGGAAGTCTGAGGATTTTGGATGGACTGATGCTATTGATATTCAAGATTGGTAAGTCCATCCTGGCAGTATTAGGGAAGAGTCTTATTAAATTTGAATATCTAGCATTTGAATGAAGGAGTCTGATGATGGTTTGGATAGTCTCAGCTGACTGGTGCCTGATTTTTGTTGGAAGACTTTGGGGTGCGTTCAGATTCATTTTCTCATCAGATGCTTCTGTAGCCCCTTGATACTATCTAGTACTTGGAGGATACTAATACTTCAGTCCTATTTCTATGTCAAATAAAACTTATTGTTCTTTTAGAACTGTTTCTCTCAGGAGTAATTTTGTGGCTTCTCAGAGCCTGGAGAGAATAAAGCCTCTTGGATTTTCCCTTTTGTTTTATTATGACTCAATCTGGTCTTCGTACTGTCATAATATGCTCATTCCCCTGTTATATCTCCATCTTCCTACCTTTGACACTGGGGGACACACTGGAGTTGTGAGAAGTCTGAAGTTTTCATGCTTTTCTCCTTGTGGGTCTTTTCCTTCTATTTCTTAAGTGAAACTATTTTGACTTAAGAAAAATTGCAAGTATAATGTCCTCTTAGGATAGAATCAGGAAATGCATTTTTTTTGTGGGGTCCTCCATAAGGAATTTCACCAACTAGGAACATGTCGAATATTTATTTAGAAGTTCTGAAATCTTCTATAGCCACCTCTGCTCCTCACTGGTAGTTTTTTATCCAAGTGGCTTAATGATCAGTCCTTAGAGTACTCTTGTAAACAATGATGTTATGGCTCAAATAATTGCCAAACTTGCTCTCTTTAAAGAAGACAAATAAATTTCTTTCCCTTGGCAATCATTTTCTGCTGGGGTATATTACAGAATGGTTTACATTATCATGATTTTGTAATAAAGTTATCCCCAGATCAGTAACTGATGTGTCACCTGATACCATAAAAAGGTTTGAAAAGTCTGGGTCTTTTCAGAACTCTTAAATAATTCATACCCGGTTTTAGTTTTTCAGAAGTTTCCTGACCTTGTGGAGCTGCATAATCTCATCAGGTGTCCATTTTATTCCTAGTCAGTTAAAAGTGGACCAACTTGTTGCCAGGAGTGAGAGACAAACCTTTGGTAATAGCTTGTTAGCTTTCTAAATGAAATGACTGGTCTCTTTTTTGATTATGGAGATTCTACCCCCCCTCCCTTTTCCTGTCTTGGTTATGGGTTTCTGGAAGTCCATGTTGACTTTTTGTTACAAAATGTACCACAGATTTACTTTCATGGATTGCACTTGGAACTAGTCTCAGATGTCCTTGGTCTACTTCTGATCAAATAGAGCACTCACTGCTCTTAGTCCACTTCAGAGTCTGCCAGCCAAACATTCATATCTGTACAGATGGGGTTTCTCATTGGGAAGAGGAATATTCCTCAATCCAAGTGGTAAGGGTAACAGCACAGGGTTGTATACTGTTTTTTGTTCAGCATCTATTTCCCCTTCCAAATATCGCCTTTTGAGGAATTCCTTCTTCCCTTTTAGATGTAGTCAGATGGGACTTTTCAGAGGCTTTCTTCTCTACTAGCCAATCAGAGGTCTAGTAATGTGAGCCAGACCAATTGGTGGCTCCTTCCTTGAATCTGGATCTTGAATAGAGGGATAAAAAGACAAATGCCATTTGGCATTCGTTCTTTCCAATGCTTGTGTCCTGATCACACTGTTGTGGTTGTGTTCTAGACCCTCCTGCCTCTTGAGACCCGCTATGGTCCTGGCCTCGTTTTCCTATTGCTACTGTCACAAGGAAGCCCGACTGATGCATCTACTTTTCTCCTAATTCTATTTGTAGGAACCTAAGCAAATTTGCAGTTGAGATGATGTTAACAGTTCCCAAATTCAGTCAAATTGCTTCAACTCTAAGCAAAGGAGCAGATGATGATGATGGTGATGGTGATTGTAACTGACATCTTCTAATTTTATTGTCCTATAATAAAGGAGCCCAGATCACTTGACGTTCTAATAACTCCTAGCTTTACTATTTCCTGAATTTACACCTTCACGTCTCCTACATACACCACTCTATTAACTATGTTAATGGTAATTGGATTACTAAGTATAATTATTCTTCTTATTTTATAGCATTTTAGTCAAATCAATCCTGTTTGTTTTTGGGGAGAAGAATGTATGTAAATCATTTTTTTCAGAGATCTTATCAGTTGTTTTTAATTGTTCCATGTTGAAGTCTTCCCTATAAAGAGCAAATCCTTTCTGATTCAGACCCCATCCCATGAAGTCATATTTTGACCCTCTAGACTTCAAACTTTTGCCAGGAGATTTTAGCTAATTTACATTTCAAGTTTTAAGGGTATTTCATAGGAAACTTCATCCAGGTTGCCTTTCCATACTTCTTTTTAACTTAGCTTTGTATTAAGACAAGATACATAGTGGTTAGGAGTATAGGGTCTTGGGTTAAAGTTTTGGTTCTGCCACTGACTAGCTGTATGACCATGGTCAAGTTACTCATGCTCTCCTAAGTTTTAATTTCTTCATATGTAAAATGGGGGTTCTTGAGAAGATTCAAGGAAATGATGCATGTAAAATGCTTAGCATTTGGCACAGAACAAGCAGTCAATAAATGTTAGCCATTATTATTACTACTACTACTTACTACTACTACTACTTACTACTACTACTACTACTACTACTACTTACTACTCTGTTTTCCACTGTAAACATTCTGGAACATTCTGTTTTTATCATATCAGAACTATCGTTTGGTGTTCTAGATATACTTTCCTTTATTAAACTGTATATTTCTTTTTGTGTTTTCTCTGAGATTGATCATATAAATTGTATATTTTATTCTTAGCAATAAAAAAAGATTCCTTTCCTGGATTCTTGGATATGACTTAACCTACTTTTCATCTCCTTCTAAAATGTATGTAATAGTGCTGAGAATCCAGAATATATCTCAGGAGGTCTACTAGACAAGTAATAAATATGGCACTTTTTTATTCCAGTCTTACAATAGTTTTTCATGGATAGTTGTTAATCATGACCTTGAAGATTGCATTATATCTTTCCCTAAGTGTTTTGCTGCCCTGTGGGTATCAAATGTATTTAATGTCAATCTGTCCTCGTAAGCATTGGGTAACTTCTAAAAGGAGGCAAGTCTGTTTCTTTAATAGGAACTGTAGGCAGAGAGACAATAGTACTTTGGACTTCAGTACTATTGGTTTATGGCAAAAAAGAATCTTTTTTGGTGGACATATTTTACAACATGTTGGACATGTTATAGGCAACGGTCATGTCCATACTGAGAATATTTTCCCTTTTTACAGTTGAATAGAGCTGGTTTCATGGGAATTTTTCTTTCTTGAGTTTTTGGGACTACTTTTCTGGTAATATTTTTTCCTTTTATTTGAGGAACCCCCTTTAAAAAGCTTTAACCACTTTCTTTTTAAAAAATTGATGTATAATTGATACATAACATTATATTACTTTCAGGTACACAACATATGGTTCGATATCTGTATATATTGCTAAATAATCACTGCAAAAAAATCTTGTTAACTTATGTGTCTGTCATAAGTTACAAAAGTTTTTTTCTTGTGATGAGAACTTTTCAAATTTACTCTCTTCAAAACTTTCAAATAGGGAATACAGTATTATTAGCTGTAGTCACTGGTCTGTACATTACACCCCCATGGCATACTTATTTTATAACTGGAAATTTGTACCTTTCAACCCCCTTCACCCATTTTGCCCCACCTCCCACCCCCAACCTCTGGCAACCACCAATGAGCTTGTTTTTTTTCAGATTCCACATGTGCTTGGCATCATCTGGTATTTGTCTTTCTCTGACTTATTTCACTTAACACAATGCCCTCAGGGTCCATCTGTGTTGTCTCAGATGGCAAGATTTCATTCTTTATCTATGGTGGAATAATATTCATATATATGAATTATGTATTCATATATATAATGTGTCTTGGCTATTGTAAATAATGCTGCAATGAATACAGGGGTACAGATACTTTTTCTAATTAGTGTACTAATTAGGTCTTACCTTGACTACTATTATAGAATTTATCTAATTTACATAAATCAAGCCTGTTTTGACTTTCGTTACCTTTCATTTAAGACCTTAGTACTTTTATTAATCCATTTCAAATTGTGCCATGGAATCTGAGTTGGGGAATCTAAAGTTTGCCGGGGTCCTTGTTCTGGCGAATCTAGGGGTCCACGAAGGATGGACGGTCAGGCGAAATGAAGTGAGAGAGCCATGAGAGATGTTCGAGGCACCTAGGTGGCTCAGTTGGTTAAGCATCCAACTCTTGATTTTGGCTCAGGTCATGATCTCACAGTTTGGGAGTTCAAATGTGGAGCTTGTTTGGAATTCTCTCTCCCTCTCTTGCTGCCCTTCCTTCTCCCCACCCGCTCCCTGCTTTCTCTCTCAAAATAAAGAAATAAACATGAAAAAAATACAGATGCTCAAGCCCTACCCCTGGAGATTTTCATTGAATAGGTTTGGAGTAGGTATGGACTATCTTAATTTTTAAATAAACTCCATAGATGATATTGATCAATATTTGAAAAAATATTTGTGTCATGGCAGAAAGCAGGAAGTTTTAAAAAATCTCAGTTGGGTTCATGGATATGCAAAGAGAAGCTGCTAAAGTCAAGTCAGAAGATGCTAGTGTCCAACTGGTTTGCTGGAGCATGAACTGCTGAGGCAAATTTTGGACATAAGTGTAGAAAGCCCAGGGCAGTTGGCTAGCCAGTTGAGATGAGGTCAAAAGTAGTCTATGTTAATATTAGGGCCAGTGAACCAGTGCTGCTGGTGCATTTTACAGGCTGCACACATAATCCAGAGGGCAGAAATTTTTAAAGTGTTGGTCCCTTCCCTTGTGTTGCATAATTTTTCTTCAAGCTGATTTCACCTGTTCTTATGCAGCCTAAAATATCTTGGTCTCCACAGTCTGTGACGCAAATGAAGGTACATTAACATTTAATGTTCAAAATATAATAGCTTTCATCTCCCTTCTGTTCAAGTAGGAATTTCTTTAAAATTTTCCACAGTTATCTGGGAGGAATCACTTATCTTTTTCTGTTCAAGCTTCTTCCTCTTTTCCATTCTGGCCTCTTCCTCATCAAGCTCCTACCTGTTGTTGCCTTTCGAGGGAACCCTGCTCTAGTGGGCATATCTGTTCTCACAGGGAGCCAAATCTGGTCTTTCGTTTATGGTAGAGGGTGGAGAGGTCAATGAACCTCTGTCCAGCCCTGTAGCTGTTGTGTCCTCTGGGCTGAACTGTCACGACTGATGCCTTGACTCTATATAGTGTGTTAAGATACAGCTCCTTCAACGCCTCTCTTTCCATCCATTTTCTCCCATTTTTTTCTCAGTTTGGTTGAATGAGTGAAAAAGTAGAGATGGTAAAGAATAATAGATGCCATTCTTGATTGATTCGTTCATTCAATGATTCAAGTTATACTGAGCACCACGTGTTTGTAAATTAGCTTTGAGTCTAAACAGCTAAGGTTTTTGACATATAGGCCCTAGAAACATGGTTACCATTTAATACATTCCTTCTCACGTGATGGAATAATTATTCTATGCAGATGGCTAAGATTCTTAACTACAAATGCCAAAAAAATTTCAAGGCCTCCTTGCACAGAATAAGCGGAATTTAAAAACCCATTTATTATTACAGATACATTTTAATCACAACTAATGATTTGAGACCTTAATGCCAGCCATTTCCTACAAAAAATAAAAATGAGTTAATTCTGATCTCAATTTAGGTCAATCTTCATTTTAGGAAAAAATGTATGATACTACAGTTTTATAATCTACACTCCCACAGGGAACTGGTTTACTCACTCAGCTTTAAATATCACTTTGATGCAAATGACTTGTCGATCCTATCTCCAGTCTTACCCTTTCTTTTGAGCTCAAGTACACTTCTCCAAATGGAAGTTTTGAATTTAGGATGTCTGCTGCAGGGGAAACAGCCAGGTTTTTGTATCAGAGTGAAATGTATTTGAAATTTGGTAGGCAGACATTTGTCTTCTCATTTTCAGGATTTCTTTTCTTAAATTTATTAAATTGGCTGGAACTTCCAGAACAAAAAGGAATAGTGGCATTATGTCTCCTTCTGGATTTTATTGATAATTCTTTTAGTGCTCCTTTTAGTGCTTTAGTGCCTATTAGCCGTAAGTTTGGCTATTGGGTAAAATTAATATTTTTTCTCATGCTAAGGCAAGAGCTTTCCTGATTTATTGAGGTTTGCCACTCCCCCCATCTTCATTGAGGCATAATTAAATAAGCAATTTAATTATGAGCAAATAAAATTGTAATATCCTTAGAATGTACAACGTGATGATTTGATTTACGTATACAGTAGTCTCCTCTTATCTGTGGTTTTGCTTTCTGTGGTATCAGTTACCTGCAAGACAACCACAGTCCAGAAGCAGATGATTCTCCTGACGTATCGTCAGAAAGTCCGTAGTAGTCTAATGCTATGTCACAGTCCCTATGTCATTCATTCACTTCATCTCATCACATAGGCATTTTATTTTCTCACATTGTCACAAGAAGAGGATGAATACAGTACAATAAGATATTTTGAGACCACATTCATGTAACTTTTGTTATAATATATTGTTATAATTGTTCTATTTTATTATTAGTTATTGTTAATCCCTTAACTGTGCCTAATTTATAAATTAAACTTTATCATAGATAAATGTGTATGAGAAAAAGCGTAGTATATATAGGGTTTGATACTGTCTGTGGCTTCAGGCATCCATTGAGAGTCTTGGAATGTGTTCCCATGGATAAGCAGGGACTACTGTACGTTATGAAATGATTACCACAATCAGCTTAATTAACACATTTATCATATCATATGGTTACCTTTTTTTTTTTTTGAGTGAGAACACTTAAGATCTGTTTCTTGCCAAATTTCAAGTATGCAATACAGTATTATTAAGTGTAGTCACCATATTCGACATTAGATTTTCAATACTTATTCATCTCATAACTGGAAGTTTGTGCCTCTTGACCAAATCTCCTCTTTCCTCTCCCCAACCCTTGCCCTTGGCAACCACCATTCTACTTCCTGTTTCTATGTGTTTGACTTTTGTTTTTTTGGATTACACATACACATGATACCATACAGTATTTCTCTTTCTCTGTCTGACTCATTTCACTTAATATAATGCCCTCAAGGTCATACATGTCGCTCCAGTTGGCAGAATTTCTGTATTTTCTAAGGCTGAATAATATTCCATCGTATACATGTAACACAGTTTCTTTATCCATCAGTGGAAGCTTAAGTTGTCTTCATATCTTTGTGTGCATTCGAACAATGCTGCAATGAACATAGGAGTGCAGATACATCTTGAGATAATGATTTCATTTGCTTTGGATAAATACCTGGAAGTGGGATTGCTGGATCATATGATAGTTCTATTTTTAAGTTTTTTGAGGAACCTCCATGCTGTTTACTGAATTGCTTGTACCAGTTCACTTTCTTACCAACACTGTACAAAGGTTCCCTTTTCTCCACATCCACACCAATATTTGTTATTATTTGTCTTTTTGATAATAGACATTCTAATAGGTGTGAGGTACTATCTCATGGTGGGTTTTATTTGCATTTTCCTGATGATAAGTGATACACCTGTTGGCCATCTGACATGTCTTTTTTGGAAAAATGTCTATTCAGGGTTTTTTTTTTTTGCCCATTTTTACGTCATTTGACTAGATTGATTGCTGTTGAGTTTAGAGTTCCTTATATAGTTTAGATATCAAGCCCTTATTGAATGTATAGTTTATAAATATTTTCTCCAATTCCATAGGTTGCCTTTTCATTTTGTTGATTGTTTCCTATGCTGTGCTGAAGCTTTTTAGATTATTTATTTTTGTTTTTGTTGCCTATACTTCTTCTGTCAGATCCAAAAAATTGTTGCCTAAACCGATGTCAAAGAGCTCTTCCTTTATGTTTTCTTCTAGAAGTTTTCTGGTTTAAGGTCTTATGTTTTAAGTCTCTAATCCATTTTGAGTTGATTTTTGTGTATAGTAAGATAACGGACCAATTTCATTCTTTTAAATATGGATATCCAGTTTTCCCAACACCATTTATTGAAGAATCTTTTCTTCATTGTATATTCTTGGGCGACTTTGTCAAAAATTAGTTGACCATATTTCTGGGCTCTCTATTCTATTGGTCTTTCATTCCTTCTTTTCTTCTTCCTTTCTCCTTTCCTTCTTCCTTTCTTTCTCTCTTTCCCTCTTTCTTTTTCTTTCTTTCTTTCATCTATCTATACCATATTTTTGATACTATAGCTTTGTTATATAGTTTGAGATCAGCTTTGTTCTTCTTGTTCAGGTTTGCTTTAGCTATTTGGATCTTTTGTCTTTCTATATCAATTTTAGGATTGCTTTTTCTATTTCTGTGAAAAATGCTATTGGAATTTTCATAAAGATTGTGTTGAATTTATAGATCATTTTGTGTAGTATGGATATTTCAATAATAATTCTTCCTACTCGTGAACATGGGGTATTTTTCCATTTATTTATGTCTTCTTCAATTTCTTTCATCAATGTTTTATAGTTGTCAGTGCACAGACCTTTTATTACTTCCTTGGTTAAATTTTTTCCTATTTTCTTGTTTTTGACACTAATATAAATGGGACGTCTTTCTTTATTTTAATTTTTATTTTGGATAGTTTGTTGTTAGTATACAGAAATACAACAGATTTTTATGTGTTGATTTTAGATCTTGCTGAATTCATTTATTGGTTTTAATAGTGTTTTGGTGGAGTCTTTACAGTTTTCCATGTATAATGTCATCTGTAAACAGAGACAATTTTCTTCTTTCTATTAGATTTAGATAATTTTTTTTTTCTTTTCTGATTGCTTTAGCTAGGATGTCCAGTAGCATGTTGAATAGGAGTGGTAAGAATGGGTACTCTTGTCTTATTCCTGATCTTAGTGGGAATGCTTTCAACCCATTACCATTGAGTATGATGTTAGCAGTAGGTTTGTCAGAAATGGCCTTTATTTTGTTTAGGTATGTTTCTTCTATATCCAATTTGTAGAGAGGTTTTTTTTTTTTTTTAAATAAAAGGATGTTTAATGTCAAATTCTTTTTCTGAATCTATTGAAATGATCATATTATTTTTATCTTTCATTTTGTTCATGTGGTTTATCACATTTATTAATTCATATCACATTTATGTTGAGCCATCCTTGCATCCCAGGAATAAATCCCACTTCATCATGGTGTCTAATCCTTTTAATGTATTGTTGTATTTGGTTTGCTAATATTTAGTTGAGGAGGTTTGCATTTATATTTATCAGGGATGTTGATCTGTAATTTTCTTTTGTTGTAGTGTCCTTGTCAGGCTTTGTTATCTGGGTCACACTGGCTTCATAAAGTCAGTTTGGAAATATCTCCTTCTCTTCAATTTTTTGGAATAGTTTAAGAATGATTGGTATTAATTCTTTAAATTTTTGTCAGAATTCATCAGTGAAATCATCTGATTCTGAGCTTTTCTTTATTGAGAGGTTTTTGATTACTAATTCATCTCCTTACTTGTTATTGGCGTATTCATATTTTCTAATTCTTCTTGATTCAGTCTTGGTAAGTCATATGTTTCAAGTTATTTATCAATTTCTTCTAGGTTATACAATTTGTTGGTATGTAATGTTCATAGTAATGTCTTATGATTCTTTGTATTTCTGTGGTATCAGTTATAATGTCTCTTCTTTCATTTCTGATATTATTTGAGTCTTCTCCATTTTTCTCTTAGTATAGCTAAAAATTTGTCAGTTCTGTTTATCTTTTCAAAACACCAGCTCTTATTTTCATTGATTTTTTTCCTTATTTTTCCGGTATCTATTTTATTTATTTCCCTTCTGATCTTTGTTACTTCCTTCCTTCTACTAATTTGAGCTTAGTTTTTTGTTCTTTTTCTAGTTCCCTTGAAATGTAAAGTTAGATTGTTTATTTCAGATATTTCCTTTTGCTTAGTGGAGGCATTTTAATTATAAACATTCTTAGAAGTGTTTTTGATGCATCTCATAGATTTTGGTATGTTGTGTTTCCATTTTCATTTATCTTAAGATTTTAAAAAATTTTCCTTTTGACTTCCTCTTTTTTAAAAAAATCGGCAATGATGTTAAAGAAGTTCAAATATTTTTTTGGTCGTTGACCCTATAATCATATTTTTTCTCATTTGATTTATAGATAAATTAAATTGTATTAATAGCCTTCCTAATATTAAACTATCCATGTATTTCTGGGAGAGAGACAATAAAATTACAGTACACTATTCCTTTAATATATTGCTAGATTCAATGTATTAGTATTTTATTTAAAATGCTTGCATTTAATTTGTAAAAAGATTGCTCTATGTTTTTAAATGCAGTCATTTTTGTTATCAAAGTTATAATAATTTTGTCAAATTAGTTGAGAAGGTATCTATCTTTGTGTGTAGTTAAAAACTTTTTAAATGGCTTAGGAATTATCAGTTCCTTGAGATTTGAAAATTTTAAAATATGAAATCAGTTGAGACTGACGTTATGGGATGAAATTTTTGGTTATCTTTATCAGCTCTGTTGCTATCTGGCATTCAAACTTTCTGCCCCTCAAATTAGCTCGCTGATTTTGTATTTTCATCCCTAAATGGTCAATGATGTTTTGCATCTTTTTTGTACTTATTAGCTATTTATAGATCTTCTTTGGAGAACTATCTGTTCAAACACTTTGCCCATTTTTTTTGATGGAGTTATTTGTCTTTTTATTATTGACTCATAACAGTTCTTTATGTATTTTGAATACAAATCACTTATCAGATACATGATTGACAGATATTTTCTTTCATTCTGTTGGTTGTCTTTTTACTTTCTTGATGGTAGCATTTGAAATTTTTAATTTTGGTGAAGTTTAATTTATCTCCTTGTTAGTGTGTGTGTGTGTTTGTGTGAGTTTGCTTGTGTTGTCGTATCTAAGAAACCATTACCTAACCCATAGCAATGAAGATTTACTCATATGTTTTAAGAATTTTATAATTTTAGCTCTTATATTTGACTCTGTAATTCATTTTGAGTTAATATTTGTATGCAGTGGATGAAGGGGTACTTTATTCTTCTGCATGTGGATATCTGATTGTCTTAGTACCATTTGTTGGAAAGGCTATTTTTTCCCTATTATCCATTTAATTTTAACCTTTATGTGGATTTTTGCTTTGGACTTCAATTAAAGAGTCTTTGTCTTTTAATTTAATTTAAAAGACAAGTTTAACCCATTTACATGCATTATAGTTGTGAATATATTTAGACTTTCTTTCAAGTCTTCAGATCTTCAGACCTTTATTTTTTTTTGTTTATGTGTTATCTCTCAGTGTGTTACCTTTTGAAATGGTGCTTACCTTTCCTTCAGGCTTACAGAATACGTATTTTTATTTCTCCTTGCTGATAGTAAGAGGCTTTCAGTAATATTCATTTCATAAGTCACATATACCAGTAGTATCATTACTTGAGAGTCACATTTCAAGTTACATTAAGGGTAGGTATACAGCTCATCAGTATATATAAGTGATTGTGCTATGAATTATTTAAGGACAGTGAAATATGATGGTATATGTTCAGAGGGTTTGATATGAAAATGAAATGTCTAATATTAATATAATGATAAGCATATTAGGCATAGAAATATGCCTCCATTGCTTTATTTAATTTTAGCTATTTTTTACCTGGCCTTATTTAGTAGCTAAAGCATTCAGTGCTTGAAGTATGTATAACACTGAGGCTCAAAAACCTATATAAAGCAAGATAATGTTGTTTAACATTACCAGAATTCTACAAATATAAATGCACTTAAAATCTTGAAATGTTTTTTTCTATGTTCACACTTTATTATAGGAAGCATATTCTTTAGTTGAGAAGATTGAAACAGAACAAAATGCCTTATATTCATATCAAAAATATGTGGAAAGTTCGAAGAGAAAAAAAAGCAGAATCCCTCCCCCACCTATCCTGCTGTCCCGAACTCATTGTTCTGTGACATTGAAGCCTGCTCCATTTATTTCAGATGTTAAGGTATGTTGCCCACTGTGATCTTTATTTCAAGGTAAGCAACATAAGTACTTTTATGACTGTCATGATTGATACTTTTATTGCCCTTAGGACTTGAATAGGCTTGTTTACAAGCACTGAACACTGGGATTAGTATTGTAATGTCTTAACTAAGTTTCTTCATGACCTTTCCCTCTTTATGCTATTTCCCTTTATGCTGTATATAGCTTTGCTATCCCCAAATGTATCGTAAGGAGAAACAGTAGAGAAGCATTTCTCTCTTAAGTATCTTTGTCACCATGGCACAGTCATATGCTGACATCCTAGTGTGTTCAAAATGGAGAAAGTTTCAGATGAACTGGAATCAGACATTTGAGGAGGATAGATGGTATTCTCAGAGCCAATGATGGTGATGAGGAAATTTGGGGATAGCAAATTTAGAGGTTCTTCTCAGAGTTCTTCTAAGTAAATGGGGACTCTTTTAATGTAAACATATGACAAATCCAACTATATTGTAAGTCATAAATATGTATTTATTGAAGAATGAACTCTTTCTCCCATCCCCAATGCCTTGGAACTTGGCCTAAATATGTTGAGATTTAGTGTCCTCACAAGCATTTGGTTCCACCTGATTTCTATTTTAGTTATTAAATTTTCCTTTTTTTGGATGATCAACAACATGATGTTTGATGTTGTATAAAAAATAAAGTTTTATCTTTAATTATTTTTAGGATATTCTGCCTGAACTTATACCAACTTAGTATAGTGGAAAGGGCACAGGCTTTAAAGTCAGACAGATACAGCTTAAAATTGTAGCTCCACCACCTACTGGCAGTATGACCTTAGGAAATCTAAATATGTTTCCTGAGGTGGTGGTGGTTGGTGGTGGTTTTATTTGTAAAATATGCTTTCTGTGAAAATTAAATGAGATTACATATAACATTCTTCGCACATTTGTTAATGTTCCACCATATCTTATATGAAACATGTACAGTAAAGTTTGCTTAATACAACTAATGATGGTATAGAGTGCGATTATATTATTTGATGATCTTTTTCCATAAATTTCATCCAGTGAGCATTATTGAGTATTTCTTCTCTGTCCAGCTCTGTGCAAGATAATTGAGGTACAAAAATAATCACAAAGTTTGATTCCATTCTTTGAGGAGCTTCAGACTAATGGGATATGGACATCAGTGAGAAGTAATATCACCTTTGTAATGCTTTATAATTAGGGAAATAGAAGTAACGTTCATCTTACACCTAACTGTGCTAGATAATAAATGCATTATTATAATTGCTCGCATTTTGAAAGTTCAACTTTGGATTTTTTAGACCTGTTTAAAAATGAGGATTCGTTGATTTTGTAACTTCAGTACAGAGCTAGGACTATATGCCTTATCAAGAGTTTTTCTTTGTTTTTATTCAAATGTTTTGGTTTATTTAACAAAAGTTTTTTTATTATGTGTTTCAAATTAGTGTGTGGTTTATCTTATTTTCTAATGCTTAGGAATAGGAAGATATAGGAATTCCATATCTGACCTGTAGTTGCAGGACCTGTCACCTAGTACGTTATATGAAGTTTATATATATTATAAATTGGTAGAGTTGTGTGCTCTAGGAAATTATTACTGTTACATACTCATCAACACTAGATGGCGCTGTGGTCTTAAAGACTATTTCTGTTTAGAGGGTTCAGCCATCTTCTGTTTTATCAAAATCTCTTCTGAAAGCATTTGTTTCATTAAAATCTGTTTTAATAGTTGAAAATGCTGATGTTATTAATAAACTTTTACTTCTAAAGTTAGTGGTGATTTGTTCATGGTGTCTTTACTCTTGTGTAGATTCTAATTACACATTGTTTCTTATAGTTACACAAACTAAGATGTTTTCATTTGTGGAAGAAAATAAAAATATAAATCCTGCTTGTAAAAATGCTTTTAGAGAGAATTTTACCCTTCAAATTCTAGTTTATATATAGAGCTTAACTTAGAGGAAATAATAATCTAAGTCATATAACACAATCTTTCTGTCTTTTCCCCCTTCTGTGTAATCTGGTACTCTTTCTGCATGGGAAGTTAAGGAAAGTTAGTTTTTAAAATTTTTTTCTGAGAATCATTTGATTTTTTTCCCCCTCCTGGCTTAGTTTCCAAGTTCCTTCAATGCTGTCTTTGTCCTTAGAGTTCTTCCTTTGTCTAGCGTTCCTTAATTACCTGAGTTTTCTTTATAAACACAGAGGTTTGGACACCTGTACCAGAAACTCTAATTCATTGAGGCTAGGCAGACTTGGGCATATGTAATTTTAAAAAATGGTTGATTCTATGAAAACTGTATTTTAAAAAGTGACTCAGCACAGCCAGGGTTGAGAACTAGTTATGCAGAGAAGACATCATTAGGATTTTTCTGTTGACCCGGAGGAAGAGGCTAAGCCATAAGAGGCAGTTGCTTCTTAGAGACAATTACATTTTCCCTTCTTTCCAGTTTTCCTCTCATTTAGGAGTTGAGATGTTGGGAATGACACCGTGAGGACAACCTGCCCAACCCCGGGACAGTATGGCTCCTTCATAATGCCATTCCCTAGGTATCAACTTGCTCTCTTTTTCCCCACAGTGAAGATAGTTCATTCCAATGAGCAATCTCCATTATTTTGACATCTTGGCAGAAGAACCGTTTCTAACCACTTAATTAAAATTTAAGTTTGATTGTTTGATGTAGAATTTGCATTTGTTTTTGGTTTCTGCATATATTTAGGAATGATCAAATATCATGCTACTATCTGATCTTGAGCAAATTATTGAACATTTCTCTGTCTCCATTTCCTGTAAAGCAAAATGACAATAGTAATCCTATTTCATATGGATGTTGCAAATATTAGAAAGTTTATGTAAATTTCCTAACAATACTTAGCATATAGGAACTGCTAAGTTTTTGGTAGTTAAAATAATCAATAATGAATAACAGTCTTTGTAGTCTTTGGTAAACAAGCCCTATATTTGTCTTTTTTTTTTTTTTTTTTTTTTTTTTTTTTGAGAATAAGCCTAAATATATTTGTAAACTTAAATTCCATGTTTTAAATCGTGAATAGTCACATTCTTATTTGGAAAAGTATTCCTTTGGCCACGTCTTTTTTGCTTCTTAAATTTTTATTTAAATTCCAGCTAGTTAACATACAGTGTGATAATAGTTTCAGGTGTACAATTTAGTGATTCAACACTTCCATACGGCACTCAGTGCTCATCACAAGTGCCACATCTTGATAAAAGAAATTGAATGCCTTGTTAAACATTCTATAGGTAATGGGCTCATCTTACTCCCCTGCAGGTCTCCTGGTACTGCATTTTGGGTTGCAAAGCAGAAGGAAGCTATGGAAAAGTAAGGCTAAACAACAATCATCTCCCAAGCTCAGGAGAAGCGGTATGTTGATAAAAAAAACCCAAAAACCTTTAAATCTCAGGAAATCTTACGCAAAGTCTCATTAATGACAATTGAGTGTTTTTCCTCTCTTATAACGTCATTATTTTAGTGAATTTCTCTAATTTCAATTTAAGTGATAACTAAAATCCAACAGTAAATGCAAAAAGTTTTATTTTTTTTAAATATAAGGGTTATTTAATCATATTTTTAAAGTCACATTACTTCAATTTTCCATACATAACTTGAAATATGTTTTTGTTAACAGATACCAGCTGATGGTAAAAGCATTTTCGAAGTGAAAGGTTTAGAAACAAATGAAACATATGTCTTTGCAACTGCTGCTTATTCTTCTAATGGGAAGCTTATTGGTGATGCTGTTGGGGAGACAACTAAACCAATTCTGCTTTATCCACCTCTTTCTGCTGTTACTGCTCGAATGTTCTTGACTCAGGTAGAAGAGATTCTGCTAATTTCTTCTGTTTTTTGTTTGTTTGTTTGTTTGTTAGTTTTTTCTGCCGAACCCATTACTAAGCAATTTCCAATGGGGAAAAAAAATCACGGCAGATATTCTAAAGCTCCTGTAATACGTATTTTCCATTAGGGCAGTATAAGTCTCATAAAATAAGAATCGTTCCTTCCCTTTTTAGTGAATTTGATTTTTATAATAGCATTTCCCCCCTGGATTACAAATGTAACACATAGCAATTTTAGAAATTTAGAAAATACTGAAATGCACAAAGAAGAAAATACATGTTATTCTGTTATCCTGTCACCCAGAGTAGCAGTTCTTAACCTGGGGCAATTTTGGCCCCTAGGGGACATTTGTCAATGTCTGGAGACATTTTTGGTTGTCATAACCTAGGAGGGTGCTTCTGGCATCTGGTGGGTAGAGGCCAGGGATGCCGATAAGCACTCTACAGTGTAAAGGGCAGCCTTCCATAACAAAGAATTATCCAGCCCAAAATGTCAGTAGTGCCAAGATTGAGAAACCCTGTTCCAGAGGTATCTATTCGTTTGCATGCATGTGTTTTACATATACACACACTTTTACATATACACATGCATACACACATATGTGTTTGAATTTATGTATAATATATAATTTTCATCATAGTGTATATATTATTTTATATCCTGACATTTTCATTTAATGTATAATTGACATTTTCTTCATTCCATTAAGTATTCTTCCATAGCATAATTTTAAAGTTGTATCTTATAACATGTATACTTATACATAAGTATGTATACTTATATAGTATTGCATTTTTTTTTGATACTATATCTTTTAATGATATTGCATCTTATAGATAGATCATAGTTTACTTAGTAATCTTTATTGTTGGACATTTAGATATTTTCCAATTTTTGCTATTATAAGCAAACCTGTATGCGCATCTTGGTATATAAATCTTTATCTGCATTCATGATTACTTTTTTGGGACAGGTTTACAGAAGTGAAATAACTGGGTTAGTAAACACACATAGACTTGAATTCAAGTTTCAGCTCCTCACACTAGTCCTGTGATATTGAGCAAGTAACTTTCATCTGTGAAGTGGGAATAATAATAATAGCAGTTACCTCCCAGAGGTATTATGAGTATTAAATGGAATTATGCATGTCGGATGTTTAACCAGAGCAATGATCACACAGTAGGCACTTAATTATTATTTTTAGTTATGAATATACTCATGAATTAACGTATTTGCTGAAATGATTGCCCGTCACCAGTGAATAAGGACACTAGAAAGAGTGACTCATTGACCTAAGTCTCATGAATCTAATTTTAAGCCTATTGTTGGCCATAGAAATGATCGCTATTTTAAATTTCATCATGTTTCTCTCATGCTATTTTTTCTCTTGATAGTTGATTAGTATTAGAAGATAAGATCTTAGTGGTATTTTCTATTATCATATTTTTCAAAGAAAATTAAATTGAGAGAATTGCTAGGATTTGACTAGCATTGATTTAGCATATCATATTGGCTCATGGTTTTCTGATGTTTTTATTTCTTTGGAATCTAATATATTCCCTAATTTGCAGTGATGGCATTATTTCATAGTGAGGAACCGAGTATTTTATCAAGGCCTAATTTTTCTCCAGGGAGGTTTGACTTTTGGGTTTCATTTGGCAGAACTTTCATTGAAAGTTAATAAAACCAAGTCCCAGCTATTGTGTTGGAACAACAAGAAGTGTCATGAAGTAATGACCAATGTTTCATTATGGATACGATATTTCCAGGACCATATTCCTTTATGACAGTATATGAACATTCTCTCTCATAATGTTAAGTGACTAAAGCAAAATTTTCTTACTTAGTAAACTTAGTAAAACTCTTTAATTTATGGCTTGAGTTTAAGCTTTTAAGTTCTAGCAAGAAAATGTACCTTGCCTTTGGAATTAGAATCTATTTTTCCTGAGAGCGGTTAGTTTTTAGTTTCAGAATAATTCAGTTCTTTAAAAAACATTATCTATCATCTGTGTTTTATAGTAAGACATAGAGACATTTCACTAAATGCCTATGATTAACTTGGCTTGGAACCCTAGGTTGTATTTCCACTCAACACTATTCTATAGACAATAATGAAGTCAGTTGAATCTTTATTAGGTTTCTCCTCAATGTAGAAAGCTATTAATTTAGGCTATCTGGAAACTTGTTTGAAGAACCTTTATAAATGACATAGTTTCTACAGATGTTTTCCAATTTCTCCTTCTTTATAGCCTCATGTTTTTTAATTTTTCATCTTTAAGTCAGGAATGACTAGATAATATGATATAAAATGTAGAAAATAAGAAACTTATGAGCAGGATTATAGGATTTTAGACAAATTCTTGGTCTCAATTTTCCTATCACTAAAATGGATATAAGACTGAATATCTGGATTATTGAACTACTCAACCAGATAATGAATGGGCACAATGGCTTATTGAGAAAAAGAAATGGGGGATATATTTATTTAAGAACTACTATGTGCTAGACATTTAAAAATTCATTATTTTGTTTATTAAAGTAATGCAGTGAGGTGATCCTATTTTTTTTTTTACGTATATTTATTTCTTTTGGGAGAGACAGTGCAGGTAAGGAAGGGACAGAGAGAGAGAGAGAGAGAGAGAGAGAGAAGGAGAGAGAGAATTCCAAGCAGAGTCTGTGCTGCTAGCACAGAGCCCAATGTGGGGCTTGAACTCATGAAACCATAAGATATTGACCTGAGCCAAAACCAAGAGTCAAATGCTTAACCAACTGAGCCACCCAGGTGCCCCACAGTGAGGTGATACTATTACTTTCGTTGTATAGTTTAGGAAACAGATGAATTTAATCCTTCCTCTGCCAATCCCATTTTATTTGAGAAAGAGTGTCTCAGGGAAGTCATGTAATTAAGTAACCCAATGTTACTTAGGTAGCAGATGATAAGCCTGACACTTGAACCAGCTCATGCCTTTCTACTGTTCTGTCCAGGTTCGAGGAAGTCATGCACTCCACCTCTAACACAGGCCAGGTTCTTCTTGAGCCCACACCTCTGCCATCTCTTCCCTGCTGGGCTGGTGTTGCTTGGTGGCAGTAGAGTTCAGTGTTGGGAGGTGAATGCTTTGTCAGTAATCTCAGTGGTGGCAAGAGAATGAAATTCACACTTTTTTTCACTTTACATATGGATTCATCAAAACTCTTTGATAGGAGGTTTGCCTTTTGTCATTGATCAAATTAAAAACAATAAAACTACCAGATAAAAGATAGTCATCCCATTTTTTAAAATTTTATTTTAGAGAGAGAGAGAGAGAGAGAAAGCATGAGTGGTGTAGAGGGGCAGAGGGAAAGAGAATCTGAAGCAGGTCCATGCTTTTTGGGGAGCCCGATGTGGGGCTGGATCTCACGATTCTGGGATTATGATCTCATGATCCCGATACCATGACCTGAACTAAAATCAAGAGTCAGATTCTCAACTGACTCAGCCACCCCAGTGCCCCAAGTTATCCCATTTTTAAGAGCTCTTTAAGAAGTCTCGACTCTTCTGGGTCACTTGGGTGGCTCAGTCGGTTGGGTGTCCGACTTCGGCTCAGGTCATCATCTTGCGGTTTGTGAGTTCGAGCCCCGTGTCGGGCTCTGTGCTGACAGCTCGGAGCCTGGAGCCTCCTTCAGATTCTGTGTCTCCCCATCTCTTTGCCCCTCCCCTGCTCATGTTCTGTCTCTCTCTGTCTCTCAATAATAAATTAAAATGTTAAAAAAAAAGTAAAAAAGAAAGAAGTCTCGACTCTTCTTTTTCCTCTCATCCTCTAACTGAATATTGCTACTCTCTCTACTCATTTATTGATGAATTATTTATTGTCTATTTTGTGCTAGGTTCTGTGCTAGATGTATCTCTTCTTCCTTTGAACTGTCTTTTTTCTCAATCTCATTACCACAACAATAACCCATATTAAGGTAATTTTGACTTATGGTTTCAGTTAAGACTATGATTGCAAGTAAGGGAACCAGCCTGGCTTAAGGAATGCAGCTAGGCCCTGGGGAGGCAATGGACCCCAGGCATCAGGTCTCATACCTTTGGTTCTCTGTATACATATGCTTCTTTTGCTCTAAAGATGCTTTTTTTTAAAATGTTTATTTATTTTTGAGACAGAGAGAGACAAAGCATGAGTAGGGGAGGAGCAGAGAGAGAGGGAGACATAGAATCCGAAGCAGACTCCAGGCTCTGAGCTGTCAGCACAGAGCCCGACGTGGGGCTAGAACTCACAGACCACGAGATCATGACCTGAGCCGAAGTCAGACACTCAACTGACTGAGCCACCCAGGCGCCCCTAAAGATGCTTTTTTTTAAAAAATGTTTATTTTCAGATAGAGAAAGTGCACATGAGCATGGGGGAGGGACAGAGAGAGAGCAAGAGAGAATCCCCTTCAGACACAGAGCCTGATCCCATGAACTGTCAGATCATGACCTGAACCCAAATCAAGAGTTGGACGCTTAACCGTCCCAACCCCCCAGATGCCCCTAAAGATTGACTTTCTTCACTTCTTCATCTCTGAAGGAAAACATGGCAGCTCTTGTGTTTTTATATATCCTTCAGTTTTAGTTATAAAAAGGGACTGCCTGGCTGCCTCCTAATCTGGATTCCAGATTCCTAGGAAAGAGACTCTGAGTGGTCCACCAAGTATAATGAGTTGAATCTCTTTTTTGATGTTTGACCACTGACTTGTTTTTAAATCCCGCTTCTCTTCTTACCTTTGGTTCCATACATAGGCAGGCTGGTAGGCTGCTCTATGAGCTCACCTTTGGTGCCGGCAGCACCTTTCCCCATTCCTACCCCTTTCCCCCAAGAGCTAATCAAGCCCAGCCCATTCCTTCCCAGGCCTGCTGGTGCCTAGCCAACATTCCCTGGGAGCCCCTTGTGTGAGTGATAAACTTTCTTGCAAATACTTCTGGTGCATGTAGTGCTATCGACCTAGACAGCAGAACCACACTTCAGGTGGTTCCATTTTGCTTTGCACAAGTGGCTGTAAAACACCCACCTTGGGCCAGGCACTCATCCTGGGCCAGTCAACTGTGTTATAGTACAATCGTTGAATGTCCTCTTCTGAGGATGGAGGAAAATTACCAGGAAAAAAGGATTTTAAAATTTATTTAACATGTCGTTATTGTGTGCTTACTCTGTGCTAGGCAGTGCTCCAGGCTAGTGATTCCAAACCTTGAGCATGCATCCTGGGGTGCTCGTGAAACAGATTGCTGTGTCCTACCACCAGAAGTCTTTATTCACTAGGTCTGGGGCAGGGCCTGGAATTTTACATTTCCAACAAGTTCTTAGATGATGATGATACTGATGGTCCAGGGACCATACTTTGAGAACCACTGTTCTAAGCAAAGTGAACAAAATGCTGTGATAAGAGATAGGTAATAAACAATGAACAGAGTAAGTAAGTAAATTATCTAGTATGTTACAAGACAAGTTCTATGGAAAGAAAAAGTAGAGTGTGGTCAGAGGAATTAGAAGTGTGAGGTGAGAGAATGGAAGGTAGTTCACAGTATTAAATAGGGTGATCAGGCAGTCCTAAGTGGCCAACTTCAGCTCAGGTCATGATCTCACAGTTTGTGAGTTCAAGTCGCATCAGGCTTTGTGCTGATAGTTCAGAGCCTGGAACTTGCTTCAGATTCTGTATCTCCTTCTCTCTCTGACCCTCCCCCACTCTCTCTCTCTCTCTCAAAAATAAATAAACATTAAAAGATTTTTAAATAGGGTGATCAGGGAAAGCCTCATCTAGAAGGTGAGATTTGAGCAGAGACTTAAAGGAGGTGAGGGAGGGGCTTACAGGAGAAAGAGCATTCTGCAGAAGGAGCTAGACCCAAAGCCCTATGGTTTTCAGAATCGCATCTGCTATGTTTGATAAACAGCAAGGAGGCCAGTGTGACTGGAGCAGACAGACCCATGGAGAGTAAAAGAATTGGTCAGAGAGGTAAGTAGGTGGGTGGGTAAGCAGATTAAGAAAAGACTTCTGGACCACTGTAAGAACTTTGGCTTTTAAAGTACAGAAAGAGCCCAAATATCTATCAATTGATGAATGGATAAAGAAGATGTGGTGTGTACACACATATACACACACACACAATGGAATATTACTTGGCGATCAAAAAGAATGAAATCTTGCCATTTGCAACAATGTTGATGGAGCTAGGGTGTATTATGCAAGCAAAATAAGTCAGACAGAGAAAGACATATATCCTATGATTCCACTCATGTGGAATTTAAGATACAAAACAAATGAACATAAGAAAAGGGAAGCAAAAATAATATAAAAACAGAGAGGAAGACAAACTATAAGAGACTCTTAAATACAGAGAACAAACTGAGGGCTGCTGGCAGGGTGTTGGATGGGGGAAGGGCTAAAGAGTTGAGGAGCATTAAGGAGGGCACTTGTTGGGATGAGCACTGGGTGTTATTTGTTAAGTGATGAATCATTAAATTTTATTCCTGAAATCGTTATTACACTATATGTTAACTAACTTTGAGTGAAATGGACAACCATTGGAAAGGTTTTTTGTTTTTTTTCTTGAGAAGTGGGATGATATGTTGTTACTTCTATTTTCAAAGGCTCACCCTGGCTGCTATGTTGGGAATAGACCATAATAGGACAGGGATGGAAGAAGAGGGACCTCTCTGTTGCTGCAATCCAGTGAGATATGGTGGTAGCTTGGCCAGTGTGATAATAGTTGATGTGGTAAGAAGTGGTCGGATTCTGGATATGTTTTGAAGGAGGAGTTAATGAGAATTCCTAGTGGAGATAAAATAAAGAGAAAAAGAAAAGATGACTACGATATTTAGTTGACTGAGTTTTGGAGTGCTATGGGTGGACAGAGGTAGATCAGGAATTCGTTTTGAGATGTGTTGAGGTAAGATGTTTATTAGGTATTCAGAGAGAACTATTGAGTAGTCAGATATATGAATCTGGAGCATGGGAGAGCGGTCTGGGCAAAAGGATTTGAGAGTAGTCCTGTGACAAAGCCATGGGGCTGGATTGTTTCACTAAGAAAATAAGTGCAGGCAGAAGAGAGAAGAGGTCCAAAGACTGAGCCCTGGGACATGCCAATATAAAGAGATTGGGGAAAACAGTAGAAGCTTGCAAAGGCGACTGGAAAGGAGTGTGGGGAAGAAAACTGAGTGTGGTGCTTGGGAAGCCACATGAGGGTCATGGATCAAGGAGGATCTCTACTGTACTTAATGATTTCATTAGTTTTCTGGTGCTTTTTTCTCTTATTTTATCCTTCACCCCCTTTAAAATCTGTAAGTTCACCATCTTATGACAGTACCCTGTTAACCCACAAAAATTCATGTATTTACAAACCTTAGTTTTGTCATAGTATCTTTTCATGTTTTACAATGTCCACTAACTGAATAAATGACATTATTTTTAGAAGAAAAATATGTTTTAAAAGGAAAGAACATCCAATTTTAGTTTCACCCAACTCAATTACACATCATCTGTTATTAATTTCCATGATAAGTGTTAGGAATTATACGGTGTTTTCGTGACCTAGTCCAACTCCTTCATTTGACCAATGCAGCCAGTGAAGTGACCTCATCTACCACTCTTAAGTCTTGGCTCTACTACTTTTACTGAATATCTGGCTCTGTACAAATTATTAAACTTCTTAATCCCTCAGTTTCCTCATCTGAAAATAGGAATAGTAATAGAGCTCACTTCATAAAAATGAAGTGGAGAGTCAATACAATAATGCATACAGAGTGCTTGGAGCAGTAAGTACTTGACATCTTTAAGTACTTCCACCTGATTTTCAAGACCTTCTGAAATCATATCCCATTTTTTCTCTCCATAATGTTTCCTACTTTTCTTCAAATTCTGATCTCTCTTTCCAGTCTTACCTAAATGTACTGTGGTGATTTTCACTATTGGACCCTTTTCAGATTCTGTCTCAGCTGAGCCCATCTGAACCTTATCCCTGACTTAGGGTTCAACTCAAGCCTAGACTCCTTTTTGAGACCCTAATTTCTCTTTTTCTAAGCCTCCATGATTATTATGTTATTCTGTGTACTTTTTCTGGTGATTTCAGGTGTTTTATGCTTGTAACTTGATTAGAGTTTAATGCATATAAGGTCATTTTAAGCTTTGAAGAACCCGTCTTTACAGTGCTTAGTTCAGAGTAGAAACTTCATAACACTTTACTGGTTGGTTGATTATGAGTGTGGAGTTGGCAGATTTAAGAAGTTCTGACCCTGTAAATTATTCCCTTGAGTGGACTATATTCTAGCAACATGTAGTTTACGTACTTAATTTAGTGAATTTGTTTGTACTTTACATCCTACCTGCTTCCGTTAAGGATTTGAAGCAGCACGTAACTCATGTGGTGAGATTTCATATTGTTGTACATATTTGAATAGAATGATTTTAAGGACTATCTTGAAAGAAATATATTCTACCAAAAGAAATAGGTAAGTTGATGATTTTTCTTCTCTCATGCTTCTAGGTTTTACCAGCGAAATCAGTTGTTCTGCCTAATGTTGAATGTGTTCAATTAAAACCATATCATGGCCTTGGGGCACCTGGGTGACTCAGTTGGTTTCGTGTCTGACTTCAGCTCAGATCCTGATATCACCGTTCATGGTTTCAAGCCCTGCGTTGGGCTCTGTGCTGACAGCTGGAGCTTGGAGCCTGCTTCGGATTCTATGTCTCTCTCTCTCTCTCTCTCTCTCTGCCTCTCCCCAGCTCCCACTCTGCCTATCTCTCAAAAAAAAAAAAAAAACCATTAAAAAAACATATCATGGCCTTTTGGAAGAATCTCTGTTTTATTTTTCACTCTTTTTAGCTGTGAACCCTTTGTTGCACAAAAGCTCTGAAAGTGTCAGTCAGAACCAGAAAAGAATGAAGTATATTTCATATTTTGGGTTTGGGAAATCTGATTGTTTCTCTTGGAACAGATTGTTCATTATAACAGTGTCTGTAATAAATGGAGTGCACTGCCGAGATAGATGGAAATGAAATTAATTTGGCTCAGATGTGATCTTTGTTTTGCTTATGAGAATTTGAAACATCCTTACAGAGTTTCGAATTTCCATGCAATTTAGAAATAAAAGAGATTTCAAAATGTGTCTGTCTCCCTTGCCAGTGGCCATTGATACATTACTGTGGCCCTGTAGAACAAAACAGCAAATGTGAACAACTGTGTAGGAAATTAGTGTGTGAACAGACCTTATCTGAATTCCTGTTTAAAAGATACATTTCACAAATAAAAATATCGTGGATGATAATGTACTTTTTGTTGTAGGTTGCCTATCAGATTGGTAACTATGAGTTGGCTAAGAAGGTTTTCTCACCAATTTGGGATTATTTTGTTGCTTCACCACATCAGGATGAACAATCTGTTATTTGCTTAAGCAATATAACGACTATTACACAGAGAAGGTAATTAGAAATATTCTTTTAAAATATTAATTTGTTTATTGAAAAATATGGATGTTGGGTACAAAGCCTGTAATTAATTTTCAATTTCAGTTAGGATAGTCAATGTAAAACTATTTTCAATAGGTGTTGTAATAAGCAGATACATCCCAAGTTCTTGAGTCCTTGTTAGAAATTTCTTTGCTAGAATCAGAAAAAGCACAGGAGGCATTTAGATGCATTCTGAAGTTAAAGTAATGAAAGCTATGGAAAGAAAAATACCAACTACTAACCAAGATAATTGTCAGTTATACTAGAAAAACAAATATGCTTTGGGGACTTTTATAATAGAGAACAGTTATGTTGGGGTTAATAGTTATGGTCTGATGGGTGGACTACTAGGTTAAAAAGACTTTTTCGTTGCTTGAAGAATCTCCTAGGATTAGACTATCAGGAACTGCAAATAGGTTGGTAGGAGCCATATAAAACCATGGGCCATCCTTTGCTTTATAGCTGTTTTTTCTTAAAAAGAGCAAAGTTTAAGAGCAGCCTCAGAAATGAGCATTCGTGTGATTTTATGCTGTGTCAACAAGTTCAAAAACAACAATCTCCTTTACTTGCTTGTTAATAATACCTGAAATTCCTTTAATAAGAAGACAAAACCCTTCATTCATCAGTTAACGATAGTGACTTTAAATGCACATTCTGGTGGAGGCAAGGCATCGATAGTGCTTATTCACATAAAAGTAGAATTCCATTCAATTAAACAACTGCAGACTAAGCATTTAGCATGTACAAGGATGCTAGGTGTTGTGTAGGATGATTTGAGAGACATTTCAGAAGAGGAAGAGAGGGGGCTTGGAAGGTTTTATGTGACGTGGGGACAAGAGAATGGAGGTAGTGAAGCTGACTGGGATTGCCATTGTTACCTTACTGGCAGGCCCGTAATGGGTACTAGGGGATGAGCGAGGTGGGAGAAGTCTTTCAGGAGATAATGAATTTGATAGGAAATATTTTGAGTTTAGTTTTACAGAAGGATGCCTTTGTGGATATGAGATGCCCAGTAGGTGGTTGAATATTTAGTGTTGACACTCAGGAGAGAGGTCAAGGCTAGAGGTAGACTGAGAAATTGTCCATGAGGTCATCATTTAAATTTTGACAATGAGTGCTGTCTCCCAGGGAATAACTGTTTAGTAGAAAAGATAGAAAATGGAATTGAATGCTGGGCATTACTTAACATTTAAGAGGCCGAAGCAGGAAATGGAACCAAGGAAGGATACTGAAAATATTTTGTGCTAGTCTCAGTCTATCAGTAATTAGTGTCATATTCGAACCAGCCCTTGTGGTTCTTGTTATGATTATGAGATGCCCTTCAGCAATAAACATCCAGAAAGTTTGAAAAGTCTAGAGGTTTCTTACTTACAAGATCTGGAAATTGCATAGCATACTTAGGGCCCCACAGTAAGTTCATAGGTAAAGAAAGAGAGGAGAGAGCCAGCATGGGCCTGGGGTTCTGCTTTTATTGAGGTCCAGGGTGGGGGCCTAGGGTTTCATGGGCCCACTCTTTGTTATTGAATTTGAAAAGTAAGAGTGGGAATTTAAAGCAAGGGAAGAGAAAAAACGGTGGCCCAAATTGTCACTTGTCAAAATCAACCAAGATTTCTAAAACAAAGGAGCCTCAATGGGGGAGGTGGCCTGGCTCTTTAGCCATTTGTGTGGCTGGGAATGTATTTATTTGAGATAGGCATCTTTGAAGTGGATGCTTTGGCGATCAAAGCTTAAGTCAGAGCCTTGCATTACAAAAATAACTACATTAAAAAAAAAAAAAAAGAAAAGAAAACCCAACTGTCAGAACTTATACGACAAAAATGAACAGTCCAGGAGGTGAAAGTCTGGAAATGTACATTGCCAAGGGAAGTGAGAATATCACCCAGAAGGGACTGGTCAGCAGTGTTAAATGCTAGGGCAAGGTCGGACAGAGGAGTTGCTCAAAAGGAAGTGCTACAGAGAGGTTGGGTAGGATAAAAACTAAGAGGAAGCTTTTTTCCCATATGTTTTTTTTCTTTTAATTTTTTTTAATGTTTATTTATTTTTGAGAGACATAGAGGCACAGCGTGAACAGGGGAAGGGCAGAGAGAGAGGGAGACACAGAATCAGAAGCAGGCTCCAGGCTCTGAGCCATCAGCACAGAGTCCGACGCGGGGCTTGAACTCACAGACCGCGAGATCATGACCTGAGCTGAAGTCGGCCGCCCAACCGACTGAGACACCCAGGCGCCCCCCCCATATATTTTTTTTAGAGAGAGAGAGAGCTAGGGAGAGAGACAGAGGGAAATAGAGAATCTTAAGCAGGCTCCACGCTTAGCAACACGAGGCTCAATCCTACAGCCCTGGGATCATAACCTGAGCCGAAATTAAGAGTCAGATATTGAACCGACTGAGTCTCCCAGGTGCCCCAAGAGGTGAATTTTTTAGAACTGGCAATTGGGAGGCCATTGATGAGTTCAAGAGAGCTAGTTTTGTGGTGTGATGGGCCAGAAACCTTTTGTAGTTGGGTAGGAAGTAAATGAAAATGGAGAACTGTGATAAGCTAAGATCACCGATGTGAAGTTTGGTGGTAAAAAGAAGAGGACAATGGTAGAACGCTGAGGGGAAGACAGGCTTAAGGAAAACATTTTGAAGGGTTGAAGGAAGGGAGACAATGGAGAGGGAGAAACTGAGGATACAAGCAAATTCACACGATAATGACACCAAGGTGGTAGATCCTGGGGGTATAGGAGCACATGGGGTGGAGAACTGGGTTTAGAACAATCTGCTCTCAGGAATATGAACAAGGAGACATTAAAGATAACCAGAAGTGTTCCTGAGAAGTACTAATGACTAAGTTGATATCACATAACATGAATTTGTAGTAGAGCCTAGTTCCTTGTGGCTAAGGACCACATTTGACTCCTCTTTATATTACAGAGTCTAGAATACTGTTTTGCACACAGCAGGTATGGCAAATGCTAGAATGAATGAGGAAAATAAATAAGTGACTAAGTGATTGACCATTGTAGTAGGGATAGAAAAATTGGCCAGTGACATCTATGCAAGGTCAGGCAAACTGATTATGGCATAAAATAAGGGGTGTAGAATCTAAAGTGTTAGAGAGGTCAGTATTGAAATGACTGACCACTGTCTGAGCTGGATAGGGACGGAGACGGAACAAGGAGGCGATAGCTTGGACGCATTGCACATGTCGGGTGGACAAAGAAAGAGTTCAGTATGGGTTGCAGGAACGGGAGAACTAAAATTCTCCTAGCAAATATAATTTCAACGTTTAACATGGTGGTGAAACAGATTATCTTCAAGTATGAATTACTGGTGTTTTTAGACATAGAAGGTGTTTTTTAGAGATAGAGGGTGTGGAGAGCAGATGGAGGTGAGGCTTGGAAGGGAGGGTTCATCACCAAGTAAGGCTGAGAGCAAGGAAGGGAATATTGGAAACAAAGAAGGAAGACTGCAGATTTCACAGTTTTGCCAATGCTTGGCACTGTTGACTGCAATTTAGGAAAGATAATTAGAAATAATCCAAGAGCTACTAAGGCTCTGCCTCCTTTCTTCCTTTCCTCCCTGCCTCAATCTTTCTCCTTTTCTCTTTACCCATGGCTGATTTTGCTATAGACCCTTATTTTCAGAAACTTTATTAATTAAAATATTAGGCCTATTTTCCAAACTTCTGAAGATCTATAGTGATTTCATTATATTGATAGAAAAGAAGTTTATATAATAGAGCCAGAAAATTTTGCCAATATTTATTTTTATTTGTCTGTGATATAATATATCAGCCCCTTAATTTTCTTAGATGCGAACTTGTCTTACATAGTCTTTACTTTTAATTAAATTAAGCATAGTCTTTAATTTTAATTGAAGCAGCTGAATGAGAGAAGTTGTTCCACAAATTTTTGCTGCTATTGTGTAGATATTAAGAACCAATCAATTTAAAAAGGCATGTTTACACGATCATTTTTTATTTATACCTGTAACATCATTTACTTCCTTTTGCAGACTACATTCTGACATTTTGGCAGAGACTTCTTCAATCCTCTTATACCTTTTTCTTAGAAATATTTTTGTAACAAGTGACATTAAAATTAGAGAAGAAAATCTTTTCTGTGACAATATTAAAGGCAATGAGATTTTCCCCTCTCAACAAGTAAGTGAATTAAAGTGACTGAAAATGTGCCAATTTCCCTTTATTTGTTTCTTGATGTTTCAAGTTCATGTTTTTTGGGATTGTATGTTCTGATTTGTGGAGGTCATTTCTGATTGTACAGGTTTATTTGATATTCCATATGAGTTTCATAGGCCCATGTTCATATATATTTTTCTTCTTTTCAATTTATATTTTTTGTCTCAATATAAGTAGTATAAATTTCAAATATTAAAAAATTATAATGTATGAAGTGAAATCTATTATAATTTTATTGCTCCTAAAAATACTATGAGTTTGTTTTCTCTCTTTTGTTTTATGATAATTGCTTTATAAAAATATGCATAGGCAAATTATTATTATTATAATAATTTTTTAAATAAAAATGAGTTCACAATATGCTTGTTATTCCCTAATTTGCCTATTTAACATTTTAAATAGCTTATCTTGTCCATGTTTTCATGTGGGTACATATCAATTTACCAAATTCTTCTTTTTCTAAGTTCTTAGCTTATTAATCTTCTCATGAAAAATCTGCACAGTCACCACACATAAAATCCCTGCAGAACCTTTATTCCTTCTGTTGTCCAATCTCTGGCTCACTTGTTGCCCGCACCACCACTGGCTTCTGCAGTCCCCCTCACTTCTTCATTCTGTTCTTAGGTTCCTTTCCCTGTTTTCTGGAGGTCTTTTTCTTCTCACACAGGCCATGTGTTGCAAGTCTATGTTTGGGTTCATTTTTCTGTGCATCATCCAAGAAACCATAAATCATGCCGAAGCCAGTTGTCTTGCCACCACCAAAATGGGTTCTGAATCCAAATGCAAAGATGGCATCTGGTGTGGTCTTGTCCATTTTGGCTCATTTTCCCCCAATTTCTATCTCAGGTACTGTTGCCTTTCCAGGGTGAAGAACATCAATGACCGTTTGTTTCCACACCAAATTCTTTTTAATTTTAATAACTGCATTCCTGTACAGAGGCAGGAATGTAACCCATCTCCTATTGATGGATTCTCAGGGTAGTTATGAACATTGCTATGTACATCTCTGCAACTTTATAACACTCATGCTTTTAATCACAATCCTTTGCTATTTTTTTCCATTCTAGATTGAGCATCACTCTTTGTCCCTCTCCCTCTTTCCTTCTTTACTCACTTTAGCTACATAGAGGCTTTCTCCATGTGTTTGTTTTTCACCGTTGCTTTTTCCTACCCTTGCATTTATTCATTAATTAACCAACCAATAAATTGTTCCATGAGACCATGCCAGTGTCTATGGATACAAAAATGAAAAAAACATGACCCTCTTGTCCAGGGCAAGTTCATGGTCTTACAGAGCCCAAGCACTCACAGCCTTCATCCTGTTCTTTATGTGTTGCTCTTAGTTTCTTCTTTCGGCATACAGTCTGAAAACGAAGGCAGGCTTTAAGTACTTCAATGAATTTCAGAATGCTAGACTACCATTCTAGTAATAATTTACTCTACAGAAATTTCTCATTGCAAGTTTTCTTTGTACATAATTTTATAGGTATATATAGAAAAATAATGAAGTCTTCCTCCAGGAAAGGGAAAGGAAAAGTAAGATAGGATTCCTATTATTTTTAAGTAACAGTTAATCACAAAAGCCTGACTTTCTATCTTACTACCATTTTTATTTAAGTATCAGAAGTATAATAGAAGATTAGTTTGGTTTACTGAAAATTTATCATTTTTTTTTCACAAATTCAGAAAGAAAATGGGACTGTTAATCAAGTGAGGGACAATATTATAGAGACATAACATTTTAATTATTATTTGTCATAATTTATGTTTTGAAAGAGCTAGATTTTTTCTAATTAAAATATAGCCACGTTTTTACTTTACCAATTAAGAAAGATCAGTTCCTTTTTCATTACTAGTGGTATTTCCATTGTTTTACAAAATATTCTAAAGTTTGATTCTAAGATGGTATTATCTATACATAGCATTATTGGGAAATTAGAGTTGTACCTGAGTTTAGATTTTCTTCATACCAGCATTTCAACATACCGACGTGTTGTTAAGCCAGAGGATCCCATTTCCTGCCCTTTCTTCTCCTTAGAGGCACATGAGTTAAGCACCTGATGTTCCCTTTGGGTAACAATACCCGTTTCTTTACAGATTGCTAGATTAATTGAATGTGAGAGAATATTAGTGGCATTGGAACTTAGCAACTACCTAAATGATCCCAGTTATGCCCTTCAAGCTGTGACTCAGTGTTATGGCCTCCTTGCTCCTATAATCTACCACAATATTGTTTTGGTACCTGTTGTACAGGTAAGCATATTCCACCCACCCCCTCCTCCCCCGATAAGGATATTTTTACAAAGGCAATAATTCAACAATGCATTTTGCAAAAGGGAAAAGCAATGTATCTCTCATAACGTACAAATAGGTCAAAGACAAGTGTTATGAAATTTCATGAGTTAACTGAAAAACATTTTAATAATTTAAATTATGTCTGGGCAAACAGACATAAATAAAACATAAATAAGGACTCAAATGTGTTTCTCTGAAAACATTCAGCCCCATTGCTGTCCATGTTTAAACATTGGCAATCTGTTTTTCTAGATTTTTAAAGTCATTTCAATTTGTATGCTTTTGTAATGTTAGAAGCAGCAATACTTATTCAAAATCGTATTTTTAAAGCTATCATCTGGGGAAAAAATTGGCGAATGACCCAAGAAAAAACACTTGGTGTCTTGGTGACAGAGGAGCTGGAATTTATGGAAAAAGAATAAGTGAGAGCTGGCTGAAGGGGTTATATTAGTTGTTTATTCTTCCTAACAAATCACGATAGTGGATCTACAGTTTCTCATAGTTTCTGTGGGGCAGGAGGCTGGAAATGGGCTGGCTGCACCTTCTGCTCAGGGTCTCTTCAGGCTGAAGTCAAGGTGTTGGCCAGAGCTGTGATCTCACCTGAGGCTCTGGAGCCTTTTCCAAGCTCACTGGTTGTTGAAAGAATTTATTTCCTTGTGCTTGTGCGATAGGAGGTCCTTCGCTCCCAAAAGCTCATCGCCAGTTTCCTGCCACATGGTCTTCTCCATGACATGGCAGTCTGCTTCCCCAAGACCATCAGGAGAGTTCCTCTAATATGCATGAAATCTTCTATAACATAATGTAGTCAGGAGAGAGAAGATCTTATCACATGCATAGGTCCTACCCACCTGTAAGGAGAAGGGATTATGACAGGGCTTGTACACCTGGGGGAGGAATGTTGTGAACTGTTTTAGAATTCTGCCTACCACAGGGAAGTAATGAGAGAGGTAAGGTTTTACTGCTGATACCTATAGAAAATTTTCATCATCATCGTTGTCATCATTATCATTATCATCATCAACTCGGATTTTGAGAACCAAGAAGATGTGAGTGATCTCATGCAAAGCATAAAATGTTTTCATCACCATCGAGAAAGCTAACCAGAGTGCTTACGTAATTTAACAAATATTTGCCTTGGAGTGGCTGTACTGGAGCATAGACATGCTTCCTTCTCCCGCATTCCCTTAAGCTCAGCTGCTTAGGAGATCTGCCTCTAAAATCCAAAATCTAAACTCATAGTTGGCAGCCGTCCAGGTCATTTGTAGATCGAATGTAAAGCAGTTTTCTCAAGTGTGGAATATGCTTTCTCCAGAACCCAAAGGCATTGTCCTTTCTTCTTAGAGGCAAGAGATGCCAAATGTCAGACCTACTCTGGGGTGGACGGTGGGGGGTGTTTCAGCACACCTCAGATATTTCGTTAATGTGGCAGGTTCCTGAATCTTCACCATGTCTCTGGAAGGCATGTATCTTATCAGGGTCTTTGATGTACTTGCCATTTCTTGCTTTTTATTTCCAATTAACATGTTTTTTTGTGTGTGTTTTTTAAAAACATGTTGTTGATGTACTCGTCCAGTGTTGTGTTTTGAGAAATGTCTAGAGAGTTTGAGTCCTTTCACAAAATATGTCAGAGTGTGGGAGAGTTACCATTGCCCTGGGGCAAGATGCTGAATATATACTTTTGTCTTCCTAGTATGAATGGGAACTTCTTCTGGTACTTCTTCTCCATAGGACAGAAAAGAAAATATTAGCCATAACAATCCATAGCTTTCACTGTCTTCTAGCAAGGATACCACAATGGGACCAGCAGCTGCAACTGGTGCTCAGTTGGTTGAGTTCAAGATAATCTACCATCATTCCGTAGGATCTCACTTACTTAGAATGCCATTAGCTACAGCTTAGAGGATAGGTTATAGCTCTGAGGAAAAGCTTTAAGAAAGGAGTTTCTAGTTAAATTGGATTGTTTGGAATAGGAAAGTGAGTGAAACAGAGAGGGGATTCTAAAAATAGGCCTCAATATGTATGAGAATATAATATATGGCAGAATTGGCATTCTAGTTCAGTAAAAGAGAATGGATATTTTTAGTTAATAGTGGCAAACCATTTATTCATCTGATATGAATGGATATTTATCTGAAAGAAAATAGAGTTTGATACATATATTGTACCATATATAAAAAGTCCAGATGTACTAAAGATTTAAATGTAAAATAAAGCAAAAAATTGGAAGAAAAAAGTCCTAGAAGATTACATATGTAATCCAGGGTTGTGGGAACCCTTTCTAACCAAGACAAAACTCTTAGAAATAACAAGAAAGAGGGGCGCCTGGGTGGCTCAGTTGGTTAAGTGGCCAACTTCAGCTCAGGTCATGAACTCACAGTCTGTGTGTTCGAGCCTCGTGTCAGGTTCTGTGCTGATGGCTCAGAGCCTGGAGTCTGCTTCAGATTCTGTGTCTCCCTCTTTCTCTGCCCTTCCCTTGCTCATGCTCTGTCTCTATGTCTCTCAAAAATAAAATAAAAATGTTTAAAAAATAAAAAAAAAGAAATAACAAGAAAGATAAGAAATATTGACTATATTTGTGGTAGCCTATGTGTGACAAAATGGATCATAAGAAAGGTAGTAGAAAATTTATAGATTTGGGAAAAATATCCAACCCTGACAAGGATAAATAGATATAACAAAAAGTCTTACAAATTGACAATCACTTAATAAAAGAATGGCCACAGGATATGAATAGGCAGGTTACAGGAGAGCAAATCCAAGTGGCCAAGAAACATGAAAAGATGCTCAAACTCTGAATATCCTTAGAAATGTACATTAAATGACTAATGTAATATTGTTGACAGAATTGCAAACATCTGTAACTCCTCCTCCTGGTCAGGATGTGGGGCAAAGGCACTCTCATTCATCGATGGGGGACATGTGAATTGTAGGCTTTGGATTTTGGTAAAACAATCTTAATTTTGATTAAACTAAATCTAATTTTAATTAAAATTAAAAATAAATATACTTGACACAGCAATCCCTCTATTAGTAACTTATCTCATAGAATAAAATCACCAGTTAGTAAGATGCTACTCCTAGTTCTGCCCCTTAGTTCCCAGATCCATGTGTTCCACCTACTGGGGACATAGTACTGCATAACTGTCATTGATTTAGACTTTGCCCCAGAAGATGGTGCTTCATCCTCATTAGGTACCATCTCAAAGCTGGTGTCTTAGTGGCCACTCATATTGGCAACTGAGCATGTACAAGGGTGTTTATTATGGCCTTTTTGGTGATGGCAAAAAAGCCAGAAACAGCGGCACCTGGGTGGCTCAATTAAGCATCCAGCTTTGGCTTGGGTCATGATTTCACAGTTCGTGAGGTCAAATTCTGCATCAGACTCTGTGCTGACAGCTCAGAGCCTGGAGCCTGCTTCGGATTCTGTCTCTCCTTCTCTCTCTGCCCTCTCCCACTCACACTCTGTCTCTCTTTCAAAAATAAATTAACATTAAAAAAATTAAAAAAAACAACAACAACTGAAGACAAAGAGGCAGTGTAGTAGCAGGAGGATAGCCAGTATACCAGATTGTAAAACATCGATTGTAAAAGTGTGCAACATGGAGATTCTGGAAATGGCTGAATAAATGATGGTCATTCCACACCAAATCACATTGTACAGCCATTGGCAATAATGAATTTGAGCTATACCTGTAGACTTGGAGGGATTTTCACAAGACATGGATGAAGGAGAAATGTACAGTTCAAACAAGTGTTTATAAATCCCATTTTGTAACATAACATTAACCCTTCCTCTATATATGTTTATGTATTTATATGTATATATATGATCATAAGAGCCTGGAGAAAAACTACAAAACTTCTAGGTTGCTAACATGATTTGGGGATATGGCATAGTAGGGTGGAGGCAAGTGGTGATAGAGAGGAAGTAAAGAAGCATGATGATGTAGTCATAAGTGTACGGTAACAATACTAATAATATTGTTAGAATGGTGGCTTGGAGCAGTTAGTGTGCTCATGAAGGACCAATATCCATATGTTAATTTGTCCTTCGATAGTCTAGATGATTAATAGATTGATGCAATCTCAGCTCTACTTTTCTGACAGTAATGTTGCTCAGAACAGTGCAACAGTATTGAAAGCTAAACTTAAATGTCTAGCTCTTGACCAAATTCAGGATCATATAATATAAAGCAAGGAGACTAGGTAGTAAACACTGATATTAATAGATTTCCTGGGACATGAATGCTTGGTTTTAATTTTAAAAGGAACTATTATTTCAAGTACCTGGTATGACTTTATATTTAATATGGTTCCTCTTTCTCCATGTAGTTTTTTAAGGTCTTCCTAAGTGTGGGTGTGCTTTTAGTGTCTTGTATATGTAATATTCTGCCTATAATTTTTATGGCACATGTCCAAATGTGCTTTGTGTTGTAATCTTTGTATACTTATTTTATCCTCTATACTAGTTTTCAAGTTACTTTAGATGAGAGGCTCATCTGAAATTGAATATATTAATTTTATCTTGAAGTACATTCTTTTATACATGATAAGCAATTTGTTGATAATTATTGAAAATAATAAAATTTGATGGCTTAAAACTTGCATGATTTGGATAGAACATTTTGTAATGGGCGAGGATATTTTTCAACAGAAAGTCTTATGCTTCTATTTTTTAGATCTTGATAAAGTGTGTAGTGGTTTTGCAAGGACTACCAAACATCTTCCACTCGAAGAAACATTTTTCAAATTTTGAAAGTGTACAGCACATGATAGCTTGTTGTATCTTCTACATAACAAAGGTATTTATCTCATTCTTTGCCTCGTATCATAAAATTTAGGAATAGTAATGATTTAGAAAGTTAAGTTACTTTTAATTAACTTTTAAAAATAGTACAAATCATTTTAGATCAAAAGTTGCCTGAGTGGGTCAGTTAGTAAAGCCTGGAGGGTATATCTTAGGCCAGGGCAACGGGTGGAAAAGAGTACATTTTATGGGACCTCATTCACCTTGGAAACAGGAAAGAGCCGAGAGATCAGAGGCCAAGAGGTAGGCTTATTTATCTTCATTACTTGGCTCAAAGGCCAGCATTATGTGTTTCTTCAAAGGCTTTAGTTGACTCAATTCAGTGAAATTCCTTAAAGAAGGGCCATATCTCTGCCTGCATGTTTTGTAAGGTTTTCACAGGATTTTTGTGATTTGGTCGGGGATCTGGAAGAATACGGCATTGGTGGGCTGATTTGATCCATCACTGTAATTGGGACTTAAGTTTGCTTCAGTGAAGGTCTTGAAACAGAGAGACATTTACCTTCTTCCTTAGCAAAGAAGTCATGGTTTGTTGGCTGTTTATGGTCTGACCTCAGGGGCAGAAAGTCATATTCTTTCCGTTGCCCACTCGTTTACCATTGCTGGAGACACATCTGTAATCTTGTCTGTGTAGATACTGAGGGAGGATAGTCATTAGCAGGAAGAGAAAAATAATAACTCACTTAAGAGGACTCAGAACTCCAAGGGAGAGGCCAAACACCAGATTAATTATGGTTTTACTCTCACTATGTTAGAAAAGACCAGAGGTAAGTTGAAAAAAAAAAAAGAAAAAGAAAATTTTCAAGATGGCAAAAAGCAATTAAATGGTCAAAACCAAACAACAACAAAAGATTTTTTGTAACTGAACAAAAATATTTGATTAAAAAAATTGAACAGATGAAGATTGTGGTTAATGGTCAAATCTGGAATCTTGCATCAAATCTGGAAGCTCAAGGAATATCTGACCACATAGAATGGAATTACTTAGAGATAAATTCAGAAGGCAAATCCAGAAGTCCTGACATGAAATAAAAAGAGTTCTGGAGGTAGAAAATTAAAAAAATAGAGAACAGGCTCCCTAAGTCTCAGGCAGCATTAATGTAGGAGCATATGCGTTGACATGTGGTGGGGAGATTCTTGAAGTACAGGAATAAAGAAAAATCATAGTTTTGAGACCCAAAGCACAGGCTATTTGCAATGGAAAGAGAATCCTTTAGCTTCAAACTTTACCAGCAACAGTAGAAGCCAAAATACTGGAGCAACATTTGTAGAATCCTGAGGGGAGAAGACCAAAGTTCAAAAACTAATAGCCAGGAAAGATAGCATTCATTTGTATGGACAAAATAAGCATTTTCAGAAGTGTAGACATTTAAAAAGTTTTATGCCCATGTACTTATCTGAGGAAAACACTTGAGGAGATACTCTATCAAATGACAATTGGTTCAGAAGAGAAATCCCAAGACAGCAAAAGACAAAAAGAAGAGGAATAATGGGAGCAGTGAATCTTGCAATATATATATTACTAAAATTAAATAGATAATATGATATGATGTGGATTTTCTAATATAAATGCTAAGTAGGGATTCTTGAAATAGTAATGTTATCTTTGAAAGAACAAACTTTAGTTTTTTAGTTTAGTAACCTAGAACTTAAACTTTGATCTTATTTGGCGTCAAGGGAGAGGAGAGCAGGTAGAGATTCTTGGTGCATGGTTGTGTGTTTTAAAAAAATACATACAGCATAAAAACACATATACTATAAAATTATTAATTTCTCTTGATAGAATATATGTATTTAAACACCCAGGAGGGGCACCTGGGTGGCTCAGTGGGTTGCGTCTGACTCTTGATTTCGGCTCAGGTCATGATCTCATGGTCATGAGATCAAGCCCTACATGGGGCTCCACGCTTGGCGTGGAACCTGAGTAAGATTCTCTCTCTCCCTCTGCCCCGTGCCCCTCTCGTTCCCTTCCTCTTTCTCTCTCATAAATAAATTAAATAGATAATTAAAAAAATAAGCAAATAGATGTCTCAGGAAGATGTAGCCATGTGCAAAACTATAAAGCACAGTAAGACTTGTAAATTGACAGGAAGGAAAAATGAACAGAGGAATAACAGGGAGGAAAAATGGCTAATTTGGCAAAACTAAGAAGGAAAAAGAGACAGTATTTAAGATAGAAGGAATACAATCTAGTATATTAATTACTTTACTAAGAGTAAAAATGAACTCAGAAGAGAACTCAGAGATAGCCAGATGAGCTAAAAGGTCAGAATCAAATGTTTATAATTGTAAGAAGCACTCATAAAATAATGTGACAAACACTGGTTGAAAAATAAATGGATAGATGGAGGTAAATGCAAACACAAATAAAGGAGGAGTATCCCTTAATATATCTGAAAAAGCAAAAGTCAGGGTCCCAAACATTAATCAGTACAAAGAGATGCATTATATAATTTTCTTCAAAGTCTGTTCCCTCTGATTACCCTTCTCTGCCCCTGGAAGGCATCTGGTCACTTTCTGTCTCAGGAGAGTGTCATTGTCAAGTAGTAAAGATCAAGTCTGAATTAAAGCTTGCATATTTTATAACAGCAAATTAAAGAAGTAAAACAATTAGGTTATGTGAAAATTGCTACAAAGGCTTTTGATAACACTTAGCAACCTTTCCTAAAAAAATTATACATAAGTTAGGCATGGATGGAATCTATCGAACAACGATAAAGACATTTACCAAAATTTTACAGCAAGTACACTAAATGGCAATTTTCTGAAACTGTTTCTTTAAAAATCAGGTATAGGTGATGCTGACCCTTAATAGTGTGATTCATTATTTGTAGAGATTCTGTCTTATGCAATAGATAAGGATATGAAATAACTTATAATATAAAAAAACTGGGATGCCTGGGTGGCTCAGTTGGTTAAGCGTCTGACTTCAGCTCAGGTCATGATCTCACTGTTCATGAGTTCAAGCCCCAGGTCAGGCTCTGCTGACAGCCGAGACCCTGGAGCCTCTTTCAGATTCTGTGTCTCCCTCTCTGTCTCTGCCCCTCCCCCCCCCCCAAATTGTTTTTAAAGTATAAATTAATCTGTAATTGTACAGGTCTCAAAAACTGATGAGAATCTAGTAAAAAATTATTACAATTAAAAGAAGAATTTATAAAATGATTGTATGTGAGTTGCTTACGAACTGGTTTTTTAATACTAGCAGTAGCTGGTTAGAAATGGAGACAGGAAAATATACCACTTATACAATATTTTAAGGCAAATACCAAATGATTTCACTCATATGTGGAATTTAAGAAACAAAATAGATGAACATAGCAGGGAGAAAAAGAGAGGCAAACCAAGAAACATACTCTTAACTATAGAGAACAAACTAAGGGTTGATGGAGGGGAGGTGGGCTGGGCAGGGTTAAATAGGTGATGGGGACTCAGGGGGGCACTTGTTGTGATAACACCAAGTGTTGTATGTAAGTGATGAATCACTAAATTGTACCCTTGAGACTAATATTACACTGTATGTTAACTAACTGGAATTTAAATAAAAACTTGGAGGAAAAAAATACAATATTTTAAACCTAAAAAAGTGCTAAAAGACCCAAATAAAAGAACTGTGAAATCTTGCTGAAGGACACAAAATAAGATCTGAACATATGGCGGGCCACTTCAGGTTCCTGAATATGAAAACTTACTGTCATAGAAATATAAATCTTTCCTAAAATTATATTTAAATGTAACACAGTTCTAATCAGAATCCCAATGGGGTTTCTCTGAAACTGATTAGAATAATTTAAAAGTTCTCTACATACTAAGATTTATTATAAGGCCACTTCAATAAAAAATGGGGTTAACAAAGTAATAGGCAAATAGTTCAGAAGAATAGAAGAATCCAGGATTAGCCAATCCCAGGTCTACAGAAGAACTTAGGATATGGCAAAGGTGGCATTTGGATTTATGGGAAAAATGATTATTTATTAAATATCTTATTTAATAAATAAGTTGTTGTATAACTTATTTATTATTATAAATTATTATAATAATTTATTATTATAACTTATTATTATTATTATATAACTTATTTTTATAATAAATATATAAGTTATTATATAACTTACTTATATAAGTTATTATTATATAACTTATTTTTATAATAAAATAGTTGTTGGTATAACTGACTATTCATCTGAAAATAAACAAAGCCAGAGATCTACCTCCTACTATAAACAAAATAAAGTCCAGATGGATATTTGTATGGCCTTGAAGTCAGACGAGACCTTTCAAAATAGGGCATATAATTTAAAAGGAACACAGAAAAAAGATAAACAGATTACACGATAATTAAAGAATTTTTTTTATGGCAGGACACTATTAACAAGGCTTAAAGACAAATATTAAAAAAGTATTTGACAGATACAGGATTATTAACATTGCCTCATGGACTAATCAATGGGAAAATATGAAATAATTTTAAAGTTTGGGAAGGAAGAATCAGATTTATTTTTAATTATGAAGGGTATGTTTCAGTCATCTTGAAAAGTGGAGTGGTGAACAGGTACCAGATGATGAGTGGGGGTCTGAGGAGGTCAGAGAAGAGCCATTCAAGGGTTTTAAACCTGGAAATGACATAATGAAATTTGCATTTTAAAAAGAAAAAAGAAAGTATTCTGGTAGCACAACAGCTAATAGAGTGGGATAAGACCTGAAGCAGGGAAGGAGTTAGAAGGTGAGAGGTGGTAAACTGAGCGATGGCAGTCTCCCCTTTTCTGCAGTTTTGCTTTCCACGGTTTCTCTTACCTGCGGGCAACTGCGTTCAGGAAGCAGATGGGCTTCCATCTAATGAGTTGTCAGAAGGTCAGCAGTAGCCTAACGCTGTGTCACGGTGCCTGCGTCCTTGACCTCACTTTGCCTCATCATGTAGGCATTTTATCATCTCCCATCATCACAAGGGGAGGGGTGAGCACAGTACAAGGTATTTTGAGAGAGACTCTGTTCACATAGCTTTCATTACAGTGTACTGTTATAATTGTTCTATTTTATTATGAGTTATAGTTGTTAACACCTTACTGTGCCTAACTTGTAAATTAAACTTTGTCATAGTTACACATGTACAAAAAAAACACAAAACAATCCATGTATATCAGGATTGGTGCTGAGGTTTCAGGCATCCACTAGGGTCTTGGAACAAATCTACCAGGGATAAGAGGAGAAGGCTACTAGTGTGAAAAAGTGGGAGATTGAATTGAAAGGCTTTAAGAGTTATTTATGAGATAGAGTTGACAACCTGTAAAACTACTGAGTATGTGGGGAAAAAGGAGAGAGAGGGAAGAGTCAGTAGTAATCCAGCTATCTGGACTCAGCAGTTGGGTGAATACAATGCTGTTTGTTGGACTCTGGATAGGGAGTAATTTTGTGTGGGAAAGGGAGAAAAGATAATGAGTTTTGAATATATTGGCTTTTGGGGCTAATAGGACATCCAAAGAGATGTATATTATATAATTGGAACTACAGGCTTGGAGTTCAAGAGAGACCAAATATGTATAAAGACAAACCCATCATTAATATATGGACTCAAATGAACAATATAAAGAAATGATATCATCTGGGGACAGTGTGTGGAGTGAGAAGGGAAGAGAATTATTTAAGAGTGGACTTAATCCGAGGGGCCTGTCCTGCTTCCATTAGTCAAGAGGAAGAAGAGGAGAGTCGATTGGTCCAAAGCTGTTTTGTCATTCCCAACCTCAACCTTGAGAATCTTTCTGCTGCTATCAGTTCTGCCATTATCATGTGGCATAACCAATGAGAAAGCAGGAGTCCCACATAATCCAAAGTGCCCCTTTCCTTTTCTAATGTTAAAATTATACATACATTAATTACTGTTATGCTGGGCTAAAAGTATATCTTCCAAGGTTACTTTTCTTTAGAATATCTTCTCTGCTTGGCCTCCTTCCCACCCCCCACCGCCCAGATTTGTCCATCAGTATGTATTTCTAGGAGAAAGATCTTTTTCAAATAAGAGAAGGCCAGGATTGTACTCTTTTTCTAGGGTACTGGACAATAACTCACTTTACATTTAAGTAACTAATAGCAGCTACTGCTGTGTTTCTTCCAGAACAAAGAAACTCTATTCCATTGCAGTTTGTTGCCTGCAAGTTGCCAATAGCAACATCTCCTGCTAAAAACCAACCAAAGAAGGGGTTCCTGGGTGGCTCAGTCAGTTAGGGATCTGACGCTTGATTTTGGCTCAGGTCATATCTTACCATCCTGAGATGGATCCCTGAATTGGGTTCCATGCTGGGCTTGGAGCCTGCTTAAGATTCTCTCTCTTTTTCTCTCAAAACAAAACAAAACAAAACAAAACACCAACCAACCAATCAAGAAACCAATTCTGCCTATCCAGGTACTCCACATTTGACCATTAAAGAGAGGAGCCAGGAGAGGGAGCAGACGAGGATATGGCAGCAAGATCCCTGAAGAAAGAGGAGGCAGTGAGATCCTGGCACAGGTGGGAGGGATTGTCTGGACGGGAGACTGACCTCTCTCAGAGGAGAGAGGGTAGGACGCCTGGAGTTACAGGTGAATGTGTAGGTAGGCTTCTGGACAGGAGATAAGCCAGTTTCCCTGCATTTCCTCTGTGAAAAGGAAGCAGGGTCATTTGCTGAGAGTAAGGAGGTAAGGAGTAAGCATGAGTTTCAGAGATTGAGAAGAATGGGAGGTTTTGTAGCAGCCCCTGTGGATGATGGGAGAAAGTCCTGACCTAGAACAAAAGACCAGCATTTGGGGCCTTACTGCATGCTGAACTCCTTAAATTCACATGTCTCCTCTCTCAGCTTAGTGGGATTTTTCTCCCATAGGACACAGCAGCTTGGGGATGGCCCTGCATTTCCTTACTGGCCATCCACGGACGCCACTACTTTTTTCCCCCAACTTGAAGAATCATATTGAGATTCAAGTGATATTATTGTAGAAATGACCCCGAATGTACAGTCTAGACATCTGTAAAAAGTAAAATGTATATTAATGTGAGGATTTTGATATCAGAGCTGGTTCTGTCCCAAATTGATATGCTGAGAATTGTCCTCTCAGAACTTCCTCCAGCCTGACCATAGCCCCAGAACCCTGGCTTCACCTCAAGTCCCAGATTTCTGGTGTTCATTTTTTATCAACACAGTTTTTGTATGGATTTTCTGTTATGACGTGGGAAGTCCAATTAGTCTAATGGCTCTGTTTTCTTTCTCTGTTCTGCTTAAAACACTGTTAATCTTTTCAGAGAGCTCAATCTTTCTTCTTTAAGCAGCAGTGTTTTTTTCTAAAAGTTGCCAGAATTCCAAATGAAGTGCCACTTTCCAAGACACGTCATCTTAAATGTTTCATTATTTTTGCATTGTTTAAAAATTATTGTGCTAAACATCTGGCATAGTCCTTTTATTTCTGTTCACCATTTGGTGTGTTAACTAGAATTGGTTCTCTATTTTCCTTTTGATTGGAAACATTTTTGATCATTTATCATTTTGTACTGTCATATTAAAATAAGGAGAAAAGTTTACACAGTTCTCTCTAGTTCTAAGCCTCCAAGTACGTCAGAAAGCAAAGTTGAATGGAGAGCAAACATTAGCTCATTTCTGCTTTCTAATACAACATCCTCCCTTTCATATTGATTTTATAATGACATTGGACTCTTGTGTCTGGCATTTAAAGCCCTGATTGACCTACCCCATCTACCTTGTCAAGATTTATTTCACCGTTTTCCTTCCCACACTCGGTTCCACAGTCAGCATTAGTTTAACGCTATTGCCCTGTCCAATAGAAATATTTCCAGGTCTTAGCACCTTGGATCAGGTAGGTATATCAGATTTATGCAACCACTCATGTATATATCCTTTTCCATTATGGGAAGTAACCGTTGTTACTTAAATAAATACTACGTTATTCAGCTTGACAGAACACACCTACATCGAACAAATTCTTACAAGCTTATTTATATTCTCAAGAGAATTGCCTTATGGGATCCACCATGAATGTGTCCCCTTCGTAGGATGCTTCACTACAGCAGAGTTTATGCAAATCAGACTGCTGGCCAGGGAAACCTTTCTGTAGTTGATGCTAGAGCCCAGATTTTCATGACCAGGCGAATGTATATAAATAAAGTGCACAAGTTGTTCTGAAGAATGACTCAGGGGTGGGAAGGCATGATGGCCTGAAACCATAGTGAGCATCAGAATTTATGTTTGGCTCAATGTTTTGTATGCTTAAAGTGCAAGGATATGAGTGCTTTATACTAAGTAAGGACCAGGCTAGAGAAGGCCAAGAATAGTAATTAGTAATGAATTGTGGATGAGCATGGCTTCCCTTTTTATAATTACAGTGTCTGTTTCCCTCTGGTTCATGGAGAGTCTGCCCAACACAGCTTATCTCTAGTCTAGTCCACCACCAGAATGTCTTGTAAATCATTTAGTGAACGTAAAGCACTCCCCAACCATAGACATTATGATGCCAGTAATTAATTATGCCATTGCACATAGAAAGCAACTCAAGATAGGAGGTGGTGGTTAGAATGATTTTTAGAATGATTTTGTTTTAAGATGGTTATTTTAAGTGGAAATATTTTCTTAATAGTTAACTTTTTATACCAAAACATATATGGCTATATGTCCTAGAAATATGGGGAATTCATTATTGATGAGATAATCTTGTTATTTGTCCTTTATTTAAAGCAGTGGAATCATGCAGTTTTAATTGTGGAGAAATATGATCTGGAGGTAAATTTCCAGTTTCCTTAACAAAATCAGGGGAATTCTTAGACCCAAACATTAATGGGACTTTGGAATTTATGAAAGATGGTGGATGACACTTGAAAGTAGACATGTGTTTCCAACAAGGATAATTAATAAATATTTTTAATTAGATTCTACGTTCATGGAAAGAATATGACTTGGCAGTTATGATTATAAATTATGGAAAAAAGATGTTGGACATCACATCAGGGTGCAAATCTCTATTTGGTGTGATTGACCAAGAAGAAACACTCGAGGAGGTAATTGACTTTTGTTTCTCATCTTAAAACATGTACTCGTTTGAGTCTTTTAAGCATCACGTAGTATTAGTAAATGTGTTAGAAAATTGATCAGTTTTAAATTTGTCTTATTTATATTAAAAAAGTGGTATGTAGCCAAGAGCTTTCTTATTTAAAGGAATCCATGCTGGAATAATGCAGAGCCTCTCTCAATAGTACTGACCATCAGGTGTCGATAGAGCTTCCTACGCCCAGCTGGACATGGGACTAAAAGCCCTCTAAAGTCCCTCCCAAACTGAAGATTTTATGATTCTGGGTGGGTCAGTGAATGTAGTAAATACCTGTCAGAGTTTTTTACTTTGTTCGCAGTAGATTTTTCCTAAACTCATTGTATCACCTGAATTGTTGTCTTTACGAGACTGCTGATGTCTGAGACTACTTTTTAATATCTGCCTCCCATTTTATTGCCTTTTGTTGAAACCACGCAGTTGTGTGTTATAGATCAAATTTTGAAATGTTACTTAGTTTCAGAGGAGCACTAGGAATTACCTGAAGCCTAATAATTCAGTGACTGGGGTGGGGAGAGAAACTGTCAACCCCGGACTCTGTTTCAGTTGGACTGGCCCCATCTCTATCTCTATTATATGCTGAATTATATGCCAACGTAAGTGTGTGCTTGCCACAAAAAGCTTCAAAAATCACCACTGTTTTACTGGATGAATTTTTTTTTTAGCCAGGTGAAGGGTTTATTTTTTCGGGGTGAAGGATTATTTTGTTTAGAGAGAGTTTTGATTAAACTGGATGCAATTTGAGGGTTTTTTCCACCAACTGTTATTCACCTCAGAGTCCATCAGCTGCCAGGCCCTTTGTGTCACCTAGGCCTTGACTCACGATCCTATTCCTTCACAGTATTGCAGGGTAGGACCCTATACGTCTTTCCATGGAGCCCCAAGCCCAGCAGAAGGTTGTGATGTTTCTTTCTAAGACTGTAGGGACTGAGAAGCTAATACCTAATTTATAAGAGTCAGAAATTGTTTTAGCCCCTCAAGGACCCTTTAAGCCTGTAGGGGCCTCGGAGGGTGTTTGTTTGTTTGAGAACAAGAGACATTTACACGGTCAGTTCTCAGGCTCAGACTGTTGAAAACATTGTGGGGAGCCTGAGCACAAATCCACTAATACTTCATCCACTAATTGCAGATCTCGTTATGTTTCAATGAAAGGCAAAGCAGCAAAGGCAATTAGCTTAGTTGTAAAGAAGCTCCTCTGGGGAAAAAGAAAGGAAAAAAGAAAAGGGAAAAAGGAATACATTTCTGAGGGCAGGTTGGGAATTTTCTTTTGAGGATTTTTTAGAGCTATACCCTCAGCTGCTTTCAGAAAAGCGCGTATAGGTTGAAGGGGGGTGGTGCTAGTTGGGGTTGGAGGTGGGGTGTAGAAATTACTGGAAGGAAGAGAGAAGGGAAGAAAAGAAATATTTTGGCCAATCTCTATAAAACACCGAGGACTGTGTTTGTCATTTAATTGGAGTGAAATGACTGTTATTATTAATTATTAATTTATATCACTGAGCCATGTAGATCATAGTTTTATCCACCAAGCATGAAAGTATGAAATCATAATTAAAGATTATTACTTGAAAGTGACAATTGTTGAAACATGTTGAAGTACATTCTGACACTTAATCAATGTTTTTAGGGTTCTTCTAAGAAGCCTTACAAGCCTAAGAAGCCACAGCACATATTATTACCTGAAAAAATAAATGAACAGCTGGCCTTGTTGGAGACCCACCTACTCAAACTGACAAAGCAATGTAGTCATTTTTTTTTCTTTCTGTATACTTCTACTTAGCATTATGTTTTTTTAAAATAAGAAAATATTTTGTTAAAAGGATTAAGATGAGATTAGCATTTGGAAAATCCTTTAAGGTGCTTTTACATTATGTCATTAATCCTAAAAATACCCTGTTAATAACTGATTGCTAACCGCTTTCCCCCCGCTGCGGTTCATAAAGATTAAGTGATTTATTTAGGATTACATAGCTGTATGTTTTTGAGACTACGTCTTTGATTCTAAAGCAGGGTTTCTCAGCCTGGACACTGTTGCCAATTTGGGTCAGCTAATTCTTTGCTGTAGGGTCCCCTAGGATGATGAGCGGCATACCTGGCCTCTACCTATAGATGCTATAGGTAGACGGTACACCGTCTTCCCAGCAGTGACAATCAACTGGGAGGCAAATGTTCCAAGTGTGTTGGGTAGGGGAGCGCAAAATTGAGAATCACTGCTCTTTCAAAGGCAAAAATGTAACAGAAATAAAAGGATAGCATGAGGGGCGTTAACGTGTGAGCGATTTGAACCACAGTCTACTCAAGTGAAAGTTTTAGGCCATTGTACCAAATAGTAATTTCATAATGGACTGCACACAATGATTAGAATTTTGGTGTTTGCAGTTTGGAAATCTGCTTAAGGAACTGATTGAGTTTCTGGTGATGATAAATATTATCCCCTGCTTTTTAGCAAGTACTTCAAACCTTCTGGAAGAACAAGAGAATACCTTTTCTCTCCACATTTTCCTCAAGTAGGAGGTTCTACTTTTGGCCCCTCGGCCTTTCTGGAACTGCATGTAGAATTTCATGTCCCAACCTCACCTCTCTCAGTGTACCTCAGAATTCCCTGACCTGGATCTCTCTTTCTCTCTCTTCAAAGTCTGTTTTGAGTTGAATTTATGAATTGAACCCAATGCTCTATTATTCACATAACCAGTAAACCTAACTTTGGGAAAGCTGTAATTGTCTTGTTATAAAAATATAATTCTTTAAAATGTAAAGCGTTTTAGAAATGTGAATTACTTTCATTTTATCAGTAAAAACATTTTACTAAGAAGCACAATGTAATGTTACTAGGTAAACAACAAATTTAATAACAAAACAATCATAAAAGTAATAGTTTTGTACAGTACTTTCTGTGTGCCAGGAAGTATTTTAAGTGTTTTATACATATTGAAACTCATATGGCCCTTATATAACAACCATATGAGGGAGATACGCTTATGCTCATTTTAAAGATAAAGAACATGAGGCACAGAGAAGTTGAGTAACTTCCCAAGTCTCATAACTAAAAAGCATCAGTGTTAGAATTTGAACTCGGGCAGCCTTGCTCCAGGGGCTATGCTGTTCATTGTTCTATATTTTACGGTCTTTTAGAAGTAATTTTGTAAAAACAAAGTTAACATAATGGGTATGTTTCTGAGTCTGGGGTTTGCTGATAATATGACAGCCGTTGAACATGGGAGACTCAAGCCTTGGAACCTCTTCACCTCTTTGGTGATCTCCTCGGCTTTTAGGGGGAAAAACGAAAGGAAAATAATTGACATCACTGGATTTTTTAATCCCTAAAACATAATGAGATAGTTGATATTTCAAAGGCACATAATTTAGAATAAACGCTTGAACATTCTTCGAAAGAACTTTCAATTTTGGTTATTCATGAGAACAAAACCCACAACTTACTAATTTCTTAAACCTTAGATGTTACAACTGAACTCGCAGGAACAGAGGACCCTATATTTCTTTACCCTGTTGTTTTAAACTGGTCGGTCAAAGGTGCTGTGAAAGAAGGTACGTGACCTGAACGTATATGTGCTGTTCACTCGATTTCCTACTGAAGATCATTGATTGTGTGGATCGTGTTGTTGTCTGAAAGATCTCACCTTTCTAGGCAGAACGTTCTGGGTTCTTAACTGTTTAGAATAACACAGAATAAATATTGATTATCAAATAATATGATTTAAAAATCTGGAAAGACAGAACTTTGATGGTGACTCATTTTGGTGGTGAATGATGTTATGAAGCTTATGAATACTAGGGAATTGAAAAATGTGAGCAATTGTTAAGTCCCGTTATGAAGAAGTAGCAACACTATTGCTTAGCTCAGAGTGAGAGAGAATAAAAATTAGGATAACTAGTAATTTTGATAACTAGCAGTTTTTTCCCCCCAACTTGTCCGACATTGGTGGCAACTTTTATGAACTAGTTTTCAACACTGAGATATTTGGAAAACAAATGCAGTATAGACCATAAATAATTATTTGATCTTGGAAAGACAGGAGTTCTTGACATATCTACTGCTATACACTTCTTTGTTTTCACAGTTTTGAAATTTAAGCAGAGACCTAGATTCCTAGAATTCTTTACACAAGTTATGCTAAAATGTATGAACGATGAAAAATTTCATCTTATGGTGGAGATAACAAATCCCATTTGTGACTTCTTAAAAAGGTATTTGTAATACATATTTTATTAATATTTAAAGTGTTAAAAGATTGGTAATATTGTCCTTTTAAGATATATAAGGCGGATGAAAAAGACAGTGGAGTATGCACAGAGGGTGGGATAAACAGCCTCTTACGAGATAGTAAGAATTTATGTCGGTGTGTGTAAATAAGTAAATAACAAAACCGTTTCCTCTGACAACTGGGCTTTTCTTTCACCAATTTGCATCTCTCTCTCTCTCATTTTAGTAAAAAGAAGCATCAATTACATGACGTCTATTTAAAAAATGGCAGCAAAGGGGAAACATTCTCATAAAAACGTATAGAAAAACATTCTTCCTAAAACAGGCACTTCATTTATTAGAACAAAAGCTTGGAATTTATGTGCTTCATATTTTCAAATGATAAAGGAGGAAATTGCTTTCATTAAATTTAACAGGTTATGGTATTCAGAGAATTAGTCAGAAAGTTCTTTTAAGTTTAAAAAAAATCATAACTGAAATTAGAAGTTTGGAAGCTACAAATAACATTCTTAAAACCAAAGAGGATAGGAAGACACTTCTGGTGTGCAGTGAAATTTGGAGGGCTGATTGTGGAGGTCCGACCTATGAGTAGTAGGTGTTCTGAAAGAGGAAAACACAGCCAGTGGCTTAGAAGCATTGACCAGTGGTAGAACAAAAGACTCAAGGTTGAGATTGAGCTGTGTGGCTAAGTTCATAATGATTTCAGCTTTCAAGGCTGAGCAGATGTTTTAGGATGCTCTTCTCCTAGTCAGGGAATATAAAGGAGGAACAGATGCAACACTTTGATTTCTACCTTGATAGTAATACCTATTTTCTTTTTATGTTCCTATGCTTAACATAGTTTTGCACAAAGGAGATTTTCTGCAACAGACAAATGTGCAGCTGTGTTTTCTTCCAATTTTATGGTTTCATGATTTATATTTAATCTTTTAATCCATATGGAATTTATTTTGGTATGGGGATTTAGATTAAACTTTAGGCTTCTTCCCCCCGCCCCTCAGGTTATCAATTGTCCCAGTAACACTGTAGAGAATAATTCAGGGCACTAGTGTGGCTCAGTCAGTTGAGCATCTTACCCTTGATATCAGCTTAGGTCATGATCCTAGGGGCGTGGGATTGAGCCCCTTGTTGGGCAGTTTGCTGAGTGTGGAGCCTGCCTAAGATTCTCTCTCTATGTCTCTCTCTTTCTGTCTCCCTTTCCCCCACTTGTGCATGATCTTGCTCTCTCTCTAAAAAGTAAAAAAATAAAAAAGGAAACTCTTTCAAAAAGAAAAAAGAATAATCTCTTTGCTACTTATTTTTAATTCTACTTTTTCACATTCAAAGTGGGTGATTCTACCAATCATGCCTGTAAATCACAATGAAAGGTATTTCATACATTTCATGTTCTTTTTTTAAAAAAATATTATTGATTTATTTTGAGAGTGAGAGAGAGAGTGAACACAAGTTAGGGAGGGGCAGCGAGAGACGGAGAGGGAGAATCCTAAGTGCGATGTCAGCACAGAGCCTGAGGCGGGCAGATCCCACAGCCCAGAGATCAAGTCATGACCTGAGCCAAAATCAAGAGTCCAACACTTAGCCCACTGAGCCACTCAGGCCCCCCATGAATTTTCATGTTCTATAGAACAAAAAAAAAATCAATGTATATGGAAGTAACTGCTGAAAAGACAAGGCTGATTTAACAGAAATATATTAACATTGAGAGAGTTTAACGTGCTACTTTAAAAAAAATAAAAAGGACACAGAACATGTATATAATTAATAAGATTTATATATATATATAAATATGTATGTATATATATATGTATGTATCCAATTGAGACTAAACACCCTTTAAAGCACTCATTAAATTTTTTAAAAAGTAATATTTAAGTTGCAAAATAAGGCTCAATAGATAAACCAGACTAAAATTTGTAAAGACCACATAGTCTTACAGTAAAACTGAAAAATTTTTAATGTTTATTTTTAAGAAAGAGAGAGAGAGTGAACAAACATGGGGGAGGGTCAAAGAGAGAGCGGGGGACTCAGAATCCGAAGCAGGCTCCAGGTTCTGAGCTGGCAGCACAGAGCCCAATGTGGGGCTCGAACTCACAAACCATTAGACCATGACCTGAGCCCAAGTACAATGTTTAATAGACTGAGCCACTCAGGCGCCCCTGATATTTTATAACAAAATACATTGCTAGCATATATAATTATTGGATCAATAAATAAATCTAATTAAAATTATACTTTTGAAAGTAATGATAATGAGAAACCCTGACATCAAATGTACTCAAAATAACAGTTAGAGAGAAATTGTTAGCTTTAGAAGCCTCTATTACTAAAAATGAAAATAAAATCAAATAAACTTTCTTTGAACTCAAGCAATTAGAAAAATGAAATAAATCTAAGAAAAAAGAAAATAAAAATAAAAGTTGAAATTAAATAATGGCTTTAAAATCATTTAATTGGTAACTGCTAGATCTAGTTCTTTGAAGATATGAATAAATTAGGTGAATTTCCAGCCACCATATTAAGAAAAAGTGAAATACAAGTAATCCAAAGAGATAATAATCATACATTCGAAAGCAGTTACACAGACATTAGATAATAGCATATACAATTTAATATGAATAAATTTGAAATTTCTAATTGAAAATGATGAATAAATTTGAAATTTCTAATTGAAAATGATAATCTGGAAAAATTTAAATAATAAGAATTGATTGAAATAGTAAAAAAATTGAATAGTTCAGATTTTTTTAGTCTACTTCTTTCACATTTTAAAGGAACAAATTTTTACTTTACATAAAGATATTTCAGCACATGGGTTTAAAGTGTCCAACTAAATTTATCACAGCAGTCTCTGATAGCAGCTTTTTAAAGAGAATTTCAAAAATAGTAAATTATAAATCAGTTATATTTAGTAGTATATAGAAACAAAAAGCCATAAAGTACTAGCTTATAAATTGAGCATGGAAAATGTAGAGCTTATTCTCAATGTAAATATAGTTGGAAATCTGAAAATGTAATTATTACTGGTAGTCAAAGGAGCTCTTAGCAGATGCTAAAAAGTCATGTGGTGAAATTCAACAACCATTCCTGGCAAATTAGGTGTAGAAGAATATTTTCTGTTCAAATTAGCTTTTTAACAAGGAAACTTATTCCTTCTATCATTTAACATTGTTCTGAAAGTTCTTGCCAGACCGTTAAATAAGAAATAGAACTTAGGGTTAAAATTCATGTGATTATCACATAATAGGGTCTCCAAAATGTTTGTCAGATGAATTCGTCAGTGAAGTACTCTGAAAAGGAGATAAAATAATTGCTATTTGCAAATAATTATTTTTTAAAACTTAAGCTAATTAACAAATAACTATCAGAACTAATTATAGAATTCCATAGGATAGCTAGACGCAAACCCAATAGCTTTCCTATATCAACTAGATGTATAATGGAAAAATGATGCCATTTCTATGAAGCACAGGATTAAATTTATCAGTATTTGTGAGGAGACCTAGGCTAATAAAAGAAGATAAAACATTTTTGCTAAGAGATATTTTTAAAAATGACTTGAATAAATGAAGAGACATAGTACATTACTTGATGGGCAGATGGACTACTATAATTTCTATTATCTTCAAATTAATTTATTGGTTTAATGTAATTCCAATCAGATTAGTTTTATGGAATGACCTAGAATAATGAAATATATTTGAAAAATAAAAATGAGCAAAAGAGAGATTCGTATTATTAGATAAAGTATAACAGAGCTCTATTTTTGAAATAATAGGCAGACGGGCAATGGGATTCAATGGTTTTAGTCAGAAACAGGTACTAATATAAGTAATTAAAACAATGAATAAGCCATGAAATCAAAGATCAATAACACTGCATAAAAATCTAAAAATACCATTTTTCATAACATACTATAAACAAAATAAAAAGCTAGGAGGAGGCATTCTATGAAGAGGTCATGAAGTGGGAGGAGTTTAATTGATTCAGTGGGTGAGAATTCTGCAGAGCATGGAGGTGAATGTTGAGAAAATCTTAAGATGGCAAGTGTATATCCATGACCTCCTCTCCTTCCTGTATTTTTCTGCAGTGACAGAAACAGGGTCAAGCATTCTGGAGGGTGGGAAAGGCAGGAAGTAGAAAAGGGACCAACCTACTTGGAAAATAGCAGGCAACCAGTCTCAAGATGCAAGATGCAGAGGATGGTTCCCCAAGTATCCAGTGGTCACTGGTCCAAGCTTCCTAGTTCATGGAGACAAAACATTGGCCAAAATGAATGCCAACTAACTGAGGGACTCTTGGAACTGCTGCAGTTGGGCTGGAGTCCCAACCAAGAATAGGATCCAGGATCATTTTCATTAAAATTGAGACAAATGGCCAACTTCCATTGGGCCAAGATGAATTTGGAACCCCAACCCTTGTAACTAGCTGTCCAGACTCACCCAGTCATTTCATTGGCCTTCCATTGATATGACTCTACATTTTATTCAACTTAAGTTTTTGTATCTCATTTATCATGTGATAGCAGGGTTTTGCTGGAATTAGCAAGTACCTACCCAAAGAAATAGAAATTTTAGAAAATATAGAAATTTCAGGGACAGTAGATGATAAGTATCAATAGAATGAGGGATAATGAGAGATTTCACAGTTTTTGAAGGGTCTGGATTACCATGGCAGGTTTGAAGGGTCCGGGCCCATGACAGATTGAAAAAATGAGGTTAAGAACTTCTACAAGTGATTGGGGGAGGGGAAAAATTTTCATAGTCATATAAAATGCTTAGCGCCTTTTGGTATTCAGAACATGATAGTGGCTAGGAGCTTGGACATGATGGAAGCAAAGAGACTGAAATCTGTGGGTAGCAAGATAGCTTGTCCAGGGAAACTCTTAGGTAGTTAATCTTTTCAGTTTTAAAGGGATGTGTTCATGTCGTTTTATTTTCAGTTCAATTCTGTTTATCCTACATCATACATCAGCTCTCATCACATTTTATGGTGTGATTTACATTTTGCTCTTTTCAGAGGGCAGCTATTCCTTGATGATCAGGAATATCACAGTCTAATTTATGCATGAGACACAAACAGTTTTGGATATTCTTCTTGTATGATTTCTGTGACAGCATTCATTAAAGATTTATTGCTTTGGGATAATTTTGCAAATTCTTACAGATCCTTTTAACTGACTTTATTTTTTGTATTAGGAGGAATGAGTCCTTACTTGGAATAAAAAAAACGAAATATAAAGACAATGTTTTGTGTAAAAAGACAGTCAAACCTTTGAAGAAGTTCAAAGCTGCAGTAATGGAGATTGGAAGGGTAAGTTTCATATGAGTTTTGAATTTTAAGTTAATGAAATTAAGAGATTCATGTATCTAGAAATGATTGGCTACATTATATTTATTAGAATATGAAATAGGGGCAGGTGCATAGCTCAATCAGTTAAGTGTCTGACTCTTATTTTGGCTTAGAATGTGATCTCATGGTCATGAGATCAAGCCCCACTTTGGGGTCCATTGCTGGGTATGGAGCCTGCTTAAGACTCTCTCTCCCTCTTCTTCTGTCCCTCCCCTGCTCACTCTCTCTCAAGAAAAAAGCCAGAAAGAAACAGAAAGAAATACCAGTAAACAATATTATTATTATTATACAGTACATTATAATTCTTAAGTCACCATGTGGATATTTAAAATTTTTTTTAATGTTTATTTTTGAGAGAGAAAGAGTATGAGCAGGCGAAGGACAGAGAAAGAGGGAGACACAGAATCTGAAACAAGCTCCAGGTTTTGAGCTGTCAGCACAGAACCCAACACAGGGCTCAAACTCTCAAGCCATGAGATCATGACTTGAGCCGAAGTCGGACACTTAACCAATTGAGCCACCCTGGCTCCCCTCCACGTGGATATTTTTATAGCCATATGTTGTTTTGTTTCTTTTGACAGTAATTTTAATTGAAGGTTATAAAGAAATCACCATATTTCAATGTCAAGAGATAAACAGAGGATGAATAAATTATAATATTGTGTTCATAGTTTAGATTTAATTTGTAACATTTTTGTTATCTCCTATATTAAGACTATGGAAACGATGCCAAGAAAAAGAAGTAAAAGAAAGGAAACTCTAAGAGAATTTTTTTCTAAAAATCCATCTATTGCTGAAATGATGGAACATGAAAGGTATTAATTGATTAATTAATTCCATAAATGTTTACTATGTGGTTCGCATTATTTTGGGCTTTGGGGATACACTGGTAGACTAGACAGATAAGATCACCGCCCTTGGGGAACTTATATATTAATGATAGGAACACGGTAAATAAGTGAACACACAAATAAACAAGACAATTTAAAATTCTGGTAAATTTTCTAAAATAAATGAACAGGAAGATATGCCTAGAGTAACTGGCCTTGGGTGGAGGTAGTAGTTTGGATATGGTGGTCAAGAGCCCAGTTGGTAAATTACTTTTAATTATTAGTAGACCTGATGTTCTTGTTCCTAAAACTGAAACTTTAAAACTTACATGGTAAAATGTTTAGCTTCTATTTTTTATGAGTATGCACTTATGATTCTTTTATGATTCTTATATATTCTTTATATATCATATCTTCATTATATACATAAAATGTCCTTCTTTATTTGGTAATTTGGATCTTAAGAGCAATATATGCAAATAGAACAACTCTCACTTTGTTTTTGTTTGTATTTGCCTACTATCTGTTTGATTGTTCCTTTATTTTCTTTATTTAAATTATCACATTTTTCATGCTATAAATGCTTATATTAAGAAAAATGTTCAAGTAAACAACATTATACCACAAGGAACTAAAAAAGAAAAAACTTAACTGAAATTTAGTAGAGGAAACAAATAACAAAGAAAAACCAGCAGTAAATAAAATAGAGACCAGAATAAGCAATAACATTGAACATAATGACCAGTTTTTCCAAACAGTAAACCAATTGGCAATGCTTTAACTACATTAGCTAAGAAAAAAGAAAAAAAAACAACCTCAAAAACTAAAAGGAGAAATGGAAGAGAAAACAATAGAACAGATAACTACAAAAATGCATAGTGTGATAACAGATTACTATAAGCAATTGTATACCTACAAATCAGATAACTTTGGAAAAAAAAACCCAGATAATTCCTAAAAACAAGCAAGTTACCAAAAACACTGAATCATGAATATTTTTTAAAAATTTTTTAATGTTTATTTATTTTTGAGAGACATAGAGACAGAGCATGAGCAGCGGAAGGGCAGAGAGAGAGGGAGATACAAAATCTGAAGCAGGCTCCAGGCTCTGAGCCGTCAGCACAGAGCCTGATGTGGGGCTCGAACTCACAGACCATGAAATCATGACCTAAGCTGAAGTCAGCCGCTTAACCGACTGAGCCACCCAGGCGCCCCTGAATCATGAATCTTGAATCTAAGAAGTAAGAAATCTTCTTAGCCCAACAACAAGAATAAAAATTGAGTTAAGAATAAAAAATCTCTCACCACAGAAAAGCCCAATACTACTTGGTTTCATTGGTGAATTCTACCAAACATTAAAAAAAAAAAAAAAAGGTAATGACAATCTTTATCAAAATCTTACAAATAATGGAATAGAAGGAACACATTCAAAATCATTCCATGAGGCCAGTACTACACTAATACCAAAGCAAAAAAAAAAAAAAAAAAACACCAAAAATCTAGTTTGTCTGATATAAGTATTGCTACTCTGACTTTCTTTTGACATCTATTTTCATGACATATGTTTCTCCACCCCTTCACTTTCAAACTGCAAGTGTCTTTAGGTCTAAAGTGAGTCTCTTGTAGGCAGCATATACATGAGTCTTATTTAGTCCATTTACAATCAAAATTGATAGGTAAGTATTTAGTTCCTTTTTTTTTTTTTTACTTGTTTTGTTATTGTTTCTGGAGATTTTCTCTGTTCCCATTTGGTCTTTGTCACTTTTGGTCTTTCTTTCCCAAAGAGTCCCCTTTAAGATTTCTTGGGGGGCTGGTTTAGTGGTCATGAACTCCTTTAGTTTTTGTTTGTCTGGAAAACTCTTTATTTCTTCTTCTATTCTGAATGATAGCCTTGCTGGATAGAGCATTCTTGGCTGCAGATTTTTCCAACTTGGCACTTTGAATATAACATGCCATTCTCTTCTGATTTGCCAACTTTCTGTTGAGCAATCTCCAGCTAGCCTTATGGGTTTTCCCTTGTAAGTTAAGGACTTCTTTTGTCCTGTGGCCTTTAAGGTTTTTTCTTTATCACTGTATTTTTGCTAATATAATTATAATATGTCTTGGTGTTGGCCTGCTTTTGTTGATTTTGATGGGAGTTGTCTGTGTCTCCTGGATCTGGATGTCTCTTTCCTTCTTCAGATTAGGGAAGTTTTTTGCTATTTCTTAGATAAATTTTCTGCCCCCCTATCTCTTTCTCCTTCTTCTGAGACTCCTATAATATGAATGTTATTACATTTGAGTGAGTCACTTGTTGTGCCCGAATTCTCGAATCCCCCCACAAGAGACCACCAGAGTCGAAAGTCAAAGCCAAGTGGCAAGGGTCGTTTTATTTCAGGATCGATCCAGGTCCTTTCGCATATCGCTGCCAATATGCAGAAAGGCCTCGAACATGGTTGGTACAGCGTTTTTATAGACAGAGACAAATAGTATAGGAAGGTTTCAGGTTATAGGGTGACTGACTGGTCGATATTTGAAATACGAACATATGCAGCCCTCTGATTGGGAGTTCTTTGTTTGCTCTTTGACGGGAAGTCTCTGTCCGTTATGTGAAAAAGTTAGTTATTTATTCTAATACATATCAGAAAAGGGGGAAGGGGAAGAATGTGAGGGAAGCAAGGTTCTCAAGCTAGTAAATGTCCGCTCAAGCTAATGAATGTCCGAAAGGTGAAGGTCTTCCGAATGTGAGCAAAGCCAGTTACACAAACTAATGCATGTCATAAAGGGGGAAGGGGAAGAATGTGAGGGAAGCAAGGTTACAGAAGTGAGAAATGCCAGATACTTAAACTAATACATGTCAGACTAGACTCAGAAAAAGTTTTACAATGTTTACAGCAAACAATAAGCAAAACAGAATTCTCAGCAATTGTATCTCTTATTAGCGGTCCACAATCGGCAGAAGGCTAGGGCAGCTATCTTTAACCCGGTATCTGTCCATTGATTTACAGAAAAAGAGAACTTAGCTTCAAACTAAGGCAGAGCTGCCATTTGGACATAAAATTTTAAAACCGCTCCCTTCATCACTGAGTTCCCTAAATCTGTTCTTATAGTTCTTCTTTCTCTCTTTGTTCAACTTTACTATTTTCCATTATTTTATATTGTAGGTCACTAATTCATTCCTCTGCTTTTCCAGCCTGCTGTTTATTATATCAAACTTGTTTCCAGTCTCATTTATTGTATTCTTTATGTCTCATTGGTTCTGTTTTAACTCATCTCAGTTAAGGGTCTCACTGATGACTTCTATTCTTTTCTCAAGCTCAGTGAATATCCTTAATGATTCTTGTTTAAAATTCTCCATCAGGAGTGGTAATATCTTAGCCAATGAGGTTTATCTAAGATGCGATTATTGCTAATTGAAAATGTTCCCAACACCCAACTAACATGACTTGAAATATTGTTGGGAGCCGTTTTGGGCTCACAGGTTGAGACCCCTCCCCGTGTGGAAAAGGTTGAAGCAAAAACTTGCCAGCCAAACTGGCGCCTAGTCTTACAACTACTCTCCTTGGCCTAAGGAATGTAATGCTCTTTTGTTTTACCGCATTTAGTTAAAAGGAAGGACCTGGAGCAGGATGCTTTGATGGATTACATCTGAATGAGTAGCCTGACCACCTTAAAGTTGCATCTTGGGGATGGGTTGCACAGATTGATAGCAGTTATGAGCTGGCTGAATATTGGTGTGATTTGTGTAAATGTTAGACTCCTATTATGTAAATTCACTCATTCACGGGCAAAGGACAAGCATTGGGAATTCTGTCCTTGCCAGACGGGTTGACCTCCCCCATTGTAACTGGAAGAGTAGGCAATGACTCCTGGCCTGTTTATAGATAATTAACATAGGCAGGCCTAGGTAACTTCCTGCTCTCTCCCCCAGCCTTAAATTTATATGCTAACTAACTTGAAAACAACTTGCAAGATTGAGGAAATCGCAGCTTTACCAATATAACACATTATTGTTCAAGCTATGTTTACTGATGGGCTGTCACTCATTGCTGTAATGTAACTCACTACCTTTAAATAAAGACACTGAGGCTGGCAGGGCAGAGACGCCAGAATTCCCAGGGCTGCCTGCTTGGTCATCAGACTTCATCTTTCTCGTGGCTCTCTCACCTCATTTCGCCTAACCGTTCGTCCTTCATGGACCCCTAGATTCGCCGGAACAAGGACCGACCCCGGCAGCCGACTTCAGTTCAGGTCATGATTCACAGTCTGTGAGTTCGAGCCCTGCGACGGGCTCTGTGCTGATGGCTCAGAGCCTGGAGCCTGCTTCGGATTCTGTGTCCCCCTCTCTCTCTGCCCTTCCCTTGCTCACACTCTGTCTCTATGTCTCTCAAAAAATAAAATAAAAACGTTAAAAAAATTTAAATTTAGAGTTTCACGTTTAGAGGTTTCATCCAATGGTAATTTATTTTTGTGAATTGTGAGAGGAAGACTCTCCTTCCCCATCTTTTGTAGTTTTGGTGTAGATACCCAGCTGTCTAGTCTCATTAGTGAGTAGTTGTTATTAGCCATTTATTGAATAGTCTATTCTGCCATCACTGTCACTTTTGTTATTTAGCAAGTTTTCATACATGTAGTTTTGAGCTCTCTTTTCTATCCTATTAGTCCATTTATCTGTTCATGGGTCAATATCACACCATCTTACTTACTCTGGCATTAAATTGCTTCTTGTCTGATAGAATAAATCTCTCAAGCATGTTCAGGCAAGTCTTGGATATTCTTCCACTGAACAGTTCAGAATAGCTGGTCAAGAAATACAAAGAACTCACAATATTGATAGAGATAGAGTTGAATATATAGATTGGATTGGGAAGTTTTTTCCTCCCAATCTTGATTTTTTCTATTAGTATACAGCCCATATACCTAGGTCTTATTTAATGTCTTTCAGTAAGTTTTTAGATATTTTCCATAAAGATCCTATACATCTTTCATTAGCTACATCAAAGAAATGCTTTCTGGTATTAGTGTAAACAGTGTTTTAAAATTACATTTCTGAATGCTTTTATTCTTTTGTATAGGCATATAATTTGATTTGTAAATAATTGTCTTCAATATGGCTTGATAATTTATTCATAGATATAGGTTTCCCATGTGGACAGTCATATTGTGAACAAATAATGAAAGTTTTGCTTATATGCAGATGACAAACACATAAAAAGATGTTCAATATCATTAACCATTAGAGAAACACAAATTAAAGCCATGGATATCACTAAAATCTATTTTAATGGCTAAAATAAAAAATAGTGATAACACTAAATACTGGCAATCATGAGGAAAACCTAAGTCATTAATACACTGCTGGTGGGAATGTAAAAATATTCAGGCACTCTGGAAAAGCGTAAGGGCTTTCTTATAAAATTAAGCATATGTTTACCATACAACCTCAGGCCTCGTCAAAATTTAAAACTTTTGCTTAGTGAAAGACTCTATGAAAAGGATGAAAAGACAAGCTATACCCTTGGTACCAAGTATTTGCAAACCTCATATCCAAGAAAGACCTTATATCTGGAATATATAAAGACCTCTCAAAATTTGAAGAATTATAAAAATAAACAGTCCAATTAAAAAATGATCAAAAGACACTTAAAAATAAAATCTTAGGGGTGCCTGGGTGGCTCAGTCGGTTAAGCGTCCAACTTCGGCTCAGGTCATGATCTCGCAGTTCGTGGGTTCAAGTCCCGCATCGGACTCTGTGCAGACAGCTCAGAGCCTGGAGCCTGCTTCGGATTCTGTCTCCCTCTCTCTCTGCTCCTCCCCGACTCATGCTCTGTCTCTCAAAAATTAAATAAACATTAAAAAAAAATTAGAAAAAAATAAAATAAAATCTTAAAGAAAATGAGCAAAAAACATGAACCAACATTTCACTAAGAGTATATACAGATGTAGACTGCTTATCTCATTTAATTTTGGTATTATTTTCGTAGAAAATGACAACTTCATTCTAAATTTAGGAGAAGAAAGTCATGAATAGCTAACAACTGGAAAATACTTATTTTTAAGAGGATTTTTGAAAAAGCATTTATTTTTTAAAGCACATATAGAATATTTATAGTATTGGCTATAAGTCAGGTCTCAAGAGACTTCAAACATTATACTGATACAAACCATGTTACTATAATCAATTACAGTAGAGACTGATTTTTGAAAAGATAGAATAAAAATGATCCTATGCATTTAAAAATCTTAAATAGACATTCGTGGGGGAAAATGGAAATTATATTGCTAATTTAAAAATACAAAAACTGTGTTGGAAATTTGGTTGGATTGCTTTGAATCAGAAAACATAATCATTGAAGACTAAGACTAACACATTCCCTCTAATCACTATTTTAGCTGCATCTTACAATTTTTAGTATATGGTAGTGTTTTTATTCTTATTTAGTTCTATATAGTTTTAAATTATCCTTATAATTTCTATTTTCTGTGAAAATAGAAAGTGTCTTGCATATGTTTGCTTTTGTTAATTCCTAGGTATTTTTTTAAGTTACGAAAAATATCTTTTTAGAATTTCATTTTTGATTGTTTATTGGTGGTATGTAGAAATAGAATTATTTTTTTGTATATCGACTTTGTCTTCCATGGGCTTAATAAATTCACTGATTAATTGTAAAACCTTATCTGTGATTTATTTTGGGTTTCATGAATATATAATCATAATATCTATGACTGACAACTGTTTTACTTCTTTCTTTTCAATCCTTATCCTCTCCCTGCCCCCACTGCCTTTTTCTTGCTTATCGTTCTCACTAAGCCTGCTATTTCAATTCTGAAAAACATGATATTCATGGTTATCTTTGTCTGATTCTCATTTCAGAGAAAAAGCTTTCAAGCTTTCAACATTTTATTATTGAGAATGATGTATGTGGTAGGTTTGTTTTTGTGGATACCCTTTATCAAATTAACATTATTATTTATTTTGAGTCTCAAATTGTTCCAAATTTGGCCAGCAGGCCCTTCCAGCCTGGCTCCTTAGCCTTTTTGATGTGTACTCATCATTTTTTTGAACTTCCTCTGACTTACCAGAAGATGTTCGTTTTGTACTTTCCCTGCCATGCCCTGGAACCAGTTAATTCCTATTGGTGGCTACTGATATATCTTTGCTTCTAGGCAGCCAGAACTAGGAAATATATGTGTCCACCTAAATAGATCTATGTATCTGTCTAAAACCGTAAGTCCATACTGATATGTACAGTTTCAGTTCCACGCTACAGAATATTTTCCAGTGTTTTCTTTTTTCCTAATTGTAATTCTTCTTTATAATGGTATGAATCCTGAATCCTGCTTCCATTAATGTCAATGTATTAACTCATTTGTTCAACCTAGATTACACAGCTGATAGTGTCTGAATTACCTAATATTTTCCTAATTCAGGTCTCCTTCCTCTTATGGTTCCTTATCACTGAGTATTTCTTTATGCTGACTGTCTTTTCTGAGCTTCCTCTCTGTCTGCTGGGTCCACTCACATCTGTGGCTCATGGATACCCCACACATTAGGAACTGGTCAAGTGGAAAAAGAAGAAGCATTCTCTATCTTCCGGGCTGGCTCTTGCTCCCTTCCAAGCCTGCTGGAGTGTGTTCTTACCTTGACAAGATACATAGAGGAAGGCTCCCCTCTCTCTTCTCTTGCTGGACTCTCTCACCCTCAGTTCAGGGAAGTTGCAGCTAGTCCAGTCTCCTGGGCCTTTTGAGGAGAATCGATTTCCTCATACATTAACAAGATTGATTTTTATTTTGGAAATTAGATTTTTATTTTCAAGGTAGAATTATTTAAAACATTCCCATTTGTTTAGAAACCAAATAACATCACTAAGACATCCAAACAACACGAGAAGCTCAAAAAAAAAAAAAAAAAAAAAAAGAAAAAGAAAAAGAAAAAAGAAAAGAAAAGAAAAAGAAAAAAGAAAAAAACAGAAAACTCTTGGATTAAAAGGAAATCATTAACAAAATACAAAATATTTAGCACCGAATGATAGGTACATACTTCCCATTAAAAAATTGTTTCCTTCCTTCCTTTCTCCTTGAAAATGTTTGTGTCTCTTGTGCAACAACACGTCTACCTACCTACCTTCCTTCCATCCAGCTTCTGTGTGTGTGTGTGTGTGTGTGTGTGTGTGTGCCTGCATGTTGTGTCAGATTCAGGCACAACATTTATTAAACTGAATGAGACACTTTCACTTACCAACTGAGATTTTTTTCCCCTTTCTCCAGTATAAATCAGATAGAATGGCACTGACCAATGGGGCAGCAATATTGTCGACATTAAAAAAAAGAGAGAGAGAAGTACTTTGAAGAAATGAGTCATGCCATATAAACAATTATGCAGCTATAAAAAACTAGTTGGACTACTTTGAGATTTTGATAGGAATAATTTTAAAAAATTGAGTATTTTACACTTAAGATATTAACTATTCATTACATTTTGAAATATTAGTTTTTCCAGAGCATATTGAATATAGATTTATGAAGTTATTTTTATAGTTGATTGACATTTTCTTTCTGCTGTAGTCTAGCTGTGGAAAAAATTTTGCTCCATTGTTTTTTTTCTTAAAGAACATTACAGAGATTTTCTTGTCTAATATTGAAGTTAGGGGCTGAATGTGAACATAGTGTTATAATTTAGTTGTCTAATCTCAGTAGCCTTTCAGTTATAGAAAAGAAAAACATAGGCATCAGAGAGAATGGAAGGCAATACGTAGTGTCTTCATCCTTTGTAAACGTTTTTGTGCCTTCTCTGCTGCCCTATTTCACATTATTAGCCCTAAGGAAATGATGGATAAGCCAGAAACATTTTCATAAGGGCTGTCAAATGACTTGTTGATGTATTTTGTACAAATTGGGATCATTCTTTGTTATTATGTATCTGGAAGTTTGTGTAGTTTCAAAATGTGTTTCTTCCTTGGCAGAAATAAGAGAGCTGATGTTAGAAAACTTGCCTATCGATTCTTGGTGGAGAACTTGAATCCTATAATATTAAATTTTGTGAAAAGGAAGAGGTTCCATCAAATATTTCTTGAGGAGTTGCCCTGGAGAGCTCAGATGAACCTGTATCTGGCAAGTGCACACTTCTCCCTGCTTTTAACGAAGCTAGGGGAACGAATGAAGATGAAATTTGGCACTTCACACAAGGTGGTCAGGTATGGAATAATATCAGTGAATGAAACTCTTTTAGTCTCATGAAAATAGGTTTTATTTGTATGTTCAGGGCTCCAATGTTGATCATACCTTACAGAGGCTGACTGAGTGCTTCTCTCTTTACTGATCATTGGTATATTAGTTCCTTTCTTGTCTCAGGATCTTTCCTAAACAAGTCCTGGATATAATCACTTGTGAAGTACTAACCTGCATGTAGTTTGTGTATGCTTGTCAATATAGCTTTCAGTAGAGGAGAAAGCGTAGTTTCAAGAGAAATTTAATATTAAGTGTATAACTGTAGCTATTAGTAGGTATTAGGCAAATCTCTGTTTCATTTTGAAGTATATTTTAAGCCTCTATAAACACAGATCATATTTTCCCACACAATGTAAACTTTCTATTATTAATTCAAAGACACTTTTGAGCTCTTGAGTATCTTCAGCTAAAGTGTTAACAGAGATAAAAATAGATGATACATACATGATATGAATTACTATGAAATAATTAAAAAGGTGAGTAGAGTCTGTCATTCAAATGTACTGAGGCAGAGGCAACGGGCACGCAAAGCTGAGCAGAACGCATGAGTTAGAATCTGGAGGGCAGATCTCAAGTATTAACAAATAATTATAAATAATGGTATAAGGCGAAGTATGCACAAAGTCTTCTTTGTTCCTGGGAAAGAGGCTTTCCTCTGACTGGAAACTAACAGGAAAGGTTTCATGGTTGGCCTGGTTCTTGATGGGTAGGCAAGACAAATGAAGGTATTCCAGGTGGTTGGAAGAACGTGAGTCACAGCCCAGGTAGGAAACACAAGATGAGAACCTCAAATGGTCTGACCAGAATCTAGGGCAAATTAAAGGGAGTGGTGTGAAGTAATTTAAAAAATAGGTCAGTACCAGATCATAGAGGGTCTTAACTATTTATTAAATTGGAACTTCAATTTATATACCATGGGAGATTATTAAGGATTTTTGTGCAGGGCTATGGTAGAAAATTTCTCTGGCAGCAACATACCAAATGGATTGGAGGAAGGAAAGACTGTGAAAGACTGTAAAAGGGTATTTTTTGTAAGTTTATCTATTTATTTTGAAAGAGAGAGAGAGAGAGAGTGTAAGCCAGTGGGGGAGGGGCAGAGAGAGAGGGTATGAGTACTTCATAGCACAGCAATTAGACAATGACCAAATTTGTATCGGGTAACTAGGTGCTAAATTCAATTTTACTAAAACCATTAAAACATACTCAGTATTTATGTGTATATGTATTTTTGTCTTTATCAATATATATATCAAAGTATGCATGCATGTATGTATGGTGGAGGATTGTTTACTGTGTAGACCTAATTTTAAAAAAAGAAACAGTATTGATCACAGACACATTGCTTTATATAGTAGGCATCTTCATTGAGTTTTGCTTAAATACAGGTTAATTTGACATAAATTATTGTTTCAGAGTCCTTAGAGTGAGTATAGATCATCATTCCCATTTTTAAGGGCGCTTTCAGGGAAACAGATTATTGACGTTAAAATTCCTAACAGCAAAGTTACATCGTATAATTTTAAAATTTGATAGAAAATTTTTTGGCTTTGTGCCAAATACGTTATGATCCAAAATTTGGGAGCATTAACTCATAAATATTTTAAAAATTAAAGTAGATCGTATTTGACAGATTTGGTATAAATATATATATATAAATGATATTTTCCATTTGCAGTTTCCGATCATGTGATCCTAACATGTTCTCATTATATAATTCCGGAACAGTATTACCAACAGCGAAATTGACTCTAGAAAACTATAAAGCAATACTTGATTTCCTTCATACAGCTAAAAAAAGGAAGGCCAACTTACCATCAGGTAAAACAAATAAATATGTTATATACTAATATGTTATATACTATCAGATTGCCTCTGGATTTTTATTCACTGATGCAACACACTCATGCACACACACACACACACACACACTCAAACACACACACTCCATAGACACACAGAGGTACACACATTGTTTTCCAATGACCTGGGAATTTAATTGAGTTGTGATATTTTTTAGGAGATTCTTATTTGCTCAAATTTTAAAATTTTTCTGTATTTTTACAGTATCATCATATGTATTTGGAAATATATATGTTATGTTCTGACCTAAACCAATTTGGCTGCTAACCAAATAGAATGTTCTTTTTACATATTGGTAGCCTCCTATTGTCAAGACAGGTGAGGTCTTCCTAACAGGTGTTATATTTTAGTGGAAGCAAATTTCAGGACAAATTCCCCCAAACATACTGATCGAGCAGGCGTGAAACACTCACATAGCTGTTTTATAGTACTAATTGTGTACTCAGAGCAGTCCACTCTTGCCTTAGGATCTCTGACTCTCACCTTCCGTGATACTTACTCCAAGATGAATGCAATACTATTGGTTTGAATGACAGGATCAACCAGTATTGTCATCTGCCCAGGTGACAGGAGACTCACTCTGGGAGGTGGAGAAATGCAGATGAACAGGGCTGTCAATTTAGCATGCTGCAAGTGATGACACTATTCCTAAATAATCGCCTATTCTGAATACCACTCATTTCGTGAATAGATTTATTTCTGGTATCTCCATGCTAATACAAATCCTCTTGTGTAGATGTTTAGTAATGGTATTTTAAGTATTATGTAACTTATTGCTCATCAAGATACTTCATATGGTGGGTAGCTGCCCCAGCAATGTTGATTTATATTTGAGGTACTTGACATGGGCTTTCTGATTTCTTCTAGGGTATAGATGAGATTTAACTGGTACCTTCGTGTTATACTATGACTATAAAAGTATTTGAAAGTAAATTCCCTTGACATAGAGTCTGAGTTTTATATGTAGATTATAATATATAGCTTCTTGAGGTTTTATTTTTTAAACTGGCTGCCTAAGCCCTCCCGTGGAATCAACAATAGAATATTCCACTATTGAGACTTCTTTTTTTAAGTTTATTTATTTTGAGAGAGAGAGAGAGAGAGAGAGTGAGCATGCGTGAGCAAGGGAGGGGCAGAGAGAGAATACCATGCAGGCTCCATGCTGTTAGCATAGGAGCCTGAAGCGGGGCTGATCTCATGAACTGTGACATCATGGCCTGAGCACCAAACCAAGTGTTGGATGCTTAACCAGGGTGCCTGGGTGGCTCAGTTAGTTAAGCATCTAACTTCAGCTCAGGTCATGATCTCTCAGTTTGTGAGTTCGATCCCTGCATCGGGTTTTGTGCTGACAGCTAGGAGCCTGGAGCCTGCTTATGATTCTCTGTCTCTGTCCCTCTCTGCCCCTACCCTGCTCACACTCTGTCTCTGTCTCTCTCTCTCAAAAATAAACATTAAAAAAGAGAAGAGTTGGATGCTTAACCAACTCAGCCACCAGGTGTCCTGAGATTTATTCTTCAATGCAGAATTTTAAGAGAAGGTTTGTGGTAGGAAAAATTTGTATCTTTGTACCACACCCACAGGATAAGGGACATGGTTGCTGCACTGCCCAACTCCAGGGGATGCTACTTACCTCCTAGTGTATGTGTCCTGGGAATGAACTGTGTAGGGGAAAATTAAGGAACAGTGGGATCCTGTCATTGATCCCTCAGAAAACATGACACTCCCGCCTCTGCATTGTTCCTTTGGCCATCACCCTTGCCCAGAATGGTCTTTCCCATAGTCTTCCTGCATGGCTAAACCATGTCCACCCTTTAAGACCTAATCTAAGTACTTCCTTCTCTAGAAACTTTTCTTGGTTCCCTGTGTCCATGATAATCCCATGCTTACTCCAAATTTATATAGCATCTCTTACTTTAATTACTGATTTGATGCTTATCACCAAAGTCTTCTGGAACCTTCTGTTTTCAATAACGTTATACTTTATTTTTGTACCGTAGATGCTGAAGAATTTTCCATGTTTATTAATTCCATAATGAGTGATGAAAATGTGTCAAAAACACAAACAGTTTATGACTCAGACTCTCAGTTGGGTCTTAGTATTAAAGAAAAGGATCGAGCAGCAACTTTGGGTCTATTGGATCATTTTATGAAAATCTTTTTATATTGCAGGAGAGCAATGGTAAGGTGGTCCTTCTCATTTGCTGATGTAATAGACATAAATCTCAGGGCATCAGTTTAGGTATGTAAGTTATATTGTATTAATTTACTTACTATCCATGATTTTAGTTTCAACTTTGAGACTAAATTTGCTGAGTTTCACGTCAGTCATTTTTGAGGTTTGTCTGCCATAGTGCTGAGCATTTACACGTTGTCAAGTTGTCAGTGACAGGGGTGAGCTGCTTTAGTCATCAGTCATCCACTGGTACAGAGATGAGGTGGGCTTTGTCCTTGTCTACATAGTCTCTGGGAATATTCAGTTACCCTTGTGCCACTTTTCTTGCCACATTTGGTATACGACCTTCTGTGGTGACACCAGTGGTTCCTCTCTGGAGTCTTGCTCCCACCTAGGGCACCAGAGACCGCTTTATTCCCTCTAGCACAAGAAACACTCTTTCTAGGCTACAGGAAAGTCCTATTCTTGGCCCTAATGCCCACTACTATAGCCAATTGTGTCTTCTCTCAAAAGCTTTTCTCTTTTTTTCTTAAATATTATATGATACTTTATTAAACTCAGAATCATTAGTTATAAAGAAGTTTGTTTTCTTTTTCTCATAGCAGGAATGCATATACTTCAAACCTCTCAAGAATTGAGAGGAAATCTATCCTTTCTAGAATATTTGAGTTCCCATTTTCTCCGTGGAGAGGCAGATTTCTTAAAAAATGTGAAGTAAGCCCACATCAACCTCCTTGACCATGAGCATTGCATCCTATCCTTTCCACCAGCTTCAGGGCCCTGGAAGGTCTGGGTCCTGCTCACTTCTCGGAACTGAGTTCATCTTGCTCTTGTTCAGTCCAGTCTCCTCTTTGTGACTTTGATGACATCGAGTTGCTTGTCCCTTCCTCCTCCCTCAGGTTCATTCTCCATCTTTTGCACTTGCTGCTCCCTTGGTTTCAAATGCTCTCCTCCTCCCAGTACCCCTCCTCTCACCTCTGCCTTGCTTTGTTCAACTCAACGTTCAAGTCTCTGCTCATGCCACCTTCTCAGAGAAGACTTTTTTCCTGACCACCCCATCTAAAATCCTCCCACGCTTGTCAGGTTCTCACTCATTTCTGCTTTACTTTTCTTTACAATATTTACTATTCCCTGAAATTACATTTTTGTCTACTTATCTAGTGTCAGTCTCGCCTAAGAAACTGAGGCAGCACGAGGGCAGATCCAGTTACCCTTGTTCACTGCCACATTCCCAGAGCCTAGAACAACGGGAATGTTGGAGTCAGATTGCATGTGTGCGATTCCTAGCTAACCACTTAGCAGATCATGACCTTGGGCAAGTTAGCTGGGTGCCTCTGTTTCCTTATCTCTAAATGAGGTAGAATACTAGTGCATACTTATTTCATAGGAGCCATTGATAGAATTAACTGGGATAATGATATAAATGACACATAATAGATGGTGTCAGTTATTTTTATTATTGACATGATTTTTGCAGAAAGATGAAGTCGTTCATCTCTAAAACTTTGGGATCTTTTGAATGTTGTGTTTGCCTTAGGTTCTTGCTCATCGTGGAGGTTATTGGACTCTGCTTCAGAATTGCTGTCGGGCCTTTTGGAACTTTACTCAGGAGCTACAGATACTTCTTAAACAAGCAGTGGATCTGTATAAAACATTTCCTATTAGTCAAGATGGTTTCCTCTGTACCTGTGTTTTGCCATTCTATTTGGGAGCGGAATTACTTATTGACATGTTAATAGAACTACAAAATACCAATTCTATTAAGGTAAGGGCATTTGGATAATTATTTTTATTGTATTCAATTAACAAATAATTTTTACCATGCAGCTTGGAATAAATAGAAATTAATATTTTCTTTGAGTTCTTACTTGGCTTGTCTAGAATTCATTTGCTTCTCATTATTATTTGGTTAACAATGCACAGCATACATTGATATTAATTACAAATATCTTAGCCTGAAAATTCAATTTTTTAAAGGAAACAGAAAGTAACATTTACTGAGCTTCAACTTCTGCATAAACTTTAATGCATTTAATCCTCATAGCAATTTTTTTTGTCAGAGAAAAAGCCCCCAAGAGAGATCAAATAGCTTGTCAGTTGCTCTTTACTTCACTGCTTTATCTTTCCTTGTTCTATTATTCCAGATCTCATAGAATATGCAGCAATTTAAAATAACACACTGTGGTTTAAAACATGAAAATTAAATGGAAAAAATGCAAACATAACCTAAACACATTGAAAATTAATAAACACATAAGCACATTGAGTCATAAAGTTTATAGCATTTCCAGGCATAAAATATATGAGAACAATAGCACAAAAGACTGGGAGTAAATAAGGTTAAACTGTCATATTTTTTTTTACATTTTGTATATAAATATAAAGTGGTACAATATTAACCATAAGTATAATGCGGTAAGTTAAGAATGCATTTAATAATGCTTAGAGTAACTAGCAAAAAAAAGATATAGCTAAAAATCAATTGCAGTGAAGTGGGAGACTAAATAGTGGCCAATTAATTAAAGAAAGGAAGAAAAAAGAGAAAGAAGAACAAAAATATATGGGCCAAACAGAAAGCAAGTAGAAAATAATAAATCTGACCCAATTATATCAATAAGTATATTAAATGTAAGTGATTTAAATATCCTAGGCAAAAGGCAGAGATTGTTGGATATAAAAAAAGACATGTATAGTTGACCACAGGAGAGATACTCTGAATGTAAAGAAATTGATTGAATATAAGACAGTGGAAAGAGATATTACCATGAATGCAGTAAGCATAAGAAAACTAGTGAGACTTTATTAATATTAGATAGTACAACCTTTAAATCAAGGAGTATTTTGACAGATAAAGAGAGACATTTCATAATGAAAGGAGGTTCAATCAGGTAGACATACTAATCATAAATGTGTATGCTCCTAATAACAGAGATTCAAAGTATACTTGAAGAGCTTCCAGGCTGGTGAAAGCATTGATGTATTAGGCAGTTGTAGCCTGACTTCATAGGGAGAGGGCATGGAAGCTCTTTATCTGGTACTCTTCCATACTGGGTGCCTCTTTCATTTGGCTTTTCCTGAGTTGTATCTTTTATAATAAAACTGTAATCCCAAGTATCGCATTTTAAGTGAGTGCTAGCCAATTATTGAACCTGAGGGGGTTATGGAAACCCTTAAATTTATAGCTGGTTAGTCAGAAGTGCAGGCAGCCCGAGACTTGTGACTGACCTCTGAAGTTAAGGGCAGTTTTGTGGAGGACTGAGTCTTTAAATGTAGGGAGTCTGACCTTAGTTATGGGTAGGTAGTTAGTGTCAGAATTGAAGTGCAGTACATGTAGGTGTGTTGGAAAAGAGCATAAGTGCACACGGTGTGCTCACCAAGGTAGATCATATACGGAGTGAAAAAAAAGTCATAATAAAATTTAAAAGACTAAAATCTTAAAAGAATATGTTCTCTGACCATTATCCTATGAATAGATTAATAAAAATTAGGAAGAAAACTTTCCTAAGTATCTGGAAATTAAACCACATAGTTCTACAAAATCCATGGGTCAAAGAAAAAAACACAAGAGAAATTTAAAAATATTTCAAACTGATAATAACATATCAAATATTGCACTGGGATACAAATAAACCGGTGCTTAGAGGGAACTTAATAGCTTTAACCGTTTAATAGAAAAAAGAAAGATATAACATCAGTTATTTAAGAGTGCACCGATAGGAGCTTGAAAAAGAAGAGCAAATTAAATCCAAAGTAAGTAAAAAGAACAAAGGAAATAAGAAATTAAAAAATAAGAGCAGAAATAAATTAGATATAAAACGAAACAAAATTAGTAAAGTTAACAAATTGATCCTTTGAAAAGATTATTAAAATTGGCAGAATCCTAGGACAAAATTGAAGGACAAAAGTGAAGAACAAAAAGAAAGAAAAGCATAAAATACTGACAACAGTGATGAAAGAGGGACATAACTACAGATCATATAGATATTAAAAGAAAAATGAGAGAATATTGTGATCTACTTTTACTAATAGATTTGGTAACTTAGATAAAATGAACATGTTTATTAGAAAGCACAACTTAACAAATCTGACACAAGAAGCAATAGAAAAAATGGATTGCCCTAAATATATTAAAGAAACAATTTATAATTAGGAGCTTTGAGATAAAGAAAACTCCAGGCACAAATATTTTGGTGCAGAATTCTAGCACACATATAAGGACAAAATAATAAATCATATACCTAATTTTTTTAGCTGCAAAGCCAGCTTAACCCTGACAGATATATCAAAAAGAAAAGTGTGAACCATATCACTCACGAACATAGACACAAAAATCCTTAATGAAATATAATCAGATCAATCCCAGCAACATATAAAATACGCAAATGAGGTATATAATATGTACAGTTATATAAATGATGATCAAGTGGGTTTATCCCAGAAATGTAAGGTTAACATTTAAAGATCAATCAAGGTCATTCGCCATATTAATAGGATAAAGGAGACAAATTATATGGCCATTGAAATGGATACAGCAAAAATACTTACAAAATTTAATATTGGTTTCACCCCCCCCCCCCCCCGCCCCTTGAGTGCTGCTCCAGCTGCACTGCTCTTGTTCTGAACTCTGGATTCCTGCTAAGCCAGGGCTGCTCTCCCCACTCTCTGCCCGCCATCATGATTATCTACCGGGACCTCATCAGCCATGATGAGATATTCTCTGACATCTACAGGATTCAGGAGGTTGTGAGTGCGCTGTGCCTGGAGGTGAAGGGGAAGATGGTCAGTAGGACGGAAGGTGTCATTGATGGAAATGTAGTCTGCTCAAGGCCCCCCAGGTGAAGGTGCTGAAAGCACAGTAATCATTGATGTTGATATTGTCAGGAACCATTACTTAACAGAAAAGAAGCTTCACAAATGAAGCCTACAAAAAGTACATCATAGATTATAGGAAATCAGTCTAAGGCAAATTTGAAGAACAGAGACCAGAAAGTGTAAAACCCTTTTTAACAGAGGCTGCAGACAGATCAAGCACATCTTTGCGAATTTCAAAAATTACCAGTTCCTTATTATTGGTGAAAACATGAATCCAGATGGCAAGATTGCTCTGCTGGACTACCGTGACGATGGTATGACGCCATGTATGATTTTCTTTAAGGATGGTTTATAAATGAAAAATGTTAACAAAATGGCAATTACTTTGGATCTATCACCCATCATCATAAATGGCTGCTGATTTGTAGCCATCCACACAACACCAGGGCTTACACAATTGGGTGATGTCAACTTGATCTCTTCATTTATTTTGGTGTTGATTTATTTGGAGTGGGGTCATTTTTCTTAAAGAAAAAAATGTATCATGTAGGTTGCCTAAAAATAAAATGCACTTAAACTTATTTGAGGGAATACCTCTTACTTAATATGTATTTAAACTAAGTGTCTTATAGTGTTCTTAGAGAAGATAGAACCCGACTGTAGATCACTAACAGAAAGCATAAGACTATGTTCAGATAACTTCTACAGGGAAAAGTACTTCTGGGACTGATATATTAAAAAACCAAGAATTATAAGTCTTAATTCTGAGTTGAAGTAAAGGAAAAGACCATATACATAGAGCACCAAATGTGAAGTGGATCATTATACATATTATCACCTCGAAACAGAAGTATTTAACTCTGGGAGAGATTATCAAAATAATAATAAGGACTAACACAGTTGAAAGCAAAACAAAAGAAATGTCACTGATGTTAATGACTCTCAGCAAACTAGGAATACCTGATTAAAATTAGTATCTACTGTTAACTTCGTACTTAATGGTGAAATTATTGCGTGCTTCCCTCTACAACTGGGAAAAAGTAAGGACATCTGCTCATACCACTTTTGTTCAGTATCATGTCAGATATCCTGACAAGTGCAATAAGGCAGATAAAGAAACAAAAGACACTCAGATTAGAAAGGAACACTATGAATTTTTATATAGAAAATACAAACTCTTTAGGCCTCTAAAAAGCAACTACTAGAACTAATAAACAAAATAACAGCCCATAAAGTCAGTATAACAAAAATAAATTGTATTTCTTTGTGCTAGCAGAAAGCAACTAGGAAATGAAATTTTAAAAATACCCTTCAAACTATCAAATATCTAGGAATATATCTAATGAAATATGTGTAAGATTTTTGCACTGAAAATTATAAAACATTGCAGAAAAAAATAAAAGAAGACCTAACTAGATACAGAGATATATCATGTTAATGAACCAAAAGACTTAATACTGCTAGGATATCATTTATTTCCAATTTGGTCTATTGATCCCAATTCCCAATGCAAATTCCAACAGACATTTTGTTTGGGGTGCAAACTGACAGTTCATTTTAAAATTGATAAGCAAATGCAAAGAAAAACGAATGGCCAAGAAAATCTTTTAAAAGAACAAATTTAGGAGTGCCTGAGTGGTCCAGTCAGTTAAACTTTTGGTTTCTGCTCGGGTCATGATCTCACAGTTCAGCGTTTGTTGGGCTCCGTGCTGACAGTGTGAATCCTACTTAGGATTCTCTCTCTCTCTCTCTCTCTCTCTCTCAAAATAATGAATAAACATTTAAACAAAATAAATAACAAGAACAAATTTGAAGAACTCATTACCTGACTTCAAGGCATATCAATGCTATCGTAATTAGGAGAGTATGATATTGGTGTAAAGAGAGAAACATATCAATGGAATAAATAGAAAATCTTAAAAATAGTCTCATACATATGGTCAATATTTTACAAAGGTGTCAAAGCAATTCAAAGGACTAAAAAAAAAAGTGACAAATCTCAGCATCCAGATGTGTTCTTTAAAAACAGTTTCCCACTAAAAGAAACAGCACTCCTTGGTGAATAAAAAAAGGCTTATTACCTTTCCTATGTGAACTATACCTGAGGATAATGAAATAGTTGATAGTTGATAAAGAGAAATTTTTCTTTATAGAGTTTTCGGTAAGAAATGAAGAAGGAAGTTTGAAATTAACATATAAGGATTTTGCAATTCTTTATGAATTCATGGGAGGATGAAGTATACCTGTGAAGTATACTTGCTGGAAAAAAAATAAATGAAAAAAAATAATAAATCAGAGCAAGCATTTAAGTCTAACCAACCATTTGGTTAGAGAATCCAGGGGACAGAGAAACATTTAGAATGAAACCGCGGGGATGCATCAGTAAAATCCAGACTATGGGAACTCTACAGGGCAAACAACCCAGCTTCTTCATCAAAAAATTGAAGTATAAAAAGAAGAAATGGAACCTATAGATTAAAAAAGGCTTAAAAGACATAAATAATTGCAGTGTTTGGATCTTATTATGATCCCATTTCAAACTAATGCACTCAAAAAATTTATAAGATATGAAGAAAATGTGAACAGTAATTATTCAGTAACATTTTGGAGGGTTTTTTTTGCTACTCTCTTTTGTTAGGTGGGATTGTATTAATGTGGTTAGTAAGTGTTAGAAATTTTCTTTAAGAAAAAGTTTTTGAAAATTATACACGGCCCATACTTAATCTTCAAAATTTAAAGACTGGTCTTTATCATGCCAGAAACGTCACTTTCCATATGCTATTTTGACCCTCAAATGCCATTCCTGTATATTTCTCAATGTTGTTAGGTAATGTTACCAAAATTAGGAAGTAAATAGATAATACTTTTTCTCTTGATGATTAGAGATATAATGTCTACTTCATTGTTGATAAAAACTATATTGGAAGATACAGTAACCACAGAGGTCTTCCTTATCCTGCATCCCAGAAGTAAACTTACCATGTAGCTCTAGACATGACTAACTGATAGCAGATACCCCTCTTCTTTGGGAATGGCCCGGGGAAAGTTATTTCAGCCTGGCCCAGGAAATTTACCCATATCTGAATAAAGAATGTGTCATCCTATAGGCAGGCAGGCTCTGATAGATCAGCCACCTGGGAAAAGTTGACGGGGACAGGCTTGATTTCTTCCACACTCACCCAGAGGATTGAGTAAAGACCGAGAGCGCCTCCACTTGGAACCCCAAGGTCAAGGAAATGGACATAGCCCTTGATGAAGCTCCTTGCCGCTGGAAGTCTGACTGTAGAATCAGTGGGTTAGAGGGATGGAACTCATAGCATCAATAAAATGGAACCTACCTTTTATTGCGTATGTCCCACATGCAGGGACTGTGCTAAGGAGGCAAGTTCACATAGGTCACATACGACACACCTATTATTCACACCTACACAGCCTGGCTTGAGGTAAACATACTGCATTGCACAGCCAGATAACCCCCTAGGTCTCTTACAACTTCAGGACCATGGATCATGTTAGAGATGTTTTTCCTCTACTTCATTGATACCTTTCCTTCCCTATGCAAGGATTACCCTTAATGGTAACACCAGCTTAAGAGGGGCTGGTCTTGTATTACACAACTATTTGTTGGGTGGCAACCTGGCTTATAGATGGATCTAAGGGGTTTTGTCTCAAGAATTTCTAGGGGTATACACAAATGCATAAGAGACTCGTGGGACATTAATAAATTAGTTACATAATATCTCTTTAACTTAGACAAAAACAGCGTTTCTAGAAAATTTCCTTCTCCGTAGGTTTGACCTTTGCAATAGGGAATTGGACATATTATACTGCAAATTAATGAGTATAACCACTGTATTATGGAAACTTAATTATTTTCATATACTCAAACACATTCTTCCTCAAAACTTTATCTTATTGGTTTAATATCCTTAGATAGTGACTGTGAACCAGGAAGTATAGACCTCAGTCTGTGCTGTTTAATATGGTAATGACTAGATTGTTTATGGCTATTTAAATTTAAACTTAATTAAGATTAAGTGAAATTAAAAATCCAGCTGCAATAGTCATTTTTCAGTAGCTCCAGTATCCCCACATGCTTAGTGGCTACTATATCAAACAACACAGACAGAGCACTTTTCCATCATCATAGAAAGTTCTGTCGAATAGCAATATTCAAGCTTGGATTTGCATAATAAGAACATTTAAATTTTTCTGTCTTCAGTTCTTTTATGTTATATTTTTATCACATTTGGTTTCCTGAAAAAATGTGTGGTAAAATCTGAAAATACACAGGTTTTTTTCCATGTGCTACTTGCAGGTTATTGAAGAAAAAGGGGAGTTCAGTGTTCCAAGCTGCTATGGAAATATTAAAAATGATAATGGTGGTTCTAGTCTTAATTTTGAGCATCCTTTGGATGATGTAAATCTGGTTGATTTGAAATGGATCCATGACTTTGTGTTAAAGTCTCTGGAGGTTTTATATCAAGTGGAAAAATGGGAGACACTAGTTTCACTTGCCATCCAGTTCAATACAATTTCACAGTAAGTATCGCTGTAAGGGCAATTGAAAGTGACAAGCTTTAGTTTTAAAAATGTGTTTTAACGAATGTCTGCTTTTCAATGTATTTCTACCCCTGTCTAGTGAGAGATACACAGAGCAAGTGACACCGCTCCTGGTATATGCACAGCGCCAGCTTCTTCTAAGAATATCCAAGTTCAACGGGCCAGATATTACCCAACAACCTTGTGCAAGATATGAGGCTGAAAACGAAGAGAAGGTGAGTTTGGCTCTGTTGTTCATGCAGTTGTGACTTCTTATGAGTGTTCATATTAAATACAAAGATTTAGGGATCAGATAAATATTATTTTCACTGAGGCATTTATCATTCATAGCAACAAACATTATCGAAAGCCTGCTATGTGTCAGTATTTTCCAGATACAGAGTAAACAAAAACTAAGTCCTTGTCCGTAGGAACTTATATTCAGGTCAGAGCTGAAGTATTTGTTAGGCCCAGTGAGGACATTGTCTAGAGCCACAGTACTTTTAGAGACCCACTAAATGTTCTATTTTTTTTATAAGACATAATGTAACTTTTAGACCAAATAAAATGTTTTAATTTTTACTATTAATATACTTGTATTTATGCCAACATAAATTGTATTGTATCATAAAATACAATTTTTGATATTTTTGTGGAGGCGTGGACTCATGAAGACAAAAGTGTCTAAGGCCCATGAGAGTCATGGTGCAGCTTCGAGTTAGGTGGAGGAAAGGGAAGGAAATTCGACTATCTAATACCAGAGCCATTGCCTAGTTTTACAGACTGTGTCCTGCCCAAGGTTCCCTGGTATACGTGAGGGCTACAATCTAGTCCCTGCCACACATACCAGTCTGTGTGCTTGTGGTGTTGCAGTCATGCAGTGGGGACTCCATTTTCTTCTCACAGAAGTTCCTTATGGCCCTGGCATCATCTTGCCCCCTGCATATTCCACGCAATGAGAATACAGTCTAAGTTCTTGTATGAATTTTCTGAAGAGAATAAAACTGGTCAATGAGAGAGGTTGGGTGGGAGGTGGAAACTTCAGCAAGGGTTATCTGGAAGGCCTCTTGGGGATGGTAACTTTTGATGAGAAATAGCCAGTCATACAAAAGAAAGAGACTTCCCGCCAAAGGGAAGGACACGGGCAAAGGCCCTGAGGTGGGACAGAAAGAAGGACTGGGTGACTGGAATGGGGCAGATCAGGGAGAGGGTAAAAGGAGGGAGGATTTGCTTCTTCCTCTTCTCCCCAGGGTCTCATACTCTCTGCATACTCTCCCTTCAGGAGCTAATTCAGTCTGTGGCTCTAAGAACCGTCTTTATGATAACTGCTCTTGAAATTACAGCTCCAATCTAGAGCTTTCTCCTGAATTCTGTGTTGACATGTAATTGCCTGTATCTGTCAGGGTTCAATCAGAGAAGCAGAACTAGTAAGATCTATTATCTCTCTGTCTGTCTATGTATCTATTTTTCTGTCTGTCATCTATCAAGATTTATTATAAGGAATTGGCGTATGTGATTGTGGGGCCAGCAAGGCAAGCCCACAATTGTAAAGTGGACAGTCAGGATCATGAATAGGAAGGAACCCTACAGGTAGAGCCAGGAGCTGTTATCCTTGGGCAGTTAGTGAGGGACGATGCAGTGACGAGAACGCAGTTGTAGAACTGCATGCCATTTGGAGTTTGAAGTCTGAAGACCTCCAGCACATCAAGGACTCACCCACTTAGGTCAGGCCCACCGAAGATAATCTCTTTAGCTTAAAGCAAATTTATTAAGGACTTTAATTAGTATCAGCAAGGTCCCTTCATAGTGGCAGCTATATTAGTGTCTGGTTGACTGGGATGAAGTGTGCGTATGCCACAAAATGGATACTTGCCTCCCTTTTGTCCTCGTAGCTTAACCAAATTGACCCATCAAAAAACCATCATACTACCTAGTGAATGTCATCTTTTAGAAGTTTAATAAACTTCTTTTTTTTTTGAATAATTTATTGTCAATTTGGTTTCCGTGCAACACTCAGTGCTCATCCCAATAAGTGTCCTCCTCTGTGCCCATCACCCACCCTCCCCCCTCCAACGCCCCCCTCTCCCCTCAGTTTGTTCTTAGTCTTTGAGAGTCTCTTATGTTATGTCTTCCTTCCTCTCTGTGACTTTTTTTTCCCCTTCCTTCCCCTCTTCCCCTCCCCCCTGGTTTTCTGTTAGGTCTCCCAAAGCCTACCTATGCGTGGGAACATATTAATAAACTTCTTGAATTTAGTATACCTCAAACAAACCTGTTCTGACAAGTGTTCCACACTTCAGTTGATGGCAACACTGTCCTCCTAGTTGCTCAGGCAAAACACCTTAGAGATACACTGGACCCCTCTCTTGCTTTCATACCTCACTTCAAATTGGTTATCAAATCTTCTACCTTCAAAACATATTCAGAACCTGACTGCTTCTCACTGCCTCTATCACTCCTTCTCTGATAGAGTAGCCACTGTTATATTTGCTTGGATTCATGCAATGACTTCCTAATCAGCATTCTTGCTTCCAGCTTCCCCAAATCCCTGCCTCCGGCCTGGTCTATTCTCAGTGCAGCAGGTAGAATGACCTTTTAAAACCCTAAGTCAGATCATGTCGTTGCTCCTCTTTACACCCTATAGAAGCTTCCCATCTGATTCAGAGATGAGGTGAACATTCTTATCATAGCCTTAATGTTTCACATACCCCCCTGAGATTTCCAGTGACTGGTCTCTTATTATTCCCTTGCAGGATTCAGCTCTGTTCTTTAAGACGTTCCTGGTATCCTTGCGTTTGCTGTTTCCTGGCTGGGAACGTTCCTTCCCCAAATATCCACACTGATTTTTACTCACCTTTCTCTAGTCCTTGCTAAATGTCACTTTCTGTATGAGATAAAGAAATTTAGGAGATATTCTGTATGAGATAAATTTATCCGATATAAATTTATGTACCTGTTTGCTCTATTTCTGTCTACAGCGTTTATAGCTCTTTAATACACTCGATAATGTTCTTCTCTATTTTGTTTACTGTGTTTCTACTTCCTCTAGAATAATTCCTATAAAATAGGACCTTTGGTTTACTTTGTTCACTGTATTATCCTTGAGCTTAGAGTAGTGACTGACACATCATAGGTTTTCAATAAAGATTTATTTAATGAAGCTGGGAGGGGGAAAGGACTAGGTCAAATAGGGCCTTAATAGGCCATGGGAAGAATTTGCATTTTATTAGACTGATTATGTCTCATTGTACACACACCTACAAGGGACAATAAAGAAGCAGCATCTACATCAGACTGAGATTCAAGAAGGTCTGTATTTTGAGACATAGTTTAGTTCAAGGAATACGAATAGAGAAACAGAGAGAAGAGGTTCTTAGGCCTTTAAATAGAATTTTTTTTTGTCTAAAGTTTTTCTGATTTCAGATATTTTACAATTTTAGGACTTAAGTATCTGTTAGAAACTAAATTTTTAAAATACTACAGAAGAAGTTAGTTCTGAAAAACTTCACCAGGGAAGTTTAAATTGTATTAATTAGGAGTAGGATGAAAAAAATCAGTCACTGAAAAGGCAGCCTATATTTTAGGTATGTTTTAACCTGCATAAGATATATTTATACTTGTAGATTTATAGAATATCAGAAAATCATATTCTAATTTCTCTACATAATTTGCCTAAAGCTCTTCCAGTTGTGCTAGACAAGAGAAATATAAAACGATATGTAGTAGCTTTTTTTCCTAAAAGTTCTCATGATTGAATGCTACTCTGCTAGTTTTTATTTGTATCATCCTTTTGTGTGCTTATTTCTTTTTTGACAAGTGAAAAATAAGATAAACATCTTATGTAAGCTAAATTTTGACCTATATTACCCGACTAAGTAATATTTGTTTTCCTTCTTTAAGATAACCTGCCGAAATTTCATTGGGAAGCAGCTCAAGATTAATCCTAAAGCAAGTGAAGAGAAAAACACAGGAAACTACACAGATTTCCTTAAAAAGCTTATCTGTTCAGGTTGGAACTATTTTAGCTTGAAGCTTTTTTTTAAAGAAAATTTTGCTGTTGTGTTCTGCATGTCAGATCGTCCATAATTAAAATGTTTGCCAATTGTCTTTCACAAGTTTATTGGACTGAAAAGGACCCATTTGATATTTACCATCTTCTGTTGTTATAAATGTCATGGAAGGGGAATTAAAACACGTGTTATAGGGGCGCCTGGGTGGCTTAGTCGGTTAAGCGGCCGACTTCAGTTCAGGTCCATGATCTCACGGTCTGTGAGTTCGAGCCCCGCGTTGGGCTCTGTGCTGACGGCTCAGAGCCGGGAGCCTGCTTCAGATTCTGTATCTCCCTCTCTCTCTGCCCTTCCCTTGCTCACACTCTGTCTCTATGTCTCTCAAAAATAAAATAAAAATGCTAAAAAAAAATTTAAAAAAAAACAAAAAAACAACACGTGTTTTAGGTACGTTAAAGAAGGGAAAGAAAAGAAGGAGAAAGGAAAGTTATTTGAAAAATAAGCATGGAAAAAAAAACTGCTTTGCACACTTCCCCTGTTTTTATCTCACTTGGGAACTTTTCAAATTGACCTTTTACTATTTTCTTTCAAGCTGTATCTTGACTTCCATAATAACTCCCATAATCAATATGGATTGTTCTGTTGACTCCATCATGGTCAAGTTGTAGGTCTTTTCACTAGAGTACAGGAGAAGATGAGGGGACATCATGGCTCATTTGTTTTTAGCTGAGAAGCCCTCTTGGAATATTTTGGCAGTGTAGTGTGTAGGAGAGGCAGTAGAAAGAGATGAAAATGGAGGTAATGCCTTCTCACAATTGCACTTTTCATGTGTCTCCGTTTCTGGGATAGGAAAGGAATGCAAATCTTCCCATCGACATGTTAGGATTCTTTCATTTATTTATCTATTGATTTTATGTATGTATGTGTGTATGTATGTATTCATTCATTCATTCATTCATTTAGTGCATCAGTTAGGTGGCCATTCAGTCATTCAGCATTTACTGAGTGTCTACTGTGTGGTAAGTGCTATACTAGGTTCTGAGATTATGAAGAGACAAAAGATTTAGTGGGACTAAAGATTTATTACAGTGGAATTTACAACCCATAGAAAGAGACTGATAAATAAGCCAGAGATTTTCGTATCGGGTGATAAGATCTGCCATACTACGACTACCCCCGCTGCTTCTGCTGTAAGCAGTAGTAGGTAACAGCATCGCTGTGCATGTAATTTAGGCGTGCTAACATAAAAAGGAAAAGGCAAAAGCCAAGGTTAGGAAGGTTGGCAGAAGGGTCTTAGAAGGCAGGATAAAGAGATCCAGATTTATCTGGAGAGCTGAGTGGGGCTAGTTGAAAGGATTTATAGAAGGAAATAAATGATCATATTTCACTTTCGAAAGAACCTCAGGCAGCAGGGGGGGCATCAATTGAAAGCATGCCACATGGAAGCGAGGAGTGGATGCACCCAACTTGGGTATTAAAGGTGTGATGTAGCCTTGGACTTAGGCGGCGAGAATACAGGAGTAGACAGATATGGGAGAAAGGCCCAAGAAGTCCACAGGACTGTTTTTATACTGGTTAGACGTAGACCGGAGGAGTCCAAATGCCTCAGTGTCTGGCTTGGGTGGCTAGAGAGATATGACCTCTTCACTCTATAGGAAAAGTGAAGGAAGGAGCAGGTGAGAGAAAGTTACTTTTAAATTACCGAGTTTGGGGTACCTGAGTGGGTCAGTCGGTTAAGCGTCTGACTTCAGCTCAGGTCATGATCTCGTGGTCTGTGAGTTCGAGCCCCGCGTTGGGCTCTGTGCTGATGTCTCAGAGCCTGGGGCCTGCTTTGAATTCTGTGTCTCCCTCTCTCTCTGCCCTTTCCCTGCTCACGTTCTGTCTCTATGTCTCAAAAATAAATAAACTTTAAAAAAATTAAAAAAAAAAGAAAAAAAAGAAATTACTGAGTTTGAGGTGCCAGGATGATAACTGAGTAGAAGTATCTAGTATATGCTTAGATAGACTGGTCAGGCACTCAGAAGATGTATATTTCATCATCAATATATTGGTGGTGGTTGAAATCAGGGGCTTGCATGAGGTCACTCAGGGAGAGTTATGTGGAGTATAGACCTAAAGATCACTTCACTTTGGAAGCTGAATCATTCAAAACGGGCTATGCTATACAGTAGTAATAAACAACCTCAAATCTTATTGCTTTCACACAAGGGAAAGTTCATTTTATTGTTCATGCTACTGTGTTCAATGGGGTTGAGTACTGAGCTGCTTCTCATCACAGGTTGATATAATCTCCTTCTTGAAACAAGCTTCCTTGATTGTTCCCAAGGCAAGAAGGATCATGCTAATTTACCCTCTAGAGGGGCCATACTGAGAAGATGGGCAGAATGGAAGGAAACAATGGGCCCAAACACAGGAATGTTTATAGGTGGTAAGGGCAGAGGTTGAAGGTGTTCTCATTGGGTAGTGAAGATTTTCTTAATAAAGCAAGGGATTGAAAGCATAGCCAAGGTTGCTAGGGTAGGAGATCTTAGGAGGAATGTGAAAGAGTGGCCTGGCCTCTGAGGGAAATAGAAGGAAGACAGAAGGGCTTCAGAGCAGTGTGGAGGCTTCAGTTGAGTGAGTTGGTGACCACGAACTTGTGGGTTTTACACTAATGATAAGTCAAATTATCCGCTCATGCTCATTAAACACTGGAGTTCTAATCAGGTTATGATTTGTCCTGGGTATATGCTCTTCTTTTCTTGATCATACCCGTCAAACCACTGGAGATCTGTCAATTTGGGATCCATAACCCAGAATGTGATTTATATCATCCCTCTATCCTGAAAAGAATGGGCAACAAATGTGAAAAAATGTGTCAAAAATGCTTACTATCAAAAATGATGACTAGCACCTAAGGGCTAAGAAAAACATGCCTAGCAAAATTCTAGACCTGTGTGGCCAGTAAGTCTTACTGCTGATGGATGCAATATGTCAGAAAAGCACTTTGCCTACTTGTTGTTAAACTTACACTTGGAAAGACAAGATGGTGGGTGGTGGAACAGAAAGGAAGGAAGGTTAAATCAGGCTACCATTATTATTTGGATTAATTCTCAATGTTGGTGGAAGTATAGTCCATTTGAGCAATGACTACAGCAGGAATATAATCTAAAAAAATATTGTAATGGCAGGAATAATGAATTAGGCCAGGCACTATATGTAGCACATTATAACCATTAGCTTTTTAAATTTTTGTAATCTTAAGAGGTAGATGTTATTATGCTTACATTACAAATGAGAAAGTTAAATAGTACTTGTATGTAGTGGAGCTATGATTTAAACCTTAGTCTGTTTGCTCAGCCTGTAAGTGCTTCACTAAACTACCTGGCCTGTTCACCATTTGTCTCCTTTCAGATTAGTATCTCCTCTAAACTGATAGCACTCAAAAAATTTTGCTATAAATCAGTGGTCATGAGGAGACAGATACGTTATCCTGACTTACCGTGGTAGTATGGTAGTTTTTAGATGATCCTGCATACTAATTATAAGTTTTACATTGACTCATTATCATGAAAATCTTGGCATCAGACTTATAAGCTCTTTACAAGACTCTACTCTAGGACCTTTGTGACTAGGAGCATATTTTGGCCCACACTTTTGGGCTTATTTGGCAATTTTTTAGGATGGTGATTTTTTTTCAGTGTACTGAACTCAGATCATGTTAACATATTTAAAAGCATGATGGATCTTACGTATGTCCTCATGACATGTTTGCAATACTTTCAAAAGAGCAAGGTATACTCTTGATGGTTTCCACACCAGATTGCTGCTTTAGAACATCATAGATTTTCTTTTGGCATAACAGCATTGGGAGGTAATGCTTGATATGTTTAATTCTTCAGAACAGGTATTGTAATGCTCCGGTGCCTACAAACATTTGGTGTTCTCATTATTTAACAGAATTCTATCCTCTCTCTCTCTATTTAATAATGCATATGTAATTTGGTATAGTCTCTGTAGGATGTGAAGAAGTGAGAATACCTCGCTTTATAGATTATTTTTTTGTATGGATGAGTAACTTGTCTGCTTGTTAAGCTTCACAGGGGAGATGACTCTGTGACTATGCCTTTTATTGTAACCATTTTTGCACTCTGTCTAGGATCTGTTTCTTGAGTTTTGACCTTATTGGTATTTAAGTTATCTCTGATAGGGTTCTGCAGTCTTCAGGTGTGTTGGAATTCTCAACCCTTTGGCAGGTGTGTTTTATTACTGCCGCGGGCATTTGGATAGATAAGGTCATATGTGTAGAAAGCAGCCTGATCTTGTATCACTCTCTGGGGTTCTTCCTTGGTGGACCCATCTCTCAGGAGTCATTGGTGCTTCAGTTTTAATGAGTAACTACATCAGTACAATAAGAGACACAGCAATTCTTTTTTTTATCTCTGTCATCTTCGTCTCCTCTTCTTGCTTTTCTCCTCCTTTTCCTTCTTACCCACCCTCCTCCTTCTCCTTCTCCTCCTCTTCCTCTCCTTCTCCTTCTTTTTCATCTGACCTATTTCAAACTGTTGAGGTTATTATTGCCTTTGAAATAGCTAATCGAATTATTCATGGAAGTCTTCAGAGAGGAACTCCCACTTGAGATGGAGAAGCAAGGACAGGTCTCCAAAGCTAATGATGTGTCTTCATTGCTTTCACTAGTTATTGCATGTCGATAGCACAGAAACACCAGCAGAACCCTAGTTAGACTACAAGAAAAAAGGTTTTCTGGGGCTCGACAAGAGGAAAAACAAAACAAAACAAAACAAAGTGAAGGGTAATTTAGGAAAAAACCAAGGAGGAATGATTTATAAGCAGATATTTGATAAAAAATGACAGAATGATTTTATTGAGGCCTCGCATTTTAAATATTGCAAACACCTCCTGTTCCTCCTGTCCTTCTGACTGTCCCTGGAGACCGGCATGCTTTGTGAATTTTTATTCCTGAGTGAGAGCTCCATGAGAGCAAGGCATGTGTTCGTTTTGTTCACTTGTATCTCTTCAGTGACTGGCAGAGCACCTACTACTGGTAAGCACTCAATATAGATTTTAAAAATATGACTAACAATGTGTAGCCTCCATCTATTGAATGCTTACTCCCTGCCAGGCCCTATGCTGGACACTTGACACAGGTTAAAACGGTAATGCTCAGAGGTAAATATTATCATCCTGATATTAAGAGATTGAAAAGTAAGGCCTAGAGGAGGTAACTGTCTCAAAACAATAATACATGAGAGCTTCCAGCTTCCACCTTTTCTTTTGCTTGCTTAACTTCTTTCCTGGAAAGAAGCTCTTCCCCTTTCAGTCCTTAAGAAGAAAAAGATAAAAGCCAAGCTCGTGAATTCTTGTAGGAAAAACGCAGAGCAAGAACCTTATAACCTTTAGGGCGTTGTGTGTAAGAGTGGGGGGCGGAGGAGTCAGGGCTTGCCTTGTTTGGATCATGCAGGACCGTGCATGGGTGGAGGAATGGGGAATTGAGGGAACAAAATGGTGAGCATAGGACACAGTGGACAAGAGGGTGAAATTGGTAGGGTGGAAGAGAGCTCCTGGGGAGTTAATAAGAGCTTCTGTCACCTAAGTGTTAGATTCTCTTAAATGTGTGGTAGGCAAGAAGAGTGAACTTCCTGGGGGAACAAGCGGTTCTCTCAATGTGGCCATGTACCCTGTTTGGCCAGAACCTCTAGGATTTCTAGACATTTCCATCTACTCTGTGGTAGATTGAAAGGTGTCTTTATGGCCATAGACTGTAACTGTGCTACTAATTCCGTCAGGACCTCCCTGGGCTCATGAGGACCTCAGGCTTCTTCTCTCATTAACTTTTTTAAAGCTTATTTATATCCTATTCTTTTTTTTTTAGTGTTTTTATTTATTTTTGAGAGACAGAGCATGAGCAGGGGAGGGGCGGAGAGAGACGGAGACACAGAATCTGAAGCAGGCTCCGGGCTCTGAGCTGTCAGCACAGAGCCTGATGCGGGGCTTGAACCCATGAACCACAAGATCATGACCTGAGCCAAAGTAGGACGCTCAACCGACTGAGCCATCCAGGCACCCCTTATGTCCTATTCTTTTTTTTTTTTAAACATTTTTATTTATTTTTGAGAGACACAGAGACAGAGTGTGAGCAGGGGAAGGTCAGAGAGAGAGGGATACACAGAATCCGAAGCAGGCTCCAGGCTCTGAGCCATCAGCACAGAGCCTGACGCGGGGCTCGAACTCACAGACCATGAGATCATGACCTGAGCCGAAGTCGGCCGCTTAACCAACTGAGCCACCCAGGCGCCCCCCCTTGTGTCCTATTCTTAAAGGTTTCTGTAGTCAAATTAGCAGCCCTCAAATCTGGGTCATTGCCAGTTATTCAAGATTCGATGCCTCTGGCAAACTATCTGGAAGAGGCGCTGGATTTGAACAGTGGTTGCCTCTCATGCCTTCTAAGGGCTTAAAGCAATTTCATGCCCTCAAGTTTACTTTTCCTCCTTTGTAAAGTGTGAGCAATATCTATCCCTACTAATTTGTAAGGTGTTATGAGAATCAACCGAGATTAAGATCCATATAAGTGATTATTAATAAAGTTAAGCCCAGCCATTTAGCTTTGAAAACATGTCATTCATTCGTTCAACAAATATTTATCAAGCGCACATCATATAGCAGGCACTGTTCTGAGTCTGGGTTGATAGTAGCAGACAAAATGGACAAAAATCCCTGCTTTCATGGAACTTGCCTTCTAGTGGCAGGAGACAACCAATAAACAAACAAAACACTTTGGTAGATGATGAATGCAGTGGAGAAAAAAAGATGGAGAGATTAGGATCACCAGTTTAAATAGGGTGATCAGGGAAGGCCTCCTGAGAAATTAACAGTTAAGCGATAACCTTAAGGAGCTGAGGAAGCAAGACATAGGAATATCTGAGCAAAGAATGTTCTAGACCAACATGAATCACTGGTAGAGGTTTGCAGAAAATCCCTTTGGATTGCTTCAATATTTTTCCAGTGAGGCGGGAAGTAAGGTCATTGACCTGGAAAGGACAGGGTAGAGGTAGTTCCTACCTTTTTTCTTTGCCACATAGCCAATTAACCACTCTTCTGTCACGTCTAACATTGGACGTTTCCTGTGTCCCTCCTTCATTTCCATTGCTACCACCTTAGTTCAAGTCAAATCACAGTATCTGTGTTGTAGCTTTAGTCTCTCAGCTACCAACTTTAATCTTTTTTCTTCTCCTTCTTCTCCTCCTCCTTCTCTTCTACCTCCTCCTCCTTTTCGTTTTCGTCTTCATCTTCTTCTTCTTTTTACAGTACTGTAGGGATTTTTAATGAAAAATGTCCACACTTAGGAAGGCCAGACTGGCACTGGAGTGGTGGCAGCATCAGGCTGGGCGCCGGGAGGTGATGTTCCACAGCTTGGTGGCTTTGGTTTATTAGTAGCAGCCACCAGGCAGGCTGCCACCAACCTCTTTCTATTGCAGTCTGCTAACTCTCCCTAAAATACCCGTCTCTTTCTGTCTGTCCTGCTCAAGACCCTTTCTGTACTCCCTATTTGAAAGGATGAAGGCGACTTACTGAGGGAAGATCCAGGACTCCAGAAAACCCCTCTTCGTTCAACAGGTCTGGCCATGTCATCTCACTGCGGCCTGACTCACCATCCTGACTCCTGCTTCCATACTTCTCCTTGCACCGACTAGTTCTGTGACCCAGGAGAAACCACCAGGCTTTCTGTGCCTTATTTCCCTCCTCTGTAAAATGAGGATATCATGGTGTAAAATGAGGATATCATGGTATATACCTTTTGAGGTCGTTTTTAGGATTTGATGAAACTATCAGAGTAAATTATATAGAATAGTTCCTGCTATAGTATAAGTGCTCATTCAACCTCGGCTATTCTTAGGCTAACTACCTCAACCCCCTTGCCTCCTTCTCCCTAATCAAATCTGCGCTATCCTCTAAGACACAGCTAGCATATCTTCTCTCACATGAAGTCTTTCTTGCACATCCTCTCCTCCGTATGCTGATCCGTCTCTTCTCTTTCCCTCGTTTTGACACATAACCAGAATCTCCCTGTAAAGAGGAGTTTAATACTCCAGGGTCAGAATACTTCATCTCTTCAGCTAGACTGTGAACTCTCAAGGGCAAAGGTCATACCTCTCAGCCTCTCGTGGCCACATTCCCTTGCAAGTTGTCGTACTATCAAGTCCTCAGATTTTACAGGGGCCATTCACCTGTTCAACTTGTCAAAGAAGTAAATTCCTTTGTTATTTTATCGGACGGTGGTATTCCTTCTTTCTTATGTGCCTGTTTCACGGTGTATGGCCGAAAATCTGTAGCCTGGTTCCTGGCACCATCGCTTCTTCTCTGGGGACCTTGTGGCAACTCTCCGCCAACACCTCCTCTTTCTGGCCATGTTTCAGGCCTGTTTTTAGTTCCACTCCCTTTTATGGCCTCATCTTCCTTTCCTCTGCACCCTCCACTATTAGAAACCTGTCTTTCCCTTCTCTTAAGAGAGCACTTACCCATCCAAGCTTCTTTGTTTCCTCCTTTCGTCTCTTTCCCAAGGCACCTCTGCTTTGAAGAGGCTGCTGAAAAGGAGTAGATTATTTCATCTTTTATGATCAGCAAAAGAAAAAGTGGGAGGCTTCATAAGGAAAATTGGCAAGATCTAAAGTTATTTGCATTTCATAGGAATCAAAAATTTTCTAAGTTTTTTTTTCTTTTTTTAAAGAACTTTCAAATATACCACAAAAATTTGATCTGAACGTTGAAACACCTGCTGCAGACCTGGGGGCTTTGAATTTAGAGGCTTTGGTTTGGGACCAAGACAGTCTCTGAATTAGAAAGTCTTTTGCTACTAGTTGGCTTGCTGCAGCATTTCATTCCCTGGTACTTTTCTCTGTCCTTTCAGAATATAGCCACGCCAAAGAGCTCGTCTGCGTGCCTGTGGACGTGACAGACACTTTGCGATGCTTTAGACAGACCTTGGAAAAATCCAAATATGATAACAGGTCAATCCGACACAGCAGAAAATTGCTTTCGTTATTCCTTGCACAGACACAAGGTAAAATACTTGCTCTGTATCCCTTGCTCTTTATTGATGGGGGAGCACTACCCCGTGGCTCTACCGGATTCTGCCATAGGCCCCTCCTTTCCACACTTACATGCCTGCTCCCTGCTGCCCCTCGCTTTCTTCCTCTTGTCTAGAGGATCACATCTTCTCACTCACACACTTTATTCCTAACCAAACTCTGTCTCGCCCATCTGCTTTCATGCTTTCTATGAAACTAGCATACTCCTTTGAGTAGATATAAGAAGAGTATTTGTTAATTTTTTGATTCTGTACGTCTATGTTTTTACCCTTCTCTTTGCAAGTATGGTGCTATAGTCATTGAAAAAAATTTTCATAAGTAGATGAATTGATTCATACTGAATTAACTAGAAGCTTTTACCAAAATCCTACTTTATCAGTGTCAAGGAAATAGATGCTTTTTAATAGAAGCATCAATAAGATTTCTTATTAATACCATAGATTTTGATCTTAGAGATTTCTTTTAGCTCAAAACGAGATATTCACTATCCTTGGTTACATCGCATTTATTTGTTTCCTGCCTTCTCAACATGTATTGATTTGTGACCCCAATCAAAGCAGGACTTTGAATGGTTAATTGGTAACCCCAAAGGGGAAGAATGTACTCAAATTTAAGTGGGGAAAAATTTTGACTTATGTATGTTTGGGTTATTAAAAATGTGTTAAAAATCCCAATGTATGTTTATAATCCTTGCTGTTCAAGTCTATTGGAATGATAAAAATAAGCTTCAAGAATAAACTTACTAAACTTAAAATAACTATATTTTAAAGTTATTAAAAATGGATTTAAATGTATATCTAACATGCTAATATTTACTAAACTGATCTTTCAGAGATTTGACCAATTTCATTTTTTACAATCACTGACAACTTTTACTTATGTGTGTATATATGTGTGTTTGTATTTTTTGTCGCTGCCCCCGCTGCCCCCCAAAAGCACTTGCTATAGCACGTACCCACAGGTTTTGGTTGTAATGTCTACAGACTCACATTAAATCAGCTCTCCATATCATGTTTTAATTTCTTTCGATTATGGCATCTATTAATAATGTTAAGGACATGAATAAAAACAAGCAAAATATAGTTCCTAAGAGCGGATTAGACCTGTTCACCCCGAACCTCGTCTGGTATTAATTCTCAGCAGTTTATCCCCTGTCCTCGGGCTGCAGAGTTCAGACTCCACATCAGCTTCTCTTTCTCTGCAGCTTTTGACTACTTCCCCTGGATTAGTTTTCCTTTTTTCCCTGTGTGTTCTCTGATCTTATAAAGAGACCGATTCTTTCCCATTTTCCCCCGTTAGGTCAGAACTAACTACGTGTTCCTTCTATCCCAGAGGTCTCTACCCCAGAGGCAAACTAACATCTTACTGTTGGAAGCTTTTTTTTTTTTTTTTTTTTTTTTAAAAAAAGGCAAACCCAAACCGTGTAACTTCCACCAATCCCCACGGGAAGCGAAGCATTATCTCAACATCACTTTCTGACACACTGCCCCTCCGTAGTAGTCTTTTCGACATAACATGAGCAGAGAGCCCGTCCACACGTACCTGGGCTCCTCAGAAATGATACTAGATGCTAAATTTAAGGAAACAATGTCCTTCCAACTGAAAAGAAGTCTCACGTATATACAGAGTTTTTCCTTTTCTTTCCCTGTCCGTTTCTTCTACCTTTCCCCTCCTTCTCATCTTCTTTTCTTTCTCCCTTTTAAATTTCTTTTTTAATTTTTTTTCATGAATTTAGGAGATAAAGGAGGAATAAACAATGCAAAATTTGCCACTGGAAAGGTAGAGTTTTGCCTGGGGACAGAAGAGATGCATATGCCAACACCCCCTGACCTGTCTCAGGAGCACTTTAGAGTTTTCAGTTCGGTGGAGAAAAGTAAACTTCCCTATTCGCAACTCGGACTCGTAATTTCCTCTTATTATGAAACTATTGGTAAGATTAACTCATTGTATATTCGTTTTCAGTGTGATCTAATGCATTAATGTTGAGATTGCATTTAGGCCTGAAATGCTACCTTTAGAAGTCAGATGAGAGAGGGGCACCTGGGCGGCTCAGTTGGTTAGGCTTCGACTTCAGCTCGTGGCTTGTGATTTCAAGCCCCATGGTGGATTCTGTGCTGACAGCTCAGAGCCTAGAGCATGCTTTGGATTCTGTGTGTGTGTGTCTCTCTCTATCTGCCCTTCCCTGCTCATGCTCTGTCTCTCAAAGATAAATAAACATTAAAAAAAAAAAGTCAGATGAGAGGGCTTGAACATAGGATGTTGTAGGCAGTGATGGAGCAGTGTCTTCCAGCCCCTCCCCTTCCTCACTTTCCCCACCTGTCTGTCACCATGGGAGATGCTAGGCCACCTTCTGCTCATCCCACTTGTCTGAATTTGTGAACCGCTTTTTGGAATGTGACCACCATTGTGTTTTGTTGCTCTGCCCTAGCTGATCTTACTTTCTTTGTCTTTCTACTTGGTTTGGCTTTGGTACAAATTCAGCAGACTCAATACTCAGTGGATTCATGCTCAATCCATGTTGTAGACCCAACATCCCCCCCACCCTTTATAACATGCATTTACTTATTCCTCCTTTACTCCCTGGAATGAAATGTATATTTAATATAGTCTTTCTACATATGTTATTTAAAACAACCAATATGAAGCTCTAAATATAAAATAAAGGGTAAACAATATTATTTTATAATAAAAGAATCTATTTGTGGTGCTTAAGTACTCAGGCACTAGAAAGTATAGTGAAGCAATCAGATCTCCTGTTAAATCACCATGGGTGTTATAGCTACAAATGCAGACTGATGTAGCTTTATTGTATTGGTGATACAAGTACTATCAGCCCTGTTAATTTTGGTGACAGGGATTTTCTAAAATGGCAAATAAATGTAGGTACAGTATAAAATGAAGCACTACAGTGAGTGGCTGCATTTCTGGAAAATTCAAAGCATTTTGAAAACATACAAAAATGACCTACTTATATATAAAATGAAATTAGATGTTAGACTCAGACAATTTATATACAGGTTCCTCACCTTTTTCTTAATTGTAGGGGAAATTTCTGGGCATCATAAGGCAATCCAGTGTCTCTATTCTTCGCCTATAAAATGCCAGCAGTCGCCCCATTGTGACAACTAAGAAAACTTTCCTCAGGTTTCTAAAACACCCTGCAGGAGACAGTACTGCCCTTATTAAAAACCACAGCCATGTTCCTTAGGTTCTGTTTTGTTTTGTTTTTGCTAGACATCTCTGGATTTTATCAGAGATTTATGTATTTATCAGAACATAAACTGTTCATAAACATAAACATAACATACCCTGCCCCCTAAAAATTCAGATGCTATTAAAGATGTGCTTTGTTTTTGGACTTGGGTAAAGAGAAAACTTTATATGCTGTGATCCTGTCCCATCCTTCTTAAAAACAAATCCTTCAAGGCTTCCCATCTGCTATAGAATAACATCCACATTTGCCCACCAGGCGTTCAGATGCCTCCATGTAATCCTACCAGTATCTCCTTCTTCACACTCCCAAGAAAACCATAGTCCAGCCACCCACATCATTTCCATACACACCCTGCCCTTTCTCCCTCATACAACTCTCCTGAATTTCTCTTCTCCACCACTTCCGCCTGCCTGACTCTCATTCCACTTTCTCCATGCTTCCTGTCTCTTAGATCCAATCTCCCACTCCACTAGGTGAATAGAATATCATTCGCTCTCTTTCTGTATATGGACCGCAAGACATGTGAAGGCAGTATTAGCTTGCAGTCTGCTTATCTCCACAGTTAAGGAATGATGTGGTTTAAAATATTCTTGAAACCGTAAGGAAGATATTTCCTAGGAACTGACATTTGTTCTTTTATTTGATTAAAAATACAGATGTTCTCCAAGCCTGCAATCAAAGAAGTCTTAAAGTTCAGGCGTTGCATGAACTGGGAAGCCTTCTAATCTTTGCCAAAAAGAAAAGGTAGATTTTTGGGAATCAGTAGAAGAAGGGAAAACTTTGGTTGTTGGTTTGTTTGTTTGAAAACATTTATAATTATCGTGAAAAAATACTGTCTTTCATGAAATTTAGTTCTTCGATTATATCCCATTGATACATTTGATTCTTCAAATGCTGCCTGAGAGAAAAAGTTATGAGTGTAAATGGTATGGATTCATTCTCTAACATTTTAATTAAAATGCTTCTTCAGTGCATTTGCTTTCTCTTTTGGAAGATAGATTTAATGACATAGATCTCAGAAAACATATTGCTTGATGTTTGTTTCTCTTTTAGGGCTGCTTTTAAATGTTGGTGCCAAGCTCTTGATGATGTATTCAGAAAACAAGATGCACTGCATACATGGAAAGAGTTTGGTAACTCGCTCGCCAATGCTACCAACAGCTGTTTACCTCCAGGTTCCAAAGATTATAGTGAGGAATTTCTGTCACACGTTGGCATTTGGGGATGTTTGCAAGGAGCGGTCATATCAGCAAAGATAGCTCAGTGAGTGTGACGATGGAGTGAGCTTCCTTTTGTGGGGTCCACCCGTCCATGTAGAGCGCCGTGCCTCAGACACATGGGATTTGTGGGTAGCTATGTCCATATTATACAAAGTTATACACTTATTTGTGATGTGTGTTATCTACGGCCATCTCTTCTTCCTATAACCCCCAGCCCCACAGTGTGGGCATCACATGGACACAGATCTTTGCACTCAGAATTCACCAGTGTATCCTGAGTGTCTGGCGTGGAGCTGGCATTTAATAACTACTTGTGGAAGGAACGATTGAGCGAGCCAACAGTTGGTATGGGATCAAGACTAACAGTGGAGGCAGGCCGCCTTGGGCTTAATTCAAGAGCTCCCTCCTAACTCTGGGACCCTTGGCTCGCTCCTCATTCTCTCCGAGCCTCAGTGTTCTCGTCTGTAAACTGGTGGTGAAAATTACATGCCATACCACATTAGTCTACTAGGGTTGCCATAACAAAGGACCAGTTCATGGGGGAATTTATCGTCTCATAGTTTTGGAGGCTTGAATTCTTAGGTCAGGATGTTGGCAGAGTTGGCTTCTTCTGAGGCCTTTCTCCCTACTTATAGCCGGCGGTCTTCTCTCCGTGTCTTTATGTCGCCCTCCCTCTATGCACGTCTGTATCCTAATCTCATCTGACAAGGACATCAGTCATGCTGGATTCGGGCCCGCCGTCATGACCTCATCATAACCTAAATACCTCTTTAAAGGTCCTATCTCCAAGGACAGTCACATTCTGAGATTATTGGGGGTTAGGACTCCAACATATGAATTTGGGAGGGGGGCACATAATTTAGCTCATAACATATACTGTATTAGTTTCCTAATTCTGTAACAAACTATCACACAATTAGTGGCTTAAAACAACACAGATTTATTATCTTGCAGTGAAGGGGGTCAGAAGTCCTAAAATCAGTGTGTTGGTAGGATAGTGCTGTCCTCTGAAGGCCCTGGGGAAGGGTGTACTTCCTGGTCTTTTCCAGCCTCTGGAGGCCCCCTGCCCTCCTCAGCCCACAGCTCCCTCTTCTTTCTTCAGGAAGCCTATTAACTTCCTCTTTCTCTCTGTTTCTTTTTTTTTTTTTTTAATAATTTATTGTCAAATTGGTTTCCATATTATACCCAGTGCTCATCCCAGCAAGTGCCCTTTTTAATACCCATCACCCATCTAGCCCCATCTCCCACCCACCTCCCTCCAGACACCCTCAGTTTCTTTATTCTTACGAGTCTCTTGTAAGAATAAAGAGAGAATTTGTTCCCCTCTCTTCTCTTTCCCCCTTACTTCCCATATGTTCATCTGTTTTGTTTCTTAAATTCCATACATGAGTGAAATCATAGAATATTTGTCATTTTCCGATTGACTTATTTCTGCCATGTAAGGTGACATATTCATCAATTTGGGGGGTTAGGACCTGGATCTCTTTGGCAGGAACTGGGGAGTATTATTCAGCTTACCACACATAACATATAACATATGTGGAAGTCATCACAGTGTCTTACACCTAGTTAGCACTGATACATATTTTAAAAACTTGAATAATGTGAGAAATTTTAAAAGTATGGAAGGAGTAGAGGTACAGGTTTCTTTCAATTCTCCAGTTACATTTTTAGCTTACCTATAGGGTATGGTGGGCAAAAACATGCATGGTATTCTGATCTACAGAGGAAATTTAAAAATTTCTATATATAGAAAAAAATCCAGAAGGAAATTAGCCAAAATGTTACCAGTAATTATGTTTAGGTGGTAGGATTATTGGTGATATTTCGTTATATATATATTTTTTTTCTTTATTTTAAATCTTACATGAGAATGTAGCACTCTTAGAATCACAAAGACTATTTTAATTTTGGAAAATCTGTATTAGAGATATATTTATATAAAACTATTATTGGAAAATCGTCAATGAATCTGTTTCTTTTTGTTCTACTTATTTAGATTTATTAAGATCTCGGAGGTTAACAAGAGAACCAACTGTTGCATTTTGTCTGCATTACTCTTTCAGGTAACACATTTTAAATAGCTTTCTATGGTAACCACCATTCAGTCAGGAAAAAAAAGTACAGTGGTTTATCATATTCATAAGACTCACAGGTAGGAAAATAGCACGGGACCTTGATGACATAGCATAGCCCGTCCTTCCTTCACTGGGGGAACCCCTGCGGCATTTTCACCTTGAATATTCTTCAGGGTCTCTTTCTCCTTTAGACTCCAGAAGCAGTTAGTAAGACTGCGTTGCTAGTGAGCTGTGAAGCTTGTCTGTTTGACTCCACATAGTTGCCTTAGGTTACCTCATCTCTAACTAAAGTTTTACTCGATTGCACGATGTGAAGCATACCATATAATGAAGGCAAGAAATAAGTTGAAGTCTACAGAACTATAGTGTTGGCAGCTCTTAGAATTTTGGTTTGACCTCATTGAAGAAGAAAGGAACTTTTATCTGAAATACGAGACATTTTGAGATGCAGGGATGTAGCCAGGGGCCTTTGCAATCTCCTAAAGGTTCTGTTTACTTTGAAGGGTGGACACCCTTGTTCTATGTATCAGAGGAGTCTGATAGTTTATGCAATCTGGGTAGATGAGATCTCTGGAAAGCCTTCTCTGAATGTAAGGCCAGATTTTTCAGTTTTCTTATGCTCCCTGCACCTCTTGCCTGTGCTTTAAAGAGAGGAGGTAGAAGAGGCAGGTGTGCGAAGGGATTGATAATGTGATACTGACTCCTTACATACTGCTTGTTCTGGAAGAGAATGTTGTTTGTGTTTTAGAAAATAAGCAATTGGAAAACCTAAAGTTTTGCTTACTATGGAGATAGTTTTTCAGTAACGCTATACCTAAAATGAAAGCTGATGACATTTATTTTAAAAACTTCTTATTTTTTTTATGATTTTAAGGCAGATTTGTAAAGTTAAAAACCTAAACAACTGTGTAGTATTTTAGAGTAGGTACCTGATAAATTTAATGAGCAATTTGTTTAAAAGTCTTTACTGATATATGCACTAAACTAATTTCATAACACATTTGTCATCATTTAGTGTTGATTATTTAAGATAACATGAGAAACACTCCTAACTGTAAAATTCAATTTTGTGTACCAATCTTGTTTTTCCAGCATCAAATACAATGTTGGTCCTAAAAATTACCTAAGATACTGGTGAAATTAGACAACTCATCTTCTTGCTTAATTCAGTTAGAAGTTCAGAATTACCTCTGCTTAACTTAGACTTCTGAAATAATTTGTTATCTCCTCTACTTATAGGTTGGTATAGTGAAAAGAACATAGATATTTTGATTTAAATAAGTGTGACTTTGAATCTCCTTTCTGCCACCCTTAAGCTGGGTGAACTCAAATAAGTTAATTGTTTAAGCCTCCATTGTATCATTTGTGAGGTAATAATCGTTCCTTGCAGGGGTAAGGTAAATGAGGAGTAAATGAAGTAGTGGTTATAAAGAATTTACCAATAGTGACCGACACAAAACTGACGTCAACAAATGATAGTATCATGATAATTCCTTCTGAAAATAATAAGCATCCAACTACCATGGCATTTAAAAGGCCCATCTTGAATGATAAAAGCATTTGGAACCATAATGATGATAATATTAACTCTAACTACCATTTATTACAAGGTACAGTCTGCTAGGCATATGCTAAGCACTTTAGGAAGTAATCCATGTCCTTATCTTTCCGTTTCAGTGTTGCACATGCAATTAATTGCTTTTCGTTTCACCTGTTTCCATTTTCAGGGTTTGCTCAGAACCACACTGCCACACCCCAAAGCTGAACGATGCTATGCTCAGTATGAAATCACTCAGCTTCTCCCAGGCATTGAGCTCTTCTCAGACAGATACAGGGCTGACATTTGCTCTGTAGTTGCAAGTCTGTATTACGTTATACGTGAACTGCACTTTGCTAAGCAAAATCTAATAGTAAGTAATTGATAGAATCAACAAATCTTAATTCACTGTGGTATTTTTGTCTTATACTTCATGCCATTTAAATTTAGCTAATGTTCTCTTGGTCGTCTTGTTTAACTCTTTAACTCTATATTCAGGATGCTTATCTGTAGCTCAAAATAAAATATATTAATTAATATTCCTTCTTTGACATCATTGTTTGCATTGCATTTTGGATACAAAGTCAGTTTCTGTTGGGTTTTATTCTCTTTTTGCTCTGTTATTTTATCTTTTTTTTCCCCCTCTTAAGACATTTGAGAAATTGATTTAGAATGTTTCACTGGTCTTAAATGGAGCAATCACATGAAACTCACTGCATTAAGTCACTGTAGGTCATATCAGTACCAAAGTTGCGAGTATTTCTTTGTTGAGATAAGTTGATCTTTGTGTCTCTTGTCTTCTCTCTGTTAAGGGTACATCTAAGTGAACAACTGTGAACAGAACAGATTCTAACTATGAAATAAAAGACAAATACTTCTTAATCAAGTCATTCCTAAGTCATTCAAAACCCTCATGCAATTCTCTTCTCCTTTGGGGAAACAAGTCACAGTATAGATCATAAATTTGAAACTGGTTGCATTTAAAAAATAAATTAGTATGTTTTACCTGTTGGAACATTTTATATTTTTCTCCTTTATTTCGTTTTTCCTATTTTCTTCTTGTATTCTCTTTCCTTTACTTTTATATCTCTACCCCGCCATGTTTGCTTCTTAATACCTATTCTTTCTCTTTTTCTCGTTCTTTTCTTTTCTTCCATAATTTTCATACCTACTTTCTTTTTTTTCCCATATATTGTTTTCTATTCCCTTGTTCTGAATTCATTCTCTCTCCTTATAGTGAAAAGATTTATTACCCCTGATATAAATCATTAAATTATAAAGTCATGTATTAAAGTGAAGAGATTCATAAATGCTTTTAACACTTGGCATATTTGGCAAGAAATTGTTTATTAGAAAAAGATAACAAAATGGTGCTCCTCTCATTGTTAAGGGGATTCATTTCTGGATTTAGAAAATAGTTCTATCCCCTGGGTAACCTTTAGCTGCCTAGTCATATTCATATATAATACATATCACTGCATTGGAAAAGAAATGAGACTTTTTTTTCTCTGAAGCTTAAGAAATTGAGAACATTTTTCTGAATAATTGAGCAATTGGCAGCAATAAAGTGGTACATTTTTATTTCTCACTAAAGAAAAGAAACAACCTCAAAGGTAATAGCCAACTCTTATTGTTTTGTGCTGCATTAATTGTAGAAAAAGATATTGTGTTATGTTTGTTGTGCATAATTGTAGAAAAAATGCATTATGTTTGAAATCATTTAAGACCAGTTCTAAACCATTTAAAAAGCTGTTGCTATTAGCAGCTGCCAGTTGACTGACAAGTAGAGGTTCCTTAGCTGAACTTGCATCATGTAAACAGTTTCTGTTTTGTATTACACTAGCCTCCAGAAGAAGCCCAGTGGGTAAAGAGACTGCTGTCACATCTAAAACACGCTATGAGACCTTTTGCTGTGGAATCATGGGAAATAGTTTGCTAAATAATGGGCATCCTCAAACTCCTCCTTGCTCTAACTCCTTTCAGTGGCGGAAGGGCCCAGTTGTAGGAACTTCAGTTTCCAGTTGAGATCAGAAGCTGTTCAGAAGTCTAGGCAAACACCTGTCCCCTCAACCTCTGACTCTGGCTGGATGGTGGCTGGATCAACGGAAATATCGATAGTTCATAAGCTTTTACCCATACCCATGAGATTTCAAGAGGAGTTGAACTTTGGGGTTAATTCTAGGCAAATGGAGTTATTATGTGAAGAGTAAGCGTGGGTCATCAGTAGAAATATGCTCTATGAAAACAAGAACTTGTCAGATTTTATTGTCATTCGACAGTGCCTGACACATAATGAACATGCTATCAAATGCTTCTCTGCTGATAGAGGTATTCCAGTCGGAGACAAATAGCCGTGGCCACTGAGGTGAATGGGCAGGGGACGTGGGCGTGAGTCCCTTTGCTTTGAATTTTGAGGTTATTTGATAGCTTATTCGCTAGAATATTTCTACAGGCCTCAGTGATTCATATATATGTTAAATTAATTTTTTTCGAGGAAGATAATTTGTGGGATTTTCACTTTTCCATGCTGAAAGAGATTCGAAACCTAGGTTTTGGGTACCAAGTGACATCTAAAAGTCCCCTGGTGGCACTTTTAAGTTCTCATAAAATTATAAAGCTTATGCTAGGCAGATCATCTCACTTATGCCAAACAGTAGAGGATCTTGGCATGACAAAATCCATTGCTGTTTTACATAACATCTCCTACATTAATATTTGGCTACATTTTATTGTTAGGTTGTTAACTTGATAAAACATGTTCTAAATCAATAAACGTTTTTACCATTGGCAGATTCTGCCTCTCCTTGCATTGTATCAGTATTTTGTTTCTGGAATTTGCCAAGACCTAGTCAGAAATCTGGAAGCAAGGATCCTCAAGGTATGTCATGAGCTTTTAAGATATTTGATATCCTTGAACTCTGAAGATATTTTCATGAATGAATTTGGTTCTAATACTCATAATAATAAGACGATAATGATATGGTGTCCTGACATAAAAAAAAAAAAAAAACAACTTGCCCATTATTATGATAAAGTATGAGAGCTAGTTAGAATGGTTAGATCATTTTATGCTTGGGCCACAGTAAAGTGAGGAACAACTACACCTGGGAAACAGGCTCCCCCAACATCAGTCAGCCTCCAAATCACCACTTCTGAAGTGTCAGTTTCTGGGTGGAGGCTAATGAGTCAGTTTTCTGAAGTTTCTGTGAATTTCTTTGCTAAGGATCTTTATGTATATCATGATATGTGAAAATTTTTCATTGCATTGGCGATTGAAATGACAAAACACACAGATGCTGAATTGTAACTAATTCTGTAGCCTAGAAGTCAGATGAAGGTCTCTGCCCTCACGATTCATATGTAGTTGTCTTCAACCCCATGTGGAGTGGGAACTTCAAGCCCTCATTTTCTCTGCCCATTTTCCTAGTTAGCTGTGGTCATAGTCTCCCACTTCTGTTGAATCCGTCTTGTACACGGATCACCTCAACATCCAGTAGATTTACTCCCTGTTCCACACCTCCTCATCTTGATTATGGAATTCAGCCCTAATTCACATTTTACTCACACACACACACACACACACACACACACACACACGCACAGACTCACTCCACTCACTCGCTTACACATAAACATACACAACACAGTCACCCAAGGCCTGTCTTTTCATATTGGACTTAGTGAAAATTTGGAACACAGGAAAATTTAAGTTGAGGCAAAAACAAAGAATTTAAAATAGAATATTTGGCATGTCTGAGTTTAAAATATTTCTTAGCCAACATCTCCTGCTTTCGCCTCTCATCCCATGGTTTCATCAGCCGTGTGCTGGTAAATGTTTCACACCTCACTCTAAAAAAAAGCCCTGCTTTGTAGCATTTTCAGTTTCCATGGTGCGAATATTCCCACTGCAGCTGACTTCAGCCTACCAACGGGGTATTACTCAGTTGAACTGAGACAAGATGTGCACAATTTCCTCTGGTCCTTGTGAGGAAGTGGGCTCCAACACGCCACCGGCTCACCCCCCCTTCTCCCTTTTTGGGAATACCTTCCACCCTTCTTCCCCAAAGCTTTCTCATTTTCTAACGAGAGAAAATTAGACTTCCCTTTGAACTCCTCTCTCTATCTGGATCCCGTCTCTGGGCCTGTGTTTTCAGTCCACAGCATTCTATTCCTAAATAAAGACGATACCTTCCCTAAGAGGAATTCTGGTGCTAACTATTAAGAGAATGTATTTTAACTCAGGAATAAATGACTTTTTGTCAGCATGAAAATTTCTGGATCAGTCTTTCTGACCTGGTGAACTCTCTCTCCTGCTTTAGATGTCCAATGACATTTTTTTTTTAAAGAAGCTGCATATAAATTTTCTCTCTCTTTTTTAAGACAGTGCTCAGTTCAAAACTGCAAAATTCTTGAGGCTAAGGCCTGTATCTTATTCATCTTTTAGTTTCCTATTGTATATTGAGTAATAAATTCATATATTGATACTTAGTAATTAATTATTGAATTGAACTTAAAATCTATAGACATTTATCAAGGGCTTACTGTCCATATTTTTTAGTGTTTAGTGGGAACTCACCTAGAAGATACTTGGTAAACATTTATTGCTTTACCTCCAAAAGAGCATTTATTGATTTATTATCAACATTTATTTATCTCCTATATAAAAGCACCCTGTTAGTAACTCTAATCAAAGAAATGTAACCCATGGTTCTTGCTTATAAGGAAGTGAAAATAGGGAAAGGAGACAGGATGTATACACAAAACAATATCATGTGCATCTGCCCCTTGGTCATTTCCAAATGAATATGATGAGCACTGTCTTCTGGAGTTCGAAAGAGGGAAAATGGCTTTGGGTCTCTTGGTTTTACTAAGTAGGTAAGATTTAGTGGAGAAAGCAGAAGTAACTCAGCAGGAGAGAGGAAGAAGGGAACATTCTTGGCAGACAACAGTGTGAAAGATATGGAGATGAGACAGCATTGACTCTATAAGAGAACTGCGCTGGTTGAGTGGAGCCAGAGAGGAGGTTTTGAGTAGGGACAAGGTCATATGAGAACACCAGAGGTGCATGTTGTGGTTTATGATGTCCAAGATTGGGGCCCAGTTCTGACTTCCAAACTGAGGCATAATGTGGAGGTTGAGCAGTGAGAGAAAAGAGGAGATTATGAAATCAGAACTAGGGAACAGTTTTATTCTGGTCTGTCATTTAGAGGCAAGAGAAGCATGGAAGGGTTGCAGTGACCATTAGTAACATGTCAGAAGGAGGGGATCCAGAGAGGCACTGAAAGATAGAATCTAGAGCTAAGTTTTTGATTAGCTAAGTATATGTTTTTTTGGATCGTTAGCATTTGGAAACTTTTTGTACTGGAGTAGCTTAAAAGCCAGTGAAGATCTGTGGACGGTAGTCTGCAGCCTTGGGTGGAGAGGTAGAAGGAATCGCAGAATCTTGATCAAAAGAAGGACATGATCGGATGTATCTGGTAACAGTATCAGGAGCAGAGAGAGATGGAAATGGTGTCTTATTGGTATAGTAGAACAGAAAACCTGACGAGGGTTTTGACAGAAACAATGAAAAAGGGCAACCGATGCATCATAGAGAGGAGGAAATGACAGCCTGTTTGAGTAGAGTTTGCCTGACCTTTCTGAAGTAAACTGGGGTCAGCGAGTGGGAAGAGGGAAAAGTCATAGTCAGGAAATAGCAAACAATACTTTCTGACAAGTCAAACAGCAATAGATCAGGCTGTTAAGTTTCTGTTGTGCACTAGTGTCTTTCAGGGAAAGCTTTAAGACCTCTTTATGATCAGCCAGTCTGGCTTCACTTTAGAACTGCCAACATCTTGAAAGATTTATTATTCTCAACACATCCAGTGTTCCTGGAACGGGTACTGATAGTTCTGCATTTGTGTGAGTAAAGGGTTGATTTAAGGGTAGTTCTTTTTTCCATCTGGGTTGTTTATGTTCACTGTTGGCCATTTCTGAAAATATGTGTTCATTATTATTGCCATCGTCTTTTCAAATGGCCGGATTGGTAGGATAAACTGAAACCATAGGTAGCCTTGGCAGTGACAGGTAGTTCATGGACAGCCATCTCACGGCCAAGACCAGAAGAGACTAACCTCACGCAGAATTTCCTCCAAGGGGTAACAAGAAAAATGTTCATCTAGAAGTCTAAAAGACCTCATATGACTCCCTAATGCCTACCTTGATATTACACGGCACTGGGGAGATTAGAGCCCAAGGTATCTTAGGCAAGAACCAAAGCAGACAACTTAATAGACAAGGAGTTTTCTCTTTTCTATTAAAAATATTCTCCTAACTTTTTATACTTAATTTTCAGGTTATCATCACATCCTATTTACCCCAAACTTATCTTCTTCTTATTTCTTTAAAATTTATATACTCTTGAGATTCCTAGGGTGGTGCTCAGTGGAAAAGAGATAATAAGTATATGCATATATATATGTGTATTATATGCTTATGATTTTTATCCAATTTTGTATTTCATTCCCTGCTTGCACAAATTGCTCTTCTCTATTCTCAACAATCACTGCAGTTTGCCAAACAAAAGTCAGGTTACGGCCCTTTCCTGTTCAAAATGCTCCGATAACTTCTTATCACACAGAGAATAAAATTCCAAGTTCCTACTCTGGTCTTCTGGCCACCATTCGTACCTACCTCCTAACCCTCTTGCCCTTTCTCCCTGAACTCCTGCCATGCAGGTTCTTCCTTGAGCTCCCCAGGACCCCCAGACTGCTCCTGTGGCCACATGACCTTTGTACTTGAGTTTCTTCAACAGATTTTCCACATGTCTCTCTCTCACATCATTCCCAATATTTTTCTTGGATGCCTTCTCAGAGAAGTCCTTCTTGACTGGAACTTTGAGAGTAGCATTTTGTCAGTACCCTCTATCCCTTATAATAATGTGTAGATCTTCATGTCGCATTTAAATTTAGCTAAAAACACATCTAGAAGGAATGTAACATCTGAGAGGGCTTGGTATATAAGAGGTGCCGATTAAACATGTTGAACAATAAAGGACTTTGTTCAGGAACTTTTCTTCCCAAAATTTCCTGATTGAAAGTCTTGCTGGATAATATTCAAATTGAGCCACGTACAATGCATAGTCACCAATTGATTAATTTTAAGGATATGTCTTTAAAATTGACAGTGTCCGTTAATCATGGTGACAAAGCAAATAGTTGTCTCTGTGTCGATCCATTGTAGAGTTCATTTCCTGGTTTGTTTCACTTTGCTCAGAGTATTAGAGAACATCAGGAATGTTTTTGTTTTGTTTTTCTTTTAAGCCATAGTTCACTATGGGAACAAAAAATAAATTTAGTTATTTTTTTAACTCTTGTATGCCTGCCATATATTTGTGTTTGCCTCCGATGAAGTAAGCCACATCGGATAAACGTCTATTGTTTTGAACAATTGCTGGCTGTTGTTTGTCATCTTCTTGGTCTATTGCACATGTAAACTAGCTTATACACAAACACATACATCTCCATCCACTCTGTTTACCAAGCGTTAATTTGGAAGGCATTACCAGCATTAAGCAGAAATTTTGGATCTCAGAAAGTTGATGACTTTTCTCTAAAATTTTTATTTTGTGAGTAAAACAAATCGTTTAATTTAAAATCTCATTTCTTTTTCTTTCCTTTAAAGATAGAAGTCCTTATAGATTTAGGATTTTTTTCTGAAGCCTTTTATGAGATAGCCCAGATTTTTTATGGAAGAAACATGCCATCCTCAATACCCGCTGGCTGTAAAGCTACTGGAAAAGTGAAGGTAAATCTGCTGTTTGATTCAAAGCCATTTCTTTACCTTTTGAAGGGTACAGTCCTAAAATTTAGGGAACACTTCTACCAAAGTGTATTTACAAGACTTTGCTACTGCAAACCTCTTTGTTAAGCCTGGTTATAGCTAACAGCAGGCTTTTACAAGGTTTCATTGGTCTGGAATGGAAAGGTGTCGTGTGAGGGAGGATGGTATTGGAGTCAATTTTTACAATGGAATTCTGTCTCTGTTATGGACGGTCTCAGCAGACACACTCATCAGCCACTACCTCTTAGACTTTGGCATCTAATCTTATAATTTCTGGTTAATGTAGTTAGTCGAAACAGTCTCTCCTCGTGTTTCATTTGGATATTTTTTTTGATTCATATATTGCACACCAATGTGTTAAGCATGTATTGTTCAAATTGTATTTGTAAATTAGATAATTGAAACATCCTTGAAAATTAATACTGGCATTTATATTTAAATCAAAGTGAGCCATTTCCCCCCACTATTTTGGGTTTCATGGAATCACTGAATGATCTTGCAGCGGCTTGGACCCCTGTGATCCAGCAATAAAGGAAGTAAGAAGTAACAAGTCAGTTTCCTGGGGGAGATGGTATGCATGAGGAGTGAGACTGGCAGACATGGTACATACTGGTGACATTCAAATTTGGAAGACCTAAAAGAAGCTGGGAACTAGGCTACAAGTCTTGAAAATCACTTGTATCAACTGACATTAAATATACATACAATGCATTCATCACTTCAGTGTATTCCCCTAAAATGTCACCGCTTATTTCTCAATATGACTGCTACAGCATTATAATTTGTTGTTCTAGGGTAAGTGTGAGGTTATCCACAGAAAACCCTAAGAGAGATTTTCAGTAGGCAATAGCATATATCTGTACATACATGTATAGACATCTCTATCTATTTATCTAGACAAAGAGGAGTCAGTTGGTGTTTTTGCTCATTTTCTTGGCATGAACTAACTCATCTTCTTACCTGGATTAAACTGACAATATTTTCTTGCTTGCTTCTCAGCAAACAGCCTTTCCCTATTGTAAATGGTTTGCATTTTGTTACTAAAATTATATTTTAATTCATTTAAAAATATCTTTTAGGTGCCTACTGAATACAGGCACTGTTTTAGCCATGGGGATAGACCAGTAAAAAGATAAATGGAGTTTTTGCCTTTTTGGAAGCATGTTACTTGTGGACAGTCCAGTGAGGAAGATAAACAATAAATATGTGAAGCACGTAAATATTTGTCAGGTGATCGTGAACCATGAGGGACACTCTAGCTGAGTTGAGGGGACAGAGAGTGATTAGGGCAGTGAGAAGTCTCTCTAATAAGGGAGTTTTGAGGGTGAAAGATTTGAAGGAGGACTAGGAATAGGAGGAACTACAAGGGCATAGGTCCTGACAGAGATACCCGCAAGATGTGGTAGAGGAAAACCCAGGAGGCCAAATGAAGCTGGTAAAAGAGAGAGGAGGAGGAGATGGCGGGACTCAGGAGCTACAGTCATACAGGACCTCTGAGGGCTTGGCGAGGACTGGCATTTACTCCAGATAAGATGAGAAGCCTTATATTAGTTTTGAGCAGAGGAGTGATGGGATAAGAATTACTTTTCAAAGGACCACTTTGCTTCTTGTTTGGAGAATAAACTACGGTTGAGCATGGGTATAAATAGAGAAACCAGTTAGAAGGCTTTTGCAAATAACCTGAGTGAGACCTGACAATGGTTGGAGTGATAGTGGTGGAAGGAATTAAAAGTGGTCTCTTTAGTAGAGGTGGATCCTAGTAAATTTGGGAGCATTAGCATAGAAATTTAAAATCATGAGACTGGATGAAATCAGCTGGGGCAGAGAGAGAGAAATAGAAGTCAGAGGACTAAACCTTGGAGTCATCCACATTTTGAGGTCAGGAAGATGAGAAAGAAAGAAAAACCAGCTGGGTAGAAAGAGAAACAAGAGAGTTTTTAATGTGCATTGCTTTCACCAAAACAGTCTGAAACTCATTTTTACAGGTAAATTCCAACTTCATTTTTATTATCTAGTTTTTATGAGAGAAAAGTGTGGGTGAATTGTGTTTCAATAGATTGTGACTTTAAATTTTGTATTCTCCAAGTTAATTTGAAGCTTTCCAGCTTCAATTGGGAACTTAAAAAGTGTAATTAAAAGAGGAAATGCGTTCAGGGTTTATAATTAAAATAGGTGCCAATGTTATTAGGCTGCAGGCTAGTTATTTAAAGAGTGGATTAATTAATTAGATTTTAGCTGTAAAAGAAGTAACTGAAAAAGTCTTACAGATTACTACTGGACTTCTCACAGGCTTAAAAAAAATTCTCTTTTAACATGATATTCGTATTGGGATTCAGTTCTTATCACGAAGTCTAAAGTCCATCGTCGACTTTCTTCCCGAGGTCTTCCCTTGGATTCACTTATTCACTTTTCAGTGGATGAGAGAAGATAAAAAAATATCTTCAAAAAAGGGGAAAAATTTTTTAACAGTTACCAACACTTTGTTCTAGTAACAGCTATATGTAATGTCTTGGTGTAGGGGTCCCTCAAATCCCTCAGATCCTAAGACAAGGATTTGGGAGCAAGTAGTATATTTGGGAAGTGATTTCAAGGAGAATACTGAGTGTGTGGAAAGTGAGACAGGGAAGGGAGGACCATTGCAGAGAGCGTTAATGAGTCACTGCGTGGACAAGCAGGGCCTTAGAGACAAGGGAGAACATTCTTGGTTCATTGAATTGGGTAGCTTCCTGCACTTCCAGCCTCTCCTGAATACTCTTGTGACCACAGAACGCCCTCAAGCAAAGCATACAGGTGTTTGAAGTAGGATCTCACTGTCCATCAGCGAGAAGCCTATCCATGGAAGTTTCTGGTGTCTTCCAGATGACCGAGAGCATATGCGCAGGGCATCCGTATGGACATCTTTGAAAAAGGGCCTCTCTACCAAGTGGAATGCACTCTGCACTATGATACAACCATCTCCTGTGGCAAATAAATGGAATGTTTCCTAATGTAACATTATAATTAGAGCCAAACATTTTGACAGGTCATTCACAATAAAGGAAAAGAAACACAAAAAGAGTTATTCTGAAAAGTAATGTGATTTTACCTCAAACTGGCAAAGATTTTTCTAAATGCTAATACTCAGCTCTAATACTCTTAGGACCCTGCAATTCTGCTCCCAGGAATCTATCCAAAGGGGATAATAAGAAATACAGACAAAATAGTCACTCACGTTGTATAAACTAGGGCTGAATGGTGGGATTAGGGGGGGAATTTGTCCCCTTTGATGTCTAACAAAAAGAAAGGAGTTATCATGCTGCATTTATAACGTAGAATAGCTTTTAGACTGAGGTTTACAGGTGACTTAATGACATGGAAAAATAATTATGATGCGATGTTTAATGAAAAGGAATAAAATATATATTTAAAATACATCAAAAAAGAAATTGGTAGTAATGACATCAAAATATTATCATTGACAACCTAAAAGAAGTTGATTTGTGTGTTATTTTTTTACTTTCTTCTTTATTCTATACTTGTCTTTCTGACTAGAACATGTGTTGCTTTTATAATAAAAATTACATTTAAAATACTTTTAGAACACATTAACAGTTTCATTTAAAAAAATACTTTTGTTTCTAATGTTAGTGCTTTATATATTGACAGATATTTCAATCATTTGACTCAGGAAAACCTCTTACTAGTAAAGAAAATTTACAGGTAAGGATAACAATATTTTGTAAGTGTTGGATACTTAGTAAGGATAATTTTGAGTCATTTCAATCTATTTAGTAAGCATAACACTTGTTTTTAAAAATCTGCTATGTAATTAATATGCTCTTCTATTTCTAATAATGGGGTTTTATCTCCAAATGTTGGGCCCAAGGTAGGATTGGACCCAAACTGGTCTGACTTGCAAACTGAGCAAACATCATTTATTGCTTGTAAATTTTAAAATTATATATGTGTATTCATTTTGTTTATCTAGCCCTGTCAAGTATCTAACTTTAATGTTTGATTACCTTGGTGAGAATAGCTGACTTTGATTATAATGAAAGGATTTTGTGTGTTTTGCTATTAGCCCACTTATTCAGTTCTGCTTTTACTCATATCCTTTCTCCACTATGGTATTGTCTCTCAGCCAATGGTTTTCTTTTTTCCATTTATTGAAAATTTAAAACAAAATTATAAAAATAAAAAATTTTATTGTGCCGTAATTGACATATAACATTGTGTAAATTTAAGGCGTACAACACATTGGTCTGACACTCTCATGTCCTGCGGCACGGTTCCCACCATAGTACTGGCTGATGGAATGTTTTCATGAGACATTTTCATAAGCAACTCGTCTAACTCCCCAGCATTCTTTGCAAACAGAGGACTAGACTCCCCAACCCAATACGTCTGTTCTTGTCACTAATTGAATGATTGGGATGTACGCTTTTGATAACCTAGTAGTATTTAAATATCTTTTTGTTTGTTTCAAGTTTTTATTTAAACTCTAGTTAGCACATGGTATAATATTAGTTTCAGGAGTAGAATTTAGTAAGTCATCACTTATACCTGCACAATACCTGGGGCTTATCACAACAAGTGCCCTCCTTAATACCCATCACCAGTATCACCCATCCCCTGACCCCTCCAGCAACCCTCGGTTTGTTTTCTGCAGTTAAGAGTCTGTTTTAGGGTTTGCCTCTTTTTTTCCCATGTTCATCTGTTTTGTTTCTTAAATTCCACATATGATTGAAATCATATGGTATTTGTCTTTCTCTGACTGACTTATTTCACTTACCATAATATGCTCCAGCTCCATCCATGTCGTGTAACATTTAAATATCTTGGAATCATATTTTAAAATCTTAGGAATATCATCATCAGTCTGACCACTAGAAAGTGCTAGGGCAGAAGAGTAACAGTGCAGCCATTGGTAAGGGGGCCACAGACAGAGAAGGGGTTCACCCAACTGGTGACAGTGCAGAGAGACAGCTGCACGTCCTTTTAATTTTTTTAGATGCTAGGAAACAACATTGTGTTTCATTAAGTAAGCTATTTTTATTAAATTTGAGAGTCATTTCTACAAATTGCTTTAGTTTTCTCTTCCATAATTTTGATAGGAATTATATCCTATCCTTTTATTAAATGTAATCTTACCACTTTTCCATTAGTGTTCATGTTATTCCACAAACTTCACTTTTAATTATGCTTCAGATGATTCATTGTTTTGCCTTAAAATTTGTTTTGATTTATAAGCAACTTGCCTGAAATGAAAGAATTGGCATTGGGAAGATACACATACATATTCATATTTCGCTTCAGTGTTCCAAGACTTTCGGATGCTTAAGAATATTTATTTCCTCCCAGTCATAAATTCCAAAACATCCTAAAAACAGTTCTTTAAGGAGTGTTTTGGGGTATAAAAGGAATGTCTGTCAGATCATTTCTTTTTAAACAAAAAGAGACTGATGGTAAAATGGAAAACCAATTGCTATTAGCTAATTAATTAAAACAGAACTGTTGGTCTGCTGAAGACTCTTCAGATTACACGTTATATTTTATGTATAGAGGGAGAGAAAGGAGTGTTAAATAGTATTACTAATTAATCTTCTTTTGATCCTCAAGTGTTTGTGTGTAATTGTCAAGACTCATTAAGACGCTATTTGCTATGGAGAAAAAAGAGAAGAGAAACCTTCTCCTCTGCCCTACACCCCCAGCCAGTCGAAGTTTCCTCTCCAGAGTCCCTGGAGAATGCCAACCATGTTCCTCGTGCACCGTTTGTTGTATGCTCAGGCTCAGCGCTGCCCCACGTCTGGCCCTTCTGCACGTATTGATTTTCACCCTTTAGAAGATGTTAGGATGGGAGAGTGAACAGCAGATCTCTCCACTGCTAGTATTGCCTCAGACTCTCCCAAACAATGAGATTTTTTTTTTTTTTGTAATTCATGTAAGGCAAATAGTCTCCCTCTTTTCTAGAATATATAGCCCCGGCATCTGAGGTTATTAATCAACAAATATTGTTAATTCAACTAATTTTTAATAAGAGACTGCTGTGTGCAGGGCACTATTCTGGTGTTGTCAAGTAAATACATTAGTCGGTCAGAGCAGACAAACTTCCAAGACTTCAGGGAACTTATATTTTAGGGGAAAAAAACTAAAAATAAACATGATATATAAGTGAACATTATACTTGGGTAGATTAAATGGTAAATTAGAAGGTGAACCATGCTAGGGAGAAAGTAAACTCAGCAGCACATAAAGGGGATTGGGATCATGGGGCTAGGTTAGGGAGTTGTAATTTTAAATGGGGTAATCAGGTTAGTCCTCACTGAGGAGACATGTGTGAACAGGTAAAGGTGCATGTTTAGGAAGTCCGGGAAAAGAGCTATCTAGGAAGCAGGTACAGTGAGTGCAAAGGCCTTGGAGCGGGGTTGCCTAACTTGGTGAGGGGTGTTTTTAGTGTGGCCAGAGCCATGTGAATGACTGGAAAGCAGTAGGAGATAGCATCAGAGAGGTAATGGGGCCAGTCTGAGAAGGGCCTCCTGGGGCCTTTGTAACTTCAGTTCTTCCTCTGAACAAAATGGGGAGCCACAGGAAGGTTTAGAGCAGGGATGTGGCCTAATCTACCTGTCTTAGCTGATCCGTTGAGCCTACTGTGTGCTAAATATTGTTCCGGTGCTGTCAACCTCAGTCATATTTTAGTGTGTGTGTGTGTGTGTGTGTGTGTGTGTGTGTGTATGTGTGGTTGAGAGGTGACAAGGAATACTGTTGGGAGCCGTTTGGGCTCACAGGTTGAGACCCCTCCCTGTGTGGAAAGGTTGAAGCAAAAGCTTGCCAGCCAAACTGGCGCCTAGTCTTACAACTACTCTCTTTGGCTTAAGGAATGTAATGCTCTTTTGTTTTACCGCATTTAGTTAAAAGGAAGGACCTGGAGCAGGATGCTTTGATGGATTGCATCTGAATGAGAGTAGCCTGACCACCTTAAAGTTGCATCTTGGGGATGGGTTGCATAGGTTGATAGCCAGTTATGAGCTGGCTGAATATTGGTGTGATTTGTGTAAATGTTAGGCTCCTATTATGTAAATTCACGGGCAAAGGACAAGCATTGGGGATTCTGTCCTTGCCAGACGGGTTGGACCTCCCCCATTGTAACTGGAAGAGTAGGCAATGACTCCTGGCCTGTTTATAGATAATTAACATAGTCAGGCCCAGGTAACTTCCTGTCCTCTCCCCCAGCCTTAAATTTATATGCTAACTAACTTGAAAACAACTTGCAAGATTGAGGAAATCGCCGCTTTACCAGTATAACACATTATTGTTCAAACTATGCTTACTGATGCGCTGTCACTCATTGCTGTAATGTAACTCACTACCTTTAAATAAAGACACTGAGGCTGGCAGGGCAGAGACGCCAGAATTCCCAGGGCTGCCTGCTTGGTCATCAGACTCCATCTTTCTCGTGGCTCTCTCACCTCATTTCGCCTAACCGTTCGTCCTTCGTGGACCCCTAGATTCGCCGGAACAAGGACTGACCCCGGCAGTATACAGTTTTGGACATGTTGAGTTTGAGGTATCTCTTAGATATCCAAATGGACTATTTGAGTCAAAAGCCAATTTGACTTCAGAAGAGAGATTGGAGCTGGAGAGAAAAATGCAGGATTTCATCTGCATTTAGATGAAATTAAAACCATGAATCCGTTTCAGATAATCTAAGGGGGAGCAAGTAAGGAGAGGGAAAAGGACCAAGCCCTGGGACACTCCAATGTTAAAAATATCGGAGGGGTGACTTGGTGGCTTGGTTGGATTAAGCCTCTGACTCTTGATTTCGACTCAGGTCATCTCATGGTTTGTGAGTTCGAACCCCATGTTGGGCTACATGCTAACAGTGTGGAGCCTGCTTGGGATTCTCTCTCTCTCTGCCTCTCTTAACATAAATAAATAAACTTAAAAAATATGGGAAAAGAAGAGGAACCAATAAAGACTGAAAAGGAATGACCAACGGTATAAGAAAGAAACCAAGAGAATGTGGTGACTTGAAAGCTAAGAGAAATATTTTCAAAAGAGGAAGTGATTGGGGTGCCTGGGTGGCTCAGTTGGTTAAGCACTGACTTCAGCTCAGGTCATGGTCTTGCGGTTCATGAGTTCAATCTCTACATCAGGCTCTGTGCTGACAGCTCAGAGCCCGGAGCCTGCTTTGGATTCTGTGTCCCCATCTCTCTCTAATCCCTCCCCTGCTTGCACTGTCTTTCTTCCTCTCAAAAATAAGTAAACATTAATTTTTTTTTAAAAAAAGAAAGTGATTAATAGTGCCATATTTTGCAGATGAATCAAGTACCATAACTCACTGAGTCATAAACATGCATCTTTTTTCACATTTAAATTTCACATTCTGAAATTAGAATGCATTTTATAGTTGAGGGCCTGTGACAATTTAATTGGCATATAAGATAATGATGTCTTAGATTAAAAGTAACATGGCATATGAGGACTCAGAATTGAACACTGGTTTAAGGCAAGGGTAGGTCACTGATAACCTTGGCCAAAGGGTTTCAGCGTAGGAGAGGAGTGGGTTTAAAAGCAAATGAAAGGAGAGAAATTGGAATATTGAACTTTTTAGATCATTGCTCTAAAGGAGAGTGAGAATTTGGGCAGTACCTGGAAAGGACAGTCAGGGTTAGACAGTTTTTTTTTGTTTTTTCAGATGGAAGAGAAGACAGCATGGCTGTGTGCTGATGAGAATGTCTGTGGCAAGGGGACATCTATGATGTATGAGAGAATGGCTGACTAGATCAGTGCAGAAAGAATCAGTGGCCTAGGTGGCAGGACACTTGGGTAGGTGGGAGAAATGGAGCTATAAGGTCTGTGGACACGACTCTGATTGCCTCAATTTTCTCTGTTAAGTTGAGGAAGCAAGGTCATTAGCATTGGGGAGGAAGGGTTAGAATTTAGAAGAAAAAAGAGCATGAAATGGTTGTCTAGGAGAGAGAGGGGGTGGATGGACTGGGAAAATGTAGGACGATGACCAGGCAGCACTGAGGTTTGGTCAGGAACTTCAAGTGAGACCACTTAGTCTGACTGCACGATTTTCTTCAGCCTTCTTCAGCTGCAGGGTGCACACCTAGAGAAGGTCCAGCATTGGATTTTACCAGGGCTATGGTTGTGCTAAGGAAGCGTATATGCAAAGGAGAGGGCCAGGGAATTGAGGGTGTACGCAGGCAAGATCTAATGATTGAGCACGGAGTCTAAGCTGTCTGGGCACCATGCTTCTGTACCCACTCTTCTGCTCCTGTCCCAGTGCCTCCAATTCACTCATGCTAAAGCAGAGCAGACAAGGATGCATGGCTGATGAACTTTTGTGGACTCTCTCTTATGATGAGATGTCCCCTTCCTTGCTCTCAGCACCAGGTTCACTCTCTTTCTGTGGCAGGGCTGGTCTCTTGAGGCACGGGTTACAAAGTGGTGGGGAAAGGCAGAAGCACTCAGAACTGCTGGGGTAGATCTGACATACACTTCTTGCAATAGAACTGCCATGTATGGTACTTCATGTCTATACTGTATTCCTTCGTCCAACACCAAATGAGGAATGCAAAAGGGTATGAAAACTAATAATGCCTGAAAACAATATTTTACTAATTTGCCTTGTTTTCTTTGTTTCATTATTTTTAGGCACTTGATGAATTGTTAAGTAAAGGATTGCCTCTAATTCTGGTTACAGTTGGACAACAACATCTCTTAAATAAGTTTTCTTTTGTTAAAGCCTACTTTTTAATAAGCGTGGCTGCAACAATAAATTGTGTCCCAGAAAATTCAATGAAAATAAGCTACCATGGAGTTGTTTCTGAGAAGAGTAGAACAAACCTTCAAAACTTGAAAGGTAATCTTTTGTTTCATTTTTGGATTGTTTTTCTTTCTCCTCTTTCGCCAACTATTTCCACTCTACTCCCAATAATCCATATGAAGTCTAGTATAAATTTTTCCATTATTTTTTTCTAAGCACACATAATGACACACATCTGTGCTTATGTTAGGTATATTCCTATCCATTTCCGTCCATATATATCAGAATTCACACACTTTTTCATATGTATACACACACAAAATAGGCTTCGTCATTTATTTATTAAATGATATATTTTACATTTTTCTGCATCTTGTGTTTTTTATCTTCACTAAAACCACTTTAAGGCAACTGCTTTGTTTGTTCTGCTATTCTGGTCGTGCAGTGTTCTATGCTGAATATCTCATGGTTTATTCAACCATCCCACTATTGCTGTACATCCACTTTGTTTCTAGGAATAGGACTGAAGTGCTACATATCCTTATCATATAGTGTATATTTCTATGGGACAAGATACCCATGGATAGGATTTATAGGTCATAGATAAGTATTTCTCAACTGTATTGGATATTCCTCTAAGAATAATTGTTTTTCACCATTAAGTCTGGTGTTAACCATGGGTTTTTCATAGAAGTTTTTTTATCAGGTGAGGGATTGTCCTGGTTTGTTGAGTGATTTTATCATAAAAAGGTGCTGGATTTTATTAAGTGCTTTTCCTGCATCTATTAAGATGGTTCCATGTTTTTTGGTTTTTATTCTATTAATACCGTGTATAACATTAATTGATTTTTGAGCGTTTAAACCAACCTTGCATTCTTGGGCTAACTCCCATTTAGTCATGGTGTATAAATTCTTTTTATACATTGTTGGATTCTGTTTGCTAGTATTTTGTTGAAGATTTTTGCATCCTTATCCATAAGAAATAATGTTCTGTAGTTTTCATTTCTTGTGGTATCTTTGTCCTGTTTGGATAGCAGAGTAATTTTGACTCTGTTTTAAAATGTAACTTTTATTATTATTCAGGCATGATGAAGTCAACAGATAAGAGGATGGTGGCCATTAAAAACAGAGTTTGTTATTCAGTTGTCCAGGATGAGGGGCAGGCCACTATCTGGGAGGGCCACACAGAGAATCACCAAAGTCACCTAGAGGCAGAGAGAGCAGGAGGAAAATGCGGAGCAAATTCTTCCTAGGGTCTTTCATGTTCTGAAATGCATCCCAGGGTTCTTTCATGACAATCTACAGGCATTTATTTTTGATCTTTGTCTCTCTCTCACTTTCTCTTTTAGGGGAGAAAACCCATCCCCAGATCTTTTTGCTGGGCCTTTCTCAATTCTCAAGCCCTCTTTAATACTCAGCTGACCCCTTGCTCCTGAGCCCCTTAATTTAGGAGAAGAGCCAAGTAGGTAGTGGTTGGAAGAAGAGGGAAATCAGATGTGTTCAATTCCATGCTATTTGGGACTTCCTCTTACCCCTTGAGAAACTTAGTCTCTTTAGGTGGGTATTTTTTTGCAGTAATTCCTAGTCAAATAACAGTTTGTGTTTGTTTTTTTCCCCCTCTCTCCTATAGTCTAGAAGTCCAGTTTACTAAAGCAGGCAGAGTCTATGATCTAAATTATCTCAGTTCCTCCTGCTCAGATTGACAGGCTTTGTATTGTAGGCTCTTGAGATACTTGAGAATTGTGGATTGTGGTGTTCCAAATGGTCTCACTTTCTGCTTTTAATGCGAGTGGCTTATCCAAATCAGTAGAACTGCCGACATTTCCAAAGAGATCTTAGTGAAATATAAGTATCTTGGAGACCCAAAATACTTTGGGGATCTTAAGGGGTCCTGTGATCCCAGAGGAGGAACCATTAGTCTATATTGGTAGCCAATAATTTAAAGAACATCACCAAGCATCCTGAAGATCCCTTCAGAATTGTCTGCTTTGTTGTAAAAATCATCCTTAGCCTTTGAATATATATTTAAGGACCATTTGACAGAACAAATGTTTCTAATTATCATTGTGGGTTTTTTAAAATATGAAATTTATGAATAGTTTCCCAACTAATGATGAGTTTTGTAAACTAGAATTAATATTTAAGTCAACCACAGCTATCCTTGGTTCTTGCAAAATTTTGTGTCTTATAGAGTTATGTTTAAAGGACGAGGGAAGCTCAGTTGGTCATTTTGCAAAAATGAAAGATGACTTCACTCTTAGCACACTAAAGGTAAGTTGGGAAATTTTTTCAAATCATATTAAACTGGTTACCAAAATGTCCACTATTAGGTCCTGGACACGCTCACTTTCAGGGCTGTGTTTGCTCTTGGGAGACCGAGTAGCTTTTCTTGCATAAGCATAGATTGGGGCCAGAGATGGAGTCTTCTCCTCATGAGAAAATTAGATGCCCAGAGATTGTCAGACTTTGACTTTACAAACCTGATTAAGGCACTGTGGAAAATATGATTCGTTATTTGATGGGATTTGAGTATTCTATTCCCTGTTTCTCATTTCCTAATAATAATAGTGATGACAACAGCAACATAAACAGCTACCATTTATTTAGTGCTTACCACATGACAGGCACTTTGCATGATTAATTTTTACAACTCTGGGATGTAGGTATTAATCATTTTTGAACTATGCTGTGCTGAACCGTGAGAAAATTGAGGCTTAGACAGACAAAAATTCCCTAATGTCATACAACTAATGAAATGCAGATCGCATTCTTAGCCATTATACTTAGTCACCCTAGTGCTTATATAATGTGTACTGCTCTGTACAAACAAGTTTTTAGAGACCTGTTTTTTGAAGGATTTGCCATGCTGAGTTGCTATTTACTATTGATTGTCTGCTGTAAAATCTCATTATCTTCACATTACCAGTTAGGTGATCATAGCTTAACTTGAAATACAGTCAGTCCTTGTTATTCACAGATTCAGTATTTGCTAACTAGCCTATCTGCTAAAATTTATTTGTAACTCCAAAATCAATACTCATGGCCCTTTTTTTGTGGTCATTTGTGAACATCACAGAACATAGAAAAATTTGAGTTACCTAACACACACATTCCTAGCTGAGCTGGACAAGGCAGTTCTCTGACTTTTTGTTTCCACTGTAAATACTGTAAATGCTGTAAACAGGTATCCTTTCCATGTTCTGTGTATTGCCATGGTTTTTTTTTTCCATTTTTGTGCTTTTCATTGGTGATTTCACTGTTTGAAATGGCCCCTAAGTGTAGCACTGAAATGCTGTTTAGTATTCCTAAGAATACTAAATTCCTAAGAAGTCTGTACTGTGCTTTATGGCTAAATGTGTAATCCATGCTTATGCAAGAAAAGCTTTAGTCAGATGTGAGTTTTAGAGCTATTAACTGTGAGTTCAAGGTTAACGACTTTACAGTGTATATTTAATAATGTATCTTTAAATATAAACACAAATTAAACAAATTCTATGTGGATCAGTTGGCAAAAATGTTGTAACCAGAGACCTGCAGGAACCTAGTCCTGTATTTCCTCTAGGAGCTGCACTTCAGTGTTTGCTAATTTAGTGCTTGTAGCCACTTTATGGCACAGTTTAAGTACTATGAACAATGACCGCCGGCTGTGCCCATGACAAAGGGTAACTGTTGTACATGCTTACTTTCGCCATCACTCCCCTTTTCATTTCCTGTGGCCTTTTTCCTGTTCACCGAGCACTCTTCTCTGATGATTATATTCAAATTTCCTATTTGGTCTTCCACTCAAGGTTACTTTTCTCAGTACATGAAAAACACCCGATGAATAAGAATGAGATATTATTTGTATCATCTCTAAGCTTATGCGTGGTGTTCTTTCTCTAGTCGGTTTTACTGACAGAAGCTGAGGACAGGCTCAACTTCCTTGTGTCAGAGATGGAGCATCCAGGCCCCAAGAACCTCTCTCAGTGTTCTGCTGGCCAGCTGGAGATCGTGGTGGAGGCCAGGCTTCAGCTGGCTGCAATCGCCCTGCAGAGACACCGGGCCGCATACAGGTGAGCCTCTTCAAGCACAGAAGAGAATTTCTTCCTCACCCTAATTTGTCAAATATACCTAAATCGTATGTAAGTTTTACAAATTCCGATATTAATAGAGCACACTTGTGTCTTATCATTCAGGGGAGTTTCATGTATTAGTACACTTAAAACTACAGTTCTAAACAAAGCAATTATTTTGTTAAAGCATACAGCTAGGATGTTTTTTTAAAAGTTTATTTATTATTTTGAGGAGGGGGAGGGGCAGAGAGAGGGAGAAAGAATCCCTAGCAGGGTCTGTACTTTCAGTGCAGAGCCCTGAACCGTGAGATCATGACCTGATCCTAAATCAAGAGTTGGACGCTCAACAAATCAAGCCATCCAGAAGTCTAAGGATCTTTTATATCATATAAAGAATGAAAAAATTAACAGAGCTTTGCTTTTTTATTTACTTATATTTTTATCTTTAAAATTTTAATTCCAGTATAGTTAATATTAAAAACAAGCTCTAATATTAAAAAGTGACATTTTAACATAGACATTTCTGAACTATGTTTTGCTGAACCATTTAAGAAACTGTTTTAAGTGGATGATTATTTAAATGTGATACAACTGTTAGTATCAGGCCTTTCATTTCATCTGTTGATTGATTCATTCATTTACCCAACCATTATCCATTAACCACTGTATTGTTAGGCTCTGATCTAGACACTGAGGATACAGAGGGAAATGGAAATAGTTCCTGTATCCATATGCTGAAAGATATAGAAACAATTAAGAGGGATAGTAAAACCATATGGACCTATATTTTCAAAAACTTCTCATATCATTTGCGAAAAATACCTCTATTTTTTGAGGTATGAGGCCCTGTGTCATCTCAGTAATGATTCATAGTACTTAAACTGTGCCATAAAGTGGCTACAAACACTAAATTAGCAAACACTGAAGTGCAGCTCCTAGAGGAAATACAGGACTAGGTTCCTGCAGGTCTCTGGTTACAACATTTTTGCCAACTGATCCACATAGGATTTGTTTAATGTGTGTTTATATTTAAAAATACATTATTAAATATACACTGTAAAGTCGTTAACCTTGAACTCACAGTTAATAGCTCTAAAACTCACATCTGACTAAAGCTTTTCTTGCATAAGCATGGATTATGCATTTAGCCATAAATTACTTTCAAAAAATAATTTTGGGGGGCGCCTGGGTGGCTCAGTTGGTTGGGCATACAACTTCAGCTCAAGTCATGATCTCACAGTTAGTGAGTTTGAGCCCCACGTCGGACTCTGTGCTGACAGCTCAGAGCCTGGAGTCTGCTTCCGATTCTGTGTTTCCCTCTCTCTCTCTGCATCTCTTCTGCTCATGCTCGGTCTCTCAAAACTAAATAAACATTAAAAAAATTAAAAAACATAATTTTGAGGCAATATGCTAGTCATGGTTCTTAGTTTTTGAGATAAATTAATATCCTAGTACTGATAGATACAATTTGTGCAGAATATATAACAATATTGAAAACAGTCCTACCCTTGTGGAGTTTATAATAGATAATAAATAGGTTGACAGTATACCATGAACATAATAAGTGAGTAAATTGTATAGAGTAGTCAAAAGTGATACATGTTATAGAGATACCAGGAATAGAGGCAGGGCGAGGTGGAGGGCTGTCACTGTAAAATGGTGTGGTCGTAATAGAGTATGACTCCAACTTGATGTTTGATGGCTGACAGCTTTCAAGCCCCACTGCTCCCCTCTTCTCCTGCCCCACATCTGGGCAGGCAGATAAGAAAACCCAGATGCTTTCTTAGGTAAGCTGTGACAAAAAAGAGAAGCTTTCTTAGGTAAGCTGTGACAAAAAAGAGAAGCCCACCTGTGGCTTCTGCAAAGGGGAAATCAATCCGGCAGAAATTTCCCTTTGCTTTGAGGGGAAACACATAACCATCTCATCCGTGTGAGCCTTGACCAAAGGCCATGCCATGGTTAACCACATCTAAATTTGAGTTTATGCTAGAGCAGTAAAGATTTTTGGAAATTTATAATTTTTGTGTTTTCTAAACAGTGATGAAAATCCATCTAGTCCGTTTGGGAGCAGTGGTTTGGTGAGAACCACAGATTCTCAAAATGTGGTTTTCAGATTTCTAGAGGTGCCTCCGAGACCCTTCAGGGGGTCTGGAAGGTCAGAACTATTTTTACAACAAGACTAAGATGTCATTCATCATCTTCATCGTGTTGTTATTTTCACTGATCCTGCAAGAGCAACAAAAGGAAAACTTCCGGCATCTCGCTGTGAATCACAGCAGTGGCCCCAACCAGTACTGCTAGTGGCCATAGCACTCTTTACTGCTGGGCCCTTGCAGTTAAAAAAAAAAAAAAAAGCCAGTTAATGCTTTAAGGAACCAGTAAAACCTGTTACATTTCTAAATCTCTATCCTTGAATATGTGTTTAACATTCAGCGGGAATATTAAATGGGAAATACTCCTAAAGCATCTTTGCTACGTATCAAAGTCTGGTGGTCGTCTTGGGGAAGAACACACATGTGATTGAAATGAGAGCTGAACGAACAGTTATTTTCACAAAACAACTTTTTTTATTTGAAAAGGCAACTGACAAACTGGTTTTTCAGACTGGGATATTTGACAGGCATTATATTGAAAATGAGCAAAATGAACATGCCACTTCTAGGCAAACAACTAACAGTATTTGTTGCTAATGATAAAATCTGAACTTTTGCAGGGAAATTAGAATTTTGGAAAATTTCTGTTTGTCACCATGAGCTTGACAGTTTTCTAATGCTTATATTGTTCTGACGAGATTGGGGATCATTAATATTAACAAGCATCATTTTTTTTTCAAACTGTATAATGAAATGTTTCAACATTACAGGGATTTGCATAACTCAGAAAGTTATTATTTTCTAAATCACCAGTGGATATTGTTCCAAAATCCTGCTTAACAAGATAGACCAATAAGTTTTAATGTAACAGAGCTGGAAATTGCATCAGCGTGTGGTATTAGCTTTCACTTTGCAAGAAACTATCACTTGTCACATTTGGTGTAGTATCAAAGAATATTCACAATTATTTTAAGAGGATATTAAAATAGTCTTCCTATTTCCAACAACTATCTCTGTGAGACCTAGTCTTTTTCAAATACTTCGATCTTCACATACTTTAGTCAAAACAGTATGTCATAACTTGAGGCACCTGGCTGGCTCAGTTGGTTAAGTGTCAGGTCATGATCTCACAGTTCTTGAGTTCAAGCCCCACATTGCTGGGGAGGAACCAGCTTCCCATTCTTTGTCCCTTTCTCAGTCTTCCCTTCCCCCACTCGTTCTCTCTATCTCCCTCTCAAAAATAAACATTAAAAAATTCCCAGTATGTCATAGCAGACAAAAGAAGCAGATAAGAAAGACTTCTATTAGGTAGATTTTCTCTAATTAAGCCAGACATTAAAGAGATTTGCAAAAATCCAAAAAATGGCATTCTTCTTACTAATTTTTGTTGTTTGGAAAATATAGCTGTCTTCATAAAAATACATTATTGATGTTAACATGTAATGGGTTTATTGTTTTTATTTTAAAATGAATTAATAAATATTAATAGAGTTAAAAATTTGTCAGCTTAAGTTCTAATATGATAAATATTGATGGAACTCTGGGAATTCTCAATAATTTTTAAGGGTATAAATGAGTGCTGAAATGAAAAACAAAGCTTGAGACACACTAATTTAGAACATTGTTACATTTATAACTATCTTTGAGAATACAGTGGTAGTTGATTGATGGTAAATAGAATTAGCATAATAATATATCATCTTCCCTCTTGAAGTTTGAAGAGAAGGAACTTTTACTATGTGATTTCTTATAGAAAGTATATGATTTGTAAATATAGAAATATATCATCTCCCTCTTTATCTACAAAATATGTGACTATCTGCTTTCCTATAGAAGAATATAGAACTCTTTTCTCCAAAATGTTTCATATTTCGTAGATCACCAACAGCCCTAGAAAATATTTACAGTTTACCTTCTTTCTTCCCCCTGCCCTCTGCATGTCTTACACCCATGGAGGATGTGAATTATTTTTTATTGTTTTAGGGAGGAAGAAGGAAACAAGAAACTAAAAATTACAAAATGGCCACAGAAAGGACTGTCATAATAGAACGTTAATTTGAAGATCAGATAGACATGCAAATGATGTGCAAGTTTATCAGAATCACTCCTATTTTAAATACATGAACCTGGCCCTTGGGACAAAACCTGCAAAAACTTTGATGTTGTTGCCTTTTTGCAGCAGAGTTGTCATTTGGGGAAGCCTACTGTCAAGATGAATGAGTTTCTCTTATGTGAACTTTACCCCCCATGAGCTTCTGTTTGGGCGCTGCTGAGAGTGTTGGACAGTCCCTTTCCCGAATGATGGTTAGCTTGACATTTTATGATACTTCTAATAAAATTATGTGTCAAGGAAATTGAAAGGCACATTCCCCCAGGTGACAGGTAGAGTGAGCTGCATGGATTTTATGAGAACAAACTGACCATTTTCGTCATGAATGTTAATAAGAAGTAAATGGGATCAAAGTTATTCAAACTGTTTTTCTGCTTCTTGTAGGGCTGCCTCTCTCAGAGTCCTATCTTTTTTTTAATAAGTTTTCCTTTCTATTTAATTTTTTGTCTAAATGGGATAACATTTGAGCCTTTTAATTTTCTGTCAGAATGAAACTTCCTTCTTTGGGGATTGTAGAGTGTTTATAGTGAGTGATACTCCTACACTTTCTGTCTCCGCGGTGGAGCACACGGACTAGAAATTTTCCATCGTGCATCTACACAGTGTCAGGTGGGTTAGGACATGCTAGTATTGTTTATATTTTATTCATTAAGTTGTAGGGTTAGCAAGATTCCAAATCTCTTACCTCATTTGGCTTGAAGTCAGAATTTCGTCTTTGGAATTAGAAGGGTGGGATGGGCACCCCTGTCTTCTTCCAGGGCCCTTTACTGGCCATCCTGCGCTAGCCTCAGAGGCTGCTCCGGAACCAACGTGCCTTAGAAACTTGTACGTGTCCTCAAGTGGAGAGGGGTGTCAGGGAGAGGAGATTTCATTACTGTACACGTACTCAATCCATGTCACATTTCGTGTTGATTTCTTGCTTGTTTGTTTAGTTTTATTTTAAATAAAAAACAGTAAAGTTATATAGTCATGAACAATACCTGAGAAATATTCTACAAATATCTAAGCCATTTTAACAAGTCAGTAGAATCTTTAGAATTTAAAATTCGATAATCGCAGGAGCTTTTTATTCTGGTTACTAACTTAGAAAAAAATCAGTTTAGTTACCCCTCATGTGCTCTGGCCTACCCAGTATACTATATGAAAATAGCTAGCATGTATTGAGCATGGTCTATTTGGTAAGCACTCCTATTTGTTAATAAGTACACCCCACTCTTACTAGAACACCAACTCCATGAGAGCAGGGACTGTATCTATAGCCCCTAGATTTGTTCCTGGCCCGTAGGAGGTACCCCGTGTGTATTTTCGAACAAATGAAAGAATAAATAGCTAATTTAATCTCTAGAATGATCCCATTTCACCAAGTCTGCTAAGTAGAAAGCAAGGCAAGAAGCATTAAAGTGGACAAAGAGGGCCTTTGTATAGATAGAAGGTACAGTCAACAATGACTACGTAGCATTCATAAGCATGGCACCAATAACTGTACCAAAATAAACAAAACAAACTTCTTAGAACTGTGGAAAGACAGAGGCTACGCTATCGGCAACAGTTAAGAGGGCAGGAATGGGGGCTGGCTGCCTGGGTTCTAATCCCGCCCCTTCTTTCTAGTCGTGTCATCTTCGGCAAGTCACTTAACATTTCTGTCTTCATTTCCTAATCTATAAAATAGTGATGATAGTAGTAGGATTAAAATAGTGATGATAATTCTCATAGGATTGTGATGGAGATTAAGTTAATTAATTCACACAAAGCACTTAACACAGCACCGACACCCGAGTGTGGTAAACACTCAGTAAATATCAATTATTGTTTTTTTAAAGGATTGTGGAGAAAAAAAAGAGTATATGTGTTAGCACAATGTTTTCAGCTTTTAATACAACAGGTTGACAAAAAAGAAGAAGGTTTAAAAATACAATTTAAACATTGAGCATATGTACATACTCTGGGAGCCTACGAGCAGGGACTATACCTCCCCAGAAGCATTGTGGACACGTATGAGGCTGACCATATACTAGGCCAGAAACCTAACTGACCCACAGGAAGAAGCGTACTGATCATGGTCCAGGGACACTGGAGGCCTCTGGAACATATATGGAGGAAAATCGTTTGATCTGACTTACCTCCTGATGAGGTCGCTGTGACTACTGTGTGGAAACCAGCTGCAGGGACAAGAGCCAGAGCGGGAGGCTGGTCAGGAAGCTCCCAGTCAAGTAGCCTGGAGATGCTGGTGGCTTCGATGGAAGCACCAGCCCCGGAGGAGGTGAGGAGCAGCTGGCTGGTATCTGTATTTTGAAGGTAAAGCTGACAGAACTTGTCATGATGGGTTGAACATAGAATGTGAGTCGGTGAGAGAGCGATGGTGAATCTGGGCTCTGCCTCTGCGTTGGAAGAAAGGGACGAGGAGCAGATTTGGTGTAGGAGGAAGAAGTCAGGGGATCTGCTTTTAACCTATTCCATCAGTTTCCTGGTTCTGCCATAATAGAGCACCAAAAACTCAGTGGCTTCAAACAAGGAAATTTTATTGTCTCATAATTCTGGAGTCCACGCACTAAAATCAGCATTCATGGGTCATGTTCTATCTGAAGTCTCCAGAGGAGAAGACTTCCTTGCTTCTTATAGCTTCTGGTATTTTCCAGCAATCCTTGGCATTCATTGGTTTATAAAGGCACCACTCTAGACACATGCCTGTCTTCTCCCTGTGTGTCTTCATGTCACCTTCCCTCTGTGCATGTTTGTCTCTCCAAATTTTCCTTTTTTATAGAGACCGCAGTCATATTGGGTTAGGGTTCACCCAAATGATCTCACTTTAACTTGATTGCTTCAGATTATTACCATTCTAAGGTACTGAGGGTTAGGACATCAACATAACTTTTTTTTTTCTTGCGTGGACACAATTCAACCCTTAACACCTGTTAAATGTTATTGTCTATTAACTATTCAAGTGGGAGCTTAGATAGATGGGTATATTGTCCATTAGGCTTCCACCCAGTCTTTCCATGTTATAAAATAATGTTATGGTAAGCATTTTCAGGTGTATAGATTGTTCGGCATTTTTTATTTCATTTTGGAATAGATTTTAGAAGAAGCCTCTTAATATATATTAAGACATTTTGAAGAAGTGTGACATCAGTTACAAGTTTATCATTCTACAGAGGAGGAGGATATGATGGTTTAAAGTGCAGACAAATGTACGAAGCAGCAGGAAATAAGGACAATTCCTATCTCCTGGATTCTGTTTTCTTAGTTTAGTATATTTGCCTTCTGGTTCTGCTAAACACTGATTAAGCAATAACTTAGCTTAAGAGTTTCTGAGTGTATAGCCTTAAGTAGCAAAGTTCTATGACCTCAAAAACCTGGAGAACCACATTCTGGTACATGTGAAATGCCTAGTGCTCATGTTATTAATGAGATTGTCAGTACTAATAAGGTTTAAAATATATTTTCTATTTTAGTGCTGCAATAGTATTTTCTACACTTAGACTTCTCCAGGATTCAAAACTTTTTAAAAAGAAGGTAGTACAAGATGACACAGAGAATTCCATCTTTCCAGGAGCTTCTGTATGTATGAATTTAATTAACGTCTATCTTTACAATACTTACTGTATAATAATAACTGTTGGCATGCTAGGAAATTGTTAATTACTTGGATGAAATAAAGGCATAAAGTAGAAAAAAACATTGAATTCAGAGTAAAAAGATAAATATCCAAGCCCCATTTTATGCTCTTTATTTATTGGCATACCCTAGGCAAGTCCCTTAAACTTTAAAACATTCTTTGATTAAACATTTTAAGTTTTAATTTAAATCTCATTTGTGAGCTGATGGAATTGAATGTAATGATCACGAAGGTCCCACCAGATACATTACTCCAGTATTCTAGGTCTGACTTCTTTAGCAAACAAAGTGGTTTCGCATTATTTTGCTCCTCATTTCACTTTTGACTTTTTTACTTTGGCATCACCAGTAGATCCCCGTGTTGTTTCCTACCCTGGATTTCTCATAGATTCTTCCACATTTAAGCTCTGAAATCTCTTTGACAACTGGTGTCACAAATTTTTTGAAGTTTTACTGGAGTCTGGTAAGACCAAGTAATTTAATAATAGAGGGTTGTTTAGGATTAAAACATGAAGATTCATCACACAGAATCCTTGCTCATTATTTTAAGCTTTACTAATAAAATTGCTAATATCTGGTGTCATTACAAATAAGCAAAACTAATTATCCTAAATAGAAACTCATTTCTTACTATATTAAAAGCAATAAAAATGCTAAAAAGCAATCTAATTCAAAAATTGACAGAGAGGAATGGTTGTCAGTTGGGGGCTATTCTGCCTCCCAGGGGTGATTTGTCAGTATCCGGAGACATTTTGGTTGTTAGAACGAGAGGGTGCTATTGGCATCTAGTGTGTGGAGGTCAGGGATGCTGCCAGACACGGAATGCACCAGGACAGTCCCCCACAGCTACCAGTAGTGCTGAGGTCTAGAAATCTCAACTTAGATGAAGGGTGACTTGGTCGTTCAATAGTAACAGGGAAGGTAGGCACTGAGAGATTAAGGTACGTGGACAGGCATTTTGTCCTGTATTGCTCATCTAAATACTAGACTCTCAAGTACATAGTGTGCCTCTTCCAGTCACCATCCTGCCTTGAAGGCTCTGTTCACTTCTTACTTTGTTCCCAGGACAGGCTCCCCCTCCTCTTCTGTGCTTCCCACCTGGCTATCCACATTCCAGCCCCGCAAGGAGCTCAAGCCTCCTGGCCACTCCTTGATATTAGGTGTTGCCGATTGGTTGGAGCTGTCAGAGATGCATAACAGGAAATTCTTAGAACAAATGAATATTGTTCTAGATGGTTTTAAAGTTCCCAAGTGTCTAAAATGGATTCCCTCCATTGGAAAAATCTCCCCTTATCCTTCCCTCTCAGTAGCTCTGGACATTGGCCACCCCCTTATAAAAGTGCAGTAATAAATTGTGATATACGTTTGGAAGGTGAGCAGCATTGAATAGTGTGGCACAATGGATTAAGACGGGGAACCCTAAATTCAGGATGCCAGTTTGAAACCCACCTCTGCCAAAATGTAATGGCGCGTAAGCAAATAGTTAACCTTTCTAGGTCTCAGTTCTCCCATCTGTAAGACAGAAAAAATAATAACCCCTCTTTGGCTTTTCAGGAGGATTAAATAAGATAATGTGTGTAAGGCGTTTGACATAGTTCCTGGAACATAATAAGTACTCAATAAATATTAGCTATTATTATTTATTATTTTTAATCCATTAGAATGGAGTTCACAAAATTTTCGAAGACATAGATACCGCCGATAACATAGTTCGCAATGAAAAATTCGGAGTGCAAAACTATTTTCTAAATGGGTATAGAAAGAAAGAGAAAAGCTGAAAAGCAGTATTCCAAATATTAATAGAGCATGGCAGGATATGAATCATTTTATTTGTTTTGTGTATGTGTATACTTTTTCCATTTTATAGAATGTGCAAGACAAATTTCCAAAATTAAAAAGTTAGTATTAAATGATATCAGATGCTTTTCATAACTTCCATTTAGCATTGGGCAAAAACTTTAAAATTACTAGATGCCAAGATAACAATCATTTTAATATTGTTTAGGCCACTGAAAATAAAGATGATAAAGAGTTTTTAGATCCTACTTCCCTAAATTCTCGAGAACATTTCAACATCCATCTTTGGTTGAGGTGCCGCCTAGCCTTGGTGACTGCCTTTGTTGCACAGATTCATGGCGTTGGAATTGTGACAGGTACAAATATCCTGTTTACTTCATTAAAGGTTTCATAAACATTAATCATACTTAGGTAATGTAGGTTTTATTGGGATACATTCGATTATAACATTAACATTTCTAACTTTATAGTTTGATCTGTTTCCAGAATTTAAAAAAATCATATTATAAAAATAATTGTTTCTGTAACACCGAAAATGGCATCTATGTTTCTGACATATGCAAACAGGCAAGGAGATTTCAAAATACTAACGTTCAGGTCTTTTTGTCATCCAGGGAGGCAGCAGGGTGAGGGGGCTCAAGCACAGATTCTGGTGCTGGGTACCAGACTCGGGTTCAAATGTTCAGTCCACCACTTCCTCCTTATGTGCTTTTGGTCAAGTCTCTTAATCCCCCTATGCCTCAGTTTCTTCCTCTGGTAAAAATGGAAATTATGGTACCTACTTCATAGGGTTATTGTCAGTCTTAAATGGGTAAATTTATAAAGTTTTAGCTCATATCCTGTTACATATACGTGTCAGTTATTACAGTGATTAATAATTATCTATTTGTAAATCTATCTATCCAGCCATCTCTATCCATCTCTCGCATTAAAGTTTTTCATGTAGCATCATTACTTTTGCAGCATTGGAATACCCTGAAGTACTTTCCCCCAAATTGCAGCACATTTATTTTTAATGTTTCATGTAGAGTCTGTTTTCTGTCTTTATATCTTCCTATTCTTCTATATTATGTAATATTCCCGTGATGACTCTGGGGGTCTTATGCATACATGCTTTCTTACTTTCCCAGTGCATTTTAAATAACTGCATTGATTCACTTTAGAAAACAATATGACAGATAATGTCAGCCTCATCAGTGAAGTGTGCATGGAAGCAAAAAGTGCAGGCGACAGGGAACTAGAGGCTGAAGTCCTGATGCAAGCTGTGATCCTTGGCCTACAGGAGAAGCATATGAAGGCAGACATCATAACAAACCTTCAGGTAGGAAGGAGACCTCATTCACATTGATATTCACCTACTGGTTCTGATTAGAACAAAAGGAGAGAATTTTAAATTCCATTAGATGCTGAATGTGTAGCAGCCGGTTTGGCCAGCTCTTGTTTCAGTGAATTGGAAACAGGACCATCAAAAGCAATAATTTTATTTTAATAGGCTGTAATACATTTGCTTGAAGACAGTGAATTTATTTCCCCTCGATCTCATTTAACCCTGGTGAGAAGCATGCTTTTGATGGACGACTTAACAAAAGCCGAGAAATTCAAGGAAATTCCTTCTTCAAAAACAGAAAAATTAAATTTGTTGACTCAGTCCCACAACATTCTTATTGAACAGGTGAGCGTGCTTCTGTGTCCTCAAGACTTAGACACTGACTTTTCTGTCGTTTTATTCGAAACCACATTAGCTAGTCACTAATACAGTGTTCCTTTTACAGATGCTAACTTTTGGAGAAACAATTGAATTTCCTTTATCAAACACTGACTATGTGAGTCCATTGCAGCCTTTGAAAAATATCTATCTTCCCCACGTCATGTTATTGGCCAAAACAAAAATGAGGATTGGTAAGAACACTTTAAACGTATATTACACTCAAGTCACTGATGAGAAATTGTCATTTTCAGACAGGCTATCCTAGGAGTGCATTCAAATGGGGCAATATTTGTGAATACTCGGGCCCCATTTATTTTAATGAATAGTTTTTGATTATTTACCATGTGCCAGATTCTGAGTGAGGTCCTGGGAAATTACTGGAGGTTAAACGGATATAGTCACTGATCTTCGTGTGGGAGACAGAAATAAACAAGTAAACAAACCATATGGAGAAGTATATATATATATATTTTAATTTATTTATTATTTTTTTATTATAATAGTTTATTTTCAAATTGGTTTACATATAACACCCAGTGTTCATCCCAACACGTGCCCTCTTTAATATCTGTCACCCCTTCTCCCCCCTCCCTCACCTCCCTCACCTCCCTCACCTCCCTCACCCTCAGATTGTTCTTAGTCTTTGAGAGTCTCTTATGTTTTATCTCCCTCCCTCTCTGTGTCTTTTTTTCCTTTCCCCTCTAGCCCTCCCCCTGGTTTTTGCTTAGTCTCACAAAGTCCACCTATTCGTGGAAACATATGGTATCTGTCTTTTTCTGACTGACTTATTTCACTTAACATAATACCCTCCAGTTCCATCCATGTTGCTACACATGGCCAGATTTCATTTTTTCTCATTGCCATGTAGTAGTCCATTGTATATATGTGCCACAACTTCTTTATCCACTCGTCAGTTGATGGGCACTTGGTTTGCTTCCATGATTTTGCTATTGTCGAAAGTGCTGCTATGAACATTGGGGTACACATACCCCTATGCATCAGCATTCCTGTGTCTCTTGGGTAGATTCCTAGCAGTGCTATTGCTGGGTCATAGGGTAGCTCTATTTTCATTTTTTTGAGGAAACTCCACACCGTTTTCCAGAGCGGCTGCACCAGTTTGCATTCCCACCAACAGTGTAGGAGGGTGCCTGCTTGGAGAAGTATATATTATAAATATTGTATTAAATCTTTTAATATTTATAAAATATCCCTAAAATTTTATAAGTCCTTATAATTTATGATAAAAAGAAATATAAAATGTATATTTGGTAACTACCAGGCAGAAAATGAGTGAGGGTCTAGAAAGCTTATGTACAGTAATGAATTACATATAGAGATGTAATTATAAATTGCAATCAGTTTTATGAAAGTCGTGGATGAGTTCTGCTGATAAAGAACAATGAAGGGAGGGAAGCATGTTTAAGTAGAGTCACTGGTGAAGAGCTCTGTGGGGAAGTGGTATTTAACTCTAAACCTTACATTGCAAGTGACTAGTTATACGTGATAGAGACAGACAGAGCTGTGTTGTAGGTTCTGAGGCCAGGACAAGCTTGACCTGTTCTGGAAGTGCAGGAGACCAGGACAGCCTGATCAGAGTGGGCTAGGGCTAGCCTCATCGGAGGAAGTGAGCTGAGATGGTTTATGTTTCAGAAGGTTACCCTGGCTGCTGGGTGATGAATAGATTGCAGGTTAGACTAGAGCCAGCTATGACTGGACCTGATGGGAACTATTGGACCAGGAAGCAGGAGGCGTACAGTCCTCGGGAACCAAAGTGGAGCCGGCCAGCGATATCCTTCTCTGGAGCTTACAGATTGTGTGAAGCTTTCCCTAAGACACCGTCTCTGGTCTTTGACCCAAGGCTGCCTGCCTCCAGCTCCCAGGCTTTTATCCAGTTCAGAGGGCAGGAAATCTTGTAGCAGCTCTCTGTGTTCTAACCTATATTAATCATGCCTTTTTCTTTTCTGTATTTCTGATACTTTGACATTTGGGGCCCTGCTGACTAGGAAAGAACTTCCCAGGGCTAGCCAGTTCCCAGAGATTACCAAACCACTCTCCTGTGAGCACGCCCTTTAAATGGAGACTATTCCAGAGCCCATTCTCTGAACCTTTATTGGGCTCCTTTGTAGTCCTGTGCTGGGCTCTGACACTCTGAGCTATTGTTTTCCTGCCCTAATCACCCCAGGGACAGGTATCAGACTACTAGCTGAGCCCACTGAAATTTTTCAGACTCACCAATCCTAAACCTGCTTCACCTGTTTACCCTAGCCTAACCATCCCTTCCTACAGCATCCAAAATAAAGGTTCTTGTCCACATTTTCCCCTTGCTCCCTCTACCTCCTGACTGATTTTGTGCTTTTCTGTCTGGCCTGTGTGACGTGGTGGGCCCTAGCTTCTTGGGAACTGTGAGTAACAAACTAGGTTTCCAGTGGCAGTTGTCTCCTGGCCTGTACAGTAATGAAACACACCTGAAGAGTAAAGAAACCTACATTTTAAAACATTACCCCTCACCTCCTGGTACCCATTTGCCTCCTGTACCAGCAGCTGCTCAGCTCAGGAGAGGCGGATGATTGGACTATAGTGAGAAGGGAGGGCAACGGAGCTGCGGTCAAACATCATCTGTCCAGGACCTTCTCCCTTCCACCCTTTCTGTTCCTCCCCCTCATGATTATTGCTCATTATTATTTTATATGCTTCATCGTCATCGTCATCATCATCATCATCATAATCAACATCATCAGATATGAATTTTGTTACTTTGGGTAAATTGTATACCTCTGCATTGTTGACTCTCCTTGTTTATGAGATTAGGTTGGTGTAGCTGACCTCTAGAATTCCTTCTGGCAATCTGATCCCGTAAGAGCTGTTTTTGTACATTTTTAGTTCACTACTCTTTGTATTATCAGTATATTTGATTTCTACAAGAGCTTAAAGTACACATTGTGTTAAATCGTGCAGATTGTGTGAAATCAAATGTATTCTCTGGTTTCCTGACTTCCTAATCCTGAAGATGTGTCACCACTCTGTGACAATAGTGCCACTGTTTTTTAGACTCACTTGAGTCAGAACAGCTTGCTTTCTGTTATATTATATTAAATACAGACCTAAAAAACAAAACCAAAAGCAGCTTTTCTGTCAAAACAACATCAGTTTCGCAACTTCTTTTTCACAGAGTTGATGTTTATTGGAAAAAGGAACACTTCAATATTATGAAGCATAAAATCATCTGATTTGATGCTTTCTCGACAGTTTTCCTTTATGGGGAGAGTATAGATTGCATCACAAGAATAGAGCCACTTACACAATTGTTTTTTCTTTGTGAAAGCCTCTGACAGAAAAAAAAGCATTTTGAGGCTGTTTTCATAAAACCAAAAATAAGCATCATGGTTATTTGAGATGGTTTTTCCTATTAATGGCTGAACCTCGAGCTTCCTCATGAGATTAAAAAATAGATTATTGATTGCTTGTGTAATAGCAGTGAGGAAAGTTGCAAGAATAGTGCTGGGGAGTGGGGATACAAGAGGGAGCCAGTCACCGCCTCCGCCCTCAGACAACCTGTTATCCACTTTGGGCAGGAGAGAGAGAAAACTGTCAGTAATTTCTGTAACACATCCCTTTCTTGTTTCAATAGAATTCCAGAAGACAATTCAAGTACTTTCATTATATATAGCATATATTTCATATATAGTACATATATATAAGTACCTAAATTACATGAAGATAATTGATAATGTTGTCTTATATGAATAAACAGCTCTAATATGATTTGAAACGATAAACGAGACATATAAAAATGGCAGATGTGTTGGAAAATAAGGTCATCTTGGACAAATGATATTGGCATACCCTTGCCTGGATCTACTCACAATTGGCAATTGTTGGGGTTGAAGAGCACAGACTCTGGAGAAAGATTTCTGGTCCAATTTCCTTGAGCAGTTCCTTTTAACATCTCTGTGGTTTATAAACTGTGGATAAGGAGAGTACCACTGTCACTGGCTGGTAGTGGGACGCAGCGAGTGCGATGTGCACCGTGCTGGGAGGGCACCTACTGGTTCTGACGGCTTCCTAGGTGTCAGCGATTCTCACTGCCCTCTGCCTGGCCTCCTTGCTCTCCTGGGAGCACCCTGGAAGCAACGCTCAGTTTCTTCATCTCCATATTCTCAGAGACGTGCTACCCACCCGCCTCGTGCAGAGTAAGGGCTCGGGAACTGCTTCCTGGATGAACGAGGGAGAAAAAGGGAGAGAGACACCTATTCCACCCTCTTTCCTTTCATTCCTCAGCTGAAAATATACATAAAGTTCTAGGTTTCTTAAACACTCAGTGTAGGGCATAGCATCTTGGAACTGAAAAATTTCAGAACCCAAAGGGACCTTAGAAATTTTCTAGTTCTACTGCCTTATGTTTCAGAGGAAGACACTCAAGATCCAGAGAGAGGTATGCAGGGCCCTGTTCGAGACCTCAAATGACAGGGTAGCACCAGTGACTGGCCCGGACCCAGCGCTTCAGCTGGAACCCAGCAGCGATGGCACGGTGCAGTCCTACGCTACTTTTCTGTTTATATTTCTCTCCTGTGCATGCTAAACTTTCCTTTCAATGAGTATTTTCCCCCATTGCCTTCTACTCTTTATCCCACCATTTTCATTTTTTAAAAATTACCAAAAGACAAGGCGACCATGGCTTCCAGCCTCGACAGCCGCATTCTCCGGGAAGGCTTCCCTGACCTTTCCCAGGTCTGGGCGAAGGCCCCTGTAACCCACCGGCACATCGCCCCGTGCTTTCCCTGCCACACAGTTGACCACACAGTGTTTTAATTGCCCATCAGGCCATTCTCTTTCCATATTGAACACTAAGCTCCATGATCTTACTCTTGTCATAGTTTAGAATGTGGGCCCCAGAGCCAGACTGCCTGGGTTCTAATCACAACCCTGCTCCTTACGAGTCACATGACTTCGGGCAAATTAATTAAACCTCACGGTGCCACTGCTTTCTTCTCTGTAAAATGTACTAATGACATCCATTCAGAGTGGGGAGGATTACATGAGATAATGCAGAAGTCCTTGGGATGGTACCTGATTGTAGGAATCACTTAATAAACCTGACCTGTTATTTTTCTCTTTGCTCATTTTTGCCCAGTGCCTCTCATTTTATCCAGCACTCAGAAAATATTTGCTATGTGTCTGTCTGTCTGTCTAATGCCTCTTCAACAATACAACAGTCCTTCATTATGCTAAGTGATGATGGGACCACACAAGAAGTATTGCACGTGGCCCTTATCCAAATGGTTTTGGCACCTAGTTGTAGTGACAAAATATGCATAGCAAGCAATCACTAATAGAACTGAATAGAAACAAAATTACTGCCTATTCATATATACAAATTTTTATTGGAAAAAATATAAAGCTTCATAAGACTTACAGATGTTTTCCTGCTAACAACCTCATCTTAGGAACACAGTCATTCTGTAGAACATCAAGAAGTTAAAAAAATTTTTTTAATGTTTTTATTTATTTTTAAGGGAGAGAGAGACAGAGCGAGAGCTGGGGAGGGACAGAGAGAGGGAGACACAGTATCCGAAGCAGGACGAGCTGTCAGCACAGAGCCCAATGTGGGGGTTGAACCCGTGAACCACGAGATCATGACCTGAGCAGAAGTCAGATGCTTAACCGAGTGAGCCACCTAGGCGCCCTGAACATCATGAAATTTTAGAACCAAAAGAGACCTGAGAGATTATATCTTTCATTTTAAAAATGAGAAAATGTTGACATTTATCAAAGTTAAAGTTTCAAAGGGTTACTGTTCAAGTTCAGTGAAATATTTGAATATCGAATTAAAAAAAATATTTCTTAAATGCTAGAAAGTAAAGACTACCAAAGTTCTTAAGCGAACTTATTGTGAGAGAAATCTGGTAACGTGAAGGCTTCTTACAAATGGCGTGTATATCATTCTTTCCTCGCCATCCAACTTGTTCCCTTTAGGACATACGTTGGCCAAACAAGTCTATTATACCAGTAAAAAGAAGGATCCTTTGAAGTGGTCCCCTGCCCTTCAGCTTTTTGAAATGGCACTGAAGCTCTGTAAGATATCGGCAGCAGAAGAACATGAGGTGGAGGCTGAAATTCTTTTTCAGAAAGGTAAGATATACTTGGGGTCAGGACTGTGACAAAGTTTATGGAATTTTTTTCCTTTTAACAATAGGCTTCTTGAAAATCTGGTCACTGACTGTAAAAAATACAGATTTTATAAAGGGCTTAGTGATGACAAAAAAAAAATTGGTACCTTTGGCAAACTTATATCAAGAAAGGCGGAAAAAGTACTTCTTCCTAGTCTCTTTTATAATTACAAGTGACCCTCCTTATACAAAGTTTTATGTTTGACTCAAAATTGGCAGCATCAGCCATTTAGCTATAAATAATGTTTCTTAAAGAATGCTTGGAAAGCATTTTTTGTGCGTGATTTCATTTCTTAGCTAAGCATTTTAGTTAATTTCTGTAAAAGATACATATCTGCTTAAATAGCTATAGCACACCTATATTTATAACGTATGTACAATACATATTTACATAATTGCTGGGGCTACTTTAGGCATGAGAAGAGTGACAATGATGGTTGCTATCACTTGTTGATTATCGACTAGATACAAGGCCCTATAATAGTCAGTGTGTAACATCTCGTATTGCAGATTCTTACAACAGCTTTACAGGGTATACGTGGCCAATCCTATTTGACATATGAGGAAAACGAGGTACAGTCTGATTAAATAACCTTCTCTAAGTCAGCAGCTACTAAATGATAGTGCCCAGGTGTGAACTTAACACTGGAAGGGTCTGTGCTCTGTCCACACACTAAATGAAAACTGAATTCTTTTTATAGTGATTATACAATTGCCCTTCCTTGCCCTTTTGGCTACAGAAGTGCCATTCTGGTGAAGGCTGCGACTAACCATGAGGTCTGAGAGTGGTGTGAACACCAAAGTATTTGCATCATTTGTGATGATTTTCAAGTGTTTGCTGACTTTTTAGGATTTAACAGAGATGTTTTCTAGGAGATCTATAAAACTAGACAGAGTGAAGAGGAAGAGAATGTGGAGGTAGACAAAGGGAATGAGCCCTACAGGAGGAAGGGAAGGTACAAAGTAAGGAAATAGATAAATAAGATGGTAAGAACATTTGTTTCTGGAAACTGAAGGAGGCTTTGACTTGGTGTTGCTAACTTTAGGCAGGATGAACCTGGAGACTCCTGGGGAAAGAAGCAACAGATCTCTTACTACTGGCTGACCTTACAGCAAAAAAACAGACAGATGGGCAAAAAGGACAGTACATCTAGTTTTCTGAAGTCCCAGCATGAAATATTTATTCTGAAGTTCTAAATGATAGAAAAAGGAAAAACCATTTTTGTAAATATTTTTTTATTCTTTCAGGCAAAATAGAATGTCAAATATTGATGGAAGAGAAATCTCCAAGTTTACAACTTGAGAGTTTATTTGAAGCTATACAACTAAGCTTGAGAAATGATCAAAACTCAGGGTAAAAAAAAATCTTCCCATTATTATAACAATGTGTGTTTTGGCTTAAACCCCACGCTCTGGTAGTGCATTGGACATTCAAGGCTGGGATGATTGGGAGACCATCTTCCTACGGCAGGACTGGTTCACTGGGGTCCATTGTCCACCTTCTTTCTCAAGGTTGTTGCCCTTGGCTCTGAGCCAAGGCCTCGTTTACAGGGATGGGCGATGATGGTTATCATGGTGGCATCCTGGACTGTGAATTGCTTCTAGTCTTTGCTAGATTGATTTCCTGTCTGTCCCAGGATTCCAGCAGCTTCCCATGGATGTGAAATTTATCTAGAAGGGATTTATGTGGATATTCACTCTGGTCAGCGGGACTAGGGATGGCCAGGATAAAAATCATCTTAAGATTGAGAATAAGCCACCATTATTACAACTGTACTGATTTAAATAGTCCAAACTGACAGGTTTGATAGTGAATACACAGACCTAACCCCTATCATATAGCTGCTTTCTGCATTCCTCCATGTCCATGTCTCTTTCCATTCTCATTAGTGTAGGAGGGTAGAAAAAGAGGTCTGATTTTCAAGGGAGATTCCTTCAGTCCTGATTTTCACTTCTTTAGTGCCTTCTGTGCTGGAATATTCTAGAATGGTATGGATGCTGGGCTTCAGGGCAGTCATGCCATGGAGTGTTGCCAGCACAGGTCAAGGTAGAATGCTCAACTCTCTTCAAGAGCTTCCAATTTCAGTGGGAAGGAAGGTGTTGCTGTCTCTGCCAACAGTGCTGTGAAAAGAAGGTGTGAATTTGGGACAGATACTGGTTTTGTCTATTTTTACCTTTCATTAGCTCAGAAATTGTGGAAAATGATGCAAAATGATTATGAGTGGTGAAGCTATTTAATAAGTACAGTGTTCTATCATTTTAGGTTGATAAGAGACTCCTACTTAGAAATGGCCTTATTATTTTTACATATGAGAAAGCCAAAAAGCAAACTTTCAACATCAGCATTAACACTTAAGGTAATAAACTATTTTATTAGAAATCTTAAGTTAATTGCCTTTGTACTTGCTGTTTTGATAATTCTGTGCTATTGAAATAATGAGACTGATTTTTGTGTATGACTTGGAGAAATTCATTTATTACTTTATAATCACACTAATGTTTAGATACTTCTTTGGATGTTTCATATAAGGCTCTGGTAATAGAGTTCCTGTGGATATTTTTTCCCATTAAAATGTTATACATGAAATATAGATGTATAGAAATACCCTAAGATATTAGTATTAATCAGGAAATTGTAAGAAATGGTATACTGGTTAAGCAGATGGACAAGTAAGATGTGCATTACTGATATGGCATACAAACAAGGTCACTTTTTGATAGAGTCATTCATTTACTCATCACATACTTCTTGAACATTTACTATGACCCAGACAGTATTCTGGAAGGTTATTAAGCAGTGATTAAGACAAACTTAGTCCTTGTTCTCATGGAACTAGTTTTCAGTAAAGGGAGAGAGACAATGAATCAGTAAAGGAAAAAGCAAGAGGAAGAAATGTTGGGGGGGTGAGGAGCAATGGAGGGAAAGAAGAGAAGGGAGAGGGGTTGGTTTAGGTAGTGAAATTGGAGATTAGGAAAGAACTTGGGTTGGTGAGATTGTGAATGACGCAGTGGCAAGAGGTGGGATTTGTTGGATGAGGAGGGGGCTATGCAAAGAGTTGCAGGGGCATCCACTATCTAGAGCTTTGCTTCCACACTAAGGGGCAGAAACATCTCTGGGGATCCTGTGAAAATGCAGAGGCTGATTCAGTAAGTCAAGGATGGGGTCCGAGATTTGGCATTTCTGCTGGTCCGTGGGCCACACTTGAATTCCAGGGATCTAGACTGAGGGAGATCTTGTGGGCAGGTCATGGGTACTTTGGAAATATATGAGCCCAGTAACTTTTAGTTTTTAATTAATTAATAAATAATAATAATAATAATAATAATTGTTTTAGAGAGAGAGAGAGACCATGTGAGCAGGGGAGATGAGCGGAGAGAGAGAGAGAGAGAGAGAGAAAGAATCTTCAGTGGATTCCATGCTCAGCATGGAGCCCACTGTAGGGCTCGGTCCCCCACCCTGGGATCATGACCTGAGCTGAAATCAAGAGTCAGACACTTAACCAACTGAGTCACCCAGGCGCCCGGAGCTCAGTAACTTTTAGGTTTTACTTTTTGAATTTCAGTAGGCTTTTTAGAATTCATCCTAATTAAGTAATCCTTTGACCCACCAAATAGATTTTTTCAGAAAATGTTGGTGTCAAATCTCTAATTTTTGAGACAGCATAGACATGATTTCAAACCTTCGGGCAAACAGGCTTTCAGTCAGTTGAATTATTCATATGGCAGCTGCCTTAGGTGGACGTAGCAGCTATTATTTTATTTTATTTTTTCATCAGAGTGATTACACAGAAAACTTTTATGGTGTGATAAACATGTTTATTTCTAGTAAGAGAAAACAAAAATCTTTGTTTCCATAGCAAGTAGCAAAATGCAAATTAATAGGATGCTAGGATAATAATATATCACCTTTTTGGCCTTTACTAGAGAAGAGTTTATAATTAAGAGCTTGAACAAGGTAGAATTTGAATAAAAAAAAATAGCATAATTCCATAAAATATCACATTATTTTTCTTGTATCTTGACACAGTATAAATATTTTAGCAAGTCATACAACTACCAGAAACACAGAAAACAGCCAAAGACAGGCAAAAATTTATCCAGACATATTCAGCCATTGAAATATCACATTAGAAGTTTGTCATAAGGAGACAATGCTTTATAAACCCTTGAAAGAAAGCACTATTGCTTCACTTTTATGGAGAGTCCACATAGCAGAGTGACCATAGCACTGGTCTGGGTTTGAATCCTGGCTTCATGACATGACAGCAGTGTGTTTGGGGCCTTCCTGAGCCTGGTTTTCTCTTCTGTGAAATGGAGGTGATGATGGAGTAGGAGAATTAAATAAGGTAATGGATGTGGCCCGTAGTAAGTACTCAAAAAAGCAAGGAGGACTATTCTCTATCCATATGTAATTTTGGCTAAACACTTACATTTTATCTTTCTAAGGTATTTTGTATATAGTAGGTATTCAATAATTATTTTTTAGTTAAACGGAATTGACTATGTCATGAACATTTGTTCATTCATTAACCAAATACTGATTGAGTACCTAACATATGCCAGGTATATTACTCTCTTTCCCTAAGAAGCATAGATAAGCAAGGGAGAGACATAACTGTATCAAAATCTAATGAGGAGGGGCGCCTGGGTGCCTCAGTCGGTTAAGCTTCCAACTTTGGCTCAGGTCATGATCTCGCAGTCTGTGAGTTCGAGCCCCGCATTGGGCTCTGTGCTGACAGCTCAGAGCCTGGAGTCTACTTCAGATTCTGTGTCTCCCTCTCTCTCTCTCTGCCCCTCCCCTGCTTTCACTCTGTGTGTCTCTCCGTCCCTCAAAAATAAACATTAAAAATTTTTTTAATCTAATGAGGACTATAATCAAGATACGTCAAGATAGAGAAGTAGAGCAAAGTACAAACTAATTCTGCTTTGGGGGAATAGCTTCCTAGATGACATGAATTTTGAAGAATCACTAGAAGTTTTCCAAGTATTTAAGCAGGAGGAAAATTGTCCAAAGAAAGAGATTAGCAAGCCACATGTTAAAAATGTATTTCTTGAGGTATGATATACCTTCACGAAATTAACCTGTTTTCAGGGTGAGTTCACAGATGTTTAGTGAATTTACAGAGTTGTGGAACTATCATCACCATCGAGTTTTAGAATATTCCCATTATTGCAGAAAGATCTCTAGTGCCCATTTGTAGTAATTTCCATTTCCACCCCTAGCCCCAGGCAACTACTAATTTGTTTTCTATCACTATAGATTTGTCTTTTCTGGGTATTTCATATAATGGAATTTCATATAAATGGAATCATACAATATGTAGTCTTTTATGCCCTCTTTCACTTAACATGTTTTTGAGGTTCACCATGTTGTAGCATATGTAAGTGCTTTCTTCCTTTTTGTTGCTGAATAGTACTCTCTTTTTTGGATACCAGTATTTTCTTTGTCCATTCAACAGTTTATGGACATATGAATTGTTGCCACTTTTTGGCTGTTTTTATGTGAACACATGTTTTCAGTTCTCTGGAGTGTATATCTAAGAATGGAATTGCTGGATCATATGTTTACTGTATGTTTAGCCTTTTGATGATCTATCAGATGGTTTTCCAAAGTGGCTGTACCATTTTGTATTCCTATGAAGAGTGTGTAAGGGTTCTAGTTTCTCCACAGTCTGACCAACACTTGTTATTATCTATAGTATTGATTGTAGCTATCCTAGTGGGTGTGAAGTGTATTTCCTTATGGTTTTGATGTGCATTTCTCAGCTGGCTGATAATGTTGAGATCCTTTCATGAGCTTATTGATCATTTTGGTATCTTCTTTGAGGAAATGCTTATTCAGATCCTTTGCCTTTAACCTAAGCTGGGCTGTCTTTTTTTATCGCAAGTTTTAAAAAACTGTAATCTAGATTCAAGTCCATTACCAGATATATTTGCAAATATTTCCTCCAGTTGGTGGCTTATCTTTCAATGTAGTTAGTAGTGTCTCTGGAGACAAAAAGAGTTTTAAATTTTAAGGAAGTCCAATTTATGATTTTTCTTCTTTTATATATTATGCTTTTGGTTGCATATCTAAGAATTCTTTGCCTAAACCCAGATGTTGAAGATTTTCTTCTATGTTTTCTTTAAAAAGTTTTACAATTGTAGTGTATGTTTAAGTATGATCTATTTTGAATTAATATTTGTATAAAGTATGCAAAGATATAAATTCATCTTTTGCACATAGATATCCAGTTGTCCCACTACCAGTTGTTGAAAAGACTGTCTTTTCTTCTTTGAGTTGTCTTGGCACCTTTGTCAAAAATTAATTGTTCATAAGTGTATATGTTTATTCCTAGACCCCCAGTCCTATCCCACTGATCTGTAACTCTACTGGGGTATCTACCCTCATGGTTACTGTACCTTTCAGTAAGTTTTGAAATTGGAAAGTACGTGTCCTCTACTATGTTCTTCCTTTTTAAAATCATTTTGGTTACTTTGAGTCCTTTGCACTTTCATATACATTTTTGGATTTGCTTGTTAATTTCTGTAAAGAAAACGAACAGAATTTTGGTAGGGATTGTGTTAAATCTCTAAATCAATCTGGGGGCAATAGCCAACTTAACAACATGGAGTCTTCCAATTCATGAATATGAACTGTCCCTTCGTTTATTTAGATATTAGTTAATATTTCTCAATAATGCTTTTTACTTTTCAGTATAGCAATTTTGCACATTTTTGTTTAGCTTATTTCTATTGTGAGTGGAATATTTTCTTAATTTCATTTTTGGATTGTTCATTGATGACACATAGAAATACAGTTGATTTATGAGTTTTGAGTTTTGTGTCCTGTGACCTTGTTATCGGGGTGTGTGTGTGTGTGTGTGTGTGTCTGTCTGTCTGTCTGAGGATTTCCTCCATATAGGATCATGTCTTCTGCAAACAAATATAATTTTACTTCTTCATTTCCGATCTAGATGCATTTTTATTTTTCTTATTTGTTTGCATGAGGTAGAATCTCATACACAGTATTAAACACTTTCTCCATCTAAAAAAAATACCCATCATATTCTCCCATCCACATTTTTCCATTCTGAACTAAAGCCCAACTTTAAAAAATAACCACCCTTAAGACCCGTAATACCCACTGTTAATAATTTTCTTTGCTTGTGTATGCAGAGGATATATGTGTGTACATACATTTTTAAAAATAGGATCGTACTTTGCATACTATTTTGTAACCTCTACTTTTCTTTCTCCAATATACTTTGAACATCTTCTCATGTCAATACATAAAATACATACATTATTATTCTTTTTGTTTTACAATTATTATTCTTTTTTTAATGTTTTATTTATTTTTGAGACAGAGAGAGACAGAGCATGAGTTGGGGAGGGGCAGAGAGAGAGGGAGACACAGAATGTGAAGCAGGCTCCAGGCTCTGAGCTGTCAGCACAGAGCCCAATGCAGGGCTCGAACTCACAGACCGCAAGATCATGACCTGAGCCAAAGTCGGACGCTCAACCGACTCAGCCACCCAGGCGCCCCTACAATTATTATTCTTAATGGCTACATAGTGTTCCACTAAAATGTCATTTTCAGAGGATGAGAAAATTTATCATGAAACATCATGATATCTTTATCTATCTTTATCATAATGTACGTTCTATATTTTTTAGTCTCCTACCAGAAGGCATAGTTCTATTAAAGAACCAACAGTAAATAGATTTGAAATGTACAATTCACTGGCCTGGACTGCGATAAGAGCTGCTGCCCAGGTTGGTGTGATTTTTATTTAAGCTTTATTTTTACTGCCCTATTTGTATCCTCTACCTACTAGCTGTTAAGACAGCATAATGTATCTAGACAAGAGAAAGGAAAATTCACATTCTTTAGGATTTATGCCAATGATGTTTCTTTGGGAAGATTTGGAATGCTCCTAATCTATGTTGTGTTTTTAATCTTTATTAGCCAGACCTGTCTTTGTTTGTTTCAGCTTTTCTTTAATGAAAGTATTGGTAGATACATCTGTGCTCATTTTGACATTTTGGCAAATATCTTTCATAGCTAGGTGAGATAGCCTATTTAAAGTGACTCATACATTAATTGAATTATCAACAGTAATGATTTGTCTGACGATGATATATACATGTTGTTTTCCAGATTGTCTTTATTTTTTCTTCCAGTGTATATTGAATATGATTTTAGGAATTCACTTTTTCACATTATGGGCCTTAATGGATAATCTATGAATCAGAAAGCGTACATTTATGAATTCTAATTATGCATTAATTTTAGGTCAGTGAAGCTGTGCTGGCCGTTAATCTCCTTATTGGAAAGAAGAATGCTAGAACTGATAAAGTCAGCCAAGGGGCCTTACCAAATATCCCCGAGTTTGCCACTGTGGATCTTTTGTCTTCGTATACGGATTATTTGCTTGGTATGTTTGAATGCCTAGGCATTTAATAACAACCTGATGTATGTAATGCATAATGGAGCTGCAAAGGTTTAATCATGGTGATTTGTTGGGTTTTAGCTTAGAGAGTAAAATGGCGGGAGGGAACCTCAGGGAGAAGATATGGTTCCTGCAGCCCAGCTGCCAAAACAAAGGGGTGTCATTTCATAGTCCATACCTCTGTGTTACTCAATCAGCTGCTGCATTTCAGACGCGGGGCTCTGTGAAAAATGGTATTTCCTTCTGTTTATTTTCTAGTCCATGCACATCAAATGAGGCCTTTGGGAAATATTTACTTGTGGATCCTTTCCTGATCCCCTAAAATGTGTGCTCACCCTCGTACTCTCATGTAGCTCTCTGTTCTTTTTCCTAGTTATTTTATATTTGTGTATGTGCATGTGTGTGTGTGCAGGTATGGGTATGCACATGATTGTACATGTTTGAACTCTTTCTCTCATTAAACTATCATCAGCTTCTTGAGGGTAGGGACTTTATTTGATTTACTGCCCTACCTACAGAAAATCACACATTACCTGCACATTACAGGCATTTGTAATTTTTTTTATGGTTCACATACAGATGAATAGTCTATTCTGTCATTTATTTTTATTTATTTTTTGTTTATTTATTTTTGAGAGAGAGAGAGAGCACGAGTAGGAGAGAGGCAGAGAGAGAAGGAGACACAGAATCTGAAGTAGGCTTCAGGCTCCGAGCTGTCAGCACAGAGCCCGATGCAGGGCTCAAATCCACGAACTGTGAGATCATGACCTGAGCTGAAATCAGAGGCTTAACCGACTGAGCCACCCAGATGCCCCTAGTAACTGTTAAACGAATTAATGAATGAGAGGTTAGAATTTAAACTTGACCTCACTATTATTTTTTTTCTCTTTTATGATTCCTTTGTTAGTAAACTGTAATGTAAACCTCTAAGTCAGATCAGCAGGAATATATTTAACATTCATTTATGTGTTTGTCCATTCATTCATTTGAAAAATAGTTATTGAGTGCTTCTTGTATACTGAGCACTTGGATGTTTCGAAGATGTAAGGTTCTGGGGTCTTACTTCCAGGCTGACATTTCAGTAACAACAATAACAAATTTTCCTTGGCACTAGGTGAGCATTGAGCCAAATAGGATGAAGAGTGCTGCTTTAACCTGGTGGGGGGTGGGAGTGATCTTCCTAACCTCGCTGAAGACACATCTGTAGGCAGCAGCTTATTCTGCTGAAGTGTTAAGTCAAGTTTAGCCAAAAGATTAGTGTCTGAAACCATCCTTTTCCTTGGCTTTCTTCCTTTCCAACGTAAAAATGCATTGCCCGAGGTTAAACCATTAGATGAACTTTTTATGCCAAGGTGTCATTTTCCTATTTTATTGCTTTAATGCCTGGTGGGATTTTGCTGCAGAGGTTTCATCTAAAATGCTGTATGAAGCAGTTTTTACCAAAATTATGCCGTATATCAAACAACCCTAAAACTTAGTGGCTTACAACGAGAATTCGTCCTTTGACTTGGTATAGTCCATGTACATTTGTTACGAAGCCCAGGCTGAAGAGGCAGTGGCTTTTTGGAGCATGCTCTTCTCACGGTGTACACCAGAGCAAAGGGGCCAAGCTCAGTCACAGAAGCACCCTCAAGGCCTAACCACATCCCATTGGCCATGGCAAATCATATGGCCAAGTCCAACATCAGTGAGGAAGGGACATCTACTGTGCCCGGAGAGGAAGGGAGAGGGGCACGAATGTTTGCTGAATGATAATCCAAACTATCATACATGACAAGTTCAATCTGTAGTCGGTAGCTACCTGAGAAGATTCTGGAAAGACAGGAAAAGGTGTTGCAGTGATCAGTTAATGATGTCACCCATGGGCACATGCATCGAGGAACAGCATCCCCGATCCAAATGGTCTGAGTTGATCCAGTTGAGCAGGTGGTCTTCATCTTAGCTACGCTTAATGCTAGAATGTGTGCTTTCTTTGCCCGTTTCAGTGATTTTCATAGCATATTCCAACGTTCAGTTTCTGTTTTGTACCATTAGCACTCTTTGACTATTTTACCAAAATTATAATCTGAAATGACCAAAATTTGAAGTCCCATCTATTTTGCATTTTGCGTTGCCTTAAGGGTAATAGTTTTGCCCTCCAGTATTTTCCTAGCAGACTGATAATTAATTCATGTTGATGATTTCTCTCACTTCAGTATTTGGGTTGGGAGGAGGTACCGAATCCCCTCCTGACCGCTGCAAATACCCGGATCGCAATGGAGTTTATATTATAATGAATTGCTAAAGGGCAACAGCAACAAATAAAACTTGTTTGATTTCCCTTGCATTAGCATGAATTAGCATCCAGGGGAAAACCTCCTCAATAATCTCACCATCACCAGCACTGATCTGTGCTTGAGGTGGTGACGAATAGTCATTGCTTCTGTGTGTGGAGCACTGTACCGGGTATTTATGTCCAGAGGGAGGGAGGAGTCATAGAACACACCAAGAAAGTGAGTGTCTTGCCTTCCGTGAGCTTCCTGTTATCAACAGTCAGAACAAGGACGCACTTTGAAATTATATAGATACATCTTTTAAGAGGACCATGTTGGGGTGCCTGGGTGGCTCAGTTGGTTAAGGCCAACTTCAGCTCAGGTCATGATCTCACGGTCTGTGAGTTCGAGCCCCGCGTCGGGTTCTGTGCTGACAGCTCAGAGCCTGGAACCTGTTTCAGATTCTGTCTCTCCCTCTCTCTCTCTGCCCTTCCCCTGCTCACGCTCTGTCTCTATGTCTCTCAAAAATAAATAAACGTTAAAAAAAAAAAAGAGGACCATGTTAACGGAGGCAGATTAGGCTGAAGCTAGACACAGGCAGGATGAGCATTTGAGTTAGTTAGAAACATTTTTTCATCTGGAACAAGTATATTGTAGGGCAGGTATAAATGGACCAGAGACATGGGGTAACAGAGTGGAGAGAAAGCATATTTTCTCAACAGAACAATTGGAGGTCAGAGAAGCATGATGACAGAATGGACTGTTCATGTGCACGTGAGCCGTAGTAGAATAGTATGTGTAGCAGAGAGCTCCTGTATGATGTCTGTAGAACAAGAAGATAATTGGGTGATTCAGCTGCTCCAATCTATTGAGGTTTTCTCTGTGTTGTCTTATAGGAATAGAGCCCCTGAGATGATGATACCGGCAATATAAGATCATATTTAGAGTCAATGCAAAAAAACATTTATTAGATGCCTACTTTGGGCCTAGTTGTATTTAAATAAACTTGTCTTTTTGTCTTGATTTTCTTGTGGTTTTAATAAAAAAAATCACCTGGGATAAAAATTGTTAAATTCTGTAAGACACTTTGAATTAAAAGGACCATTTAGGACTAGTGATCCTGGGTGCAGCCTGTCACAACTAAATGCGCTTGGTATGTAGAAAGTATAAACGTATGTCATGTGAAGACAAATGCCAGTGAGCCTATTGTCAGAACATACAAGAGAACTGTGGAGCAAAACTTAGGATCACAACTGACCTTTAACATATGCTCTGCCTCTTGAAACAGAGAAAACCTTTCAGCCTGAAAAACTAAGATTTGTTCTTTCCTCACTGCCTTGCCCCTGGTTCAGAAACCTAGGGTCAAGACCAACTGAAAACTAAGATGCCATTCCTCTGCTACTATCTCGATTTCTTGTGTTCCTCTGAGACACAATACTCCATAGGTGGGGACCCAGGGGAACACATTATATCCTCAAATTCCAAATTATTACACTACTTGCAGATTAGAATGGAGAGAAATCATTTATGCTAATAGCAGTGGTGTGTGTGTGTGTGCGCGCGTGTGTGCATGTGTATGCATGTGTACCTGCTCTGTATCAGAGTATTAGCAGTTGAGACAATTGGGGCATGATGAGAACCATCCTCAGTGAAGCAGAGCTGTCCTGGTCCAACACCTGCAAGATTCTAGAAATTTCATTCAGAGCTGTATCCTTTGATCACTTGAATCTGAGAAGGAACAGTCTCATGACCAAGAGCAGAGCATCCATTCTCCACCCTCTTTTATCAGACACCAGGTGTGAAGAGATTCTTTATTCTAGACAGAGTCAACCATGAAAAGTAAGAAACAACAGAAGGCACCTGTAAGAAAACATTTCCAGACAGGCACAATGAAATGCCATCTTGAAGACTCAGAGGAAGATTGACACTTCAGGGAGCCAAAAGAAATGTAACAAGATCGTTTGGAACCCTTAGCAGAGCCCAAACAAAGACAGATACAAGAGCAGAAAGCCGCAATGCAGCAAATGCCGGATAATAGTGGGACCAGTGTGTCCTGCTGCTAGTGCTTTCTCCTGTGATTTCACTTATCCTTCAGGAAGATCCCACGAGAGGTCATTATGCATATATATTAAATGAAGACAGGTCCTCAGAGAGCTTATGTAACTAGGATAATTTTCTACCGCTGATGCAAATCCTGATGTATCCGACTCTAAAAGCTGCACCCTTGATCACTGTGTTACTAGGAAGTCAAAGTGCAGAATTAATGCATCACTCTTTTGGATTGAGCTGACACGAAAGATGCTTTTGCCCTCCCCAATCCAAACGTGTAGCACAAGATTGGATAAAACAGAACCAAAATTGTTTTAATTTACAGCTGAGCTTGAAATCGGGAAAGGAAAATCTCAAGTTGCCAAAGTAAATGGAGCGATTCTAAGCAAGGGCTGAAGGTGAGGACCCCGTTGGTGAGGGAACTGCCTGGGCTGGGACTTGGATGCCTGGACAAAGAGGGGGTCTGGAAGGAGGGCGCGCAGGTAGGGAAGGTCAGAACCCCGCTAACTGCATAGAACTGAGCTTCAGAGTGGGCTTGCCAAATTGATGACTAGAAACACATTGCCCACTGGGTTGAGTGGATGCAGTGAAACATGCCACGGGCCTGGTCAGGGCCAAAAATGAGTCACTTGGGAGAAGTCAGCACCCCACCAGAGGCTGCAAAGTTGGAATTCTCACCGCCTGAAAGATACAGGGAAATGAGCATAAATACCAGCCCAGAACCAGTGAAACCCATGCAGCTCTGGCTGTGGCTGGAGGAAACCATTCCAAAGGGATCCACCTCCCGCAGAAGCTCTTCTGAAGATAGATGTACAGTGCAGATTATACCTGGACAAATTCTGGCATCACTTTTGGATTATAAAGACGAAGAAAATAATTGTGAGCATTCACTCAATAAAAGTGGACTTCCTAAAAAGAAGAGTTGAACTGGTCTTAATTTTCTCTGTGACATTAAAGACCAGATGACATTGGTCAGAAATATGTACAGAGGCTCTCTTCTTCTTTTAATTTAATTCAGTTTTTTTACACAGGTAATTTGTTCTCAAGAATCAAAACTCCAATAACCTCAAAGGGCATGCTGAGAAAGTCTCCCTTCTGTCTTCTCCGCAAGTGACATAGTTGTTCCCAGAGACAATTGGTTTTGTCATTGTATTGGTGTCCTATTCCTGTCCTAAGGAGCAACCACAGTTTAGTGGTTTAACACAACACAGGGTCTGTATTCCAGTTCAGGAGATCAAAAATCTGAAATGGGTCTCATTGGGCTAAAATTAAGGTGTCAGCAGAGTACTTTAGGGGAGGCGTTAGGGGAGAATCTGTTTCCTTCTGTTTTCTAGCTTCCGTGGCTTGAGGCCCCTCCCTACATCTTCCAATCTCTCTGACTCTGACATACTCTGTCTCTCTCTCTCTCTCTCGTTTCCCTTTCCTACATATAAGGACGTCTAAGATTACACTGGGGCTACATGGATGACCTAAGATAACTCCGCCTCTCAAGGTCAGCTGATAGACAATCTTAATTCTATCTGCAACCTTATTTCTCCTTTGCCCCGTAACCTAACATATTCACAGGTTCTGGGGTTGAGTACACGAACATCTTTAGGGAACTATTATTCAGCTACCACAATCCGTTTTCTAGGTTCTGTACCAGCGATACACAGGCTTATGCAAAGTGCTGAGCTTCCACTGGAGAGGACAGAATCCACTCCAATTTATTCAAGCAGAAGGAGATTTATTAAGACTTTCAAAATCCCTACGGGGACTAAAGAAACAAATTCTGGGCTGAACATCCTGACTAAGCGGCACAAAATTAGACCACCAAGGGAACTGCGGTTTTTGTTTTGTTTTAAATAAGTGTCTTAGTCTGTGAGCACTGTTGTAACAAAATACCATATACTTGGTAGCTTATAAACAACAGAAATCTGTTACTCACAAGTGTGGAGGCTGGAAGTCCAAGATCAGGGTGCCAGCAGATTCAGTAGCTAGTGAGGACCCGCTTTCTGGTGTCTACTTGGTGCCTTTCAGGTGGTAGAAGGGGCTAGGGAACTCTCTGGAGCCTCTCAGTACTCATTCCATTCATGAGGGCTCCAGTGTCATCAGCTCAGCACCTCCCTAAGGCCTCACCTTCTAATATCATACTGGGGATTAGGATTTCGATGAGTTTGGGAGGAGACACAAACATTCAGACCAGAGCATAAAGGAAGCTGTAGATTCAGGAATCTGCCTGCAAAGTAAGGAGACTTTGCTCTGCCAGGACCCACACTAGCAAGAGCGGTGCCTCGAATCCTGTCTCCTGCACCACCTAGCCCAGTGCCAACTTCAACTCCTACGTGAATGCACAGAATTCATGACACCTAAATCCCATGCAGGGCCCTAGCCGTAAGGAAATCTTGCAACCATGATTTTTATCTTTATAACTTCAATACAGGCAGGCACATTCAGGGATTAGGATGGATGTTGCATAAACCAATGTGGTTGCATACACTAATACATTGATGTGTTTTTCCCTACACAAATACAATTAATAGCATAAATATTAGTGCACACAATTATGTTCCTTACTCTTTTTTCCTTCAGCTTAATATAAGTGTCTATTGGCAATTTTTTTCAAATAAATACAGTGTCTTTTTTATTGTTGCATAATAATCCTCTATAAGATGTGTCATAGTTAATTTAATGTCTCCTTTTGATAGATTTTTTTTAGGTTGTTTCTACTCTTTTGCTATTACATACAGCCTCTACTATAGGTAACCTGGTATACATGTATGTATGTGTGCCGTATATGTGTACCAATTGACCCAATAGAGACAATGTATCTGTTGACCCAATAGATATACTAGCCTATGTATAAAACTTTACAGATGTATGAGATATGTATATCTATGAATACACAAACATGTAATTTTATAAATAGGCTTTATGCAGAGCACGAGTGGGGGTGGGGCAGAGAGAGCCGAGACATAGAACCCGAAGCAGGCTTCAGGCTCCATGCTGTCAGCACAGAACCTGATGTGGGGCCCTAACTCTTGAACTGCGAAATCATGACCTGAGCCGAAGTCAGATGCTGAACCAACTGAGCCACCCAGGCTAAATTATTAATCTTTTCTTTGATTAACTTCTGGATTTATGTCAGAAAGATCTAGTCCCTACTCTAAGACTTTAAGTGAGTTCTCCCATGGACTTTTAATAATTTATGGAAATCTATTTGGAATATGTAAATAATGACAAATGGATACACATTTAGTTTCTCCAGATGGCTGCCTTATTTCTGTACTTTTTATTCATTTCCTATTGCTCTGTTCTATTCAGCCTTCACCACCACACTGTTTTAATTATCATAGCCTTATATCTAATATCTATCAAGACGAGTCTCCACTCACTAATCTTTCTTATCAAAATTGTTTGTCTTTTATGACTTATTTTTATAACTTTGGAAGCAGCTTGCCGAGTTAAAAAAGTTCTCTTTTATTTTTATGAGTTGCATTACATTTAGGCATTAACTTAGAAATAACTTACATTTCTATGTTATTGAGTCATCTTAACTAAGAATATTTTATGTTCTATATTTTTTATTTCAAGTCTTTTTGTTTTTTAGTCCCTTAGGAGGGCTTTAACATTTTCTTCCAATAGATCTTGTATGTTTCTTGCTAGGTTTATTTCTAAATATTTAAACTTTTTATTGGCATTGTAAAATTTTTTCATTATATTTCTACTGGCTGTTGTTTTTATGTGTGGAGTCCGTCGATGACTCTCTATTACTTTCTTATCTTCCGATAGTTTTTTCCACATGATTTCTCATAAAGTCTGGGTCAGTCCACGTTTTCTGTAAAGGGGCTGATAGTAAATATTTTAGGCTTTGTGGTCTCTGCTGCAACCAGTCAACTCTGCTGTTGTAATGCGAAAGGAACCACAGGCAAGATGTAAATGAATGGACATGGCTGTGTTCCACTGACACTTTAGTTATGGACACTGACATTTGAATTTTATAAAACTTTGACATGTCACAAAATTATCTTTTTCTACTTTTTTTCAGCCACTTAAAAATATGAAAACCATTCTTAGCCCATGGGTCATACATTAATATGGATAGGCCTGATTTGGCCCATGAACTATAGTTTGACAACCCCTGGAAAAGGTGAATAGAAGTCTTCTATTACTATCATTTTATTTCTTTTCTTATAGCTATAGTATTTTTTAATTGTTGCTACTGTTACTTAAGGTATGAATATTCTTTTTAATTTAAATATATATGTGTATATGTATACACACACACACACACACACACACACACACACATATATATATGAAAGTTTATTTATTTTGAGAGAGAGAGAGAGAACACAAGCAGGGGAGAAACAGAGAGAGAAGGAGAGAGAGAATCCCAAGCAGGCTCTGCACTGTTAGCGCACAGACTGATATGGGGCTAGAACTCACAAACTTCGAGATCATGACCTGAGTAACTGAGCTACCCAGGCACCCAGCATATGAATATTCTTAACTATCATAGCTTTATTGTGAATTAGACCCTGTAACATTTTAAAGTCTCCGCTTTTGTTTCATTTAGTGCTTTTTGGCCAGAATGCTAGCTTATCTGATAGTAGGTTCACAAATATTCCTTTTTTTGTTTGTTTACATTTTTCTAGTACATATTTGCCCTCTCTTTTATTTTCAACTTTTCTCAATAATCTTCTTTTATTTTTATTTATTTTAATTTTTTTAACGTTTATTTATTTTTGAGAGACATAGAGACAGAGTATGAACAGGGAAAGGGCAGAGAGAGAGGGAGACACAGAATCCGAAGCAGGCTCCAGGATCTGAGCTGTCAGCACAGAGCCCGACGCGGGGCTCGAACTCATGAACCATGAGATCATGACCTGAGCTGAAGTCGGCCACTTAACTAACTGAGACACCCAGGTGCCCCAATAATCTTCTTTTAAACATGCCTCTTAAATAGAACACAGAATTGGGTTTTCTTTGTTTTAAAAGTTGATAGTGTTTTTTTTTTTTAATTTTTTTTTTTTGGTAATAGGCAGCTTTAGCCAATTTTAATTAATTGACATGAAAGGTAACTTTGGCATTATTTTGTACCATTTTACAATATGTATGTAATAAGTTAGGAAAAACAATAAACTATTCACAAACTTATTTAGGAAAATTACAGTAAAAAAGAACCCCACAAATGACAAATGATAAGAGAAAAGTAATCACTGATATTGAGAAAGTAAATTATTAGAGTTTTTTTGTTTAGCTCGAAGCAAATAAATTTGAAAAACTTTGTAAAACATAATTTTGGAGAAAAGTGTAATTTACCCAAACTTACTTCAAAATACATTATATAAAAAATTAGGCAAATCTATTATTATAGAAGAAAATAAAGTTATATTAGAAATTAAGACTGAAAAATTAGTTTATTAATTAATTTTAAAAGAATAATAATAAATCCATTACAAAGTTAGCATAAATAACATTAAAAATCTCTTTAGTGTCAGGCTTAATAAAAGATAGCTAGACTCATACCTATGTCTGCAGTCAGTCTGTTATAGGATAATATTTGGGTTGCGAATGTGAAGAAAATCTAGCCTCATACAGATATGTTAGATAGAAAATGGAGGATTATTTTAAGAGCCTTTTCAGATCATTGTGGATATTCTTCTTTGGTACCAAACCAATACTGGGTAAGTGGTAGTTTCTTAAAGGTTAGTTCTGATGTAGACTCTGAAGCAGTATCATTGAACTTTTTGTACCCTGTTACTTTAAAATGCATTAGTCTTGGGGCGCCTGAGTGGCTCAGTCGGTTGAGCGTCCGACTTCAGCTCAGGTCATGATCTTGCGGTCTGTGAGTTCGAGCCCCGCATCGGGCTCTGTGCTGACAGCTCAGAGCCTGGAGCCTGCTTTGGATTCTGTGTCTCCCTCTCTCTCTGCCCCTCTCACACTCATGCTCGGTCTCTCTCTGTCTCAAAAATAAATAAATATTTAAAAAAAAATTAAAAAAAATAAAAATAAAATGCATTAGTCTTTCAGTTTGAATGGGTCTTTTACTCATGTGTGGTTTTGTAACATCATGCATTAGACATTTGGATAATAGTGACTCCCTGAGTTATGTAGAACTTCCATATCTTGGTACAATTCACTAGACAATTTTTAAAAATCGAAATTTTTAAATATCACTACCATTCTTATCAGAAAAGCCTAAGCATTGGGAATCTCATGGTGGCATATGCAAATTTTCCAAAATTCTCTGTTTTTACTGAAACATTTGAATTTTATCATTGGCAGCAAATAATGTCAGTTGTTTTCCTTGAAGGCCTACTACTTTTATTTGTGAGGAAGTGTTTGCCACATACCTAAGTCTGAAAACAGTTTGTCTCCTCAGTCGTTCCATGGCTGGCTGCAGGGGGAGGGGCAGGGGCCGGTGGGGCAGTGCATTCCGTTTGCATCTTTTTTTTTTAATAATAGTTTATTTTCAAATTAGTTTACATATAACACCCAGTGTTCATCCCAACACGTGCCCTCTTTAATGTCCGTCACCCCCTCTCCCTCCTCCCTCACCTCCCTCACCTCCCTAACCTCCCTCACCCTCAGATCTTAATCACAGAAGTGCTTTTCCTCAAGACAGCCCTGGCACTTCAGTATGAAGCACACAGTATGTGTGCTTCCCATGTTATCAAGCAGAATATGAAAAAGACGTGTACTCAAGGGTCAGCATTTGAATTAATGTATTCATTTTACAATGAGTGCTTGGCTACGAAGAATGCAAGAACTACTAGCATGTTTGGTGTCACTGCCTTCCTAGGTTTGTGCTAAGTCACCACTGTTTTACTTACCGTCGCTTTTGCACCATCAGCGCAAATAATCAACATGGTTATTCCATGGTAAACCACTGGATTCAGAAAGATTATTCAACACTGTGCATATTTCACTTGCTTTATTGCTAATCATTCACATTCAAGGGGATCTTCTTTGAATAGTTGGTGCTGATGCTGTCAAATATAAACAAAACCGCACGTCCAACTATGTCCGTAGATTTGAGTATTTGTAAGGCAAAAGTACAGCTCTGCAGGTGAGTTATAAACGGAGTCTTCATGTTTGCAGCTACGTGTTTTTTTAATTAATTAATGTATATTTATTTATTTTGAGAAGGAGAACATGAGAGAGAGAGGCAGAGGGGGAGAAAGAATCTTAAGCAGGCTCCATGCTCATCGTGGGGCCTGATGCAGGGCTCGATCTCATCACCGTGAGTGAGTTCATGACCTGAGCCAAAGTTGAGAGTCAGACACTTAACTGACTGAGTCACCCAGGCGCCCCCGCATCTACATCTTTAATTCAGCATGTTATTTTATTATTGGAAAGTGCTAGAACTTGTTTACTGATTTCTCAACCAGTGGAGATTATTGTAAACAGGACATTTCGCTCTTAGACTTTAGCGTATGTATTCAGCTGTGGCAACTTGTTAGTGTCCAGGCTTCTGTGTGCGTTTCTGTAGCCAGCACAATATGATAACCTACTCTGTATGATGCTCCACCGACATTTCCATTTGTAGTTTGAAAATCTATAACAAATATTTTTTTTTTGGCTTTTGAAGAGCTTAGCGTATATATGTTCAAAGCGTTCTATTCCTTTTTCTTTAAACTATGAGCCATGGGGCTTAAGATGCCTCGACTTAGCTGGCGCCATAATACTGTTTTAAAAATGTGCAACTCACCATCGAGAAGTATACATTGCTATTTCTTTCTGAGATTTCTATCTCAGTGTTATCCCCTGTCTCCATTGTGTCCTCTACTTGGTGACAGCTACTTTGGGCACGATTCCATGTATCTTGTGGTTTTGGGTTTTAGCTCTTACCTGATTTACTGAAAATAGAATTTGTGTTTTTGTTACTTGTTTTTTGTGTTGTTTGGGATGATTTCCAGGAGAAGGAGACATCCCAATGCTATCTGGACACATTTACTGGAAGTCATACAAAATTATTTTATTGTGTTATAACATAAATATGGAAAATCACACAAATCATGAAGATACAACTTGATTCAATATCGTAAAGGAAATACCCATATAACCATCATGGGTCAAAAACAGAACAAATCCGGGACACCTGGGTGGCTCAGTTGGTTAAGCGGCAGAGTTTGGCTTAGGTCAGATCTCATAGGCTGTGAGTTCGAACCCCGCGTCGGTCTCTGTGCTGACGGCTCAGAGCCGGGAGCCTGCTTCAGATTCTGTACCTCTCTCTCTCTCTGCCCCTCCCCCACTCATGCTCTGTCTCTCTCTGTCTCAAAAATAAACATTAAAAAATAATAATAATAAAAAAATAAAAAAATAAAAAAATAAAAATTAAAAAAAATAGAACAAATCCAATAATCTAGAAATCTACATCATCCTCCCTACCATTGCCTACCTTGCCCAGCTTTATTGAGATACAACTGACATATAACATAGTATAAGTTAAAAGTATACAATGTAATGATTTATATATGTATACATTATGGAGTGATTACCACAATAAGGTTAACACATCCTAACCCTCCTGCTTTCTAATTTATAACAGATGGATTAGTTTTGCCAGCTTTTGATTTTGTATCAGCAAAATTTTATAGTCTATATTCTTTCGTATCTGTCTTCTTTTGTTCAACACTATATTTGTGTAGTTCATTCTTGATAGACACATTAACAATTTATTATCCATTCTACTGTTGAGAAACATTTGGGGGTTATCATGAACAATGCTTCCATGAATACACTTGTACATTACATTTTTGTGCACAAAGTTCACATTTAAAAAAATTTTTTATGTTTATTTTTGGGAGAGAGAAAGAGACAGTGCGAGGTGAGTGGGGGAGGGGCAGAGAGCGATGGAAACACAGAATCCGAGGCAGGCTCTAGGCTCTGAGCTGTCAGCACAGAGCCCGACGCGGGGCTCAAACTTACAAACCGTGAGATCATGACCTGAGCCAAACTGAGACACTTAACCGACTGAGCCAGCCAGGCGCCCCTGTACACATTCTTTACGTATATATCAAGGAGTAGGATTACTGGTTAATAGATATATATTTTTTCAACTTGGTAGTGAATACTCCCAAGAAGTTTTCCAAAGGGGTTTGAACCTGAAGTTTACTCTGATGACTAAAATTATAGGGCACTATTAAACATAGTATTGGCTTTTGCTTAGTCTTTTTGGAACTCCTTACTCAAGAATAATGCCCAGTTTTCTTGGGGGGGGGGTTCTTTCTTTTTCTTAGAAATAAGGAGAGATTCTGGATATGACCATTTTATAGATTATATGTAGTGTAGATGTCTTCTAACCTCCTGGGCTTTGCCTTTTCATTCTGCTAGTGGTATCTTTTGGTTCTACAAAGTTCGTAATTTTAATGTTGTCCAATTTATAAATCTTTTCTTTTATGCTTTATGCATTCAGTTTTAGAAGTCTTTTTATTTGCAAAAACTATAAAGATAACCCTCCTATCTGAACCGTCTTTTTTCACTTTTCACATTTAGATCACCTAGATTCACCTAGAATCTATTCTTGTATACGGTGTGAGGCCAAAGCCAAGATTAATTTTTCTTCCATATGATATACAATTAACGCAGAACCACGTACTGAAGAGACGAACCTTCTTCACGACATTGCCGTGTCACGCCTGTTGTGAATCAAGTGCCCACGTATGTGGAGTGAGAGAGAAAGGGAGACAGAAAGGCAGAAAGAGAGCAAGTTGAGAGAATCAATGTGTTCTTATATTTATTTCATCAAAGAAATAAATAAAAGAATAGTTTGCAAGATCAAAAGGAGAGACGAGTGTTCACACAAAAAAGGTCTACTATGTTCCGAAAGCAGTGTGAATGAAAAAGATCTAGGCTTAGATGCAAAATGAAATTTTAAATCATTAAAAACATTACAGAGTAGGGAAGATGGTCAAATACAGAGGAATAAGCATCAGACTAGCATCGGGCTTCTCACCAGCAATGACAGATACTAGAAAGCAGCAGAGCAAGGCCTTTGCAGTTTTAAGGAAAAATTAGGACCTCATAAGAACTCAAATGGTAGGTGCCCCTCTTTGGGTGAACTTTTTAAAAGTTTCTAGCAAATGTACCTTAGCACACAAGGTTGCAAACGAAAAAGTATATGCGAGATAGAAAAAAAAAAGGAAGGCAGGAAAGAAGGAAGGAAATGGGGATTAGAGAAAGGTTTACACCCTTACTTCAAAAGTACTGAGAATATTCTGTTTGCTAAGCTGGGTGGGTGGTGAGTACATGGGGGTTCATCTCATTATTCAAGAAAACATACATAGACCATTAACCACAAAAGATTCTATTCATCTTTCCTCCCTTCCTTCCCAGAAGCAACCACTATCCTAATAAAATACCATATATATATATATATATATAAAATATATAATATATAAAATATATATATATTTGTGTATGTGTATGCACACAAATAATACAAACTATTTCATTGGTTTTTTTTTCAAATGTATACAAATGGTAGCATATTCTCTGTATCATCTGGAACCTACTTGTTAACTTGGTATACATTGTCAAGATCAATCCAGGAGCACCCTTATCATGCCCATTTTAAAATTGAGAAAGTTAAAACCCAGGAAATCAAAAACCCAGGAGTGAGAAGTGCATCTGGAATTTGAACTGAGACACTATGCGATACTTTCTGCGTTATAGATACAATTGATTCATTTTACATGCCATCAAATGAATAAACTTCTGTTTATTTTTCCAAGTTTCCATTTTTTTGATATTACAACAATGTTGTCCTGAATGTCTTACACAAGAGACCTTGTACACTTATATGAATATCCACAGTTTTAATTGTATTAGGTCCTGCCCAACTGCTTTCCCTAGGAGTGGCTCTCACAAGTAGTGTGTGAGAATTCCAGCTTCCTCACACTCTTATCAATGTTTATTTTTCAGATTTTAGTATCTATCAATTACTGAGCTTGGATGGGAAATGCTATTTCATTTTAATTTGCATTTTTCTGATTTTTAGTGATGCTAAAATTTTGGTTAATCGAGTCTCCTTTTCTATGCGTTGACTATTGAAATTCTTTGCCCACTTTTCTGTTGGACTCTGACTTTTTCTTTATTAATTGGTGCAAGATGTTATACATATTTGAGGACAAAAACAGATCATTTTTTAAATGTTTATTTATTTTGAGAGAGAGAGAGTGTGTGTGTGTGTGTGTGTGTGCACGCGCCAGAGAGGGGCAGAGAGAGAGGGAGGGAGAGAGAGAAAAGACTCCCAAGCAGACTCCACGTTGTCGGCTCAGAGCCCGAAGAGGGCTCAGTCTTGTGAACTGTGAGATCATGACCTGAACCAAAATCAAGAGTTAGACACTTATCTGACTGAGCCACTCAGGTGTCCTGAGAAAAACAATTCATGCATGTTATAAATATTTTTTCTCAGTCAATGCTTTGTCTTTTAACTTTGCATTTGGTGTCTTTTATGATACAAAAATGTTTTTTAATGGGAATGTAGTCCCATGTGTCAATCTTTCCTTAATGGGTCGTGCTCTTTTTTTTTTAACGTATGGTAATTTTTCAAGGAAAGCAAGTATTTGTCTTACAAACTTTTTTCACTTATTACTATTATTTTTTACTTTTAGATAACTACCAAGTGGTGTTCCAGACTACGTGTCCTTTTTCTTATCAAAATGATGGCATGTGTGACAACACAGACGCTAGACAAAAGACTCAGACTAAAGTGGATATTACGTGGATTCTTCTACTGCGCTACTATATTCATCTGCAGAGGGTTAATAATATGAGCAAACTGCTAGGTAGGTTTTTGACGTGTTAAGAAAGAGCACATTCCTTTCCAGTTCTTGTTAAAGTCATGTTTCTTACTTAGAATTATAAACTACTTTTGGCGTCTTTTTTGAGTGAACTCTCATCAGAAGATGAAAATTTTGGTGGATCTTAAGCTGAGATACACAGATCTTTGGGTTGAATAGTTTTTCAATGTAACCGACTTCCTTTGACATTCTATATATTTTTTTTATTTCGTGTATTTAAAAATGTTCTTGTGAAGAGGCATCCAGGGGCTTCCCAAGACTGCAAATGTAGCCCATGGCTCAAAACAGTTAAGAATCAGACTGTAGTATGTAGTACAGTAGTATGTACTATACTGTAGTATGACAGCTTATAAAATGAACACGATTAAATTTTGGCTTTAAGGAGAGAATGTTCCCATTTTCAGTATGTAAAAGAGAAGAACATGCTTCAGATAGGATACTTAACTCCACTGTACTGTTTTGTCCAATTTTTTGTTGTATCATCTAACGCTGTCTGAAGAGCATCTGGAAAAACTGGAATAATCTACCTCATGTCAGTCCTTCTTGTGTTTGTGACAATGTATGTTGTGTTTTATCTGTGCCCATGACATTGGTGATTTAGTGTTGTTCATCAGTGCAAACAGCCGGAAAAGACAGGTTGACCCATGTCAGGGCCCAGGGATGGAGGAGCCAGCAGAGCAAATAGGCTGAGTCACAGAGTGGCTAAGCACAGTTATCCGGAGCTAGCGGTGGGAGAGACAAGCACTCAGAAAGTGTCAGGTGAGTGTGTCCTGAGAAGGGCAAGAATAAGAGAAGTTCAATGGCAAAGGATGCGGAAGTGAGCCCGGGCAGCACGCCCTGGCAATCCCTGCCCCACGTCGGCTTGGCTCACCTCTGAATTCGCCTGCTGGCTCTTGCCACATCAGGCACACACATTTTACTGCCTTTCTGCTCTGGACTCTTTCTGAACCTACCAAGACTTGCCCAACCCACCGTCAGGACAGCCCAAAGTGCCAGGGATCCCGCACATCCGGGAGTAACCTTCATCTAACGAGGTAGGGAATGGTAGCAACCATTCCAGCTTCCCCGTCCCAGACACTGCTGCGTGTTATTGTCCAGAAGGCCCTCGCAGGACTGAATCCTTACTGTCCACCGCTGCAGCCCATTCATGAACTCACTCTCATCGGTCTTTTCTCCCTCACACTTTGTTCGTTCTCTCACTTATGCTCCTTGAGATCACTTTTCAAGTAAATTACCCACAACTCAATTCTTGCTTTAAGATCTTTTTTTTTTTTTTTTTAAGTGAGTCTCAAAGAAGACAACTAGATAGAATATTTTGCATTGTCAAGACTTAGGACTCAAGCAATATCCTCACACCCTTCTGAGATTTTCTTTTATTCCTGTGACAAGAAGCAATTCCCTTAGTGTATAAGCTTGAAAGTAGAGGATTTACGGTGGCAGTCACTAACCGAGGTGGTGCGATTTACAGGGACAGTGGCTAATGAGCAGATACCAACAATACTGAGACTGTTCTGTTATCTAACATGACTCTAAATTATTCTTCTTCCCTAAGCATCTCCAAAGCCAGAATCTGGAATTTCTTTGCCAGATGATTCACTTCTCACATCCCTTTTCAACTCTGGGCTGATATTGCGCCAAAAGGAAATGCATTTTTTCCTTAAAGGATTTTTACAGCTGTATTCTTCCTCCTGTATTGATGAATTTCCAAAAGAACTATTTCAAGGAGTGGAAAGTACATTTTTCTCAGAAAAAACCTTATATAACTCAGTCAAGGTACTGTTTTCAAACATTATGTATTTTTCTAAAACTTCTTAGAATCATTGTTGTATTTCTGAAGGAAGCACATTTGAGAAAGTTTAAGCGGACATAGTGTATTGTAAATTTCCAATATGTATTTGTGAAATGAATAAAATAAGTCATTTGCATAGAATTCTTTCCAAACAAAAAATATCAGTCATTTTTTTTAATATCTTGACTTTGGACTTCACCATATAGTGCTTCTGTTTTTGTGATTATACACTTACCCATACCAGACATGTTCGTATTTCTGTCCCAGAGAAGTGACCTGAAATGTGATTTCTTCTAAATTGAGAACCTTCACTTATTTTGTCCTGCTAGATTGTTGGGTAGAAAATAATATTTTTTTAAGTTTATCTATTTATTTTGAGAGAGAGAGAACAGGGTAGGGTCAGAGAGAGAGGGAGAGGGAATCTTAAGCAGCCTCTGCACTGTCAGAGTGGTCCCCAATGCAGGGCCTGAACCCACAAATCATGAGACCATGAAAACCAAGAGATAGACACTTAACCAACTAACCCACCCAGGCACCCCCATGGGAGGATTTTTTAAAATAAGTTTCCAGATACTGGGGTTTGGCATGCCCAATACTCAACACCCCTGTTTCCTCTCAGATTATAAATCACTTGAAAAATAAAAGAATAGGAGTTTGAGATTAAAAAATACCCACCGTTATGAGTCATAAAGTTGATTGTTGGATATGGGTTATATTTTACTGGTAAGTGGCCTTCCTAATAGTGAATAGCAAAGTAGACAGATTTTACCAATCCAGCTATATTTGGTTGGTTGGTTGGTTGGGTTGGTCATTACAGGCCCCCTTAAAATCTTTGTGGACACAGACCTCTTCAAAATCTGTTGCATGAAGGAGCAGAAAACGTTCACTCCTACAAACCATTCTCTCCCAAGAAGAAAGAACATAAGTGTGCATATCCAAAATTTCTTTTTTCCCAAAATCACCAGTCAAGTAGCTCTCCAGAGGAGGAGAGTGACAGGAGGCAGACAGGCCAGGAACATACTGTTAGCGTCCCGCCCTCTGCAGGGAAGGAAGCAGCGGAAGTGGGATGAAATCATTTCCATCTATCACCAGACCCTGATTCGCCCCTCGGTAAACTGTGACTACGTTTGAGGATAACTGCCCTGTGTCCCAGATGCCGCCGGCGTTTTGGCATAGGAAGCCGAGAATGAGAAGGTTGAGAACTACAGTTTTAGTGAATGTGTTCTTGTGAATATTTTGTAAGAGTCTGGAAAATAATCGGTGTGGCTTCTTAAATACTGTTCTGAAAGAAAGGAGCTCTGCTAGAGTACTTTATTACTAAGTGCCACCTACCAGTACCCGTTTCCGAAGCATGATGCTCCAAGTGTTCAACCTTGAATAATTGTAAATACATGTGACATTTCTAATGGCGGCAGTGTTATCGAAGATTATTGTACCCTGTTTGCTCTTTTTTTTTTTTTTTAATATAATTAGTGTAACATTCTCCCAGAATAATCAGCTCTGGAGATCACTGTCGCTCGCCTGACAGGTGCAAGCCACCTAATCATGTGTTCGTTTCACTGGGGTAGACAGCTAACGAGCATGGAGCCTTTGGATTTAAAAAAAAAATAAACTGCAAGCTTGGCTGATTTTTATAATAACATTTTTGAGCTTTTAATCACTCAGGAGGCTATTTCAATCAAACTCTTTCCATAATTTGATACTTAATCCCACTTTTCCTCCAGGAAAAAGTAGGTGTCTTTCCAGAACGATCATTGCTAGGTGATGTGCTCGCCAGTTGTATGAATCTGCATGTTGTTAGGTCTGCCGACACTTTGTGATGGCAAAACAAAGGGGCCGAACAAATTACATTAACAATTCCAAGAAAAAAGGATATGATTAAAATTATGCACAATGCTAAGTTATTCATGTTTCGACTGGGTTGTAAGGTCAACTATTTGGCTAGTAAAGCGATTTGTTGTTTATGAGACTGTGGCTGACAAGAGTTCTCCTGGTAGGGCTTTCAAAGAATAAATCAGACATATCAACAATATTCGGAGTATAGTCCATCAATTAGCATATATAATTAATTCCATTAGCAACTAGATTTTATTTTATTAAAGTAATGGAAAATTAAATGCCTATTTTGATATTGGCTTTTGTTATAATTTGCCATTATTAGACTATCACATTGGTAAATGCTGTATATATAGAAATAGTTAATATTGCTTATTATTTTTCTGTTTAGTTATTAAATATGAATTCTTTGCTAAAATAGTTGTGTATTAAAGAGTTGTACCTCTGAAAAGTACTCAGATATGAAAAAAATATGAGACATTATTTTTGGAATCAATTATTCACCTAATTTTTTGGTCAACTGCCTGACAGAATTAATGTTAGTTGAGCACTTTTAAATGATTATTCAAATCTCATAGTCTTGTTCGTTGTTACCTTTGGTCATGCTTTTAGTATCATAGTGCTAGTAGGTGAGGATTCTGACTTATAATATCCTTTTATGATAGTCTCTAGACATTTCTGAAAAGTGTGCATCTTTAATATTACCTTTCAGTCATGACATATTTTTTCTTTTATCACTAGACAACTTGAAAGGTCAGTGTCTTTCTTTCTCTTTTTATTTATTTTGAAGACTTTCATTGACAGTCTTATATCTTGAATAAGCTCATAAATAATGGGAGGTACAAAGCCTTATGGAAACACCAGGCATTTCTTACTGGCCACTGACATGTTCCCCTTGTCAACAAGCCTTAAGATACCTTATATATCAAAAGTTAACTAGAAGAATTGTTCCCAGCTACCATGCTATAATCTTGGGGAAAACAAGTTAATTTTGAAAATAGTTTGCACTCCCTTAAAGAGGGTCTTTTTTAGATTTGAGGTGTTATTATCACTAATCCTATCTTTCTGGCTAGACTGTTATTGTTTTTAGTAGCAACCATGCTTTGCCTGATCAGCTACTTCAAAAAAATGAAATAATTTATGAAATTGGCAGTTGCATTCTCCACATTCATCTTCCTTAAAAATTCCTGATTCTGGGGCGCCTGGGTGGCTCAGTCGGTTGAGCGGCAGACTTCGGCTCAGGTCATGATCTCACAGTATGTGAGTTCGAGCCCCGCGTCGGGCTCTGTGCTGGCGGTTCGGAGCCTGGAGCCTGCTTCAGATTCTGTGTCTCTTTGCCCCTTCCCCGCTTATGCTCTGTCTCTCTTCATCTCTCAAAAATGAATAAGCATTAAAAAAAAAAAATTCCTGATTCAGGAACTAAGTTCCATCAAAGAAGCTAGGCCCACACTCACCACGACTGAATATACAAATCAACCACATTTGTGTAAAGAGAGAATGAGATCGATTGATTTTATTTTACAGTAAAAACTGCCTTATTTCGCACATGGCAATGTAAAAGACAATGCTGTTAGAAAGTAGATATTGTTATAATCACACCCTCAGGTTATTCGCCACTGAATAAATGAGAAAAATAAAGTAGTTGTTCTTAGAATCTAAGGTGATCTTGAGACTGAAATGACAGCACTGACATTTTCCTCTCTAGAACTTTCCTTGGAGAGACTCACCAAAAACGCAAGACATTTGTTGAGTCCCATAGATTTTGAAGCAAATTTTTCTGTAGGAGAATCTTCTCTGTGATAATCAAGGACAGTGTTTGTTTGTTTATTTGTTTAAGAGTTTTATTCTTAAGTAATCTCTACACTCAATATGGGGTTTGAGCTTAAAACCCAGAGATCAAGAGTTACATCCTCTACTAATGAGCCGGCCAGGCACCCCTCAGGGACAGTTTTAAAAGCTACACCCATAAAACAAACTAAGACAACTTCCAGAGTTTTATGATGTAGCCGATACTGAATGGGTTTTGAATGAATGTTTTAAATCTTGAATGAATTTATGACCAGCAATTAAACTGTTTTTGGTTGTTTCCTAGTTATGTCGTGACAGTCCTCCATACTCCGATTCATCATTAAAGCTCTCCGCCAGCCCATCTTCAGGAGACGTGTCATCAGATATGAACACACAAGATTTAAACAAAGAACTTTGCTTTCAGTGGTACATTCCTCCTCTAGAAAGACCCCCAAAGGAAACAGAACCCATGGTATGTAATATAATCACAAAGCTAAATCTTATATGTAGATACAGAGTTTAACTTGACCATTATAACTTGAAAATAGAGAACATTGTCTTGTCATATAGATAAAAATAGACAGCAATATAGAATCTGTATTGTCTAGTGGAATGAATCTGAAAATAACTAAGAAATCAGGAAAGTCTGATTCAAGTTGATCATTTTCCTTTTTCCTGATCTTCAAGGGAAACTTTATGGTGTGTCGCCATAATATACAATGTTTAACTTTTTTGTTGCCATTCCTTACCACATTAAGGAAGATTTTTTCTACTGCCCACTTTGCTAAGAATTTTTATCATAAGTCTTTTACTGCATCTATAAAGATGATTTTATGATTTTTCTCAATTAATGTATTAATTGATTTTTAAAAAGTTCTTTGCCGGAGTCGGTCCTTGTTCTGGCAAATCTAGGGGTCCACGAAGGATGGACGGTCAGGCGAAATGAAGTGAGAGAGCCACGAGTGAGATGGAATCTGATGACCAAGCAGGCAGCCCTGGCAATTCTGGCATCTCTGCTTTGCTGGTCTCAGTGTCTTTATTTTTAAAGGTAGTGAGTGACATTACATCAGTGACAAGGCATTCTTTACAACATACATTGTTGTCACAAGACCCATGTAGTCATCTATAGGTTTATGGTATAAGGGAGCGTGGGGATGAGAATTACAAAAGGATTTGCGAAATGTTAACCTCAGGGAGATGCTCAACATTTGCTGCTGATAAACAGTGCTTCTGACTTTTGGGCGAGGCTAACCTTGGGGAAGGTCCTAAGTCTCTTTACAATCTTTCCCATCAGTGTGTTAATTCTGAGAGAAGCTTTATGGAAATATGCCTTGAGGTTTTATGGTGGGGCTGAGGGGAGCGATACCTGCAGGAAAAATCTAATTTGGTTCAAGGAGTCTTGGGGCCTACGCCTCAATTTGTGTAACCTATCCCCAAGAGGCAACCTTGAGGTTATTTCTGGCCAGGTTATTCTCACACAGATTTTATCCATCAAGACCAGGTCCCCTTTTCCATGTGCCATAAAACCAAAGAGCTTTATGTCCCTTAGGCCAACGAAAGCAATTCGAGAAATCCAGGCCTGAAAGATTATTTAGAAGGAGGTAAAACTAGGCGCCAGTTTGGCTGACGGGAGCTTTTGCTTCGACCTTTCCCACGCATGGAGGGGGTCTCAATCTGTGAGCCCAAAACGGCTCCCAACAGTTCTTTTTTTTCCCCATTTTATTTATTTGAGAGAGAGCGAGCAAGGGAGAGGGGCAGAGTGGGAGAGAGGGAGAATCTCAAGCAGGCTGCACACTCAGAACAGAGCCCGACATGGGGCTCAATCCCAACACACTGGGATCATGACCTGAGATGACATCAAGAGTTGGAAGTTCAACCAACTGACCCACCCAGGCACCTCAATTGACTTTTTGTGTTAAATCAATCTTGTGTTCCTGAGATAAACTCAAATCGGTCATGTGTTAATTTTACTGGATTCAGTTTGCTAATGTTTCGTGTTGCATTTTTTGCCACTGTTTAAGAGCAATATTGGGGTACACATTTTCCTTTTTTCCTATCTTTGTCAGATATTTTTGGTATCAAGATTTTCTTAGACTCATAAAGTGAGTTGATAAATATAATCATGTTTTTCTATTCTCTGGGGACATTTCTGTAACTTTGGAGTAAACTTTTCTTCTCAAATATTTGGTAAGAACTCATCAGTAAAGCCATCTTGTCCTAGTGGTTTGTTTCTTTGTGAGAAAATATAAAACTAGTAATATTATTCTCTGGTACTAGATACCAGAGTTGGTATCAGTTCTGATTGGGTCCATATCTGTTCTAATGGTTCGTGCCTGTGTCAAATCAAGTTTTAAATATTTTGACTATCATCCCTATTTATAGAACGTTGGGGTTATTTCTTCTTGAGTCAGGTTTAAGTTGCTTTTTCTAGAAACTTTTTCATCTTATTTAATACTTCTCTCATACTTTTAATCTCTCTGACGTACTTGTATTGAAGTGTGTCTTTTCATTTCTAGCAGTGGTGGTTTGTGTATTTTACTTGATGATTGTGACTAGAGGTCCTTCATTAGTTAATTTTATTTCAGTAATCATATATTTCTTCTACTTATTTTTGATGTGTGTGTCTTCAGGGGGTTATATTGTTTTTCTAACTTTTGACTTCTTGAGACAAATGCCTGGCTTAATATTCAGTCCTTTCTTTCCTAATGCATGTATTTCAAGACTATGAGTTTCTCTAAACATTGCTTTGGTTTCATCCCATAAATTTTGTTTTGTTTTGTTTTGTTTTATTTGTATTTATTTTTGAGAGAGAGAGACAGAGAGCAAGTGGGGGAGGAGCAGAGAGAGAGAGGGAGACAAAGAATCTGAAACAGGCTCCGGGTTCTGAGCTGTCAACACAGAGCCCAAAGTGTGGCTTGAACTCAGGAATGGCGAGATCATGACCTAGGCCAAAGTCAGATGCTTAACTGACTGAGCCACCCAGGTGCCCCTCACAAGTTTTTATTATAGTATTGTCATTATCATTCGGTTAAAAATAGTTCTAAAGTTTTCGTTATGATTTATTCTTTGACTCATGAGCCATTTCAATATGTGGCCCATGAGTCAAAGAATAAATATACATTTCTTCAATATGTAAGAAATTCAAAATTTCTTACATTCCAAACTATATGGAGTTTATATATATCAGAATATTATGTTTTGTTCTTATTCTTAGATTATGTTCTTCTGTGATAATAAAAAAAATGCTCTGTATGATTGATATTGTTGAAATCTTGTTTCCTCCAGGAAAGGATTTATTGTGTAAATATTCCATTTCTCTTAAAGCGAATGTGCAGTCCTCAGTTGCTGAGTCAGTTCATGTATATGTGCACTAGGTCAGTTTGGTTAGTCTTGTTCAAATCTCTATTCTTGTTGGTTTGCCTTTAATTTTAAAAAATCAATTATTAAAAGAATCGTGTTTAAATCTCTCCCAGTGATCATTATTGTTTAGTCTTTCTTTGTAGTTCTGTCAAATTTTGCTCTACATAATTGAAACCGTGGTTGTTGCCGTCAGATTCTCTGTTGTATCTTCTTGGTGAATTGAGTATTTTATCATTTTTGAAATGACTCGTGGCCTTTTTGTAATAATGTTTTTTTCTCATAAAGTATGCTTTGTCTGATATTATTAGAGGACAATGACTTTCTTGTGGTTGTTATTTTCACAGTATATATTTTCCAAACTTTTGCTTTCAACCCTTTTGTGTACTTGTGTTTTAATTGTGTTTTGTCAAAGACATGTGCCTGGATATTTTCAAATATAGTCTGATAACATTGTATTTTGACTCGGGAATTTAATACATTTACATTTAATGTATATTAAATATATATTTGGTTTTAAATTTACCCCATTATTTTGTGATTGTGCTTGTCTCAGCTCTTTTGTTTTTCTCTTTTCCTTCTTTTGGATTATTTTATCACTCATTTTCCCTCTATGAGTTTTGAAATTATATACTTTTTTCAATGCTTTTAGTGGTTACTTCAAAACAACATACATACTTATCAAAGTCTAAAGTCAATAAATATCTTTTTTTCTGTGTGACTTATACGATCTTGCTGTACATTTTTTAACCCAAAATAATTTTATTTTTAATTATTTTATTCAAGAGATATTTCCTTTGGGATTTTACATATATTTACCTCTTTTTTTTTTTACACCATCTTGCATTTTAGACATTTCATCTAGGATCAGTTCTTTCTGTTGAAGTACATACTTTGGAATTTCCTTTGGTGAGGATCTTCTGGAGGCAAACACTCAATTTTTGTTTGCCTGACAAATATCATTACTTTATACTTATTTGTGAAATAAATTTTTATGGAATAGATAATTTAATATTGGAAATTATTTTATTTCATTACATTGAAAATATCATCTCCTCATTTCCAGTATTGTTGTCGAGAGACAAACTTTTATTGCTTTAAAGTACTGACTCCTATCACTAACTGGTTTTGAAATTTTCTCTTTTACTTTGTAAAATTTCCTTAGAAATGGCTTCCTTTTTATTTATTTTGCTTACATTAGTGTAGTGGTTATAAACATAGACTCTAGAGCCAAACTATCTGTGTGGGAATCCCAACTCTGTCACTTAATAATTTTGCGATCTTCAGTAGGTTGGTTAACCTTTCCGTATCATAGTTATACTCATCTTTAATTAGAGATAATTGTATAAATGCCTAACTTCAATAAATAGTGGTTGTTATGTATTATTATTTGAAATTATTTTATTTCATTTTATTTTAAATTTTTTTAATGTTTATTTTTGAGAGAGAGAGAAAGAGTGAGAGAGAGAGAGAGAATGTGAGTAGGGGAGGGGCAGAGACAGGAGACACAGAATATGAAGCAGGCTCCAGGCTCCAAGCTGTCAGCACAGAGCCTGACTCAGGCTCGAACTCGTGAACCATGAAATGATGACCTGAGCTGAGCTTACCCAACTGAGCCACCCAGGCACCCCTGAAATTATTTTTAAATTATTATGTTTTTAAGTTTAATAACCTCAAATACACATGCAATACACTGATTATACATTATTTAAAAACTCCTTTTAAAGATTAGCAACAATATCTTCTTATAGATACTGTAGCTGCCAACATTGTATAGAAAAGAGAGTAAACTGTGCCTTACCAGAATTAAAATGCATAGCAATAGGGGGACAAAACTTAGTTTGCCTTTAAATGCCCTTTGCAAATTTATGTCACACATATCACCCCTTGTTTTAATGTTTATTATTTTTATCTTTACTAACTCTGATCCATATCTTTACCCATATCCATGTCCGTATGCATGGAGAGACATTTGCACTAGGGCTAATTGGGGAGCTGGAGGTGATGGGGGCAAGTATTTAGAAGCAGTTTAATATCAATCCTTGAACAATTGGAGTTAGAACAGTGATTCACAGTGATTCACATTCTAGGAGAATCTTGATGAGGGGTCAAGTTTTAAAAATGGAACAATTGGTTACTACAGCCATTTGCAGAGGGAGCTTCCACTATAGAATTCCTTTGATGGCTGTTCTCTCTAAGAAGAGCCTCAGGCTTTTCCCCATAAAATGGTTGCCATATAGTTTTGCCCTGTTCAGCATTTTCATTTGCTTTTTGCCTCCTGCTTTGGTCTACCCTTGCACTTTTCAGCTCTTGAGTGCCATCCCCTCTAGCTGTGCCTCTGGTAGCTTCTGCTGCTCCTTGACCCATGTGACCCTGTCAGATGGTGAAACCTCCTGGGCCTACTTCTCTTTGCTCTCAAGCACACTTCTCCCTTTGGCCTCTTCGTTCTGTGTTCTTAGGCTGGCAATCTGCTGCTAACTCTTGGTCGATTATATATCTCTTTCCACTCCTACAAAAAGAGCAACTTTAACTTATCACTCCCCAGGAACATTTAAAGCTATTTCTCTTGTTTTGAAAGTACTCTCCTTCCCATAGTTTCCAAGTCAAATCCTTGCCAGATATTCCGTAGACATTTAAAAATAATAAATCTGTGGAGTCTCTTTTGGGGAATATAGTATAGCAGTTTTCAAACTGTGGTTCCAAGAATACTAATGGACCATGGAATCAATACTGTGTGGGTTTTGAGTAAGATTTTTTTAAGAAATTAAAACAAGAAAAAAATATCAGAATGTGTTATATACAGTAGGTGAAATGTTTTCTGAAATTTTTATTTTATGATGTTAAAAAAATTTCTCAGATCGATCGGTCTTCAGCATTTGTCTGAACTCATTTGCTTGATGGCAAGAGAAACAATCAAGTGATAAGAGTTTATCCATTCAGAGAGGATATGGATATAGAAAGATTATATATATGGGAAATAGAATGTTTATATAGACAGCTAGTTTTAAAAAGCGAGGAAGAAAGTAAAAAGTTCATTTTGCAAGGTCATAGAAATATCACATTCACATCGATCTGAAACAGAGTGATCTGTGAAGTTCATGTTATGACTACATATGAAGCTGATAATTAGAGTAACAGGGTTTTGCCCATCAATAATTGCGTCTGACAATTAACATGGAAACGTGGACTGCTGTCAGACAGAGATTACAAGGAAAGCACCAGCTAACCAATTCTGATTTAAACAGGTGGCCACAAGCAAAGACACAAGAACACACAGTTTTCCCATTTCTTAGTTTGGAGACATTTTCCCCCTCTTTGATAATAAATACGTATTATTGGGTCATGATAAAAGATGTAGTGCTAACATAAATTTCAATAAAAAAGGTAGGAAAAACTGACTTGAGTGGAGTAGATCTCCTCAGACCTAAGATTTTACCTTTTCAGAGATTACAGTGAAATGTGTTTGATAACTTAAATATTGGTGTATTTGGGGACACCTCGAGTGGCTCAGTGAGTTAGGTATCCAACTCTTGATTTCGGCTCAGGTCATGATCTCACAGTTCCTGAGACCGAGCCCCATGTTGGGCTCTGCACTGAGAGTGGAGCATGCATGGGGTTCTCTCTCTCCCTCATTCTCTGTCTCTCCCCTTATCATGCTATCTCTCAAAATAAATTAATAAACTTTAAAACAAAGAAACAAATAAATATTGGTGTATCTGAATATTTATCTATTCATTATCAGTGTAGAGTTCTGAGTTGAATAGATAGGCTGAAGCTCATGAAACTACAAGATAATAACAATAGTGAATGTAGAACTTAGTGTATTCTAGATGCTTTGCTTATATTTAACTTCACAACAACCCTATGAAGATGGGTACTCTTACTAGCCCTATTTTACAGAAGAGGAAACTGAGACAGGATGGAGGAATGTTAGTCAGCAAGGAATCAGGATTTGAGCAATCTGATTCCAAGACCGCACTCCTAAACACAGTGCTTTGTTGAATCCTCAGACAGTGGTCCTGGCTTGCAGGCACTTCTAGCCTCTGGGAGGGATGGTGATGAAAATTAATATCTGACCTAGGGTGTTGCAGTTTCCAGGGACTTAGACTAGGGTTAAAAATACAAGTTAATGTCACTTGATTCATGACTCAGTCCTCTTCAGTTAATGTCTGAAGCAGAAATGCCAGTAGAACCTAAGGATGCTGGTGGCAGCAAAGGAAAAGTCCTAGGAATAGGGATTCTGATTCAGAATGTTTAGATAGTTCCGAGGGCTAAATATTTCTGTGCCGCAATACTCATTAGAGTTAAGTTTATAGCTCAGAAAAGTTTAACTTTTTAAAAAAGTTTATTTATTTATTTTGAGAGAGAGAGAGACAGTAAGAGAGAAAGAGCACATGAGCATGCAAGCGAGGGAGGGGCAGAGAGAGGGAGAGAGACAGAATCCCAACGGGCTCTTTGCTATAAGCACAGAGCCCGGCATGGGGCTCCATCCCATGAACTGTGAGATCATAACCTGAGCTGAAACCAGGAGTCCGACACTCAACCGACTGAGCCATCCAGGTGCCCTAGAAAAGTTTAACTCCTTAAGTATAGAGGTAGAAATTGTATTATCCTGTTTAACTAAATTATCTTTAGTAGAATATAGTAGAACCACATTATAAGCTCTTCACTGAAATTTTGTTACACACTGAGCATCTTTTGGATAATTTCACTATCTTTTAGAGACAGACACTAAAGAAGCTTCCAGGGGCTATCATGTTAATGAACCTACCGGACACAGGCTTTAAAAATAGTTGTGAAGAATGGCTGAGAGATCATGACTACAGCTTAGGTTAAAAAGATGTCACCACTGGGTGGCACAGTTTTTTGAGCACTCGACTCTTGATTTTGGCTCAGGTCATGATGGTTTGTGGGATCGAACCTGGTGTTTGGGCTCTTCACTGACAGCATGGAGCCTGCTTGGGATTCTCTCTCTGTCCCTCCCCTGCTCATGCTCTCTCTCTCTCTCTCTCTAAAAATAAGTAAATAAACTTAAAAAAAAAAAGGTGTAACCACAGCGAAAGGCTTGATGGCCTAAATTTGTCTTAAGATTACATGTTAGGTGACACCTGGGTGGCTGTCAGTTGAGGATCTGACTCTTGATTTTGGCTCAGGTCATGATCTCACAGTTTGTGGGATCGAGCCCTACATTGGACTCCACACTGACGCTTTGGGATTCTCTCTCTAGCTCTGTCTCTGCCCCTCCCCCGCTAGCTTTCTCTCTCTCTCTCTCTCTCTCCCTCAAAAAATAAACATTTTTTTAAAAAAAGAATATATCTTAGGACCTTTAGTTTTATTCTACCTCATCTTCTTGCTATTTTTTTACAATCCAGAGTTCCCAATAGGATGTTCTGGATTGCAAGCCAGCCCAGGTTCAGAATGAGACTTGAAGTATGTTTATTACTTGATCAGACCGAAGGAATGCAACTCAGAGCTAGCAGGGAGGAGGGGCAATAAAGAATTGGTAGCAGGACCTTTCTTTCATCTCTGAGACCTAATTTGAAGGTATCAAAGTGCAGACAACATGATCAGTGCAAGAAGTCAGGTCAAGCAAAGCACCGAAAACCAAGACTCCATGTGTCAAGTGAAAATGCAAAGTTGGATAGAACCTGAAGAGTTCTTGGTTATAAAGTCCATTCAGTGCAGAAGCCCAGCCAGTCTGAGAACAAGACATAAGGAGATGCTGCTCCTTTCTGGAGATCTTTAAAGCTCTAGTACGAGCTAGACTATATTTCATGGTCCCAAACAAGCAGACTGTGCTTTCAAGACAAGTTTAGTCCTTCCAGATACCAAAAGAAGAGTTAGGATTCTTGGGAAAACTACCAAGTCCTAGTAAACACAGAACCTCAACGTTGTCAGTGTGGATGTCAGGAGTAACATAACCCAGAGTTCATACAGATGCCCAGGACTTCCCTCCGAGGTGCCCCGGGTTCTGGGTCTTGTTGACCAAGTGACTAATGAGAGCCTGGTGCTGCGATGAGACCCAAAATTACACCCTGTTCTGGGAGCTGGGGAAGACAAAGGCTGCATAAATGATGCAGGGACCGGCATCTGAACATTGAGCACCAGCAGCACTGGTATCCCCTGGCAGCTCACTAGAAATGCAACATCTCAGGTCTCCAGACCCACCGAATCAGAATATGCATTTTCTTAATATCTCCCAAGTAATGTATGCACATTTAAGTTTGAGAAACACTCGGCTAGGCCAGTGCTACCAATGTGCCTCACGGCTCTAATGATGGTTCTCCAAGAAGCTATTGCATTGCCGGCTTATATAGTAGGCTTCACTGGAAAGCTTCTCTGACTTCCCTTCTCTGACACCCAAGTCAAATTTCAGAATGGAAAAGAAACTAAGAGAACATCTATTTGACGCTCTCATTTTACAGATGAGGAAGCCAAGTCCCATATGGGTACAGTGACTTGGCCCGTGCCACAACTTATTAATGACAAAATATGAATGGGGACCTGAGTCTTCCAGTTCTTCATATGGATTTCTTTGTAACATGCATATAACAGCTAACTGTTATACTAACCAAATAATAAAGCATTGATTGAAGATACACTATATACCAGGTGTTCTGGTAGTTAAGATACCAGGATGAGGAAGTTACGAATCAACTCCATCTAGTAGAGGAGGGGCTCTTTTTTCACCCATTCCTGAGCTGTAAGGGATTCCCCATTCAAGACTATTTTAGGTTCAGTATTTCTCAGTGGTTGTCAAAGCCACAACACTTCTTTAGCATCGAAAAACAAGCCTTTGTGAAAGTGAGTAAGGGAGCATTGGAAATTTCATTGTGGGCATATTGTCTCCTGCAGAATCCAGTCCTGAGTATGCAGGGTTTTAGAGTGACACTTATCCCTGAAGAGTGAGGACAAGTTTGAAATAGAACAAAGCACATGGATTTGATGGGGACAGCCTGGGAGATGAGATGTGAAGCTGGATTGGGTTAGCAGTGAGTCTAAAAGAATATGGAGAAGAGGGTCTAAAAGAACGTGAGGTACCAAGCAAGGTAGGGGAAGGAGCCAGGAGTCATCATGTGGCTCACAGCGACAGCAGTGATGCTCCAAGCCTTCATGTTGACTCATTGTCTCCTCACACGATCGATGGGGTGGGGATTACCACATGTCCATTTTACAAATGAGGAAGTAGAGGCATAGCATTTTCATAGTTTGCCCAGATCACACAGCCGGTAAGTGGGGGAAGCACACCCAGGCACTCTGGTTCCAAAGCCCAGGCTCACAACAAATAGATGCAAGTGAGTTTAGTGTTTTATAGTGTAACTACTGCCTTATTTTATCCAAGTCCATTTCGATTTCAGACTGTTATACCTTGAAATTAGTTGTGCCACACTCAGTTAGAAAAGGCTTTAAAATTGTATTGCAAAGCCATTGACAAGTGTCAGCCTGAGGAGGAAGAAAGTCATTTTCATTATCAGGGGTTAAATATAAAGTATGTTATCTATTTAAATTTTTCCATGAACACACTTTGGGGAACTTCATTAGCTCTTAAGAGATGTAATGAAAATTTTAGAAATATGAAGATATTAATTAACATGTAGCAGGTGCTGCAAGCACTACTAAAAAAAAGTACAAGATGTCACTCTTGTCCACAGGGACTTTGTATGCTAGCCTGGGAGTCAAGGTTTACAAACACAAAACAAGAGCAAACACCATAAGACAGACTAATCTCTCCGGGACTCATTTCATTTTCATTTCAGAAATGTTTCATCAAATTTACCATAGTTTGAATGGTAAATGGTAAAACCGAATGTGAAAGACTTTTAATGAATAAAAAGAGCATTTCTCTCTCTGTCTAGCTGTTCACCTCCCTGAATCCTGCCATCAGATACAATTACTTTCAACTCTCAGCTGTCTCTGTCTTATTGGGTACCCCCCCCCCATACATCTAAATTACATGCTCACCTAATAATTCCTTTAGTGATCAACCTCACACACTTCTATGGAAGAGGAAGGCTAATGTCAACCTCTTCCCCTCCCCCCACATATACTCTTCTCTTCCACACATCCTCCTAAATGAGTTCTTTTTTTTTTTAAAGTTTATTTATTTATTGAGGGGGGTAGGGGCAGACAAGAGAGGGAGAGAAAGAATCCCAAGCAGGCTCTGTGCTATCACAAACCATGAGATCATGACCTGAGCCAAAATCAGGAGTTGGACACCTAACTCACAGAGTCACCCAGATGCCCCTCTCCTAAATGAGTTCTATCAAAATTCTTAAACCCAGAGCCGGTGTTTACATTATGCCTGTGTAAATATCACTCACAGCTGAGCCAAATAAGGTACAGTTTCTTTTCTTCCTGACTTCTATCCTGAGGAAACAACCTGCCTTATTTTTGTTTAGTTTAGCATTCTCTGTATTTTAGAATCTCTCATTCTTCCTAAACTTTCAAAGCACTATACAATTCTTCTCCACACGGTCAAACTCATCAGTTTATCTTCATTCTTTTATTGTCTTCTTCTTCAGAGACATGCTCCAAACTGGATTGATTGCTCTCATGGTTCAGATATCATCATAAGAGCCCATTCTCCATCCTCCTGAGAATTCCTTCATCTCTTTCTGAGATGGGTTCCCTGGGTCCCAGGTTTCTCTCTATCTTGACTTGCTCTCTCCTGTTGAATGAACACATATTCCAGCTTCCTGACAAAGCATGTGTTGGAGGTTCTGATTCTTCAAAGGACGCACCATACAATTTTCCACAAAGTATATTCATGGAAGATTTTGGTAAAGGATAAGGGATTACAGGATAAAGAAAACTCGGATAACCATTAGAGAGATCCAAGATGCCCGGGAGCAGTTGCCGGGGTCCTCACTCAGTTGCACAAGACACTCTTCATCTACAGATCACGAACCGCCAAAATATGGTAAGATATCTTGGTCTCAAGAAGGTCAATGTCTTATCTGAGGAGTAGTCTTTCATACCTCTCTATTCATGTAGTCAAAACCATGTGTGGGACCAGACCCAGTGATAGAAATGAAGAGAACAACAGAATCCAGATGCAAATCATCAATATGTATATTTCTACCCAAAATGCTGAGAAGATGGCACAGGCTGCCCCTTGGTGTGTTTCAGAATCAAGGACAGGACTGCATTAGTCACTGGATAGTACATTTCATTCTGCTTTGGCCAAAGGCCAATACCATGACTACAGTCCCCTGAGATGTTAACCAGTTGCAACAGATTGACCAAGACTGACCCTGTACTTACACAGGCTATAAGAAGACCTTGAATGCCTAACACAAAGTCATCAGTGTAAAGCTGACTTCATCATTTCCTAGGCATAAAATTCTATGCTGAAAATTATTTTCTCTCAAAACGTGGGCAACATTGCTCCATTGTCTCTGGCGATCCTGCATTGCTGTTAAGTCTGGTCCCATTCTGATGCCTCGTTCTTTCTTTTGATTTGTTTTTCCTGTGGAAGCTCTGGGGATCTTCCTTCCGTCCCCTGTGTTCTGAAATTCTATGATAAGCTGTGTGGGTCTGCCGTTCCCCGTGCCCCTTTCGATCTGGAAAGTAAATCCTTTAGTGCGAGAAGAACTTTTATCTTTGATAATTTCCTCCCTTTGATTATCTCTGTACCTTCTGGCATTATTATTCAGATATCGAATTTATTTGATGGAGTCTTTTTCTCATCTTTTCTCCCCTATTACCTATATTTTAAAATTAGGTGTACTTTTGGAGTGATATCTTCGATTTTATATTTCAAATCTTTTGTTGATTATTTAGTTGTTATGATCGTAATTTTTTTTTTAGTTCTTAAGAGCTCTTTCTTGTTCTTTGTTCATTTTAACAGCCCTGTGTTCTTGATTCACAGATGAAAAATTGTCTTTATTCTCTCTGAAGGTATCAATTATGGTTTCATTGAAGTTCTCTTCTGCTCTCTGTCTTATATCTGATTCTTCAAGTTCCTTTCTTATGTTAGTTTTGGTCTCTACCTTTCGTCTCATGTCTAGTGACCCTTGGCTATCTATTCATTTGTGAAGGTGCTACAGGGTGTGTCAGGTCAGACTTATTGATTTGTGGGCCTCATTGTAGGGTAACTGCAGGAGCCAGCAGTTTCAGTGCGGGATGCTGAAATGTCAGTATCTGTAGGTCTTTTCTCTTTGTCTGGTCAGTTTCCTCAAAGAGGATCCTTTTCAACTTCTGTCTGGTTTCCTTCATCCTGGGCAGTGGCTGCAGTAGGGGAAGGGATGTCTCCTGTGCAGAACACAGACTTTCACTTGATTCCCGTTTTCAGTTCTGCATCTCACCCCTGTACCTAATGTCCCTGAGTGTAGATCTCTGATTTAACCTCAGCAGAGAGGAAAATGGAAGGAAGTTAGGCCAGAGAGAAGGCAAGGGAAGTAGGGAAATCTGGCTGCATGGGCTCAGGGAAGGACGGGGGGAGGAATGTCTCCAGTCCCCAAGCCTTTCTGGGTTCTCAGTCGTGTTTGTTGTTGGCAACCCCTGTGAAGGCAAGACACAGCCTTTCCTCTTTTCTGAGTCCCCCAACGCTCTTCTAAGCAATTTCTGTCCTTCATCGTGTTGCTAGCATTTCTTGTCTGCTTTACCTCCTCTCTTACGGTCTGTCTTTGTGGATTTATACCTTTCTAAAAAAATCCCCGTACTCTTATTTTAGTTTGATTGTCAAAGAAATGGAGATAAATGCATGCACTCAATTAGTTGGGTTTGACTGGCAGCTCTGGGCCTCAGCTTTCTCATATCTGAAATGAGGGACTTAGACCAGATCCTCTCTAAGGTTCTATGAATCTCAAATTCTGTGAACAGGACCGCAAATAAGTGCTCTAATATAAGGAATTGACTTTAAGGATCATCAAAATTCAAACAGCAGGGAAATTACCAGAGCAAGAGTCATTAGGAGAAGTTCCATATTAGAGTTGGGGACCAGAAAGTTGTGTGTAGTTTGAATAAACAGAGAGAAGAATAAAGGAGCAGCATAAGTGAGGCACAGAAGCAGCTATGACCACACATGGGAAAAGTGCATACTGAGAAGTAACAGGAAACAAGGTTGGATACTCACCAGGTGCACGTTTCCAACTCGTAGAGGGCCTTCGAAGGTTGAAATTTAAACTTAATAATTGCAGTGAGAAATAGCCCTCTTCGAAAATAATATAATATTCTTATCAAATGGCATTTCCTTTCACTTCATAAACTTTGTCCAATTCTCGTTCGAATCATTCCTCTTTAAAGTGAATTGAAAAACAATTGTTTTTTCTTTCAAAGAAAAACTTAAAAAATTTAATGATATTATTTTGAGGCAAAGGGTAATTTTAATGTCACATTTTATTTGTCTTTTCATTTTCTTGTAGGTTTTATTGTTGTATGGATATAACATGAGGCCCCAGAATATTTCAGAAGCTGTGCCTAGCAGCACTTACAGCAGTGTCTATGTTGGCTCTTTCTGGGTTCCACTGAACAGGCAAGTAATGATGGATTTCCTACAACTCTGCCGATGTTTTATGTAGAACAGGCTGTTTTAGCAATGTTTGCGGTAAGTCACAGGAGAACTTTTAGAAGACATTTTTGGAAGAATCTTCCTTTTATTTAGAGGAGTATGATAGTGCAGTGGTTAGGAGTATGAACTCTGAATCTAGCCTGCTTTGGGTCACATGCCAGTTCTGCCCCTTATTGACTTTGTAACCTTGAGCTTGTTACTTAACCTCTCTGTGCCTCAGTCTCCCCATCAATGAAGTGGGGGAGGGTACTGAGGGTTGTGGAGAAACAGTTCCTGACACTTCATAAAGATTATAGAGAGTCCAAGGATATATATTATATTTTGCCTATAATTTGGAACATATTTAAATTTTTTTTAATGCTTTTTTATTTTTGAGAGAGAGACAGAGCACGAGCAGGGGAGGGACAGAGAGAGAGAGGGAGACACAGAATCTGAAGCAGGCTCCAGGCTCTGAGCTGTCAGCACAGAGTCTGAGGCGGGGCTCAAACCCATGAACCGTGAGATCATGACCTGAGCCGAAGTTGACTGCTTAACTGACTGAACCACTCAGGCGCCCCTAATTTGGGGCATATTTTAAAAATAACACATGACTTTGTATCCGGTTACAAAATTATGGACAAACTCCACGAGCCCGGTTGTCCCACCTCCCCTGTGTCCAATCCTGTTTCATATTATTCCCCACATCAAAAGCCTCTGCTTCCTCCAGGTTGTTTTCCTTCCTCTCCATCAAACAGGGCCTATCTCTAACTTCTGCTCATGCCCTGGTTTCTCGCTTTTCCTGTTTCACTTTCCCAAACTCCTGGTTTGGATTTTAACTTTTTTCATTGCTTAGTTAATTTAGTTTCGATTCCATTGTTCACCGTCCCTGTGACCTCCACCTCCATTTCCTCACTTGTAAAGTGGAAGGAATATCTATCTAGTCTGCCTGCCTTTCAGGGTTGTTGTTAAGATCAAGCCAGACGACGTATGCATATCTTCTGAAAAGCCGAAAGCACTGGGCAAATGTCAAGTCTCATTACTAACCCCTGTGTCTGTCAGGGTCCGCCCTTCGCCCTGCTAGGCACCGGGTAAGCGCTTAGTGAACAGAGACCTCGTGCTTTTCTGTTCTTCCCTGAAGAGCCTTGTTCATGCTCCCAGATTTTCATTTTGAAGGACTTCTTGGCCTCGCCATAAAAGAGAATAAAACAAGAGATGTTTCAAGAGCTGGCATATTTTCAATTATTCAGCCATTTTTCTTTTTTCCCTTTTTCCCTTTTTTTCTTTTTTGAACTGGCAGAAAATCTAGACACGGGACATATACCAGCACATCTAAGCAACAAAGTTACGAAACTGTGTGCTTGCTTTGTGTCCAGAAATATGGCAAGATTTTTTTTTTTTTTTAGGATCACATGATGAAAACGACGATAATTTCTACAGAGTAGAATGAAATCAAACTGACAGAATTATTTTTATTCCAGAAAGTTTTTAATTCGGATGTGTTTTTGATCAGGGGTAGGTTTAGGGTTAGGGACATGCACCTGTCATTGAGGCCAGCGCAGAGGAGGGTGCCCGACAGTCTCTCATCTAACCTGTCCCTTGGTGGCACAGTGAAACCTGCCTGTTTCTCTCACCTCGGCTGGCATTCCTTGTACTCTTAGGAGGGCCGGGGTAACCTCAGTACGTGGGGAATTGCTCTTGGTGACCATCTTTCAGAAGGCAAAGTAAGAGTACAAGAGGTCCGAAAAAATAAGCCAGAGAAGGAACCTGAATAGCCTTCCAATTGGACAGTCCTCTTGAATCGTTCCTTTCACTTCCTAAGCTCCAAATTAAGTACTCACAGGGAAAAACATATTTTAATTCTTGGCATTTTTTTCTACAGCAACAAAAGAAAAGATAGTGTTCTTAATACACCTGCATGAAAGTTTCTGTGTAGTTCCAACTAATTATGTTCTTCTAAGCATGAACCAGTTCCCTGCCTACTGTCTCTGCCCTTGAGTCTCCTGCCAACCACATTGTTACTTCTGCCCAGGTCCTGCCTCCAGGCCCTGGCAGCCTGGGAGGGAGAGAGTGCCCATGAGTCAGTAAATGAGAGCAGAGGCTGTGGGGAGCTGGTCTAGCCTGGATGGGATGATGGACATTTGTTTGTGGGCCAAGGTGGACTGAGGATTCATGTGGACGGAGAGGTGAAGATGTATACGGGCAAGATGTTGGGCAAATGGGGTCAGGAGGCTCAGGGCCTGAAGCTGAGACGCTAGGTCTTCTGATGTTGCTCCTTGCCCAGTGACCCAGCCTGCTCTGCTCTGTCCCAGCCTGCTTTTTACAGAGTTAGACCAGAAGCAGATAGCATGGCTCTAGACATTCACTGACAATCTGAAACCCAACCATCAAAGAACAGTTTATTCTTCCTACAATTCCATGTACTAGAAAGGGAAGCTACGGGGCACCTGGGTGGCTTAGTCAGTTAAGCGTCCGACTTTGGCTCAGCTCATGATATGCAGTTTGTGAGTTTGAGCCCCGCACTGGGCTCTGTGCTGACAGCTCAAAGCCTGGAGCCTGCTTCAGACTCTGTGTCTCCCCCTCTCTTTGCCCCTCCCATGCTCATGCTCTGTCCCCTCTGTCTCTCAATAATAATAAAAGGGGAGAAGTTATGTTATTTTTGAAAGACAAATGGGAATTATAAGAATTCTTTCTTGGGTATTAGAATGAAGAATGGTGTGTTAGCATATGATTTTTCTCTCATGTGGTTTCTTATGGTTAGTAATGTACGTAGTTATGTTATTTCATCCGTACAAAATGCTGTGAAGTAGATGAGGCAGGTCTTATCATTCCAGGCTTGCTGTAGGAGGAATGTCATGGTCAGAGAGGGTTGGTGACTTGCCCAAGTTCTCATGGCTGGAGTGTTTCGGAACCAAGCGAGGCTTTCCCAGGTCCTTTGCATCCCACCGGTTCTCTCTCCGATGCATCAGGCAGTCTTTCCAGCCCTAGGAGAGATGGCCCTTTTTTTTTTTTTTAAAGAATGTTTTCCAACTAAACTTTTAATAACAGATTTTTATATTTTAACCATTGTTCTTCTTTTATAAAAGAGTTTGTTAAACATACTAGATAATTTCAGATCCTCTGATGTATAATTAAAGATACTTTTTCACCTCCTATCCTTACGATCATCGAGTATTATTCCATGCTGCAGATGAGGGCCCTGTGGAACATCGGAGAACTGACATTCCTGCATATGTTTTTGATGTCCGTTTGACTTTATGGGTCATTTACTTCTTTCTCATAAAAGTTTCCCTCTGTCCCTGGACGGAGACACCTCCGTCCCTGGATGGAGACGCCCACAATGGCGCACACACACATGCATGCATATATGTGCTGTATCCTATAGCATAGAATCACTGAAGGCCATGCGAGTGACTCTTTGCCCCCTTCAGCTGCTCCAAATGCACTTCCTTCTCCTGACTCCGCTCACCCATTTACCTCTGGCTTCAGAGTACCACTATTCACTGGCCTGTGGCTCCAGAAGCTTTCTGTCTTCAGCATGATTGCCGCTGTGTCCTCTGCCTTCCTCCTTGGCTTTTCCTTTTCCTTCTTTCTTGATCCTACTCCCTCCCCTTTCGCCCCTCCCCACACAATATACTTCATTGTTGTGGGCTCATTGATTGGCCTTTGTAAGCCATCGCTAACTTGCTATAATTCTTACCTTTGGATCAGCAGGGAAGTCATGGCATGGCATTAAGATTTACATAGGAGCAAACCTTTTGTTATTGCCTGGACTTTCTTTCCCCACGTAATTGTTCATCTTTATTTTCATCCTAAGCAGTATTTTGGATGTGTGCATTTCTGTCATTGTGCCTTTGCCAGTTTGTCATTTTATAGCTCTCTAAGTTTATAACTAGATCATAAATATATGGGTTAGAATTGTGTCTCTTTGCTCATGTTTCTTGAACAAAGGAATGATTGAATGAATGATGTTTGGGAATGCCAGAAACCCAAGCGTTAAATACCCGAGGACTTACTTTACACATATTCCTGATTCTGGGAATAAATGAATGCCTTTCTTAACTTTTTGAGTAAAATACATGTGCATCTGTTATTTTTAGAGTTATTTCAATTCATGAGAAACTATCTAATCTTACGCAAATAGCTGAAATATCATTGCCAACAACTCCTGAAATTACTTCAGAGGAAAATGTATCCGAAATGCAAGAAATGGAAGAGAAATCAATTGATAAGGAAATGGAAGTAAGTTATTAAATAATGGAAAATTGCATTGCTGTTGTGGCTTAGATGTGATTTTACATAATTATTTAAGTGATTTTCTTACTTCATCAAAGCACAACTATGTAACTAAACTTGAACTTTGTGGTTCTTTTGTTCTCTATTTCTCTATTTAGAGTATCAGATATGATCCAACTTCTTGGACACATAGGTAGTGCTTCCTTCAAAGCTTTTCTAAACATACCAGTTGTAAGAATCTGATGGTGAAAGAAAGAATAGTCGACCTAGAGAAATCATTCAGATATCACTGAATCCCAAGAAACAATGCTCTGTAACTTTATATTATTCTTTCACTCTTTATTCTTAAGTCTACTGTTTGAGCATTTTTATTACTCAAGAAATGTGTGAAGAAAAACATCTTTTGAATTTTCTCTATGCATGTATGTATTTTTTTGAACGACAACAAAAAAGGCATTATCTTAATGGTGTATTATTAATTTGATCACACAGTTGGGTGGCTTTTGTGATGATTGATGTATGTGTTTGGAGAAGAAGGTCATTGAGGGTCATTTCTTTTCTACACTTCCTGAGTTCTGAACCCATTGAAGAATGGGATACAGCAGATGGATAGTGGAAATCAAAATCTCAGCATCATTAACTGATAAAGCTGATTGATTGTCAAGCATTGCTTTAGGACTGTGACCAAATGAGCCTAGTAGTATCCCACCCCTGAATGAGCCAGACTTGCCCACCTAGTCACACCTGTGTAACCATGGGATTCCCCAGTGCCCTTCCACTCCTGCCGGGCTCACTGCAGGAAGGAGCAGAGACAACAGTCTTGTAGGCAGGGTGCCTCCAAAAATATAAACAAAGATTGCCCAGAAAAGGCTGAGCCCAGCATGTGTTTTTGCTTTTCCCAAACTTACCGATCAGTGAAGTCACTCTACTTTCCTGGCAGTAAATTAGTTACAAGTCTGAAAGGAGCCAGAAGTATTCCTCCCTCAGGCATGGAGTGGCAATTCCTCACGCTCGGTGGAAATGAGAGGAGCAGGGATATATTTGTTCTTCCCTAATCGCGTGTCCTTTGAATTTCCACTTGCACATTAGTTGTAGATTCTGTAGTTATCGTGGCCATAAAATAGCCAAAATCAGATAGCTCTACAAGACTTGCCGAAAAGGGACAATCTCCTACCCAACCTCTTCTCACTCTGTAGTCCTGCTCCGCAGAGGCAACCATTTTCACCTCTTTTCAGCTGTTTCTCTTGTTATTTACTTCCACGTGTATAATAATATGTAGTATCAGTCATGAAAAATGAGGTAGCAAACACCTTCAAATCCAGGTGCGTTAACTGGGGCCCTGTTGCATGTCCCCTCGGGCCGGCATCCGAGCTGGTGGCACACCCATCACATGAAACCTCACCAGTCACAGTAGCAGGAGGGAAGAAACGGGCAAATCGTACATCGGCTCCTAAGGTTTCCATCATATCACTTCCACTAATATTTCATTGACCAAAGAAGTTACATCATACGGGCTTGGAAGAAGGAAAATCAGAAATATTGATGAATAGTACTAATAGTTGATAATATGTATCAACTTGAGATAATATCTATTGATTTTATTATGGTATATAAGGGTTTAATTCACTTATACTTCTCTTCAACTTCTCCTTTCCCCTTTTCCCAAGTATTGTCATATCACAGATTTTGGTTAAGTCGCTATTCAGCGTACATTATCGTGCCTCTAGAAACAATGTTCACAGCCAAGTCAAATAGTGCAATATGGTTATTTTCCTTTCTCATATAAGCTTTGATTTTTCTTGCCTTTTTCCCTAACTTTCTTATGATCATAACATCAGAATTTTCATATGTTCATCCATAGATTTTCACCTAATTCTTCATGCCTATCAAATAATACCTCAGTTCCTTTTCTTCTTCTTGAAGGCTCCCATCTTTCTGCTCCTAGTTGAACACTGTTTGCCCCCAGTGCCTGCAACATACCTCTAAATCTGGGGCCTCCTTCTGCTGCTTTCCTTGTTGAATTCCCGGTCAGTCAGGACCCAGCTCTGTTTCTCCACTCTGTAAGCTTTTAGGAACTTTTCTTCACTTTTGGTTTGCTGTATCTCATTTCTTAAATCACTTTTTGCTAGTTTAATATTCAATTACAATAACAAAACATTTTTAATTCTTTTTAAACATTTTTTAATGTTTATTTATTTATTTATTTATTTTTTAATTTTTTTAACGTTTATTTATTTTTGAGAGACATAGAGACAGAGCGTGAGCAGGGGAAGGGCAGAGAGAGAGGGGGAGACACAGAATCGAAGCAGGCTCCAGGCTCCGAGCCGTCAGCACAGAGCCCGACGCGGGGCTCGAACTCACAGACCGTGAGATCATGACCTGAGCCGAATTCGGCCGCCCAACCGACTGAGCCACCCAGGTGCCCCTATTTTCTTTTTTGAGACAGAGACAGACAGACAGAATGTGAACCGTGGGGAGAGGAGGCGCAGAGAGAGAGGGAGACGCAGAATCCGAAGCAGGCTCCAGGCCTTGAGCTGTCAGCAGAGCCCAATGTGAGGCTGGAACTCACAAACTGTGAGATCATGACCTGACCTGAAGTCAGACGTTTAACCGACCAAGCCAAGCAGGCACCCTAAAAAATTTTTAATTCTTAAAGTAAAGTATTAGTATACCTCTTTTTTTGTCTTATTTCTATTTTTTTTTCCATTCTAACCTTTTTTTCCCTTTTTTGTTGAAGTATAGTGGACACACAATGTTACGTTAGTTTCAGGTGTAGATTTGGCTCTTTATTTCCTCATCTATGCACTCATGTGAAAGCATAAAAGTTGGGGACTGTCCTGATCCTCAGAGTATACTTGTTGGCATTTTCAGTCTGAATTTACCAGTAGAGTGAGTGAATCCATCTTTCATCATTGTGGAAGCAACAACCCCAGCTGTAAGAGGATTCATCACGAACAGTTAGCCTTGGCAAAATGCCACTTTCCCACACTTGCCTTTCCTCTGCTCTGCGCCTGGATTTATCACAGAACTGATATCTTAGGTTCTGGGTTGCACATCTCGAAATCTTTTCAGTGTCTTTGGAGATTACAATATGAATTACCAGATGTTTCTTGATATTACCTATGTACTGAGTGCTTAAAATAAATGTCCTAATAGATCAGATGTCTCAAACCCATGAGATTACATATATTATAAAATAATAATATAACATACATATTTTCTTTGTTTCAAGATTTCATTTAAATTCTAGTTGGTTAACATATACAGTAGAATTTTTATCACTTTGATTTATCACTTATATATAAAACACCCAGTGCTCATAACAATAAGTGCTCTCCTTAATGCCCATCACCTATTTAGCCCATCCCCCCATCTCCCCTCCAACAGCACTCAGTTTATTCTCTATAGTTCAGAGACTCTTATGGTTTGCTCCTTTCTCTTTTCTTCTCCCTGCCTCTATGTTCATCTGTTCTGTTTCTTTTTTTTTTTTCTAATTTTTTTCACATTTATTTATTTTTGAGAGATAGAACAAGACAGACCGTGAGTGGGGGAGGAGCAGAGAGAGAGGGAGACAGAATCTGAAGCAGGCTTCAGGCTCTGAGCTGTCAGCACAGAGCTGAACATGGGGCTTAAACTCATGGACCATGAGATCATGACCTGAGCCGAAGTCAGACACTCAACTGACTGAGCCATCCAGGCTCTCATCTGTTTTGTTTCTTAAATTCCACATATGAGTGAAATCATATAATATTTGTCTTTCTGTGAAATATTTCACTTCACATAATACAGTTTAGTTCCATCGATTGCTTTGCAAATGGCAAGATTTCATTCTTTTCAATGGTTGAGTAATATTCTACTATATTCTAAACATAATATATAAAGGTATAATATATATATATATATACCTTTTCAAATCACTGTTTGCATATACCTTTTCAAATCACTATTTTTGTATCCTTGGATAAATACCTCATACTGCAATTTCTGGGTTGTGGGTCATTCTATTTTAAACTTTTTGAGGAACCTTCATTCTGTTTACCAGAGTGGCTGCACCAGTTTGAATTCCTATCAACAGAGCAAGAGGGTTCCCCTTTCTCCACATCCAAGCCAACACTTGTTGCTTCCTGTGTTGTTAATGTTAGCCATTCTGACAGGCGTGAGGTGAGAATCTCATTGTGGTTTTGATTGTATTTCCCTGATGATGAGTGACGTTGAGCATCTTTTCTAACATACGTATTTTTTTTTTTCATAAAGTGCATGGTTGCCCTTTTATGTCTGTTTTCAGGAAGAACTCCACTCTCATGTCATTTTTTCACTTCTTTTGTAGATCACTTAATTTGGTCACTTAGTTTTTTGGTCATAGTCTAAACATATCAGATTGCTGTCTTTGAGCCATAGTCTGGAATATTCTTTGCTAAAATTGTCCCTGAGTCCACTTCCATATAGTTCGTATGTGAAAAATGATTATTTTCTCCTGAAACCATTGTCTTTGCAAATATCGTCTGAGGCAGGAGGGTATGCATCTGTAATAGCATGGAGGCTGGGTTGTGCTCTGCATTCAGTTTTACTACCTGCGGTCAGTCACTTAGCCTCATCTGGGACTAATGTTCCTCTCATCTCTAAAACCGGTCATCTCACTGAAATAGTGCTCTGAGATGGAGAGCTGCACCCGTTGGTTGGAAGGTGAGTCACCAGAGTTTCCCTGGGGTCTGATGTGGGAATCAAATTTATCAACAATAAGGCTAGCATCTCAGTCGAGAGGTTGACTATGAATATAAACAAACACCAAATAAATGGGGATAAGGGAGAGCATTTGAACGTAAGCGGAGAGAGGAATCCAGAGGCCCTACCTTGCCTTACCCAGAGTTTGTGTTTTGTTTTCATGTCCTGACTGGAATGGTACATGTGAGTGGATCAGTCCTTGAGTACAACAGACTACTTTCAGTCGTGATGTTCTCCTCTGTGTCTTTGAGTTTGTCTTGTTCTTCAACTTAGAAAATGTTTCTTCAGCTTTAAGGAGGACATCAGTTCAGTTGGTTCTATATATGAGAGAATGTCATCATATGGAAGACAAACTAATATGTGTTTAGATGAACTGGAAAACAGATTAGTTAAGAATACTTAGAAAGTTGAGAAATAGAAGGAACATACAAAGTTTTCTTTTTTTTTCTTCCAGTATGCTAACTGGCACTTTAAAAAAAGGCAGCTATATTCTGTGTTCTAACAAATCCCATTGACTAAATCTGCCAGTTCGTTGTCATGACAACCTTCACTTGGCACTAATTAGAAGTTAACTAGGACACTTGAAGAGATCGATTCTGGTCTGGAATTGGACAAGATTTTATAACCTCTATAATCTATTATATTTATTTCTATCAGAGTATAGATTTTTGGTGGGTTATTAAATAGAAGGTACCAGAAAATGTGCCTTTGGTTGATATGGAGGATAATGAATCTTATTCTCTTTATTATTCCTTTCCCTTCTTTACCACGCCCCCCCCAAAGCCTGTGGTCCGGAATAAGAAATTCCGAACACAGATATTAATTTAAGAAGTATCGAGAGGGCTACAGAACAGGTGTTCTAATCACTTCTGCCTTGAAAACCAAGTACGTCCTCCTAAAATGAACGAAGCTGGCTCAGAATGACTGAGTTATTTTAACCTGTCATTCATAGCTTTAGGGGTATCTTCAGAGCTTACCAGGGACTTTAAAGCATATGAAAGATGCACACCATCCTGATTTTAAGAGAAAAGCATCTTATTTGGAATGATAGCATACTGATATGAAAAGCCTAAAATATGTTTACCAATTCACCTAAGGTTAGTTCAGCAAACATTTATGGGTTCCTGGATTGAACAAGGCAATTAAAATTAGTATACAGTCAACATATCGCAAATATCAAAGTACTCTGAAAAGAAAGAACAAAATAAAATTGAACATTAGCATCAATTAACAAATTCTTTTTGAGGAACTATTATGTGCAAAGTTTTTCCAGGCTTGTGGAGGAGATAAGGACATACAAAAATCAGTCCAATTAGGTCTTTGTCATGGAGGAGCTTAATCATTATATGAGTATGGCTGTGGGTACCCAGTTGTCATGCATAATGAGCCCAGCCAACTGGGTGGTCCTCTTTCAGCAAAATGTGTCATTCCAAGAAACATCAATCTTCTGTTCAAAACCATTGAAAATAATCTCATAAGAACATTCTAGAGGGAATTCTTTCATAACACAAGGCAAAAGTTCTTTTAAATCTTCTTTTCCCCAACTGTCATGTTCTTTAGTATCTCTCTGATATCCATATGCAAGCTTCCAACAAAATACCGCAAAATACCCTGTACTCTTACTGTATTGTTTTGAAAGTTATCTGTTACGAGTCTCTTCCTCTCACTTAACTGTGGATTCCTTTGCTGAGGGTCTTGTTCACCATCTTATCTCCAATATTTAGCCCAGTGCCCGATACATAGTGCCTTTCAAGTACTTGCTTGGGAAGCTTCTAGTTGATCTGTGGAGGGCACTCATAGCAGACTGAGGGTACAGCAAGAGAAGGAGTGTGAAGTCATGGGACTGAATGTTATGCTCAAGTGACCATGAGATGTCCGTTGTGATGGGAGAAGAGTGAATGTGGTGAGAGATGGGGCTGAAGAGGTGGGTGGAATTAAGTGCTTCCTCCTTTCTGATTCACCACGAGGTGCTGTAAGAGTCGGTCTCTCCTTTTGTTCCCACTAGACCATCCATTGGCTCCTTAAGGGCTCTCTTTCTGTCTTGTTCATTATCACTTCATGACACTTAGGATGCATACAGTAGGTGTTGAATGAATAAATGGCGAGTGAAGTTTGTTCTGTAGGCAAGGGCTATGAAAAGGCAGGGCTGGGTGTGGGGGGTAGGAGAAAGAGGGGACAGCACCCGGAAGGGCATCTCATGATCCATCCTGTGATTCGCTGACATAAACTGGTGGCAAGTGAAGGAGGGATGAAGGAAGCAAGGGTTTGGAGGATGGAAAACAATTTTCCATACAGTAGGTGAAAGAAGATGAGAATTTCAACTAATTCAAAGGGTTCGCATGCTTATTTTTGAAGTAACTCAGAAAACATTCTCCATAGAATCAATGGATGCTCCTTTTTAAAGGAGAAATGGCAAAGATGAACAAGGGTCACTCTGTGTCCTCCCAGCCCCATGCCAACTGCATGCAGCATGTCTCTGGAAACGTTCTGCCTGGGCTGTTGAGCTCAAGGCTTCACTTCTGTGGTAGCAAGGTCACATGAGGTCTCCCACAGCCCAATCCAATCAGCCAATTTCCTATGTGTGTATGTGGTTTACTGCAAATAATGCAAAGAAATAGGATGTTTTTGAGGTGAAATTTCTGTTTGATAAATGTTGAGACAGGTAGTGGAAGGCATTTATTTATCGGGTAACATTGCTGTCTTCATCTGTTATGTGAAGTGATTAATGACATACACAGTCTCATTTTGCTTGATAGCTCTTGATGAAATCATGATAGTAACAGTAACAGCTGTTATTGAAACCTTTCCTATAGGAAGGAAGTGTTTTAACCAGTCCCGAGACCTCAATTAAAAATACAGAAATATAGATAAATAAGAGGAGTGTGAGTGTGGGGGCGGAGGCGTCTCCCCTCTGTCTCCAAGTGGACAAAGAGCCTGGGAGGTTCCTCACAGGAAAGCAGTATTCCCCCATCAGTGCTGGTAGTCTACTTGCCCTCCAACCTTTTTGGTCCCATTAAAGCTGGCCCACTTCTAGCCATGATCACTTCCTGCCCAAACAGTTTGAGTAATCTCCTAGGTAATTTCTCTTTCTCTTATCTCTTTCTCAGTCCAGCTGACCTTCAAACTATAGCCGGAATTGTTTTTTTTAAAGCAATTGAATCATTATTTCCTTAGTCCAGTGCCTCTCAATTTCCTATGCAATAAAATTCAAATTCCTTACTTTTACATGTCCTGTTACAAGTTGACCTCTCCAGCCTTATTTCTCTTCACTCTTCCTGCCATGCTTCCTATCCACACCTATATAAAGACCATACCGGATATTTATGTTCCTTGAGTATCCACTGTTCCGTTGCTTACATGCTTTCCTTCATCTGGAATGTCCTTGTCCCCATTCTCTGTGAAATTCTATTACTCATTCAAGGCTCAGTTCTTATGACCTTCCCTCCAGGAAGTCCTCCCTGTTCCTTATAATTCCTCTCTCCCCCACCCTCAGGCTCCAATAACCTATTCCCATCCGTGTTCTGACCACATTCTACTTGGTATTTAATTAGATGTGTGTGATCTATTCTTCTCGGCTACTACACGCTTCGTGAGAATAGGGTCTGTTTCTTCATCTTTGTGTTCCACAGCATCTCGAATATATTTGTTAAATTGATTTGAATTATCTATAGCTTTGGAACTCTGGAATTTGATCTTTTCTATGTTCGTGCATTTATTAAAACTTAAATGTAATATGATTTAGGGCTGTGAATTCAATTGTTTGCTTCTTTATTTCAAGGTTTTAATCATCACTGGTCAATCATAATTTAAAAATTGATGTGGGGTGCCTTGGTGGCTCAGTCAGTTAAGTGTCTGACTTTGGCTCAGGTCATGATCTCATGGTTCATGGATTTGAGCCCTGCATCAGGTTCTATGCTGACAGCTTGGAGCCTGGAGCCTGCTTCAGATTCTGTGTCTCTGTCTCTTTCTCTCCCTCCCCTGCTTGTGTTCTGTCACTCTCTAAAAAATAAATAAACATTAAAAAATTTTGTTTAAAAAAATAAAAATTAATGTAATTTTATCCTTTTCATATTTCTGGATGCAGCTACATGTATGTATTAAAGCTCCCATAAAAGTGAGTTGTTGCTGGACGCTGGCAACATCACAAAGCAGGCATAGTTTATCTCTGATGGTCTTGTAAAGAAAGGCTACTTACACTAGCTCAAGTAAAGCAGGTGTGCTGGGAGGCAATATGCGGCAGGGTGTGATAAGCAAGCTCATACATAAGGCCTGGAAACCAAACACAGTGGGCCTCACAGAAAATGGGACTGGTGAGTTGGGAGCCAGCCTGTGCTTACTCACAAGGGGATGTAGGTTCTCACTCCCCCCTGTTCCCTTCTCTTACTCATCTTTTCTTTTTTCTTTTTTTCCTTCTCTTACTCATCTTGCATCTAGCCCAACGGCTTCCTTTTCCAAGTTTGTATCAGGACCTTCAGCTCGTATAGTCAGTACTGACTATAGCTTTCTTCTCTTATGCTAGAGAATCTGCTTGATTCACCACTGCCTATGGGTAGATCAGATGTCCACACATAAACATGGCTGTGTCCATACAGTAGGGGCTGTGGCAGTGTCATCAAAAATGGACAACATATGACATTGACTCTTGCTTCCTTTTCATTTACTTTTTCCATTTTTTTCTCAATTCTCAGCTATTCTTCTCTGCTTAAAACCCCTTTCTGGGGTCTGAATCTTTTCATCCCAGGGGTCTCTTCTCAGAAGAAAAGTAATTTTCCAAAACTTTAATTTGGTGTGAATTACCTTACTTGTTATTCTTCTGTAATGTATGAATTTTAACAATGAAATGTATTGTTCGTAATTAAATCTTATCCATTGTACCCATCCTGTATCTTTTTTTTTTTTAATTTTTTTAACGTTTATTTATTTTTGAGAGACATAGAGACCGAGCATGAGCGGGGGAGGGGCAGAGAGAGAGAGGGAGACACAGAATCCGAAGCAGGCTCCAGGCTCCGAGCTGTCAGCACAGAGCCTGACGCGGGGCTCGAACTCACAGACCGTGAGATCATGACCTGAGCTGAAGTCGGCCGCTTAACCGACTGAGCCACCCAGGCGCCCCCATCCTGTATCTTTTTAAGTAACCTTAATTATTTAAGGAATTGTGACCTCTGAGTGTCTCTAAGTTTTTTCCTAGGGAATTAGGGTTAAGTGATGATGCAAGAAAAGACAAATAAATAGTTTATAACTAAAACATCCAGTAGTTTACCGGTAAGTTCAACCTCACTACGTTGTCTTCTTATTTCTAGAACATGATTATTGAATGTTGCTCTGAAATAATAAGTCTATTTTTGACTGATAGAGATACCACACCATTGTCTGAGGTACGTATCTTTTGTAAAAATTTATCTGATTCTCTCGCAAGTATTATTGTTGCTATGGAAACAGAAATACAGAAAACAGCTATTATGAAAGTATCAAGGGCCTAACCCTCCTTAATTAATGTGAAAAAGTGATAAACATGAGTTTATAATAGCATGTTATTTTGGTTAAAAATATTCTTTGTTAAAAAATCAAGTACAGGGAGTTATGAAGAAGATAATTTTAAAATAATTTCAAATGCACTATTCAGAGACTAACCAACTCTGGGCATTCTGGAGAATATCTCATGTGTTTTCCATGTATAGAGAAACTTTAGAATTTTCATAGCAATGGGATTATACTGACATGCATTTGTCGCTTGGGTTTTTTTTTCATTTAACAATGATGTTATGGAGATATTTTTATGTGAAAAGTCTACTTTGTCATGTTTAATGCCTGCATTAAAATTTCTTTTGTGTGTTTATTGTCAAGCTCTATTTATACGACTAGATTTTTATTCATGGATCCTGAGGTTAACAGGTTTTAACATATGCATATTTCACCCTTCTGCCTTATCTCCTCAGAGTTCCTTCAGGAGGAGGATTTTGGAGTAAAAAAGTATATATACATTTTTATTATAGTAAGACATATATAATATAAAATTTATACTTCTAACCATTTCTGAGTATTCCCTTCAGGGGCATTAATTACATTCGTAATGCTGGGCAGCCATTTCTACCACCAGCTCCAGAACTTTTCATCATCGCAGACTCTCTGTGCCCATTAAATAGTAACCCCCGTTCTCTCTCCTCCAGCTCCCGATAATCTCTATTCTACTTTCTACTGCTAGTCTACTATTTGCCTATTCTAGATTTCTCATGTAAATGGAATCATAAGATATTGCTTCTCCGTGGCTGGCTTATTCCTCTTAGCACAGTGTTTTCAAAGTTCGTCCTTGTAGCATGTATCAGTACTTCACCCCTTTCTAAGGCGGAGTAATATTCCATTCTGTGGATGTACCACATTTGTGGATGGATGGTCATTTGAGTCGTTTCTGTCTTTTGGCTGCTGCTGTAGCTAATACTGCTATAAACATGGGTGTGCAAGTATCTGTTTGAGGCCCTGCTTTTGATTCTTCTGGATATATACTCTCTCCCATCAACAGTAGTTGAGAGGGCCAGTGTACCACACATTCATCTACACATGCTCTCTTCCTCCAACCCCTTTCTCTTCACCTTCCCCTTCTTCTCCATCTCTTCCTCATCTTCCTCCTTCTCCTTTTCTAACCATTCTAGCTATGATAAAGGAAAAAAATGGTATTTTCAAGTTATTTATATTTATTAATAACAGGGTCAAATATAGTTTATATGTTTGTTGGTGGTCAGTGTTTCTCCTTTTGTGAAGTAGTATTCACTCATGTAGTCAATCAACTAATATTTAGAGTGAGCTGTCTATGTGTCAGGAACCCCGCTCTAGGTCTTGGGGAGCCAGCTGTGAATAGGCAGCAAGGACCTCACTCTCTTGGAGCTACCATTTTTGTGGAGGGAAAGAATAAATAATAGTAATAAATCAATAAGCGGGTAATTTAAGATTTTGTTAAGTGTTATGAAAGAAAGAAAGGGTGATATGTTAGAGTCGGGTCAGCAAACTGCAGCAAGCTACTGAGCTATATCTGGCCCGCCGTCTGTTTTGTAAAGAAAGTTTTATTGGAATACAGCATGCTCATTTGTTTATTTATGATCTACAGCTGCTATGAGCTACAGCAGGAGAGTTGGGTGGTTTTGACAGAGACCATATGGCACACGAAGCCTCAATTATTTATCTTTTGGCCCTTTACAGAAAAAAAGTTCACTAACCCCTGTGACAGAAAGTAACCGGGAATGGGCGACAGGTTAGGTAGGGTAGTCTGGGAAGACCTCTCTTAGGAGGTGACATTTGAAGTGAGGCCTGAAATATTACACTGTGTTCCTCCCACTAGATCATTAGCTTCTTGGGGCAGGAGCAGTCCTATCTTAATTTTTGAATACTTACAGTGCCTAGTACAGTGTATTGCTTGGTTGCTCTTTCTTGAATTGAATTAAATTCCCCTAAGTTTTAAGTATTTGGAATTTAACATTTGCCTTAATTGTTTTTCATTTGGCTATTCATATCCTTTTCCCATTTTTTAAATAGGAATCTAATTTTGTATTACAGAAATACATAGATTTATCATGGGAGACATTATAATAAAAATCAAGTTTAATCTAATTTTGTACAGACTGTGGTTGAAAACAGGTCACAGAAAAAGGAGCTGTTATTTAAGACACATGATTTATAGCATGAATGGGCCTTGGCATCTGACAGACCTGGGTTGGAATCCTAGCCTTGAGTGTTATTAGTCATGTGACCCTAGACAAGTTATTTAACCTCTCTAAGCCTCGGTGTTCTCATGCTCAAAGCGGGGGTAATAATGCCAACCCTTCACAGCCATGAGGACTAAAGGAAATCATATATGTTAAGTATCTGGAATACAGCCTCACAGAAATATATGCTTAGTGATTATTAGCTATTTAAGTATCATCGTCATTTTCATCCCTACCATAGTCCTGCTTTCCATGTGTGAATTCTTCATCCCTGAGTCAACTAATTCCAAACAGATGTTTAGGATGCAAATTTGTTTTGAAATATTGATAGAAAGGGAGAGGACAGTGTTAAAGATTGAGAAAGATGGGGCACCCGGCTCCCTCAGCCAGTGGAGTGTGCGCCTCTGATCTCAGGGCTATGAGTTTGAGCTCCACAGTGGATGCAGATGTTACTTTAAAAAAATCTTAAAAAGTTGAGAGAGAGAGAGAGAGAGAGGGACCCAGGAACCATTTTCTTTGTCTGGGATGTAAATCACTGTTGAATCCTAGAGGCATTAGGTCATTTTCTTTGTCTGGGATGTAAATCACTGTTGAATCCTAGAAGCATTAGTTCGGCACACAGGATCCTGACTTGAGATCCCCACAGTGAAAGCGTCCACCAGTCCAAGAGAAGGGGCCTCCAGTTGAATTCCATGCTACTACCTCCACCTAGTAGTGGCCTTACCTAGTAATGCTCGGGGGAGGCGGGGCATGGGAATGTCCGAGCTTGTTCCTGAAACCAAATTGTTAGACAAACAAAATTACATGCCTTAGTGAAGCCATCTTTGTCACTGACATGACATCTTGCTGGGCAATATGCTTCCTTACTGAGCATACCTGTTACAATCGCCTTTGCCTGTATTGTGTCTTCCCAATTAAAACAAATATTGCCACACACAGCCTGTGACAAAAACACTGAGAATAGCAAGAGAATGGAGAACGGAAATGAGTGCTCCATGCCAACCTTCTCAGTGAGTAATCACAGGATATAAATGACCATTAGGTTTCATTGCTTGTGTACCCACAACAAAGCAATCCTTCCCTTGCCTACCTAGGTTAAAATTATTGCAGTTTCCAAGTTGTCAGGTAAGACTCAGACATGATGCTAAAAATATGCTTTCTCTTCTTGCTGTGACTGACCAAGGGGAGGACTAAGTCATTATATACAACTGTCTGCTCATCAGTAATTATTGAGTTCCAGCTGAGCATTGGTATAGATACTTCTGTTGCTGCCGAAGCAGTCTAGGTTAAAGGTCCTGCATTTGGCTAAATCAAATATCTTCCTATTGGTTCACGTGATACAAATAAATTTACCGTGTGTGTGTGCAAGTGTGTGTGTGTGTGTGTGTGTGTGTGTGTGTGTGTGTGTACAGAACTGACCAGAGTCATACAGAATCAGTATGGAAGGAAATTCCTAGGAGCAGATCCTGGTTTGAAGGTAGAAAAGGTGATTGATCCTAAGCCAAGAGATAAGACACATTGTATGAGAAGATTGTAAACTAGGTTTTCTTGGCTGCATGGCTTTGGCAGGATTTCTTTTAGTTCAGGATTCCTAGCTAGACCTAGCACAGTGCCTGACGAATAATAATGATAATCATTATTAGGGTGCAAATGCTGCTACTAGCAATCGTTCTTTATCGAGCACATGTCATGTGCAGTCACTGTTCGGTGTCTTACATACAGTATGCCACTGAACATTGAACTCCGTGAAGTTGGTTACTATTATTATCCCTGCACTAGAAATGAAGACATTAAGCAGCATGTTCAGGACCTTGTGCCTTATAAGTGGGGGAGGCAGGAGTCAAATGCAGTTCTACTTAAATCCAGGAACTGCATGTTTTGCTAAACTACACCCAGCAAATGTTTCCTAGGAATAGGGAGCAGATGCTACAGGGGATTGAGGAGTGAGATGTGAGAGAGTGAAAGTCTCACCCATAGATGAATCTTCAGGAAGGTTTGGGTGAGAAGTCTGGAGGGGTAGGAGAAGCCGCAATGAGGGGAGAGCTAGCAGGGGTGGAGGCTGCCTTTTTGGAAGAGAAAAGGACAAATGATGGAGGCGGGGCCTTCCGGGAGAGGGTGGGAACAGAAAGACTTTGACAGCACAAGAAGCGAGGGAACTGATCTAGGTCTTGGGGTGGCAGATGAAGCTGGGAGGGAGTGTCAGTGAGTGTGTAAGAAAAGGGTGGGAGAAGCTGGGCAGTTCACACCCCGAGGTTTTCACGCTCTCCATGAAGAGGAGGTGAGTTTACGTCCCGTAGGGTAGGCAGGAGGGCTGAGGCTTGGCCTCCAAGCGAAAGATGAAGGTCTCAAGCATTCTCGGTTATTGGGTGTGATGAGTGAGGACGCCGACCAAGGACAAATAAGAGGATCGAAGGCCACACTGAGATTTAGAAGGCATTCATTTTTTAGGGAACCAGGCATCTTTGCTTGTGTATTTCTTCCAGCCGCCTTGCCTTCCTGGACATAGAGTAGAAAATGCCAACGGAGGTCAGTGCAAGAGGAGAGTGCTAGGGAGGCAGCTGACCGCATGCCAGAGGCTTGGTGGATTATAGCGGCCTCGAATTTACCTCATAATAGATCCCAAACTCCTCCCTTCTACTCAGCGAAAGCACCAGGATGGCCTGATTTCTGCCATTGTTTCTCAAGCCCCGGCTGACAGTTAGGTTCTAATGACTTCCGCAGCATTACTTATGTACATCACGTGCCTTCCTTTTCACATGGTGGAATTTAGTGTGCACATGGTCTCTTATTTCTGATTCTTAAATTGATCATTTTTTCATGTTTATGTTTAAATATAGACATCAACCACATGCTGGTCACTAAACTGATTATTATCTTTAAGCAGGGTCAGAAGTAGAGAGAGGGTAGAAGAACAGGTAGAGGGAGACACAGAGTCAGATATATTAACCTATTTTAGTTTAGTCATTAGTATCTTTCATTTTGTGTCTGACAGTATTGACTCTATCACGTGACCACCTGTACCTTATGACCCCTTATGATCTCATGCCCTGGCTGTCAGGATCATTCCACAATGCTTTTGTCTTTATCTGGGTTATCATGTAAAAATGGGAAAAAACGCATGTAATCTGTTAACCTAACTCAGACTGCCTTCTTGTTATCACTGTCTCTCAAGCCCACGGTTTAGATCTCTGTACTTAATTTTTACCAAAGTAAGTTCTAATGACGTGCTTCCAGATTTGTCTCCCCTACTAGAGCAGATTGGGTCTTATATAATAAGATTGGATCTTATTACTATTTTTATTCACACTGCCTTGCCCAAAGCTGGCTCCCAAGAAGGTGTTCAATAAATGCTTGTTACATCAGTGAATGCTCTTGATACATCTTCCAGACATCCCTCTGGGTTGCGATCTGGACGTTGTCAGTGACTTTGAGCTCATCAACTCCATGTATTTGAATAGTAAACCTTTGTCAAGTGCTTTCTCTGTGCCAGCCATTGGGCTAGACATTGGGATACAGAGGTAAAAACCAGAGTCCCTGCCTTCAGTTTAGTGGGAAAAACAGGCAAATACAGAAGTAATTACAGTACAGGGTAAAACAGAGGCCTGAGGCCCAGACACACCTCCTCGGTAATAGTATCAGTTAATATTCTGGTATTATCCTGGCATAATTCTGAAGGTGAGAAAGTCCCTGTCATATCTTTTAAGAAGAGTTCAATGATTCCCAATAAGAAATCAAGTTTGTAGAAACTCCTGTGGCCCATGGTTAGGAGTTTTAATTACTTTGGAAAATGACCGGAAGGCAGTAGAGAATCCTTAGGTAGATATAAACATGACCGGGAGTGTCCGTGAAAGCCTTTTGCTCTGATTAGGAAGACCTTTGAAAGAAGAGGCAGTGAACCCAAGTCCTAGTTTTGGCAGCAGGCTCGGTAGCAAGGGCATGATTTATGACTTTGTTCATGGGGATGGAAAGAACAGAACAAATCCCCAAATCCCTGGATACAAAAATAAAGACAGAAGTTTAAAAAAAAAAAAAGTCAGCTCAGTTACAAGCTGCAGCTGAGAACGTGGCGCTGTGCTGGCCCCACCGGAGCACTCAGAAGTGAGAAAGAAAAGTCCTTGCCCCGAAGAGGCTGACAGTCTAGGAAGGGGGAATAGGGCTGATGCTTAATGAAGACGATGGTTGTAGCTTTAAAATGGACGATTGTTTTGCATAAAGGGAGAGGGGGAAGAGGAAACAAAGCTTAAAAGACCTGCCCAAAGTCACCACAGCTGGTAACCATCCCAGCCAAGACTGGCAGACTCCAGAGCCTGTACTGGAACCATTATCGTGACACTGAAGCCAGCAGTGTCTCACTTTTTCAGTTTGGGCGCTCTTGGCCATTTAGAGGGAGGGGCTGGATTGGATTGAGGGAGAGTTAGAATCAGCATTTGGGAATTAGTGCACAGGCTTGCGAGCCCGACTGCCTGGTTCCAAATCCCGGCCCAGCTCTGATATTTGCTAGTTGTGTAAACTTAGTCAAGTTGTTAAACCTCAAGGCTTCAGTTTCCCTATTTGTAAAATGAGAATAAAAATAGTACTTACCTCATAGGTTTGTCGTGTGGATTAAATGAGTGAATCCATGTAAACCCTTGGAACAGTGCCCGCCACCATCCTAAGTAAAACATTGTTATCATCATCTGAGAGCTCTCTGAGTTCCCTTGGAGTTAGACCCCTGCACATAGAGGAGTGGCTATAATAGAACAACAACATGCCTGAGATGAAACCTCTGAGTACATTCCCGAAAGAGAGGCTGCAGTAATTCCAGTGCTAGGAATGGGTCACTTTTAACCACATGTATTTCTCATTTTCATCTGTTCCAGTTACTATTGTTATATAACAAAGCACCCCAAACTTAGTGGCATAAAATGACCACCATTTCACTAAAATGTTGGTCACATATGTGGAAAGGACCTAGCGGGACAACTGGTTTCTGCTCTGTGATATCTGGGGCATCAGCTGGATAGACCTTAATGTTGGGGATGATTCAGCTTCTGAGGGCTGGGGTCCCCGAAGGCTCAAAGTTGAGTTTGGTTTGGTGCTTGATGCTGGCCGCTGGCTAGGAACTGGAAACACAGATTGGGCCGTGGGCCAGAACTTGACATGTGACCCTGGAGTGCCCCAGTTGGGCCATGGCGTAGTGTAGTGTCTGGGTTTCAAGAATGAGCCTTCTGGGGCGCCTGGGTGGCTCAGTCGGTTAAGCAGCCGACTTCAGCTCAGGTCATGATCTCATGGTCTGTGAGTTCAAGCCCCGCGTCGGGCTCTGTGCTGATGGCTGGGAGCCTGGAGCCTGCTTCAGGTTCTGCTTCTGCCTCTCTCTCTCTCTCTCTGCCCTTCCCCTGCTCATGCTCTGTCTCTCGAAAATAAATAAACGTTAAAAAAAAAAAAAAAAAAAAAAAAAGAATGAGCCTTCCGTGAGAACCAAACAGAAGCTCTATCACTGCTTATGCCCTAACTTTTAAAGTTAACATAATGGCTTTTCCCTGCTAGTCCCAAATCCACCTGGATCCAAGGTTGAACACAGATTGTACCTCCTGGAGGGAGGAGTGTCAATATCAAATTATAAGAAGGGCATGTGGGTCGGGAGCTATTGTCACAACCGTTTTGGGAAAATGCAGTCTGCCACCAGATCCAGTAAAGCTCTCCCAATTTGTAGGCCTCTTCCTACTCCGAGCAGAGGCCGCCCCTGGCAGCTTGCTTAGGCGATTTTTAAAATTAGTCAGCAACTCTCCCCAAAGATGCTTGGCAACTGTCCTGAAGCTGCTGAGTGTGTTTGTACCGAGAAGGTAGAAGATAAACTTGGTGGGTTCTCAAAGCAGCCTTTGAAGGGACCTAGGAGGTTTTTCGGGGTAGTAGGCGGGGTTGTATAGTCCCAATTCATGCGGGACAGCCTCCACTTCCCTTTTGTTTTAGGCTGTTAAATCCCAGACGGTGATGTTAAGCTATTTAATTTCCTTCAGCTAATTTTATTACATTACCATGTACCTCTTGGTTTCTTTTTAGCAGAACTTTCCAAATGGTGGCAATAACAATACTCTCTTTAAACTGTCACTTACGGCGTTGGGCTTAAGGTTTCACATATTCTATGGTTGGTGTTTACTAAGTATTGAAAACTTAATTTTGCTAATATTATAACTTCTTTGGTTAAATGGAGAGTTGCAGATTTTCTTTTCTTTTTCTTTTTCTTTCTCTCTCTTTTTTTTTGTGCCCGCCAAAAGCTGTCTGAATAGATTTTATGGGCATCTAGAATTACATCTTTCTTCTGTGAGACATTATCATTCTGTCCTCAAGTGAAGAGTCTCCTTTGTGTTTAAGTTCATGAGACATCCACTTAATATTCTTATATTCTTTTGAAGACAATGCCGGATGACATCAGTTCCACACTGCTTTTAAAACACAGTCCTGACTTTGATTCCCTCCTCTCACTGTTCACTTCTAGCTGTCAAATTTGGCTAAGGGAAAAAGAAAGCCCTCAAGAAAAGGCCAGGCTATTAATGTGCTCTTCAAAATGCTAAGAAAAGGCTAAGCTGTTTATAGCGTTTTCAAAATGCTCATCTCTCAGAGATTTGCCAGCAATGGTGTCAAGGTGAAATACACTCTCACTCGTCACGGAACCAAGAGCCTTTGTGCTATCTGTGCTCAGAGTGCTGGTCCTCCTCTTGTTAGACGTGCAATTTGCTGGTATAATGATACTTGGATATAATTTAAACCAGAATATAATCACGAACCCGGTGTTTATTTACCATCTAAGTGGCAAGAAGCGTGTGGACTGCTGGATGAAGCAAGCCTGGCTTCGTTCAGGATAGAACGGCAGTTCAGAACCAAAGAGAGGGCTTCCTGAAGTTTAGTCACTCTGGAGAGCTTCAGAGGAGGTGAAAGCCCAGGGTTTCATTAGCAAATCTGTTTATTGCTTTCCAATTTGCTGAAAACTGAGTTAAACATTTAGTTTAATTTACTTCATTCATTTTGCTAAATGATTCTGTCTTGCCCTTAACAATATGATTATCTTTTCATGTCAGGAGGATATTGGCTTTTGCCTCATAAAGCCAAGTCAACTGGTAAGCTTTGGAAATTCTCTGCACAAGTGTTCTTTATATTAAAATAAACCCATGAAGAAGGAACAGGTGTAAATATACCCATTTTCCTTGTTGATACTTTGGACACTAGTCATTTGAGATTTTTGCTCTCTTTCTGCCTATATCTCAGGCAGCTAATGCCCTTAAGTTCTTTTCTCAAGCACTTGTGAGAACATGGTATGGTAGGAAGAGTGACCCCTTATGGACAAGCCCTCAAGAAAGGCCAAGTCATCAATCCTCAAAGACCTCAGGTGGATAGAGTTCACTGAAGGTCTCAGAAGCAGTGTATCTTAGTGGATAAAAACATGATTTAATTCTTGGTTCCCACCATCTATTGATTGTAAGACTGTGAGCAAGTTACTTTACATCTCTGTGCTTCAGTTCCTTGTCTGTACCTTCTCCTCATGGAGAATTACGTTAGGAAAAGCACGCAACACATTTTGTAGAGCATCAGTGTAATGCCGTTGGTAAGCATTCAATACTTTATCTTTCCCAGGCTTAAATAATGTGGAAGGAGGCTCAGTTTACTTGACCATTAGAAACTTCCTTCATTAGTGGATTTTGGCCTACTTAAATATTTGCTAATTTTCAAAAGAATAATTGGGCAATTAATAAATGTATTATTAATGCTAGTTTTCCATCCTTTTTTAATTAAACTTTTTTGTTTTAAGATAATTATAGATTCACTTGCAATTATGAGAAATAATATAGAGAGATCCTGTGTACCCTTTAGCCAGCTTTTTCCCAGCGGTAATATCTTTCAAAACCGTAGTGCGATATCACTGCTAGGATGCTGACATTAGTAGTCAGGATACAGAACAATTTTGTCACTATAAGGACCCTTCTTGTTCTCCTTTTATAGATACCTCCCTTCCTACCCCCCACCGCTATCCTAATTTGTGACAATTACTAATCTGGTCTCCATTTCTATAATCTCGTCATTTTAAGAATGTTATATAAAAGGAACCATACAGTATATAACCTTTGGAGGGGTTGTCATTTTTTCACTCAGTATAATCTATTAAACTATACTTTCGATGAACGAAAATATTCTTAATGAACATCGGCACATTTTATTTTAGCCACGGGATTATCATTAGTCAACGGTGTGTGATGCAGTACCTGGTACACAGCACAGAGCAAACGTTCAGGGAAGCTCAGTAGTGGATTTTCAGTCCGCCTCCTTCGCTCCTTCCTCCTCCTCCTATCCGGCCTTTTCCTCTTCCCTTGCCCCCTTCTTCTGAGCATCGTCCTATTAATATTGACAGACAAAGGCTAAATACTCAAGTTAGAAATTTTAAAAAAGAGTCCAGTGAAATGATTTATGTGAAATTCCTTCGTAAACTGCAAGCTCCATTAGACTTTCTATCAGAAATTGCTGGTCGGTGTTGGCCATGGTTAAGAATGGTTTGCAGAAGCTTGCTGTATATGCTGATAAATGAATAAGGAGGTCAGCGTGAGCAGTTTTTCTTTCCACGCCATGCACAAGAGGTCCGCCCTCCAGTTTGCTACCGCAAGTGGAAGCTACTAACTGACAAAGCCTGTCATGCTTTGGTTCTAAGCGACAAAGTCCCATGAACAAAACGCAAACTTTAGTTCAAGTTCTTTATTAAGCCTTTGTTCTAAAAAATAGCCTCCCATTTCTAGTTGCCAGACCATAAGCCCAGGGATCTCTTTCATAAAAAAGCATCAAGAAATGCCAAGTATTGTTCAAACTCTGGGGTTTTCACTTCTGTATCCCGGGTTGGAAGCCCACAGGCAAACTGGACCCAGCCCTTCACGGGGGAGGCCAGCTTCAGTGTACCCAGTTACAGCACCTCTTTGCTGCTGAGATTCAAAGTCCTGACCTTTAAGTGGAGTTAAACCCTCGCTCTGATGGAATTCCCCCTATGTATACTCTAAGGGAAGGACTAACTTGCCAGAGCATGGGTGTTTTAGACAGGATGGGGAAGGTTATGCTGTGCTGACAAATAAACCCCAAATCTCAGTGGCAATAAAGGTTCATTTCTTTTTCATGCGAAGTTCAGTGAGGGTTGGACGACTCTCCTGCCTGTAGCTATGCTGTCTGGACTACGTGGCCTCCAGCATCACCACTGCAGGGGAAGAGGGCTGGAGGACTTCACTGGACGTTTTTAAGTAGGGTGGTCATTCATCTTGGTTGGCCTGCGACAGTCATAACGTATACCCGTTGATTTGGAATAATGCTTAAGAAACTTTCCTTTCCTTTTATTCTCCTTTTATTTCCTTTTTTCTTTTATTCCTTTTATTCCTTATTTATGTCCCAGTTTAGGCAATAATTAGGGTGACCACTTCCAACAGCCAGTATAGAATGGCGATCATAATTTCTGTTCATAGCGTATTGACTTCAACCTGCTGGCAGGGATGTGGAGAACCGTCGAGGAACCAGTATGTATTGTAGTGAACACTGATAACTCACGGAACAATAGGCATTTTACAGGAATGCCATGAATTTTGATTGATTGATTGATTGTTTTAATTCTAGTATGGATAACGTGCAGCGGTATATTAGTTTCAAGTGTACAATATAGTGATTCAACAGTTCTATACATTACTCAGTGCTCATCATACGTATATTCTTAATACCCCATTTCACACATCCCCCCCACCCACCTCCCTCTGGTAACCATCGGTTTGTTCTCTATGGTTAAGAATCTGTTTTTTGGTTTGTCTCTCTCTCTTTTTTTCCTTTGTTCATTTGCTTTGTTTCTTAAATGCCACATACAAGTAAAATCATATGGTATTTGCTTTTCTCTGATTGACTTATTTCACTTGGTATTTTATACTCTTCAGCTCCAAACATGTTGTCACAAATGATGCTATGAATTTTTAAATAGAAACAACTCAATAACTCCAGTGACCCAAACTTTGTTGAGCAGATATGATATAAATAGGATGTTCTTATGAGCTAAACCATATTATTTAATTACCCATGTGGTAGGCTGAATCATGGCCCCCCAGAGATATCCACATCCCCCCAGAACCTTTTACCTTGTAAGATGAAAAGGGCTTTGCAGATTATGATTAAGTTAAGGATATTGAGATGGGGAGATTACTCTGGCCTATCCAGATGGGCCGGAAGTGTAGTCACAGCGTCCTCATTTGACATCAGTAGGAGAAGGCGTGTGATGATGGAAACAGGACTGGAGTGAATGCTTTAAAGCAGCTACAAATCAAGGAGCACAGGTGGTCTCTAGAAGCTATAAAAGGCCAAGAAACAGATTGTCCCCTTATAGTCCCCGGAAAGAACCAGGCCTGTTGGAGTCTTGATTGAAGCACGCTGAAAGTGAACTCTGATTTCTTATCTCCAGGACTGTAAACGAGCACATTTGTGTTGTAGCCACTAGGTTTGTCACAAATTTGTAACAGCATCAATCAGACATAAATGTGCACATACGTTCTGAAGTTCAACATTTGACTTTAGATTTCTGTTTCTAGGTAGACGCTATGATTATCCTTATATGACGTGTGAGAAATTTAAGTGACTTGTCCAAGCTCCCTCAGCTAGTTCGTGTCAGAAGATCCATGCCCCGGCAGATTGACTCCTCAGAACATGTTCCTAACCACTCTGCTGCACTGCCTGTCCCCTGCTGCCCAGACTGGCCTCTGAGCTCCCTCCTGGCATGGCTTGTGTGTCAACCTTGGAATGCCCCTGCTCCCTGCAGCCTCTGCTCCCAGTCCCACCTGACTTCAATCTCCTGCTCCTCCCGTGGGCTCCATGACACTCTGGACCCTTCTCCAGCTTTGAGTTTTAGAAATTTTATGGAAGCTTCTAAGGGTTCCATAGGGAATTTCTCAAGAAAAGTTAAGCTTAGGTGAAATTATTGAATTTCTTCATATTTAAGTTTATGGGAAGATTTTGAGAGAAGAAATTATTTCTGAATCTTCCTCCTATTCTTTGTTTTCTAATTCTTCTCCTCATACTCCAGAAGGGATACTGTTCCTCAGGGTAATCAAATAACATGATTAATAGAAGTTTTACTGAAAATGCATTAAGTTTGTTCTACCATGACCCAGAAAAGCAAGCAGCATCTGGAAGTCTGGTATAAGAATTCTTACTTAGTTATTACTTTAAATCTCCCTTTGGAGATTTATTACTCCAATATATTGTATTACTTATATACTAGTATATATTTTTATATATATTATAAAAATTATAATATTACTTATATAAGTAATTACTTACTTATTAATTATTAATAAGTAATTACTTACTTATTAATTATAATATTACTTATATTATAAGTAATATATTGTATTACTTATATACTAGTATATATTTTTTTGCCATATTGCAGTTGCTTAATGGTTCTACAGTAAACCATTGCATTAAATATTTGCGCCTCTCATGGCCCCTTCACTGAGCCCTCCAGATCTCCCTTCAGGACTGAAGAGCTTATTTTCCCAGCTCTAGGAAATGTGCTGACAGCCCTGAGTTCTCAACCCTCTCCAGGAACTGCCCAGGGGGAAAAAGAGATGGCCTCCTTCTGGCAAGGGGTGGGGGAAGTCTGGTTGATATGGGGTACAAAGACCTGAGCCCCTATCACAATTCAGAGCATCTCTGAAGGGTGATCCCAGCTTCAAAACTCCCTCCCCAAGGTGTTGACTGAGCACTTTGTTGTGACCGCTCTTCTCTCTCTGCTAATCCTTCTTTCTTTCATTTCCCTAGTGGTGTTGATCCCAAGAGCACTCCTTAATAAGCTTCCTGAAGGCCGAGTTCCATCTCAGAATCTGTTTCCCAGGAACCCGAACCTCAGCAATGAGTTAAAAAAAATGAAATCTCTGGTGATGAATACATGAGTGCTCAATTAATCCTTATTTATTGGAATTAAAAGTATTCCAAAGGAACTAGGAAGCATACTTTCTGGCTTAAAGTTTATTTCCTAACATAGAAGTAAAGAGAAAACATCATACACATGTCACCCAATCATGATCAAAACGACAGTCTACAATGTGACCCCATAGTTCAACCACATTTTCTCTTGACCTCCATTTAACAGTTAATTTACAAATGAAATAAACTCTGTAAAACAAAGACTCCAGCCCATTTGCAATCCTCAATAAATGCTGGCTCCCTTTCTTAGAAAAAGTGTTTTTTTTTCAGAGTAGAAAAACAAGGACCTGATAAAACTAAAACTATCTTCTCAAAATAAAGGCAGCGATGTAAAATGATATAATCACATATAAGTACTGGCTTGGAATTTGTACTCTTGCATCTCCACAGAGACAGAGAAATAAGCATTCAGTTTTATAACACATTAAATACAGGCATTTCTGTTAAATCCTCCATCCAAGACACTTCTTTAACTCTTTCCCCCAAAGCCCTGATTATAAGCACTGAACCATTGGCCAGGAACTTGCATCTACCCTTTATGCCCCTCGCACTTCATTGTTGGTTACATAACTCATCCTTCCTGTTCTGATTAGAGCTTTTGATATTTTAAAGGGGATTTGCCCTGTTTGAGACCCTTTATTAGTTCTTTATATGGTGAAAAATACTTGCCCGGAGAGAGCAGCTGCTCTTTCTGCACAATAGGGTGTCACATTTCAAAGACTCTTTTCTCTGGGCCTTAGTCTCTTGAGCAGTTAGTTAGTTAGTATAAGCCTGGTATGTACAGCCTAAACTCCTACTTTTTCTTAAGGATCTCTTTTGGCCGTATTGGATTGTTTCTTAAATAGCTCCCTGTAAAAAGCAAAGCACATACCCATAATGGAGACGTCACTGCTAGCTTTTCAGAGGAGGTGCCTCAGCTTGGCCTGGGAAGGGGTATGGAGGACAATAGCTGCCAAGCAGGAGGCGGGTGTAGGAGAAGGTCACAAAGACCCCAGAGACACTGCTAGCTGAGTACTGCCCTCATTTACATAATACCAGGCATGGTGGTGTTTAGGTGGGACTTTTAGGTGGTTTTTCCTGACACCACCTAATTCTGCAATTCTCTGACACCATCTGGGTGTCTAACCATTTGAGTCAGTTCTAATACTACTACAAGAGTTAGGGTAGACTCCACAGATTAAAGGTTTAATCCAAGACTGCCCCCACTTCAGATGCCAGCTATCACCATCAGGTTCGATAATTCACTAAAATGAATCACAGAACTCAGGAAAGTGCTTCACCTACAATTACCAGTTTATCATAAAGGATGCAACTAGATTTTGGGGGTGGGGAGGGGACAGGGGTAGAGCTTCGATGCCCTCTCTGCATGTTCCACCCTCCCGGCACATCAACCCGTTCACCAACCAAGAAGTTCCTTGAAACCTATCCTTACGGGGTTTCTATGAAGGTTTTCATTACGTGGGCCTAATTGATTAAATGGTTGGCCTTTGTGATTAAACTCAGTCTCCAGATCCCTCCTTTCCCCAGAGGTCAGGGGCTAGGGCTGAAATTTCCATCCTTCAATCACATGGTTGGTTTTCCCGGTGACCAGCCCCCGGAAGCTAGTCCCCTGACCCCACAGTCATCTTATTAGCATACAAAGGAAAATCCCCAAGAATTTTAGGAGCTTTATACCAGAAACCCGAGACAATTACTTCTTGTGATTATAAATAAATAAGACTTATATAAATAAGACCAATCACTTATTATACCACAGCTGTAAACTATGAACATAATAATCTAAAATTGATTTTTAAACATACACCCAACGGATGTAGTCTCCCTCAGTATATCTTCCCTTATCAAGGCATTCTTCATGTATTCCAATAAAGAGGCCATTGTTCAAACACAATTTTGGCATCTTCTTAGGTATGAGAAGAAACAGGGTGTCTTAGTGTTCCAGAACAGTTTTTGAACTGGCTGAAACATTTGGTTTCCCGAGCATGTAGGACAACGTGTCTGAGCAAAAATTGTCCTTTATTAAAAGGTAAACTCTGTTTGAGAGCTCAAGGAAATGCCATGCATGGCCGAAGCTCAGTGGTGGGACATTGACAGTGATGATAGCAGCAGTGATGATGATGGTTTATGAAGAATCAATCCTGTTCGTAGACAGTGTGACATTTGAAACAATTCTCTGTACAAATGCTTTCTCTCCCATATCTATCTCATCTTTAATTTCTAATTTTCTTGTTCTCAGCAAGGTGTCTTTATAATAATGTTATTTCTTGAAAATTTAATTTTAGAAGGTTTCTACCATCTTACCAAAATGACCCTTTGATCTCCTATTATGTTAAAAAACCTTTTTTCCTGTCATATTTAAAGTTTTATTATCTCAAAATTAGGGAGATGAAAAAGATAATCTGAAAAGATGTCCTGTGGTCTGGCAAGAGCTGCATACAAGTTGCATCCAAGCCCTTCTCACTTTCTTAAGAGTTGGGTGCTATTTCTATTAGACTGGGGAGGATAATGTCTATTATTGTTGGTCATTCATGATACTGAGTCTTAAGAAAGCCAATATCATATTTTCCTTTCTGCCTTGGAATGCATATTCTTTCCCAGTCTGAAAAAAATCCAATAAATTATTACCTGCAAAGACTCAGGTGACGTATCGAGATAGACCTATAACATAGTACAGAAACCTATTTGTGAGAATGCTGGATGAAAACAGCATTTGTTTTCCTAACCTGAAGCTTTTAAACCTTTTTTTTCCCCCATGGCTGTGGCTCTCTGTGTTTTAAAATTCTTGAAAGGAGACAGTTAAATCCACCCATATCACGAAGCCCACAGTTTTTGATAACCTGCTTACCTCTTACAAGGTTAGGCAAAAGTAACTGAGTAGTGGGAATTTAGCCTCCTCCCATTTTTTTGGTCATTAACACTTAGAACCAACGAAAAGGCAACTGACACTGTGCTGAGAGAACCAAGAAGAAATCTCGATGTAAGCGCTCAATAAAAACTCATTGGATTGAGAAGAATCATAGATACTTTGAAGATGGTATGATTTTTCTTTCAATCAAGGAAAATTATTGGAACAAAAGAACAGAAGTAATAAAATCCTTCATTATGACAGAATCTAGTTTTCATGCAGACATTTCTACAAAACATAGCATTGGCAAATACTCGAACTCTCCAATGCCTTTCACAAGTCCCCCATGACAAGCTCAAGCCCTGGCAATGAACCCCTTCGGTATTTCCTGACCTGATTAACTTTTTTCCCTTCTTCATATTATTTCATTCTTCTATCCTTTCTAGGCAGCCAGAATCATAACCATTTCTTTAATACTGCTTCTTCAAGCATAACCTACTTGAACTAATTTTTGATCCGCTTACCTGCCAAGCTGTTTCCTTCCTTTCTCTCCACAATGCCTTTCTTGATCCAGGAAAGGGAACCAAGATTCCTTGGTATCTTATCCAGGACTTGTCGGACTCAAAGCTACTTACCAAAGACATAAAACATTCTCCCATGATTATATGATTGCTAATCCTGTCTCTATTGAATGACATAAAAAGAAATTCAGTAATTTCACCTTAAGCCTAACTTTACTTGAGAAATTCCCTATGGAAGCCCTAGAAGCTTCCATAAAATTTCTAAGAGTCAAAGCTGGAGAAGGTTCCAGAGTGCCACAGAGCCCATGGGAGGAGAAGGAGTCTGAAGTCATGTGGGATTGGGAGCAGAGGCTACAGGGAGCAGGGACATTCTGTGGTTGGAACACAAGCCATGCCAGGAGGGAGCTCAGAGGCCAGTCTGGGTGGCAGGGGACAGGCAGTGCAGCAGAGTGGTTAGGAGCATGTTCTGAGGAGCCAGTCTGTCTGGGTGTAGATCCTGGCTCTGACACTAACTGAGGGAGCTTGAGCAAGTCGCTTAAAGTCTCTGGGCCTCATGGGTGTGTTCACATTATAAAGCATTATGTGGGCTCACTTTATTTATTTATTTATTTTTTTTAACGTTTATTTATTTTTGAGACAGAGAGAGACAGAACATGAGTAGGGGAGGGGCAGAGAGAGAGGGAGACATAGAATCCGAAACAGGCTCCAGGCTCTGAGCTGTCAGCACAGAGCCCGACGCGGGGCTCGAACTCACAGACCGCGAGATCATGACCTGAGCCGAAGTCGGACGCTCAACCGACTGAGCCACCCAGGCGCCCCTGTGGGCTCACTTTAAATGTCCAGGTATCAAGATTGAGTAGATACAGGTCAAGAAACATGACTAAAGAAATACTTTATCTTTTAACTCTATCATTTTATGTGAAATCCTATAAATTCTAACTTGTAAAATCTTGAACTCTCTGGGGAAGAGATGTAACTCTGACTTCCCAAAGCACATTCAGATTCTCTTAATGTTTATAACATTGATGCATTTTGGCTATGAGATAAATTTAGCATTTTCACTAAACTTTAAACTTGTGAAGTTTTCACAAAACTTTAAAGCATTCACAATAATAACTAAATTATAAAATGCCTAGGAATAAATTTAACAAAAATAGTAGAGGACGTAAGTAAAGAAAAGGATGAATTTTAGCAGTAGACAGTTTTGCAATGCCAGTCATTAAATAAACCTTCCCCCTTTCCCTGAATTGAAAAGTCAATTAATCCTGTGTTTATGACATCCTATCATCATTTCTAATTAACACTGCATGGGGATTCTCAGCCAGTGAAGTAAAGAAGAAAACAGAAAGGAATAAAGTGTGAGAAGTGAAGGAATAAAATTCTTATTATTTATAGATATAGAAAATCCAAAATAGTCTTTGGATAAACTCCTAGAATGAATAAGTGAATTTAGCAAAGTAGGTATATGCATATGGATATATATATATAACTTTTATTTCTATATAGCAGAAAAAAACTTACAAATGAAAAAATTTAAAAGCTATCATTTACAGTAGTATCAGAAAATTTACACAGAAATACAAAGGCTATGGAACAGCCAAAACCACCTAAAAAAAGAACAAAGCTAATGGAGCTACACTTCTAGTTGTCAAATCTTAACAAAAGAGTTGTAATAATAGTGTGACATGGAAGTATAGATATAGACCAGTAGAACAAAATATAGACCAGAAAGAGATCCACACATATGTGGTCCCATGGTTTACGTCAAAAATGACTTTGCAGAGCAGTGAGGAAAGAACAATCTTTCCAACAAATAGAGCTAGGTCAATTTGGTGTCCACGTTAATTGCTGTAACCTATTTGGGAAGAAATCTGGCAAGAAATGTTAAAATGTGTGGCACGTGATGGCTCCGTTGGTTGAGCGTCCAACTCTTGATTGGTCATGATCCCAGGTTCATGAGGCTGGAGGCTCCTTAAGATTTTTCTCTCTCCCCTTCTTTCCTCTGCCCTGCTCGCACTCCCTCGCTCTGTAAAAAATAAAAATAAATAAATAAAAGAACAGTTAAAATGTAAAATGTAAACACCCTTTGACTAAACCAAACCATCCTAGGGAATCAGTAGTAAGTACAGAAATAAAAGCATGTGTAAGCAATGATGTATATGAATAGACGAGCATATACAAAAACTAGAAGCAACTTCTGTGGTGGTGATTAAATAAATTAGGATGTGGCCATTCCATGCATTGTTATGTAGTCATTAAAAAGAATGTATTCAATCATGCTAGTAATGTGTAGGCTCTATTGTGTGTTCATTGTGTGCGAGGCACCATACTAAGTATTTATCTGTATAAATTCATTCCATCCTGTAACAGCAGAATGTTGTAATAACAATTGTAATTACAGTATTATTTCTATTTCATGGATGAGAAAGTTAAAATTCAAACAGATCAAATATTTTACTCAAGCTCATACAGGTGGTGTGTGGTAAGGTCTGGATTTGAACCAAAGCAGTCTGACTCCCGCACACACGCTCTTAAACGTAGTTTATTCTGCCTCTCTGAATTGATTAAAGAGGGATTCCTCTCATATGTTGGTAACTTAAAAAGCAAATAATGGAAATTTAGTTATCCTGTTTCAAAAAACAAAGGAAAGAAAAAATGGGAAAAGAAAAAACCGACATGAATTTACATTTGTTAGAGGATTTTAAACGTGTGGAAAGATGCTTCTTAAACTAGTAATACTTATCACTTCAGGATTGAGTGAGAAAGGAGGAGATTATTAATTTTTTTCACTTCCTTATTATTTTAAGTTATAGAAAAGTACTGGAATACTTTTGTCATATTTTAATCCAACAAAGTGAAGAAGAAAATAAAAGCCAGCCTCCACTTCTAGATTCACTGGGTTTTCTTAAGGATAAAAGATTCGTTTAACAATTGGACAAGAAATTAATAAAACTTGTCTTCTAATTTCTTACCAGAATTTAGGCCCACAAGGATCTAATCTGTTACGGTCATTCTACATGACACTTGCTCATTGATCTTCCAAAGTATCTACATCTGTGTAAAGTAGATCCCAGGAAACATCATTTCTGTTCCTTCCTGTTTATTCTCTCCTTCTTGCTTCTCTCTCAGTGAACTAGCCAGTGCTGTGATCATAAAAGCAGTCTTATTTTCCATCTTTTGCTCTGTTCAGGTGATTTTGGCTGCACTAGTTCTCGGCATGGTTTCCCGGTGCCTCTGGCAAGAGAGTAAGCTCCAAACGTGTTTCGCTTCACTGTGGCGGGACTGAAGCTCAAAGTGAGACAGGGACATTTGTCAACTGGACAACCTGTTAATGGAAGAAAGCATTTCATTAGGAACAGGGCTACAGTCCTACCTGTAGAATCAGACACGGTGATTATAGAAATGCAAATAGTCCATATTTCTAGAAATATCTGCTGTTTCATAGGCTAATCTATGAATCCTAATAGGATATAAAATGATATGTGTGACATTTCAGCAGTGCAGAGATGTGAAACTTTGCATTTTACCTTAGGCAAGAGTTAAACATCTTTCACATAAAATCATTATATGGAATTGGTATTTGTGTGTTTGAGAACTTTGCTTCGGCCAACAGTTTGAAACAATGCATTTCATGAACACTTTTTGCTTCTTCTCAGGTCCCATTTGCTATCTCGCTGCCATCTATATTCAATCTTGAGAGACTTTTCGATCTCGCTAACGGCTGTATCGTATCAGGAGGAAGCCTTTTCGACTGGCTGGTGTCGATTATTCCCTGAACATTCTTTACATGTTGACCTAATAAAGGATTTAAGTGATACTGTTTTTCTTGGTTTAAATACGTTTTTGGAACTGTCTTCTTAACAAGCAAAATAAAATTGTTTCTTACAGAAGCTAAATTTCCTCAAAAATTAGAGTTTTGGGTAATGTCTTAAATTGTGTCTGAATTAAATACAATGCTGTTGCTTATTAAAACAACCTTACAGAACTATTCATAGAAAATATGTTTGTAACAGGTACAACTATTCCCATGTTGATATAGCTCATGTACAGGTTGTGTTTAGATGTATCCATAGAACAAGATTGGATTAAGATAGTGGTTCTCAACTGGGGGCAATTTTGTCCCCAGGGGACATGTGACAATGTGTGAAGACATTTTTGATTGCTGTAACTGGGAGGAAGGTGCTCCGGCCTCCAGTGGGTAGAAGCTAGGGATACTGCTACCTATCCTACGAGGCCCAGAAGGGCCCCCCACGACCAGAGATCATCTGGCTCAAAATGTCAAGAGTGCCAAGAATGAGAAATTCTGGATAAAACCTCAACATGTTGTCAGTTCAACTTTGGAAGTTTGTCTATGTGGTTTGGAAAGAAATCTGTAGCAAATGAAGAACTTTCATGTTTTATACTGCTGGGAGCAATATTGTATAAAATTTTAGAGCATGGGCTATGGAATTATATATATATCATATAAATTATATAAGCTCACGTCTGTGAGTTTAAACAGTAACTTCATCACTTACCAGTTCTGCTTCTTTAGCAAAGTAACAACTTCTTTAAGCCTTTGTTTGTTTCCTCACTTGTAGAATGGGGCTATTGATAGGATTGCTGTGTGAATTAAATTAAGTGAGATGATGTAATAAGGTACTTAGCACAGTACTTGAGGTAGTACTAGTCACTGTGCTAGGAGTTCTCATTTCCCTGCCAAGGTGGAAGAGGATCATGCATTTCTGAGCCATTTTATTTAGCATCAAAGAACGCTATGCCTAAACGCTTCCTACATGCCAGCCCAGGAATAATAACAGTAAAATGAAAAAACAACGTAGGTATAACATAAATGCATTTTTCTAAAGCTAAATGGGATTAATGAATTGCCCTTTATTCTGAGATTATGAATTTTCTGCTTCCTATTGGTGTTAAATTGGCTTTTCTCTTACAAAATAGTGGTAATAGTAGCTGATAACTATTTTAAATTTTTTAATGTTCTTACTTAATAATAAAAGAAAAAAGTGGCAACTTTATACTGGTTCCTGATTTTACATGGCCGTGCAGTTCCAAAGTCCAGGAACAGCCAAGGTAGAATTGTCCTGGAATAGTACATGGAGAAAATGAATCTGAAGCAAGACTTTTAATAATAAGAATTTTGACGGTCAGAAACTTGCCGGTAGGGAGGACGCTGTAGAACAGAGGCATAACGATGAAAATGAGTATGGTTTATGTGTCAAGGACTTTTCTGCTACCTGTCTGGAGCGGACAGTCCTAATGGAAAATGAGCTAAACTCCAAGAGTGGAACTAGATTCAAGGCTTCAGGCTTGACTCAGTATCATCATAGGGTACTGTTACTGGTGAGTAAGGAGAGGAGTGGCAAATTCCTGGCACAATTTCAGTTGAGTGAGCGAAAAAGAATGAACGAATGAATGAATGAATGAATGGATGAATGAGTGATGGTCTGGCTTTCAGAGAAGATACGTACGTTTGCAGTAGACAACGGAAAGGGAAGAAACAGAGACGAAGCCACTAGGATACCAGTCTGCAGCGAAATAAAAAGGAACAAACTATTTCCCTTTCAAAGCAGGGAAGAAAATTGCCTGATGGCTATACCTTCATATGAAATAAAGTTTAGGTCTTGCAGGAAAGCCACTAAGATGTGATGGATCTTAATGTGGTTGAGGGCTTCCAAATCCTTTGTCGAGACTGGAGCTTATAAATTTCTCTCGTGAGAGAGAGAATGCTTTTAAAAGTTTTGTGTTTCTCAGAGGGAAAGTTTAATTTATGGGAAGTTTAGCCACCAGGGGCAAAAAGGCATAACAGATTAGTATGCATTTAATATAGGTGTGGAAATATAGCATGACTAGTAATCAAGGCCATTTACTTCGACCTAATATTAATTTCCCAGCAGTGTATATGCATGTCTTCCACTGCTTGTCGCTAGTAAGTTTTTACTAACTGGGTGCTTTTCATTTTTCTTTATTTTAAAAACTAATTTTTTTTAACATTTATTTATTTGTGAGACACAGAGAGAGATAGAGCACAAGAGGGGGAGGAGCAGAGAAAGCGGAGACACAGAATCCGAAGCAGGCTCGAGGCTCTGAGCTGTGAGCACAGAGCCCAATGCAGGGCTTGAACTCACAGACCGTAAGATCATGACCTGAGCTGAGGTCAGATGCTTAACCGACTGAGCCACCCAGGCGTCCCTCATTTTTCTTTATTTTAAGTATTAGTAGATATAAAGGCATGCACTGTTTTGCAGGACCCTAGAATAATGCCTGGCACATAGTAGAGGTTTATAACATTTCTGGGAAGGATGGATGGATGTGACCCAGGCAAGATGGTACTATGGGGTTCTAAAAGGAGGGGAAGCAAAGGTATCACTACCACCTCCACCATCACTACCACTACTATTATTGCCTGACCTTTCTGGAACTTTTTCTGTCCTCACAAGAATTATGACCATGATACCCATAGGATGACTCACCCCATGTTATGGATAAGGAAACAACAGCAATTTTGTGTTTTTTTTTGCCTTAATAATAATTTTATATAATAATATAAATGGATACTTATAATATATAATATATAAATATATATAATATAATAACATAACATAATAATATAATTATGTAATAATAATAATTTTGCCTTAAGACAATTAAGTAACTTGCCCAATGATCACAGTTAGAGGTAGAACCATGATTGAAATCCAGCTCTGTCTGACTAGGGAATCTGAGCTCTTTATTGCTAAACTGGCTTCCCCAGCCCTTGCACCCACTCCACTGCTCTTGGAAATTGGGAAGTCAAGGAAAAGGAAGACATAGTTGAGCCTCAAGCTAAAAGTGGAACACCTATTGTCTGCCTTAAGAGCAGATTTTTAATTTTTTTTATTTATTTTTGAGAGCAGGAGAGACAAAGCATGAGTGGAGGAGGGTCAGAGAGAGAGAGAGAGAGAGAGAGATACAGAATTTGAAGCAGGCTCCAGGCTCTGAGTTGTCAGCATAGAGCCCGACGCAGGGCTCGAACTCACAAACTGCGAGATCATGACCTGAGCTGAAGTCGGAGGCTTAACCAACTGAGCCACCCAGGCGCCCCTAGGAGCAGATTTTTATACATGACTCGCAGACCTGAACGGACGCCCCAAGAAAGCATGTCATCCATGCCAGCGTTATCCATGTTATCCATATTGGTTTCCTCTGGGGATGGCGGATCCCTCCCAACTATCACAGATAATATTTCAGCACATTTTTACTTTTTCTCCACTTTAATAACTTACAGCTGCTGTTATTCTTAGGTGTTGTTTTGACTGAGAAAAACACTGCCTAAAACTGCACCACACCCTATCGTCATAGTTGCCCCATTTTAAGCCATCATTCCAGATATTCCCTCATGTCTTCTAAAATAGGAATACTCACTAGTTAAAGCTGAAACTTTCTGTACAAGGCAGTGAAGATGGTGATGAAATGGACGGAAGTACAAACAAAAAGAAAATTCAAACCTACCTGAATGAAAGATGTGTTTATTTCCAGAAATGTCTTTCAGGCTTTTTTTTTAAAGACCAAATTATGAAATTTGCAGCTGCTTATTTTTTCATGTAACATACAGTATCTGCAAATACTTTATTGCACACACCTGCAATGTTTTCTATTTTAATTATAACAGAGAATGACAGGACGCAAACTGAAAGGGGAGAAGAAGGGAAGCAGAAAGAGAGGGGAGGGAAGCGGGGAGCGAGAGTAGGAACCAGCGCCAGCAGCTAAGTGATGGGTAATAAAACCCCAGAGCTTCCCGTATCTTTCTCCATATCAATCTCTAAGAAATTGCTTTAGAAATTGACCACCTGCCAGCTATTCAGAGGCAGTAGTCTCGGTTCACTTCATGTGTTGGCGCTTTGCTTTACACATTCCCCACCACAGCTAACTTGTTCTCCTTCACTGAATTGCAGGGGGGAAATGGCACATTTCTGGAGCATACTAGAAAGTTGGTTTTTGCCTCTATTCTGCGTCGTTCTTCCTTCTCCTTCTGGACAACATGGTATGAATCTCTCCATCCTGATTCAAATGACAGAGCGTAGGGATCTCAGAACTCCTTGGGCACTTGCTGGTACCCTGCTTGTTTGCATCTAATAGTGTCCTTTAGCACAGAGTTTTGTATTGGCGTATAACCTTATACAACAGTGCAGTCTTATAACCTTAGCTCATGGGTGTCATAAGTGTGTGAGCCCGCCCCACATTCCTTTGGGTTTCATTTAGCTTGAGACCAGACACCTCCTTGTTTGCACGATACCTTGGAATGCACAAGGTGTCCGTACAACCTGGAAACCTAGGTGAAATATATATTTTTATATATATGAAATATATATGTATATATAATGTCATCAAAGATATCTTCAATCTATGGAAAGGTAAATTTTATTAATTTAATGTTATCGGTGTGTGCACAGGATTGGACAAGCCCATAACTGTGGGTTAGGGAAGAAAACAGTGGACCAGGAAGTTCACTGTTTAACCACCTTTTCTCATTTTTGCCTACTTGAAATGTTTCTGTTATATCCCCCAAAGAAACTTCACCCATGTGCCCACAGAAACTTGTGCAAACTTGTGTTTTTCTGATTCACTGATTACAATAGCAAAAAACAACAACAAAAAAACCCCCAAATATCCCTCGGGTGGAGAATAGAAAAAAATAGTGTAGTCATACAGTAGAATATTACACAGAAGTTACAAACGCATGCACAATAGACTACCAAAGAACAGCTGTGAATGACTTAAAGAGGTATTTATCTGGATACTCTTCAAAAGTAGGTGGAGCAAAACAAAAAAATGTAGTGTTGCAGAAAACATACAGGACAACACCATTTACATAAAACTTTTTAAAACAGGTGAAATGACAGAGTCTTTATAGATGTGTATGTCCTAACAGCGTTTTCCAAGCAGGTTAATGGTCAACCCTAAATCCAGGTTTTCAGTTACCTCTTGGATGAAGGAGGGGGAATGAGATCTAGCAAGAATGCCCAAGAAGTTTCCTTTGTTCTTATAAAACTGTCTTGTTTAATCTGGCTATTTGTTACATTGGTCTCTACTTTTCTTGCATACATGAGCTATTTCATAAATTAAAAGCAAATACGTCATTTACCTACCTCATCTTTTTTTTTTTTAACGTTTATTTATTTTTGAGAGACATAGAGACAGAGTATGAGCAGGGGAAGGGCAGAGAGAGAGGGAGACACAGAATCTGAAGCAGGTTCCAGGCTCTGAGCTGTCAGCATAGAGCCCGACGTGGGGCTCGAACTCATAGACCCGCGAGATCATGACCTGAGCCGAAAGTCGGCCGCTTAACCAACTGAGCCACCCAGGCACCCCTACCTTCCTCATCTTGTAGGCCGGCATACTTTGTGTGGTTCTTGGCTCACCTATTGGTGAATATTAAATGGCAGTTGTGACTCCTGTCTCATTAGACAGCTGTAACTGAGTAGTTCACATCTGGTTCCATTATTTAGCATTTTAATGACAACTAAAACTTATTTGAAAACTACTGTCAGATTATATCTGTGCTCAGTTTTAGAAAACTCAAATCCATGAAAATATTAATTTTTAACATAAGTTAGTAGAACCTCAATATATGTTTCATTAAATTGAGGCAGATTCTCTGTGCAATTCCTGTCAACATTAAATTCCCTAGTTATACTTTAAATTATTTGATTTTCCAAAATTAGTTATATGCATAACTTCTTACATGATTGCTTGTTATGCAAAATGAGGGTCATTGTAAAATCCATCTACTATCCATAATTTCAGTGTTTTAAAAAATGTATTAAGGAAGAAGTTTCTCTTTACCAAAGGCTCATTTCATATTTTTGCTTTACGTATCAGTAGAACGTTATGAGATGCAACTTTGGCACTAAAATTTCCATAGCAACAGATATTTTTTGGTCATAAATACAGGCATGATTAAGGGGAAGGCTTTAGTGACGGCAGTTTTCTTCATAATTAATTCATTAGTTAAAATGCTGGGTTAAGAGGCGTAGGAATTTTATTACAACAAGGACATTTTCGACTGGAGCTTTGGAAACAATGCAAAATTAAATGCTATTATATTGTCTTTGGTTCTGTTTGATATGTAAGATAACATTTATGCATTTTGTATTTAATGACTTAAAATGGAACAGGTCCAAAAACCACATTCTGCCCAAGTGCAAATCACCTTGATCCCTCCTTTAAAACTGTCCACAATGTGAAAGAAAAATCAATAGATTTCTAAATGATTTGAAGACTTTCGAAGAGTTTCACAACTTTCCTAATTTAATTCTCCCCCATGAGATTCACGAGAATAACTTGAACTGATGTCTTTTCTTGTTATTACAAAAACAATTCAGAACTAATATAGACAATTCATGAAATATTAAAAGGTACAAAGTAGGAAATAAAAGTTGCCCCCAAATCCACCACTGTGAAACAATCAATGTTAACATTTAAATATATTTCCTGTAGGGTATCTCATTGTCTTCCCTAGTAGCCAGAAGAACAGTCTTGGACTGAGAAGTACTGAGATTTGAGGCAACTATCCATATTCCTTAGGTGCAGTGTAGATGCCTTTTCAGAGCATATTGGTTGGGAAAATGCCCAAATTGGAAGTGTTTAGACCTGGTGGTCTGAATGAAATGCAGTTAGAAAAATCAGGGTGTAATTAGATCCAAAGGAATTGCCCAGAGTTCTTCTTCCAAATAATAAATATATGGTAATGATCCATAGGAAGGAAAAAAATATATATCAAATCTTCATTTTGTCTTTTGGAGGCTGGCCATTTAATCTCTTTTTCTTAGATATGCTAGTATTTCCCTGAAGAACTTAGGTCATTCATTTAAGCACACACTTGTTCATTTGATAGATTTTATTCATTACTTTGTGCCTTTGATTTTTTGCCAAGAATGTCCTTTCTCACTCTTTGTATTTAGAAAATATTTTATCAAGTGTCCATTCTATGCTGGAGACTACACGTGAGGAATTCTGCTTAGTCCCTTCCTTCCAAAAAAAGCCACATCTAACGATACAGCTCATTCTAGATACAGCCCAGGCATCGCCCTACTTAGGCCTGTCTTTCCTGCTGCCCCCTGGTGCCCGCACAGACCCACTCTATTTTACCCATGCTTATTAGCATGTCTGGCCCCTGGCTTGAGGTCAGTGAGCAACGCTGGTGGATTTCAAGGAAACAAATTAATTTATTTTCCCATTTTTAATTTAGATGCTAGCAGATACTGCGTATTTCCACTTTTTTTTTTAATGGAAGCTTCTCATTAAGTTTTGATTTGCATTTCTTTGACTATAACTGAAATTGAATATTTTTTTTTTACACTTGTTATCTCTGCATCACATTTTTTCCCATTTTCGCGTCTCTTCAGGACCTGTACTCGAGTTTTTCCTTGTATGTCCATCTATTTTGTTGTTGTCGCTGTTGTTGTTGCTCCCCGAGATCTCTTGATGCCCTTTTCGTATAATTTGTGACATCGTTTTCAGGTTTTCATTTGCCTCTCACCTTTCATTTACAGTTCAGTGGTTTTTATTTTTAAAACGTGGGAGTCAAATCCTGATCACTTAGTCAGACATATTCAGGTCTGCTCAGAAAGGATGTAAGAGAGCTTACAAGTATGTGTTCAATACAAAGATAAGGAGTTGAATTAATTTCTTGGAAAAAAAAAAAGGATGGTGTTACAACCTTTACTCTCATGAGAGGTCAGCCACAGAGGCAGGTGCGCGCCCCCCTGCAGCATGAATTTACAAGTAAGTACAGCGCATTCCAAGATCAACAGTGTTGTTGAAACATGGACTATGTACTCAGAAGCACGGGTATTCCCAGCGCTCATTCCAGAGAACAGTTTTTCCTGTGGGGCCTCATCAGACTATATCCTAAATGAACTGTTTCTTCAACAGCGACCTACGGTGAAATGCAACCCATTTCATAGATCATTTCAAGGACTGTGGACCTACAAGGGGTTGTATTTTTCGGGCTTTCTTATGAGAATTTTTCATTAATTTTTTTATTTTTTTACAAAACAATATCCACATCTGTTAATCAATTTAAAACACCTTGAGAGGCATGTAGCAAGGGACAGATATTTATTGAGCTTAAAACCAATTTCAGACCAAAAAAAAAAAAACAACTCCTAAACGTGGCTTTTTTTCTTAGAGCAATTTTACTGGTTAAAAATATTTTTCAAATGCATGGGGCCGGCATGGAAAAACACACCAAAACGGCTATTTTTCAAAACTTCGTATTGATGCTTTGGATTGCTTGAAGTAAGTTGGTTTAGCAATCTTGACATTGCATTTGGAATGAACACAATATACAGCCAGCGCTGCAGTAGTTCAGGTAACCACAATATATAGTTCTGCTTGAGGTGCTGTAAGTCAAATTCTAAAGTAGAGAAAAGAAAGGATTCTGTGGGAGCTGAGGATACATGGAAATACTGTTTTAGGTGTACATTTTCTAGATTTCTGGCTGAAGGAAAGGAATTTTACTGACATGAAAATCATTTTGGTTGATTGGAGATTATATTTTTATAGGATAGTAGATTCACAGGTTTAAAAGACCCATAAAGTTTATCCAGTTCAATGCTCTGTTATAAGCTTAAATCCCCTCTAAACTGTCTCCCTCAAGAAAAAACCACACTTAATAGCAGCCCACACTTAAATAGCATCACCATACCATGGGTAGGACGGCCAGCAATGGTATCAGGCCATGCAAGTTGGAGTCCTGGCTTTCTGATTTACCACCTACATAAACTTGAGTAAGTTTCTTAACCTCTCTGCACTTTGGTTTTCTAATCTATAAATTGGGGATAGATAAAGCACTTGGAACAGTGGCTATCAGATACTGGACACTCAGTGTAGTTATCTTTTACTTTAATTGCATCTTATATTATTACATGCATCTTTAAGGAAAGTTCAATTTTGCCTAGTAAGTTCAGAGATTTTTTTTTTAAATTTTTAGTAATAAGAGGTATTCCTTTCTAGTAACTAGCAGAGTAGCTTTCATTGAACTATCATCTGGTAATAACTATTTTGAACTTAGGACTAAGAAGTGAACATAATTATAAAATCAGAATTCAAATAGCTATTTGAAGCCCTGGGGAATGGCTGGAAATATGCATAAATTTAGGGAGACATGATCCTTGAAATGAAGGAAATAAACTACATGAGACCCACATTTAAATAGCTTTTTACTTGAGAACACTCTTCATTTTGTAAAGTACAAGAGGGATAGAGCTTAATCAGGAAGAGGTGGATGGATGGGACTGAGGATTCACAGGGCAGAGCGTGGTGTTGTCAAAGCGGCTAGTGATTACGGAAGGATATTTCAGAAAATTGGGAGGCAGAGGAGGGAGCCCCAAAACCCATGCACAAATTTCCCTCAAATTGTTGACTCCCTGACAAGCTGTACTTGTGCATAATCGGACTCCAGGGAATCCAGTGGAAAGTAACAGCTGGAAGGTTAAAAGAGCTAAGTGAAGGTTTTAGTAGGTGCTCAAAGAGACAAGTTTTGGAATTCAAGTCCAGCCAAGTAAAAAGGACTTATAAATTCTTTGTACTTTTCATTGACATGCTAAGAGGGCCATGCCTTAAGAATGTGAATCCCAGGACTAAGAATGACAACTGAGACCTCAGGGCAAAAGGACAAATTCATTCTATCAAACCCCCACAAGATGAAGGTGATTTGTCAGTAGTTTAATGGTCTACTAGAACAAAACTCAATACTCTTCAGATAAAAATAATGTATCATCTACAATTGTCCACAATGTGTGGTATATAATTTAAAAATTACTATGTATACAAAGAAGCAGGAAACTGTGCCCACAATCAAAGAAAAAATAAATAGACAGATCCGTGAAAGTCCCAAAATGTTAGAAATTGCAGATGAAGACTTTAAAATAACTGTTGTGCATGTAAAGGAATTGATTAGAAAGATTGATATCATGGGAAAAGAGATGGGGAATATCAAGAAAGATATGGAAACCATGAAAAAGAACCAAGTGGAAATCCTAGAAGTAAAAACAATAATATCTGAAATAAAATATTCATTGGATGAACTTAGTAGCAGGCACCACAGAAGAAAAAATAGACCATAAAACTGTGGAATGGAAAGCATCAAAGCCAGCCTACATGTCTGGTTCACGGAAATGATCTCTGCTTTTTAAAAAAGAACTCATACCCAAGCAAGTCATATTCAAACTTGTGAAGACCAAAGATAGGAAAAAATATTAAATCATCTAGAAGTAAAAGACAGAACATAATGAGGAAAGGAATAATGATAAGAATAAAGGGTGAAACATTATCAGAAACATTAGAGGCAAAAGATAATGGACAGATCTAGAAGTCTCAATGGCTTATATTTGACTTACATTCAACCATATCATTAATTACATTAACTATAAATGGATCCACACTTCTTTTTAAAAGGCAGATATTGTGTGCATTTTAAATAGATACTGACATGCTGAAAAGCAAAGGATGGAGAAACGTATACCGTATGAACAGTGAACATAAGAGATCTGGTGTGATTATGTTAATATCAAGATAGATTGCAAGACATGGATTACTGCCAGAGGTAAAATGAAACATTTCGTAATGATAAAAGCATCAATTGATTAAGATGACATAACAACCCTGAGCATATATGCATATAATGATAATAAATATTTATTTTTCTCTCTATCTCTAGGGCACATGGGTGGCTCAGCTGGTTGAGTGACTGACTCTGGATTTCAGCTAAGGTCATGATCCCAGGTTTGTGAGACTGACCCCCACATCAGGCTCCGTGCTGAGCATGGAGCCTGCTTGAGATTCTGTCTCTTTCCCTCTGCCCCACTCCCTGCTCCCATGTGCGCGCGCGCTCTCTCTCACTCAAATAATAATAAAAATTTAAGAAAATTTTTAATTTCAAAACATCTGGTACAGTTATTCTCTTTAAGGAGAGAGTTGCCTTGATTAGGAAGATGTTTCAGTAAGTCTCTTGGAGCAGGTGGTTTCTGTGAGCCACAGATGTGGGCTGGCTTTGATGGTTCAGAAAAGCAGGTAAAAAGCCTTTACTTGAGACGAGGAAATAGAATCAGCCATCTTCCCACTTCATCCAGGACAAAGATGCTATTTGGGACATGGAATTTCATGCAAAAAGCAGGACAGCCCCAAAATTAAGACAGTCCCAGGCAAGGTGTGATGGTGTTCATCCTAGAAAGAGAGGGATTAGTTTGTTTGGGATATCGAGAATAAAAGAGTAAAGAGAGAAGAGAATGGATAGCCAAGAGATGTGGGAGGTTCTGTAGTAGTTGAAATTTTAATGATCCCTCAAGCCCTAAGTATAATTACTGAAATCACAAAATGATAGCTACGGAGTGTGCGTGTAAGCTTGGGAGACTTGTGATGAGGTAGAATGGGTGAACAATAGATAGCATATGTCATGGACATGGAATTCATGGAGCAAGGACCATGAGTCCTATGGACTGAATGTTTGTGTTCATATGTTGAAATCCTAACCCCCAATATGATGGTATTTGGAAGTAAGGTCTCTGGGATGTAATTAGATTTTGATGAGGGCCTGATGACAGAGTCCTCATGATGAGATTAATGCTCTTACAAGAAGATACCAGAGACCTAACTCTCTCTCTTTGCCCTGTGAGGATATAGCAAGAAGGCAGCCATCTTTAAACCAGGTAAAGGGCTCTCACCAGACACTGAATTGGCTGGCACCTTGATCTTGAACTTCCCAACCCCCAGAACTGTGAGAAGTAAATGCTCATTGTTTAAGCCACCCAACTTATGGTATTTTGTCACAGCAGCCTAAACTAAGATGATGAGTCTTCAGGAATTTGTAGAAATCATGACAATGACCTTGGACTGTTATAGGCTATGAAATGAGAGATTTGAATCAAGTTGGCATATATTAAGGGAAAAAAGGACGATGATTTACATCTGGAAATCACAACTGTATTTATTAAATATATTTTGGTTTTGGATAATAGAAAATCTATCCAACTAGATCAGTATATAAAGGGAGTTTATTCACTCATTAACTGAAAAGTGCAATGGTAAAGTGGGCTTCAGGTTTGATTCAGTCTGGGGCTTTCAGCCACTTCTGGGCTCTGGTTCCATTTTCTAGCAAGTATCTTAGCAACCTTCTTCCCTGCCACCTTTCATATTCAGACTGATATCACAGTTGGCATTGCAGTTCTGGGACTCATGTTCTCACACAACACCATAAGCCAGCAGACTTGCTCTGCAAAGAGCAAGATGGTAAATATTTTAGGCTGTGTGTCTCTGTTGCAACTAGTCAATTCTGCCATTGTAGTGCAAAAGCAGCCACAAATAATATGTAAACAAATGCACATGGCTGTGTTCCAACAGAAATTTAATCATTGATTTGAATTTCATACAATTTTTGTGTGTCATGAAATATTCTTCTCCTTCGGATTATTTTTTCCTCATTTGAAAATGTAAAACCATTCTTAGCTCAAAGACTGAACAAAAATAGGCAGAGGACTGTTGACCCACAGATCATAGTTTGCTGACCCTTTACATAAAAGATTGACCAGTTTTAAGCAAAAAACTCTCCTTCTTCCATGTGCTCCCTTTTCTTTTCTCCATATTCTCACTCAGGATGACCATATCTGTACCATTTGTGTGTTAAAATCTTCCAAATTTTCATCTCCAACCTGGCTGGACTGCTCCCTTATCTCCTATCTCCTATAGCTACCTGCCTGCTTGACATTTAAGGGTTTAGTAGCATTTTAAATTTAACATAATCAAAACCTGTTAAGGAACTCTGCTTCCTTAAAAATAGGCCCAGCTCGAAGCAGCTGCCAGAGGCACCTTGGCATTCCTATGGACTTGACTCAAACGACACCCGATGATTCTTCATCAGTCCTTATATTTCTAACATGCTTATGGTGAAAAGAAAGTGTTCTAATTACTCTTTTTCCTCCTTGATGGATGAATGAAACTGAGAAATGAATTTAAAATGCAACATCAGGGGCACATGGGTGGCTCAGTTGGTTGGGCGGCCGACTTCAGCTCAGGTCATGATCTCACAGTCTGTGAGTTCGAGCCCCGCGTCAGGCTCTGTGCTGATGGCTCAGAGCCTGGAACCTGCTTCAGATTCTGTGTCTCCCTCTCTCTCTGCCCTTCCCCTGCTTGCGCTCTGTCTCTATGTCTCTCAAAAATAAATAAAAACATTAAAAAAATTAAAAAAAAAATAAAATGCGACACCAGACTGAGGAATTTTTCGGCAATATCTGTCAGCTTTTGGAGATTTGGTGAGAAGAAAATGCCATGATTCAATATCTTAATTGCACAGAAGGCACTGGCTCTGACTTGGAACTTGCCCCATGTGATCGTTTGTGATGTATCCATATTCTCCAGATAATGCTTTGGAGTTTTGCTCTTGCTCTACTGGACTCTTGCAGCCAGACTCAAGGGTGTTTTAGCTCCAAGTGGGGCACTTAAATCACTTCTTTTCTATTCCTTACAGATTGTATATCTCTTCACCTTGCCCACAGTTTGTCCAACTGATTTCTTTATCAAGTTGCTTTGGCTTCTCCACTTTCTCCTATGTTTCAAAGAGTATTAATTTTCAAGATAAAAATGAATGTGCATGTGAATTTAGTCCTTCATCTATTCAATACACATTTTTTGATTATTTCTATACATGGGACATGGTTCCAGGCTCTGAAAATATAAAGATCCAGAAGCTGTGGCCCACCCTTCAGATGCTCATAGCCCATTAAGGACAACAGAAATGTAAACTTAACAACTGATGATACAACAGTGTAGGTGTTAGAATGAAACCTGAACAAAATGTGTAGGAAGAGAAGGAAGTAGCCAGTGTTCACAGAGAAAATGCAGTTACTACATCAGGAAAAGAAAGAACAAAAGAGAGAAGGAAGGCAAAAATGAGAATCCCAAACCCAAGACGTTGTTAGTTGAGCCACAAGAATGATTACTTCCAGAAAGAGGAAGAATTGAGAAGATGTATTAGGTAGATGAAATGCCTAATGAGACCATAAATGAGGAGAATTGCTTCTTATAGCATATGAGAAGATAATTTTTATCAGATAATGAAATTGTTTTCAGTCTTCAGAATGAAAATGAATCCCTTGCTAATGCAAATCATGCTAATAAAGGGAGTGAGAGAGAATGTCGGAATTACACTTGGCTAGCGGTAGGCAGAAACCAACCTAAATAGTCTAGGAAAAAAAAAAGGAAAGATAATGAAGTAATCAAAATAATTGCTTAATAGGGAATGTGAAAGATCTGCAGTGTTAAACTATAAACGTACATTTTCAAGAAAAATGAGGTGACCTTAAGGAACAGATTAGAAACCCAAACTCAATGCCAGGTAGAAGCCATGCTTTTCATTAACAAAGCCGAGGATTAATTAAATCTGGAGAAGCTTTTTGAAATCCACAAGTGTGAGTTACGTTAGAATACAATACAACTCGTATATTGTATTATAATTAATGATTAGCATGGGCTTCTTTATTAAACGTATTCTGGTGTGGTTCAGGAGACAGATGTGAAATAAAGAGGACAAAAATGTGTTATTTAAAACAAAAGTTGACTTTCGCAGCATCTGCTTTCAGAAATGGGGGGAGTCATGATTTATTTAGTGGGGAATCATATTGTTCTCTTCCACCTTCGAAATTGCCCTGAGATCCATCCCAAGCATGATGGAGGTCTCCATGCCCTCTTGCTAACTCTTTAGGGAACTAGGGAAGAGGGTGGGCAGTGGTGACTTATCAATTATTTTTCAGTGACTTCGGAATTAGATCTCTTCAGCTGTATCTTTCAGATACTGGTAGCAGAGTTTAGTGCTGCTCAAGGCGGGAACTGTGGAGAAGGTGGTCCTTTGTTTACAGAGCCTGTGAAGTATAAGTAGATGGAAGTAAATAGTAAGATGCAGTGATCTGAGTTGTTTTACAGGAAAGAGTAAAGGACAATTAATTTCTTAGGGACACCAATGGAAAGGAGAAATGAGGAAAGAAAGAGCTCTCAGGGGAAAAGGGTGAAAAGCAACAGGGAGGCATAAAGCCCTTCCCCCCACCACTCCCATTCCACACACAGATGCCTTCTGTGAGTGACAGACATCAAAGGGGAAATCAAAGAGAGGCTGCTCCATGTCTCGGGTGCACGAGGGAAGATGATTCACAAACCGAACAAACTCAGAGATGTAGGAATTCCGACTCAGGTGACATAAAAATGTAAGCCACATTCTAATCCCAGAATGTCAGAATTCTACAGAGTTTGCAGAAACCAACCTACATAGTCTGGGGTGAGAGTGTGTGGTACAGTGGAATTACAGCCTCTCGCCTTCAGAATTCTGCAGGCAGGAAGCACAAGCTACATGTTCAATTACAGCTTCAAACTCAGGGGACATAAATCCTTCCTAAAAGCTCTGCCTGCTCCTGAGGGCCCCAGATTATGATGCCAAGTGACTGCACTCTTCGATTGGTATAGGTCTGTTCCTTGCTTCTCTCTAGAACCACTACACCCTAACTCCATTGTGCAGCAGAGAACCCTCTTCTTCATTACCCCACGCTCCATCAAGAGAGAGAAGAAAAGCTATAGCACTCTCCTCTGCCCCCAAATTCCCTTTCTAAATGAACTCTCATTTGCTTATGCAAGATAGCTGGGGTGGGGGAAGTGTATGTGTTGTGTGTATGATAGGGAGGGGTGAGTAGGAACGTGGAAGGGGAAAATGGGAAGGGATGCAATGGCCTGTTTTGCCATCTCTTGGCAAGCCCTGGAACTGGGTGTCTAGAAGCTTCCTTGGCAATCTTTAGAATGTGAATCGACTTATTAACTATTGGCCACTTCTTTAGTGCTTAGGAAAATCCTGAGAATATAAGGAAAGTTCCATTCTACATCTTTTTATAAGCTTATCCTTCACAACCTCTAGAAGAAGCTTAATTAATTTTTTTTTATTTTAACTGAAACTCATTTTACTTTTTTTTTTTTAATGTCTATTAGCATGCAAGCATGTGTAGGGGAAGGGCACAGAGAGAGAGGGAGACAGAGGATCTGAAGCGGGTCCATGCTGACAGCAGAGAGTCTGATGCAGAGCTCAAACCTATGAGCCATGAGATCATGACCTGAGCCAAAGTCAGATGCTTAACTGACTGAGCCACCCAGGCATCCTGTAATTGAAATTTATTTTAAAGACAGAGAATCTTAGGTATATAAAAAAGCCCATGGATCATTTCACAGCCTTGAAAGTGTCAGTGGGAGACAGCAGGGGTTCAGTTTCTCATCTGTTCAACTCTCTTTGTTATGCCCCTTCTGAGGATCGGGAACAAGACAGATATGGCCCCTGCCTCCTTAGAGCTTACACTACTTGGAAATATTACTAATAAATATGCAATTATTATAAAGTATAATTGTGCTTTGATAAAGGAATCACAAAATAAGGATTAGGAGTCCCTAACTTAGAATGAAAGATTAACATGCTTTTGAAGACAGGCTTCCTGGAGGAATTTCCTGGACTCTTCCGCCAAACACAGATCTTATGTGCCACCTCATATTCTCTCAGCCCCCTACACTGGGCTGTGCTGCCGACAGCAGGGACCCAACACCCAGTGGTCCTGGCCTCCATCTTGGTCTCTGCCACTCAGCTATAGATTTTCACCCCCTGTGCCCTACTCAGATCTGCTGAGAGGAATGGAAGCAATGGATGACTCCAGCTTCTGTGCTCTGAATCCACTACTGAGTTGGTGCTTAGGCCCTATTTCCCCAGGTTGCTCTCTGCCAGTGACTAAGTGACAGAGGGATCTTGAGGCAGGCCCATTCCCGTAAGACACAGGACTCCTGTGTTAGGCAACTTTGGCTCTCTAGGATCCCCATCAGCCTGACTGAAACTTTCTTAGAACTTCCCTCCCTGTCTCCGTCATGCTTTGCCATCATTCTCTGCTTTTCCCACCTCTCCCCGCCTCAATTTCTGCATAGTTGTTTCACCCAATAAATATCTTGGACATTTAACCCAGTTTTGACATCTGTTTCTCAGAGGATCCAAACTAGCACATTTGGCCTAGAAATACTTGCAGGTGAGGAAAAAATACTTTTTCTTTACTTTTCTAACTTTGCTAACTGGGGCCCTGTGAAGTAGACTGACAAAAGACCGATTTGCACAAGAAAAAATAGAGTTTGTTAACACGTGTAACATGCATACATGTGGGAGAAACTCAGTGACGAGTAACTCAAAGGGGTGGTTAGAACTTGGGCTTATTATAAAGCATCTTAAACAAAGAATAATAGCTTTGTAGAGAAGAGACAAGACAAAAGAAGAGGTTTCAGGATTCCAAGGATGACAAACTATGAGACCGTAAATATATGGTAGAAAAAAACCACTGAGTATATTTTCTTTATGCAGATCCACTCAGTACTATATTTCCAACTTCTTGGCGGCATTAAACTTCCCTAGGAGAGGAGATTTCCAGCAGTATTCATTTCTTGGAAGTTTTTGCTTTTTATCAGATAAGGGAAGACCCAGAAAAACTTCTTTCTGTATTTCTTGAGTCGCAAATGCTTTCAACTCAAAACTATTCTTATTCCAAGAGGCATATCTTGGCACATAAAAATGGCATATATTGATTCCTACACACTACATCATCAGATAGGGATCTGGTGTTCTGAGAAGGTGCGGAAAGGGCCAGATGTCATGACCTACAAGAATAGTATGGTTAACCCCACTTGAGGTTTAATGGCTGTGAGGCCTGAGTCTGCACAGTGTGGCAAGTTAGAACTAAGATCTTTGCATAAAAGCTGAGATCCTCAGAAGACCAGTCCAGTGGGAAACAAAAGACAAAGGAATTGGGGCAAACATATTCCCCACCCCTCTTCCTCCCATTTTGTGGCATCGTTTCTCCATATAGCCACCTGAGAAATCTTGAATACTTAACACATCTGCTGAGCAAACTGCCATACTTCCTTAAGGCTTGTCCTGAAGTGGTGGCCAGTGTACTAACACATTTCACATTGCTTCACACCCTTTCTTGGTTCACCCAAGTTTTTCTCACGCATTTTCTCTAGGATTACGTATCCCGCTGTCTCCACAAAGCCCCAGCTCTGGTTTCTTGCTTTAGACTTTGTTGTCTAGGAAACCTGGGCTAAGGCCGGGTTTAAACTAATACTAAGTATACATATATAAGTAATAAATGTTTCTGAAGATGGAGAAGATTAGTCCAGACAGAGAGGATAGTGTATTTGGGCACCAAAAGGCAGATATGCTTTTTCTATCACATGATACTCCTGTGATATTGATTTTGCTCTTTGTAATATCTGCTTACCTCGGTTTATGATGGATTATTTTCTCCTCTCTCTCTCTTCCTTTAAATTTGGATTGTTGTTTTAAGTAAGGTATTATCAAAACTTTATCTGCATAAATCACGTGTGGCCTGGGCTAAGGTTGGGTTTTTCTAAGAGGATTTTGCCAGGAACCTCTCCCTGAGAGCAATATTTGGCAATTTCTCAGTTTGGGAGGTGCAGACCCTATATCTAGTGAAGGGCAAGGCCATGGTAACAAAATCACAGGGCACAAGTTTTAACCTAAAACACCAGGAAATTAGATAAAATCCCTCGTGCCCACTTCAGCAGCACATATGCTAGGTATAGACTTTTTTTTTCTATTCCAACATTTTATGGAGGATAAAGTCTGCATTAGTTTCCTATTGCTGCTGTAGTAAATTATTACAAACTGCCTATAATTTTGTAGGTCAGAAGTCCAAAATGTATCTCACTGAGCTAAACTCAAGGTGTCAGCAGACCCGGTCCCTTCTGGAGGCTCCAGGGGAGAATCCATTTCTTTCCCTTTTCAGGCTTCTAGAAGCAGCCCACATTCCTGGGCTGGTGGCCCCGCTTCCATTTTCAAAGCCAACAATGGCGAGTCAGGTCTTTCTCATGTTACATGGCTCTGACCTCTTCCTCTGTCTTCCTCTTCTCTTCTTGTGATGACATCGGGATCACTCAGATAATCTTGTAATAAGGCCAGTTCATTAGCAGTCTTAACTCCCCTTTGCCAGGTATGATAACAGTTATAAGGTCTTGGCATTAAGATGTGGATATTTTGGGGGAGCCATTACCTGCTGATCACATGTATTTTTTAAATCTTAGATTTATGCATGGATCTTAGTTATAACATGGCACTCTGTGCATTCCCAGGCCTCACAGTCATTAACACCATCATGTTAATAAAACCAAAACCTTCATCCAGTGAAGCTACAGTATCGACTCATACTCTCTCTACCTTGGATTTCGTTTCTTCATTTCCTTAATTGGAGATTTCTTATTCTTTCTTACAAGCTCGTGTATACTTTCAAGGAATATTTGTTACATTTAACCAGAATTTCTAGAGATATCTATAATGCTATCCAGAATTCTCAGAGCACAGGAATTTGGGGATTTTCTAGCCAACAGTATTTCCAGAAAAATAAATCTCCAATACGATCATATTCTATGAACCAGGGTATAAATAGAGGCACAAAAAGTAGATATCCAAATACTTAAAAGTTATACATTGAGTTATAATTTTTTTAACTAGAGTGTATTCTGTCATTCTGATGACAAATACACTTCTGTAACAACCTAGAAGAACAGGTTTAGTGTAGGATTCTCAAATTCTTTGGGATGCTGCACAGGAACTTGGCTGCACAAGGAGAGATGCCGCCAGCTGTGGTCTTTCTCTTTTCACCCCTGGTTCCACCCAGTGTTGTGAGAAACCATATATCCCTGCACATGGACTGGCACCCTCCTGACTGTTAAGTTCTGTCCAAACCCTTAGCAAACAGCCAACTGAGGCTTCTTGTTTCTCAGATATAAGAGTTGTGTATACAAATAGCAAGTTCTGGCCTCAAAAGGAAGAACTTGAGAAAGAGTCCTGTGAACTTTGTGGATATGGGCCGAGGTCATTCTCGGCAGGGAATTCTAGGGTTCTGGGCACCTGAGGTTAAAGGGAGGAGGTGTGGACTTCAGGTAGGCTGGTGTCTTGGCCCTCTGGGCAGGGAAATGTCCAGAATATAATCTTACTTATTCTTTTATTTTTTTTAACGTTTATTCATTTTTGAGAGAGACAGATACAAAGTGCATGGGGAAGGGGCAGAGAGAGAGGGAGACACAGAATCCAAAGCAGGCTCCATGTTCTGAGCTGTCAGCACAGAGCCCAATGCAAGGCTCAAACCCACAAACCGTGAGATCATGACCTGAGCTGAAGTCGGGCACTTAACTGATTAAGCCACCTAGATGCCCTCAGAATACAGCTTTCTAAAGCACTTTCCAGGTTAGGAGACCCTGTTGCCTGGCTCTTAGCATAGTCCTGCAGTCAGCTGACAATATTTCCACTTCTACCTGTACCGTAAGTTGTAACTGTCCTGAGTTATTTTGCCTGGACTATTGCAATAGCTTCCTAACTGGAATCTTGATCACTAGTGTCACCCTTGGACATGAAGAGTCAGAGAACCTGGTTCTAAATCTTGGCACTGCAATTTATTAGCTTATAACTTTGGCCGAGTTAGTTAACCTTTTTTGGAGCCTCGATTTGCCCAGCATGTCTGCTCCCAAATTCCTGACTCACAGAAACTATGAGGGATAATAAGTGTTTGTTGTTTTAAGCCATTATGTTCTCGAGTAATTTGTTACACAGAAATACATACCTAATATTTCACTGCTCCACCCCTGCTTCTCAAGTGATGGTACGATACCCATTATTCCAGACAGACTTTGTAAACACCTACTATAAAAACAATGGTAAAGGTCATTGATGAGAAACATTTTGAGACATTCTACTTGTTCTATTCTATTTGTTCTTCTATAATCTAAGCATGGAATTGTTTTTCAAGATCAAGGCTAAAAAAATCAATAACAAAATAAAACCATATGTTAAGTCAGGTCCCTATAGTATCAGTGCCTCTTATGATATGAATGAAGATTTTGTCACATGGGAGATGGAGACAGTGCTGTGTCCCCTGCTCCAACCCTAAGCCCATCTCACCCCACAGTACTGTGGTTACCACACTCAGTAGAAACAATCACTAAGTCACAGAGACCTTAGTCTTTCTGTTTATTTGGTAATATTGAGCATAAGGCTGATTTGATTGTTCAAATATTATATTTAATATTTGCCACAATTATGAGATTCCAGCTCCCTGGAGAACCTGGACAATGTCTAAGATCACCATGAATATAGCTGTTTCTTACAATGTAGAGAATACTGGTTTACTATATTCCTATTCTGAGTCACTAAAACCTGTTTCTAATATCCTTGCCTTTGTCGTTTATTCAGTCCTTTCCCTCATTCGTTCAGCATATATCTAAGGATCTCCTTTGTGCTAGCTCCAAGAGGAAGCATAAGCTATGTAAGACCATTTGCCCTACTCTCAAGAAATTTAAAGTCTAATAAAGAAGAAAGAGAATTTATAGTCTAACAGGGAAAAAAAAGATACTTTAGGAAGATAATCCCTTTGCATGAAAAGGGCGCATGAGTGTGTGTATGTTTGTCTGTTTATCCTCCAGTTGAGGCGGGGATGTTGCAGGGTTTTTTAAAATAGCTTTTGGTTGAAGTATAACATACATACAGAAAATTTCATGAATCCAAAGAATATAGCTCAATGTATTTATTCAAATCGAACACACTTAATAACCACGGGGGATAAAGAAACAGAATTTCACTAGCAACCTAAAAAGCCCTTTTCTGGTCAATACTGCAGCAGGAGGAAGGAAATATATCAAACAACTTTTTTTCCTATTCAATAATCTGCTTAACACTTACCTTCCTGCATCACAAGTCATCCTTGGACCATTGCTAGTCAGCTTTCAAAAATAGTTTCTCTTAGACAACTCCCCCGCCTCCCCACAAGCTGAATCCAGTGATGAAAGTCCAGGTAAGAAAGAGCAAAAATTTCCAGCTGTCAAATTAACAGCCAGAAAGCATTTTTTTCCCCCTCACAAAAGATACGTCTAGACTCATGGAAATTAGAAGAAAAAAAATCCATTAGGTCATCAGGTGAAGGATTGTTCCCTCTGATATAATTCCTAGGGTTTTTTTTTTTCTCTAGTTTAAAATGAGAGCAGCTGTTTTATTCAAAGTCAAGCTACACACATAAAACACACCTAATGTACCCTTTATCATAGGAATAGGCAGGAAGCACGCACCAAACCAATTAGATACTATAACCCCACTATGTTGCATTAAAGTCTATGGCATGTTATTAGAAACCAAGTGATATAGAGCATTCTTTAGTTTGTGTTTAGAAGGCACAGGACAGCTATCTGACCCAAAGGTGAACCTATGTGGCTACAGGAAGACAGAGCATTCTCCAACAAGGTATAGGAGTGCAGGGCTATTGTGTTCAAATCTCCTTGAGAGCTGGTATCTATCAGTAGCTACAAGAAATGCAAAAAGTCACTCTTTGGGCTGCATCCTCCTTTAATCTTTTCTAGAAGAGCCTCATCATAGTTCAAACAAGATGGCTAAAAGTAATAGTGGGTCTATAGTGGGCGAAAATCTCAAGGTGAGGTCTCTTGGATCATGTATTTGATGTCTTTTTTTTCATAGAATTAGAAAAGGCATGAATCACAGCATTCGTGTTGTACATTTCCATCAAGTTGCTGTTGTTTAGTGACTTTCTCCAAAATTAGTAGCAGAAGCCATGTTTTGTCTTATTTTTTGCAACTGCAGCGTCTACTACAGAACTTGACATGGTGAGTGTTTAATACATGTTTAGTGACTGAAGAATGGCTGTTTGGACTGAGCTAAGGAATTAGAACTTTATCCTAAAAGTGATAGAGAGCCATCTCCTGAAGCATTCAAGAGAGGAGTGAAATGATCATATTTGTTTTGCAGGAAGATCCTCTGGCAATAGTTTAGGACATATTATTTTTTTAAATGTTTATTTATTTTTGAGAAAGAGAGAGAGAAAGCTCACACTCATGAATGGATGTGGGGCAGAGAGAGAAGGAGAAAAAAATCTGAAACAGGCTCCACACTGTCAGCTCAGAGCCTGATGTGGGGCTTGATTTCATGAACTGTGAGATCATGACCTGAGCTGAAATCAAAAGTCAGATATTTAACCAACTGAGCCACCCAGGCACCCCTAGAACATATTCTATAAAGGGACAGACCTAGAGGTAAGATGAGTCATTAGGAGTTAACAGTAATATTGAACTAGGGTAGGGCATGTTAAGGCAAAAAGTAGGGACTGATTTGAAGGATATTTAGGAAGTAATATTTATATAATCTAATGATTGATAGACTGGAGAGAGAGAAGATAGGAGAGGAAGACTCTAACGATGATTCTTGGGATTCTGGATTGGGCTTATGGTTAACCAGTGAGACACAGAATGTAGTAGGTAGGAGGAGCAGGTTCGGTGTCAGAGACAGTAAGTTTACTATAGCTCCTTGGGCTGGAGGAACCTGTGGGATGTATGATTTACAGTCGACAGTGTAGAAGTGGGTTTTGAAGCTGTGAGTTTTGATGCTATTTCATAGGAAGAAAGGCGTAGCATGAAAATCCAGGGGGCAAAGTGCCAGAAGGAGACCAAGATGAAGTAGCCAGAGAGACAGGATAAAAGCTAAGAAAATAGAGTCAGAAAGAACATAGCTAGCAGAGACGTCAGAAAAGATTGGATGAGCTGAAGACTGTGACGTCATACTGGGGACATTGGAATGAATTTGTAAGGCAGCAATTGGTCAGATCTCTTTGTGTTGCAATTACTGGAAGCTCGAGTTAAATCAGCTTAAGGAATTTACTGATTCCCATTAATGAGAATGGGGGGGGGGAGGGTCCAGGCTTTAAATGATATTAACATTTTCTCTCCATTTCTCACCATAAGCCGTTATCCACACGTCCCTGTCCTTCTATCTTTTGGTCTCATTCTCTTCTACTGCGGACAGGGTCCCTGTCCATGTAGGGACACAAGACTGTAAGCAGCTCCAGGCTTACGTTTCCTCAGCCTTGTGACTCCAGAGAAAAGAAGGAACAGCTTTTCCCGCTTCAGCACATACAGCTTACTGAGAAGGACTTTGAATGGTCAGGCCAGGGTCATGGGCCCATTCCTAGGTCTGGGAGTAAATGGTCACATCACTGGAATCATATGGTTTGACAGGCGAAGAATAAATCCAAAGGAAGGAAGAAGAAGGTACTTTTTCCAGAATATGTGGGAGAAATGGAGGGCAACCAAAAACAACAGATGTCTACAATCTGTTGAATGATGATGGTGGAAGCCAGTTTGCAGTTGAAACTCAGTCAGGATTTTAGATTCAGCTCTGACAGATTGTCATAGAAAGACAAAGACAAATCCCCGACTCTTTTGAATTTGTCTCGGAGTTTGAAGAAGTAAAAATCTATTTCTTTAAAGGGCAGATTGAGTTTTTAAAACAACATAAGTTGTCATTTGGAGTAAAATTTGGTGAAAAGGGTGAATAATAGGAATACAGCACAATTGTGTAATGCAATAGTGAGATGGATTGATTTTCCTCTCCTGGACCCTAAATGATCTGCTCCTTCCCCCCTTTCTCCCCCTCCCTCTTTCTCTCTCTCCCCCTCACACTTCTCCCTCCCTCTTCCCCCCACTCCCTCTCTCTCCCTTTCTCTCTGCCTCTCCCTCCTCAATACTCCCTCTCTTTCCCTTTCTCTCTCTCCCTCACTCCTCTGCCTCCCTTTCTCTCCCTCTCTTTCTCTCCCTCTCTTCCTTTATCTCCCTCTCTCCCCCTCACATCTCTCTTTCCCTCTCCCTCCTCTCTCTCCCTCTCTGTCTCTCCCTCCTCAGTCCTCCCTCTCTCTCCCTTTCTCTCTCTCCCTCACTCCTCTGCCTCCCTCTTTCTCCTCCCTCTCTGCCTCACTCCCCCCCACTTCACTCCTCTCTGTCCAGTAGCTCTACACACACCAGCCAGATTAATGATCTGAAGCATGATTCCGATCGTGTCACTACCTTTTTCGAAATCTATCGGTGACTTCTGGCTACTCACATAAATATGTCCAAATCCTTCGGTCCAGAAGCCAAGGCTCTTTGCAGTCTCACTGAAATTAGTTATTTGTTTTCTCTTTCACCTAATGAACTGAGCTCTTGAATATTTTATGTTCCTTCTCTATGACTTTTTTTTAAGATTTTTTATTTATTTGAGGGGGGCAGGGGTAAAGAGAGGGGGAGAGAGAATCCCAAGCAGGCCCCGCACCATCAGCTTCGAGCCCGATGCGGGGCTCAGAGTCACCAACCACGATATCATGACCTGAGCTGAAATCAAGAGTCAGATGCTCAACCAACTGAGCCACCCAGGCATCCCTGGCTTTTTGTCTTTTGTGTTCTCTCTGTCCCATGTCTGTGTGTCGTTTGTGGCACTGATCAAACGTCATCGTTCCTCTGTGTTAGCCTTTCCTGGTTGTTGCACCCTAGTTGATTGCCCTCGGTGTCCTCCACCTGGGGTGTACCCGTTGTCTTCACACGATGGCAACGCCCAGACTTCTCATTTCTGTTTATCTGGCACTTACATGGTGTTAGCATTGATGTAATGTTTTTGTTATCAATAATGATGATATATTTAATACAGTTCTAGGATGTAAAATAAGCGCACAATAGCCAGACGCCTCACACAGATTGTAATCATCATTACAGTCTAGTCAGAAAAACAGGATGGTCTTTAGCTATGACTCACTGGTTTTGAGTCTTAGTTCAGCCACTTATTAGCTGGGTGTTTTTCAGCAATTTATTTAATATTTCCCTGAGCATCTATTCTCTAATTTGTGAAATGGAAATAATGACACGAGTTTCTTAACTTTATTGCGAGGATTAGAAGAGTCTTAGAAAAGATTTTTTCCATGGAAAGAGACCAAGTGCCCATCAACTGACGAATGGATAAAGAAGTTATGGTACTTATATACAATGGACTACTACGTGGCAATGAGAAAAAATGAAATCTGGCCATGTGTAGCAACATGGATGGAACTGGAGGGTATTATGTTAAGTGAAATAAGTCAGTCAGAAAAAGACAGATACCATATGTTTCCACGAATAGGTGGACTTTGTGAAACTAAGCAAAAACCAGGGGGAGGGGAAGAGGGGAAAGAAAAAAAAGACACAGAGAGGGAGGGAGATAAAACATAAGAGACTCTCAAAGACTAAGAAAAAACTGAGGGTGAGGGGGATGAGGGAGGGGGGAGAGGGGGTGATGGGCATTAAAAAGGGCACATGTTGGGATGAACACTGGGTGTTATATGTAAACCAATTTGAAAATAAACTATTATAATAAAAAAAAAAAAAAAAAAAAAAGAAAAGATTTTTTCAATGATCTGAGAGAGAGGAAAATTTCTATAAGGATGAGAAAATCAAGAGCCATAAAATATTGATATTATGACTGCTTAAAATGTAAACATTTTTAAAGTTTATTTTTATTTATTTTGAGAGAGAGAGAGAGAGTTAGAAAGGGGCAGAGGGAGGGGGTGAGAGAGAGAATATTAACCAGGCTTCTCCTGATGAGCACAGAGCTATATTTGGGTTCGATCCCACAAACCATGAGATTATGACCTGAGCCAAAATTAAGAGTTGGAAGATTAACCAACTGAGTCACCCAGGTGCCCCAACATGTAAACATTACTGGATGGCAAAATAATGCCATCACCAAAGCCAAAAGAGAGTAAACTAGAAAAAAAAGTTTGCAACACTTATGACAAGGGAATATTTTCATTCTCTTACCTATCAGTGAAGAGAGAGACCAACCCATTTAAAAAAATAAAGCCAAAATACATAAATATAGTCCACAGAAAAGGAAATGCGAATAACTTTTAAACATATAAAAAGGTGTTCAATCTCATTCACAATGAAGTAAATACAAATCAAAACTCAGTGATATACTATTTTTAGCTGAACCGAGATAATGTAAATAGGTACAACTTCTTCGAAAGTCAGTTTAGAAACAGCCAGAAAAATGTACCTCAGACTCTTCTGAGCATTTCGTCTTCTAGGAATATATATACCTACACTGTCCAATATGGTAGCCATGACCACACCTGGTTGCTGAGCACTCGAAACGTGGCTTGTATACACTGGGAGATACACGAAGTATAAAATATACACCGTATTTCAAAGACTCGGTCCAAGGAAAAACATGTAAAATGTCTCAGTGCTGAGTTTTTACTTTGATTGACAAGTTGAAGTAATTGGGATATAATGGGTTAAATATATTTTAAAAATTATTTTTTTACTTGTTTCTTTTACTTTTTAAATGTGGCTACTAGAACGTTCGAATTCATGTTAAGTCGTTCACATCATATTACTATTGAACAGTGTTAGCAAATACAGCTCTAACCGTGGGTATGAGAAAGTATGTACATGTAAAGAATATCTGGAAACATCTTTAATATTCACTGACAGAGGCTTTCTTAAATAAAATGTGATACATCCCTACAGCGAAATATTATGTGATGAGAAAAAGGAATGAGATCGATATGTACGAAGATGGAGAACTCTCTGAGACAGATTAAGTGAAAAAAAGACGACCACAGAACAGATGTATCGTAAGTTCAGTGTTCAGTGAAACCGAGTGCAGTTTTGAATGAAGAATGTACATATGTACATATGCATAGGATATTGTTGGAAAGATGCATAAGATATTACTTTTAATTATTGTCTGAAAGGGGAAAAATGTGGTTCAGTATCTGGGGTGGGAGAAAATTTATTTTTAATCTCTGCTTTTTGTACTGATGAAATGTGTTGCAATATGTATTTATTATCCTTTCAGAAACAAGAAGTATTTGCAGGTCTTCATCATTTTCGAAGAATTTCCCAAAAGGAATTTCCTAAAACCAATTATGACAGACAATGATTCGTGTTCGTTTTTAAAAACTGAAGATGGGTGACAGATACATGTGAACCATGGTGTCCTACACATAGTAGGCTTCTAGGAAATATCCATTTCTTTCCCTTCCCCACATGTAGGCTAATAGCACAGACGTAACAGCATCTTTCTATGTGTTGGGGATACCTTAATCGTTAGGTCATATTATGGCTCTAGAGATGTCAATTACTTGTCAATGAGATGAAGCTACACTGATCCTATGACATGACCTGGAAATTCGTAATTTCCCCCCAATAAATCCCAGAAACTTGCTTTCTTGCTTTTATACCCCTCTCATCAAAATGGAAGGCAGCTTGTGTAATGTATAACTTTGCAGTCAGTATAGAACTGTAGGCTGTCTGCAAATTTTATTACCATGTTAAGCGCTGAAGCAAACTTTTCCAGTTATTACATCCTCTGCACTAAAATCTTCACTCTCCTTGTCAGCCTCTTGATTCTTCAGCAGTTAAAACACTCTCTTTTATTTCTGTATCAAAAACTCCGTGTGCCTCGCTAACCTCTTTGTCTACTTCAATCACCTCCTCTCACTTTCAAGAAGTTTGTTGATTGATTGCTTCTCATGGGGTACGGCTGGCTTTCCAGCCCTTTGTCTAAATTTAAAACAACAGACCCATCCTTCAGAAAACTTACAGTGCTCAATTGCATTAGCTCATAACATATCTTTTGTTTTTTTTTTTTCTGAACAAAAGTGTCTTGATTCTGACTCCTTATTTCCATCTCTGTTGCCTCTGCTTGTGTCCAGGCTCCTTCATCTTGTCCAGAATATGTCAATTAACTCTTAACTAGTCTGCATGCTTTCAGACACCCTGCTAGCAATGCATTCTCCATTTTACTGCTGAATTCTAAGAACGGATTTTGAAAAACAGGTTCATTCATTCATTCTCCAAACATTTATTAAGTATCTCCTTTGTGTCAGGTATCATGCCAGGGACTGGGGACATAAGGACATCTTTTTCACAGGCAGGCACTGTGCTCCTGAGCTTCAGAACTAGTGCAGGGGGCCAATGAGAAGATGCATGATTTACAGTCCATTAGAGTGGACACGGGATGCTGTGGCGGCATCCGGCGGGGGGACAGTTTTGCAGTCTCTGCCATCGATCAGACTGAAAAGAGGTTGAAGGACACGTTCTAAACAGAGGCAGCAGCGAGGGCAAAGGCTGTACAAGCTGCCACAGGGTGTATCTGGTCAGTAAGGCTGAACAGGTGGCCAGGGAAAAGTTGGGGGTGTCAGCCTGGGGCAGTGGTGAGGGACCTAGGGGGCCATGCAAGGGAGTTTGGGTTTTATTCTAAGAACCTAGGTTTTAAGTAGGGCAGTCATGTGATCAGATTTGCATTCTATGAAAAGCAATGTGGTAGGAGTTTGGAGGATAGTTGGAGAGATAAAAGGCTGGAGCCAGGAACACAAATTAGGAGGAAACTCAACCACCCAGCCAAGAGTCAAGGATGCTTTAAATCAAGATAATAGCAGTTGGGATGGGGAGAACTGGACAGATTTGAGAGTTATTCATCACCAGAACAAGCTGGGTTTAGTGATGACCTATTTGGATGTTAGTGGGAAGGAGGAAAGGAAGGGGAGAAAATCAGTATTGACTTGCAAATGTCTGGTTTGAGCCCCTGGGATGCTATGAAGAGCTTTGGAAGAGGGAATGGTTTATCAGAGAGCCAGTTGTATGATTTGGTAGGGACTATAGGCATCGAATATATGGTCTGCACTCAGGCGAGAGATTTAGACCGGAGATATTCACTCTTCATCCATTTGCGCATTCAACAAACAACCCCTGAGGGCCTACTGTGCGCCAGGCAAGGTTCGAAGCCCTGGGAATACAGTTGCAAGAAAAAAGGGGTCAAAATTCCTATTTTTATGGCTCGTTCATTCCAGTAAAGAGACTAAACAAACCAAAGCAAGTAAGTGTATAATACTGTAAAATGTCAGGCAGGTATGTGCTTTGAAAACAAATTTGGATAAGAAGACAGAGCATGACGAGGTGTGGGATATTTTAGATAAGTTAGTCCAAAGAAAAGCATCTTTGAAGTGGTGAGATTTGAGCACAAATCTGATTAAAGTGCCAGAAGGAGCCACAGGAAAGTCCCAGGGAAGAGTGTGCAAAGAAGAGCCACGTGGTGGGGCAAGCAGCAGAGGGGGGACTGGGTGGGTCAGTTGGATAAGCTTCCGACTTTGGTTCAGGTCATGATCTCGGTTCCTGAGTTCAAGCCCTGCATTGGGCTCTGTGCTCACTGAGCATAGGAGAACCTGGAGCCTGCTTTGAATTCTGTGTCTCCCTCCTGCTCTGCCCCTCCCCTGCTCTCACTGTCTCTCTCTCTCTCTCAAAAATAAACAAACATTAAAAAAATTTTAAAAATTAAAAAAAAAAAAGAAAAAGAAGAGCCATGTGGGGCAGCAGGGTCCCAATGGAATGTGTGGTGGCAGTTGTGGGGAAGGGAAGGAGAGGGAAGGGATGCTGATCTCCACACAATAGGACCCTGCCAGTACCTGAAAACCTTCGATTGTTAAGTGTATGTCATCTTATTTTCCTTTGAACCAATCCTAGCTCTTTAGGCAGTATTAATGCCTTCTTCCACCAAGACTCCCAGTCTATATTATATATTATGTATTACATATTTTATATTATGTATTATATGCAATATATAATAGCATACATCAGTTTGTATCACTAATACCTGTTACCTTGGTATATTCTGAACTTCTCCAAGGTAGGGATATTGTTCCTCTTGGTGTGTGAACTAACTGGCACAATTTTCTGGGAACTTAGAGGACCCAATGTGTATTGATGGTACAGTAATAACAAACAATGTGGCTTTTTGGAATATCCCTGAAAACTACTTATAAAACATATTGTCTAGTTGCTCCGTCCTTTCTAAGTCTTGATGCCTTAAAATATGAATGGGTCAATATATTGCAGTTAATTTTATTTTCTTTTTAAATTTACTTTACTTAAAAAATCAGACATATTGGAATAAGTTAAAAAGAGGAACATAAAACCAGAGGGCTAAAAAAAAAAAAAAAGAGAGAGAGAGAGAAAGCAGTCCCTTGCCCCTATCCATCATCAATCAGCCACTTATCGCTGTCCGCGAGGCAACTTTCAATTTTTTTGCTGTCTTTTGGTTTTCATCTCTGTCTCTCTGACTAATAAGCTAATTCATGATATATATATTTTTTCAGTTTTAGGATTTACCTGTTAACTTCCCACCATAGAAGACAAGGAACCAGTTCTCATGGGACCTACTACACAGAAATGCATATTTCCCATCTCCCTATCGACTCAAGATAGCTGTGTCATGATTTTGTTTAAATTAACATTCTATGATCACTTTTTATGATTATATTAATATTACTCATCTCAGAATTATATGGTATATTATGGTTGCTATATCCATTTTTTTCTTTTCTTGCCCAACGTTTTGTTTCCCTAGTGTTAGTTTTATCTTACTGTTTGGCTGGTTGGTTGGTCTTCTAGTTTTTTATGTATTCAGTCATGAATTAAGCCCTTTAACTCCTCTCTCCCAGTTCTGTAAACCTCTTTTTAACACAATTAAGCATGTCAGATATGAGTGTGTGTGTGTGTGTGTGTGTGTGAGTTTATTTTTGACAATAGCACTCCTGGAGCCTTTCGACCTGCCGTCTGGGCTGATGGCTCTTTAAGCCCAGTGCATGGCTGTTATTCTGGGATTTTTCTTCAGTGGCATCCTGGGGATCCCTTTCCCTTTCTCAGAGTGGGTACCCAGGCTTCCTCTGTCTCCATTTGCTCCTTTGTTTTGGTGGAGTACTCCCTCGAGTAGCTTCTTCATAAAGGTGCATGAGAGGTAAATTTGTTGAGACACTGACTGAAAATGTTTGTATTCCTCTCTCATGACTGAGCGGTAATATGGCTAGATGATTTTTGGTTAGTAGTCATTTTTTGCTCAAAAATATAAATTGATTATGGGGCGCCTGTGTGGCTTTGTCAGTTAAGCAACTGACTTTGGCTCAGGTCATGATCTCATGAGTTCAAGCCCCGCATCAGGCTCCCTGCTGTCAGTGCAGACCCTGCTACACATCCTCTATCTCCCTCTCTCTCTGCCCCTCCCCTGCTCACTCTCTCTCTCAAAAATAATAAACATGTAAAATATATATAAAGGAATTGTTTCATTGTCTTACAAATTCTGGTATTACTATTAGGAACATGGAAGCCATTCTAATCCTTGAAACTTGTGTAGTAACCTTTCTTTTTTCATTTTTGGTAATGTTTACAATTGCTCCTAAGCCAATATTCTGAAATTTGACAGTTATGCCTTTTGGTATGTCTTTTAAAAAACAATTAATTTTTTAAAACTTTTTATTGTCAAATCGGTTTTCATACAACACCCAGTGCTCATCCCAACCAGTGCCCTCTTCAATGCCCGTCACCCACTCTCCCCTCCCATACCCCCCTCAACCCTCAGTTTGTTCTTAGTAGTCATAATTTTGTTTTTCTATTATAAGTCAAGGACATCACTTTATTTCTTAAGGATCGGGAGTTCTCAGTCCCTGAAATTTTTTTATTATTTAAAAAAATTTTTAATGTTTGTTTTTATTTTTGAGAGACAGAGAGAGACAGAGTATGAGTGGGTGAGGGACAGAGGGAGAGGGCGAGGGAGACACAGAATCTGCAGCAGGCTTTAGGCTCTGAGCTGACAGCACAGAGCCCGATGTGGGGCTCAAACCTACAAACCATGAGATCATGACCTGAGCCAAAATCGGATGCTTCACGGACTGAACCACCCAGGCACGTGTCCCTGAAATTTTTTTAAAATAAAATTTATTGAAGTGTAATACACAAATAATAAATTGCATATTTTAAAATAAAGCCTTCTATGAGCTTTGCCAGATGTGCTGAAAGCACCACAAACATCAAGGTAAAGAACATTTCCACTGCCACCAATTACTTTCTTGCCTCCTTTATAGTTCGTCCCTCCCTCTACCCAGGCAAGAGTTACACTGCTTTCTGTCATTATGAATTAATTTGCATTAAACCTAGATTGATAGCAGGTATAGTTCCTCTGATTTTGTCTTTTTAAAAAATTGACCTCCTAGCAATGTTTTCCATCTCATGAATGTGATATGGCTTATTTAAGTCTTTATCTCTCTCAGCAATGTTTTATAGTTTTCAATATGTAGTTATTGAATGTATTTTATTAATTTAGTAATTTATTACATTAACTTTAAGCATTTATGCTTCTGGATGCCATTGGAAATGGAATTACATTTATTTCATTTTCCAATTGTTTACTGCTAGTATTTAGAAATGCTACTCTATTTTCACATATTGATTTTACAAAGGCCTTGCTAAATTTCCTTATTGGTTCTAGGAGATTTTTAAATATATTTCTTATGATTTTCTAGTACACAATCATGTTGTCTGTAAATAGAGTTTTGCTTCTTCCTGTCCATTCTGTATGCTTTCCTTTCCTTTTCGTTCCTTTTTTTTCTTTTCATTCCTTTTTTTTCTTTTCTTTCCACTTCTTTTCTTTTCTTTCTGTCTGTCTCTCTGTCTTGTAACACCAGCTAGGGCCTCCAGAAGAATTTGAATAGTATTTGTGAGGCTGGACATCCTTGCCTTGTTCCTGATCTTAGGAGAAAGATATTCAGTCTTTTACCATTACATATGGCACTGTCTGTGGATTTTTCATAGATGTTCTTGACGCGGGTGAGGCGTTTCCTTTCCTTTTATTTTCCTGGTTTGCTGAGACTTGTTAATCATGAATAAATGCTGATTTTTTTCCAAATGCTTTGCTTCATCTATTGATATAATTATATGGGTATTCTTTATTTTGTTAACATGGTGAATTATATTAACTGATATGGGGATGTTAAACTAACTTTGCATTCGTGGAATAAACCCTACTTGGTCATGATGTATAATCCTTTTTATATGTTACTGGAATTAATTTGCAAATATATTTAATTTGCATACATGTATAATATTTTTATATATGAGGGATATGAATCTATAGTTATTTCTTATAACGCCTGAGGTTTTATATCTTTCTTATGATTTTCTAGTACACAACCACGTTTCCTTAAAAAACAAGTTTAGGAAATATTCCCTCTTCTATTTTCAGAAAGTTTGATTTAGATTGGTATTATTTCTACCTTATGGGTTTGATAGAACTCAACAGTGAAGCCATTTGATCCTGGGATTTTCTTTGTTTCCACAAAGAAACATTTCCTTAATTATGAATGCAAATTCTATAATATATATAGGACTACTCATATTAATTCTTCTTGCATCAGTTTTAATATTTGTCTTCCAAAATAGTTGTCCATTTTGTTTAAAGTTATCAAATTTATTTATTATTATAAAGTCGTTCATATTATTCCTTTACTATCCTTTGAAATATCTTTTGTTTCTGTATTGATGGCCTCTCTTTCAACTCCCATATAGGTAATTTATGTTTTCTCTTTCTCTTGATTAGTCTAGGTAAAGGTTTATTAATTCTATTAGTCATTACAAAGATTTACCTTCTGATTTCATTGAAATTTTCTACTGTTCATTTTCAATTTCATTGTTTACCATTCTAATCTTTACTTTGTGTAATTTGCTCTACTTTTTCTAGGTTCCTTGAGAGAATGCATAGATCATTGACCTTTTTCTTTCTTTTCTTTCCCTTTCTTTCTTTTTTCTTTTCTTTCTTCTTTCTTTTTGTAATATAGGAGAAATAGTTAATAATATTTGGATCTTCCATATCTTTATTTATTGTTTTTCTTATTTGGATATTCTCTCAATTAATGAAAGAATTCTGTTAAAATCTTCAATAAAGATTCTGGATATGCCCTTTTCCCCCCTTCAGCGGTGACATTTGTTCTTCATATACTTTGAGTTTCTGTAATTAGTCACACATGTATTTATAATTTATATAGCTTCTGGTTTTATTGACATTTTTATTGTTATGATATATCTCTCTTTGTGTCTAGAAATATCCCTTGTCATATCTAGAAATTTTTCATGATATCTGGTTTTGGAAAAGTACATATATTTATACAATTCATGTATTAGTGAAGTTTCTAACATTTGGCTTCTATTGCTTATACTTTAGAGATATGAGGAAACTATGCATATAGACACAAGGGTAGGAAGCAAGAATGATAGAACTGTCTCGAGACGATGTATGTTTTGATGAGGTTGTGGTACCAGCAAGGAGTGGCAGTGGAGGTTAACATTCATGCTGTGTTTTAGCTCTTCACCGTATGGCATATGGTTATATAGCACAGTCTTTGTAGACTTATGGTTCTGGGTTTAACTCCTGTTCATACAATTTCTTAACTGTGTGACTTGGGCAAGTTACTTAACCTCTCTTTCTTCATATGCACACATATAGTAGTATATGTTTCTAGAAGGATGAAATTATATATGTACTATACATACATGCATTATACCTATACGAGTATACATAATGTTTAATAAAGTATGTATTCAATAAATATCTATTGTCATGTATTTTATATTTTACATTTGTATTATATGACATGCATTATCATATTTTGTGTCATATAGTCTTAATTTTCCTTCTGTCTTCAACTTTTCAGAGATTTCATTAATTGTCTTTTCTTTCCCATTTGCCTGAATTCGCCCCGCCCCTACTCCCTTACTCTATTTTCTCATTTTCCAACTTTTTGGCCATTATCCATGCCAAAATTGGATTTAATAAACTCAAGAACGGTAAACTATACAGTGAAAGCAGTTACTGCTTGCTATCTTTCTCCATTTGACGCTCACCATCAATCTTTACGACTTGGTTAGGACTTCAATTTCTGCCCTGAAAAAACTGCACTCAGAATTTCCAAGTGATTTGCCACATGGGTACAAATAACCGGGGCTTATGTACCTAGTTCAGAAACCCACTCCTAGTTCTTTCACGCACTTGTGGTGAAGGCATAATAGTGTTTGCAGAATAAATGCCTTACATGTATTATAAGTATTCTCAGCAAAAATTGTCAGTAGAGGTAAAAAAAGAAAAAAAGGTAGCCTTGGTATTGAAAACTCAGTTCAGCTCCTCTTTTTTTCCATGCTGAGAAACATCCCTTTCAAAAGAATTCCTAACCACACGGTGTTTGATGTTCATGACCCTGCAGCATGATTAAGAAGAAAGATCAATGATTGGGAATAAAGATCATGGGTTTTGAAGTCTGAGAGCTCAGACACTTACACTTTTGGTTATTTCTTAGCTTTTCTGAGCATGCCTTCTGGTTTGTAAATTGCATGGGGTATTATCTGTTCTCCACGGTTTCCTCTTCAAGGAAGCCCTTCCAAAACCCATATCCATGTTGATTTCCCTTTCATACATCTTCCTTCGCCTGTCAGCTTTCCTTTGAAGCAACTGTCACAGTTTTACTTTTGTTTTAAGTATGTAATTATGTATTAACGTTCGCCTCCTACGGAGAACTGTAAGCTCCACGAGGCCAGGGACAAGTGTTCACCGTACCCCTGCACTCCCAGCCTAAAGCCATCCCGAGCACTGAGTCTAGCCTAGTGCCTGGCACACAGCGGTGGTCAGCGAACAAATGAACCACAAAGGTGGAGAGCGCCTTTGTGGGTGGGGCGTGGAGGGAGCCGCCCACGCCCGCAGCTCCCGCCCTGGCGCTGGGGTAGCTACCCAGAGAGGAGGCCCAGCATCGCCCCAGGCCCTGCCCCGCCACCCCTCGCCACCGATTCTGGCAGCGCCTATCCTCGTGACGCCACTTGAGGGCGGGACTTCCGGCCGCCGAAGTTTAACAGTCAGGGCGGGAGCCGGAAGCCTAGCGCGGGAGTGGGCCGCGCCGTGGCCCCTGGTGTACCGCGGCTGAGAGGTGAGGTTCCGTAGGGCCCGGTGTCAGCGGGGGTCTCCCCGCCGCGCCCCTGCACATTCCCGAACCGCGCCCGCCCGCCACGCCGGGGGCGCGTCGGAGGCCCCCGGGCTGCGCGCGCCCGGGCCGGTCCGGTGCTCCGGGACATCTGTCCTAGAGGGGCGCGGCAGCGGGTTTGGCGCGGAAGTGCCTGGGAGCCTCGGGCCGTGGTCGCGCGCCTCCGTCCGCGACCGTCTCCGGTTCGGCCTGAGAGGTGGCCCGGGCGGCTGGGGTAGGTTGGTGGCGCCTCTGAGGGGGTGTGCTGCCCCCAGAAACTTTGCCGCTTCTCCACAGGCCGTCTCCCCGCTTTTGTAAACCTCTCCAATACGACTCCAGTGCATTTTATAAGGTAACCCCAGTTGAGCAAGTTCTCCTGCAAGTAGAATGCACTTTGGGTGAATGAAAGTTGAAGAACTTTTATTTGTTTAAGCTAAGTGTTGTAGTGGATTTTTTTTTCTTCTTCATGTAGCCGCTGTCCCTGAATCCGGGGTTGGCTGCCCTTTACCGCCTTGTGTCTAGACAGCTCGCTTTGATGGGACCCTCTTTGGGAGGCTGATATAATGCCTCTCCCTTAAAGGTGCTCGGATCCCAGAAAACTTGAGGTGGGTGGGCAGATGGTCCCCTTCCCCGCTGCACTTGGAGAGAAGGAAACAGACATCAAGTGACTGCCAAAGTCACTGTCACCTAACTTTGGGACAGACCCTGGGAACCCACTTTTTCTGAACCCTGGCTTAAGTGAGCTTTCCACACTACGTCACCCCGCTCAACAGGAATGGTGTGAGGTTATAGCGAAGTCATTCTCCAGTTGTGTTTCTTGGGTTTAAGAGATTGCCTTTCCGACACTTAATTGTACCTTGAGTAGAGAACCAACACACGTTACCACATGTCAAGATGCCAAATCCAAACACTGGATGTCTACATTTCAACAGATGGCTGAAGGATTTTAGTAACACTGTATTTATTCGATGAATGAAGCATAATGAACCACATAAGTGACTTTTCTAGTTAACAAAAGTTTTAGTCTTTTTATAAACACGTTAATTTTTTTTTTTTTTTTTTTTTTTTTTTTTTTTTTTTTTTTTTTGGTCTCTTGAGTATGAAAGGGCCTGGTTAGTTATTATACCTTTAACTTGGCCTCTGAAATAGGATATACTGGACATAGATGTGATGGTTTGTTGGTGACTTGGGAGCCTGTGACATCACTAATACAGTGCTGTACTCTTAACACTGTCCACACCAGGGAGGGGTGGAGGGTATATTTCTAGGCCTCCTTCCTTTCCCTGTTCTTCCATGCATTTTTGAGGATTTTTTTTCTGACTCGTTATGCATTACTACTTGCTCTTAAAGTATCTGCCTGAAGCAGGTCCCTTGCTTTCTGTCTTTTAGAATGCTTTGGTTTGTGAAATCACTTTGTCAGAATTATGTATGAATTACATACTGTGAATAAATAATATGAGTTGGGGGTATTGTAGACCAAGTATTGGTTTAGGGACTTAGTGACAGACATCTCTTTTGGCTGTATTTGCTCATTTTGCAGTTATTTGGAAAAACTGAAGTCTCTGGATTTTGACATGCAGGGATGCTACATTTTATTACACACTTTTAAAAGATTTAGGGAGTTTTTTTTTTTTTTTTTGAGAGAAATAGTGCACACGCATATGCACAGAGGAGGGGCAGAAAGGGAGAGACAGAATCTTTAATAAATTTAGTCTTTAAAGAGACTTAAAATTTTTTTTAATGTTTATTTTTAATGAGAGATAAAAATAATAATTATTTTATAATGAGAGAGAGAGAGAGAGAGAGACCGTGCGATCGGGGGAGGTGCAGAGAGAGAGGGAGACACAGAATCTGATGCAGGCTCCGGGCTCCGCTGAGCTGTCAGCCCAGAATCCAACACAGGGCTCGAACCCACAAACTGTGAGATCATGACCTGAGCGGAAGTCAGATGTTAACCGACTGAGTCACCCAGGCGTCCCTCGAGAGAGAGAATCTTAAGCAGTTTCCACGCCCGTCGCAGAGCCCACCTTGGGATCCAGTATCAAGACCATGAGATTATGACCTGAGCTGAAATCAAGAGCAGGGCGCTTAACCAATTGAGCCACCCAAGCACCCCAGTTTAGGAAGTTCTGTCCAGCAGTTATTTATTGAGTACGTACTGTGTCAGAAACATTTCAAGACTGATAGTAAAGAAGACAAAATCCATTTTCAGGATCTCTGTTCAAGTCGGGAGAGGCAGACATTATCGTGAGAACAAATAAGAGTTGCCAACAGCAGAAAATGCCATGAAAAAAAATGAAACTGCATAATGGGCAACCGGTATGGGGCTGCTTCAGCCATGGTGGCCAGGGGAGGCCTTTCTGAGGAGGCATTTGAGCTCAGGCTTGAGGGAGATGAAGGAGATGGCCATGGGAAAACTGGGGAAGGAGCGTTCCAGGGAGAGGGGCCAGCAAATGGAAAGACTGAGGCAAGAAAGGAGGCCAGGGAGTTTGGTAGCCCTGGGGAAGAGAGATAGGAGTGTTACACCAGGGCCAGGTCCCATTAGGCGTGTCAGGGGGTTGGATTTCCTTTTAACTGCTATGGAGAACCATTGGAAGGGTCAACCGAGAGCATGTGATTTTAGAAGGATCCGTCCAGCTGCTTGGTGGTGAGCACCCAGTCTGGAACAAGTGGACAGGTAGAGCCACTGGGTTTAGAGTAGATCCTTCATTTTAACATTTTTTTTTTTAACCTATCCTTAATTGTTTTTTAAGCATATTGTTTTAAAACTATTTGTAGGTGCAGTCATGCAGGAAAACCTCAGATTTGCTTCATCTGGAGATGATGTTAAAATATGGGATGCTCCGTCTCTGACATTGGTGGATAAATTCAACCCACACACGTCACCACACGGAATCAGCTCAGTGTGTTGGAGCAGCAATAGTATCCTTAAAAAACAACAACAAAAAACACTTTTTGTTAGGATAAATAACCAGTATCAATGAAACTTTTGCATGTGATCAATAATAAATATATTTTGCATAGCTCTGAAAGCTAGATAGATAAAGTGAAATAGTTTAATAGTACATCATATAAATGTGTGTGTGTGTGTGTGTGTGTGTGTGTATATATGCTACTAGATCCAGACCATAGAATTAGTTTTCTTATCAACAGTTTGTCATTGAACCCAAATGGAATAAGGTAGGTGATGGTGGGAAAACTTCCGAAAGGTTTGGAACGAGTCTTTGCATCTACATTTGGGTACTTCTGGATCTAGTCTGCAAATTAAAGACAGAACTCAAAGACAGAAGCAAAATTAAATTTAAAATAAAAATTAAAATTTTCCAACAACCTCAGCTTGCTGATAATGCTTTTATATTTCTCTTCTCTTCCGTCTATGATGAAAATAGCTTGATTTCTCAGAGAAATTGTCTAGATTGAATTTTCCTAAGTTTTTCTGTGTTTCCGATTTACTCCCTCCCTGTCTTCGTAAGCTCCTAAATGTAGATAAAATAAATGAGGGAATGAAGCTTAGAAATCAGAATTTCTCAACCCTGCACTTTTGCCATTTTGGGCTAGATAATTCTTTGTTTTGGGGGCTTTTGTGTGCACTGTAGGATGTTTAGAAGCCTTCCTGGCCTTTACCCACCAGATGCCAGTACCCCTCAGTAGAACCACGCTGTAAACGAAGTGCTATGAACTTGTTCTGTAAACTTGGGATGCTGGAAATTATCATTCTTTTGTGTTACTCTTACATTATAGACTGTTTCTTAAACAACGAATTAAGTTTTAACATATGTCTGATCTTATCAATATTAAAGTATTCATATTCTGTTTCCTGATGAAAGTAAAAATATCAGAACTTTAAAATATGACTGATTTATGAACAAAAACAAGTTTTCGTGCCCAACCTAATTATTCTGAAAAAATGAATTTTTTACTGAATTAAATTTACCTCTTTATCATTCCTTGATTTTGCACTAAAGTAGGAAAATAAATGACTTTGATGCTCTGTTAATCAAACTCATGTCAAAGGAAGTCATTTTTGAAGGCTCTCCAGATGTGTAATGGGGGGGATGTTTTAAAGAGTGACAAATATGTGAGGCTACGTCTGTTATTAGGTTTTTATTATGTATGGAGCTTAATTTCCCTGTTATTTACTGTATAAGAGAAAAGTAGCAATTCTTGAGAAGATTTAATATTTTGGGTTTATTTTTATTCCAAGGAGTTTTATTAGGAGTTGGCATCTGCTCATAAACCACTTAATGTTCTCAACAAAACAGATGTGGTTGTGAGGTAGTGTGGTATGACTTTTGGAACCTGGTCTTATTTCTGTGCAGTTTTCTTGTATAGGTAGATACGTACGGGAAACTTTTGTATATAGTCTTATTTCTAATGAGGCTTTGATCTTGTCCCTGGAGGTTAGTTCCTGAAGAGCGGGTAGGAACTTCCCAGGCTCAGCTACTTGGGGTCCACTTGCATGGATTCCAGGAACAGGAGTAAGGGTGAGGTGCCAGGGAAATTAGTTTTTCGGCCCTCTTAGGTAATGTTCCTCACCTTCTCATGAATTCAAAAGCTACAAGAGAAATAAAAGGAGTAAGTAGATTACCCTTTTGTATTATCTTTGTTCAGTCCTTTCTTTTCTGCATTCTAAGAAAAAGTAGCAGTAAGTAGAGGATGAAGCCAAGGAAAGGGAAATGGTTTGTTTCTCTCAGTGCTGTAATATCTAGGTAGGAATGATTTTTTTGAATCGTGTATCATAATAAAATCACAATCCATGGTCTATTTATGAAATATATGAATGTTATGCAAACCATCCAAAAATAATGCAGTTAAGACTTTGCTTGTTAAAAAGCATAGATTTAAACTTCTGATATTTTAACTTGTTATGACTCTCAAAATTAGACTCCTGTTCTTGAGTATATTGCATTTAATCCATTTTAATTTAAAAAGACTTAATTTACATCATTTTGTGTTTACTGATTGTTCTGCGTATAATTTCTATAAAATAAGATAATATAATTTTAAATTAAGTTAAATTTACTTAAAATTTAATTTTCTATTATTAAATTATTTTAAAATTTAACTCTTCCATGGCATAAATAGTTGCATTTAACCACATTTATTTATATTTGCTATATTTACTGTTATATTTATTGTTAATATATTTAGGTTTGAAACATTCTCTCATAAAAATTCCAGTTCTAAGAATATATCAGGCTTTATATTTTTAGTGGATGAACAGAAGACGGATGTGGGTGTTTGCTTCCTAGATTAAATTGGTACCAAGCACTGTGTTAATAATAAATAACTATCTTGAATGGTGTGTATAGATGAAAAGGCTGATTGATATTTGCTGATGTTGCTTTTATCATGATCTCATTCTTGAAGGATAAAATTAGACCTTCTGGCCTATTCTTTGAAAATGGAGTAGTATTTCACTTGGATAAAATAGCTTTTAAGTAATAGCAAAGCCAGAAAGGATAGCTCTTCCCTGTGGTAGTAGTAAAGAGAATTAGCCTTAGTAATTAGTAACCTGAGCCATTTTTGAAAGTGGGTGTATAAGCTATATTACTTGCTTGTCTTAGGTTAGTGCACTTGCTTTTGTCAAAATAATTCTTGCAAAAATAGTCTAGTTTGGGAGATGCTCATGGATCGTTCGATGCTCCATAACTCTTCATTTAGATAACTTTCTAGTGACAGCCTCTTCCAGTGGTGACAAAATTGTTGTTTCAAGTTGCAAATGTAAACCTGTTCCACTTTTAGAGCTTGGTGAAGGGGTAAGTGATTTTTTTTTTAAAAAAAAAAACTTTTGTTAAAAATCTTGATTTTACTTGGATGGTTACTGCTTCTTATGGTGCTTGCAACTGCATATAAAGGTGTTTAAAAGTATTATTCTTAACTTAAGCTCAAAATAATATAACGGTTGAGATAGTAGGTACCGAAACCTCTTTAGGTAAAATAATAGCAGATCCAAGGGGAGCAATCAAGGACTTAGATGTTTTCAACTTGAAAAACACTTGGTTTTGCCATCTCTCTGTGGGAGATTTATTGCTATTGCTGCCCTTTTTTTTTTTAAAGCCCAACCCCTAGCTAGATCACCAGGTGGATTTGACCATAAAAGTCCAGTGATGTGTGCCTGTCTTTACTGACATTGAATTCAAGACCATCAGCTAAAGACCCCTATGTGAAGGTAGTTTCTGCTATAGCTTCTGTCCTTCTGGGACTGAGGGGCCTGCCTGAGCCTCAGAACAGAATGGCTTTGTCAAACTGAGCTTTGGTCCCGGTGCATTTAAGTGAAGTTCTCATTGCGTATTGTTTCTTGTTTTAGAGATGAATCCCACTGATTCAGGATAATGATGGCGTCTTCATCGTTAGTCACACACACTCCTTGAAAGCTTTTCTTTTTTTTAAATAAGGTTTAAATAAAAAGGTGCAAGTAGTTGGTAGCTTGTTCTTAATTTAAATTTCAAAATTTGCATAGCAAGCCGCAAACCATTATGAATTGTCACAATTTTACATACTGGAATAGGTAACGTAGCCCCATACAAAGAACACAGGAGAACAATGGAATATGAGCTCATCGAACTTAAAAAGGACTTTAGGTTTCTATCCATTCTTTTTTTGGGACTGACCCAGGCGTCAATTCTAGCCCACAGGTGTGGGAGGCTGGGGCAGAGAATGTCTGCTAAGGGTAGATATGAAATTTGAGACACACTGCCTGTTCAAACTCAATTAAGTAAAATTGAGGCAGAGAGCATCCCTGGTCAATAAAGGGCAACTGTGCTCTTCAAGAGCAGGCAGAACATCTTAGTCATATTTGGATCTTTAGATACTATCAAAGGTGCTAACAGGCAATTGTCGAGTTGAATGTCTACATCAAAACAATTTCAGATTCCTCTTCCACCACAGTGTATATTGTACTACTTCTATGCATTATGCCTTAAAACAGTTTGGGAACTGTGTTGTTGTAGTTGTTGTTCAAGTATGAAAATAACAGATGGTATTCACAAACGTAACACAGTTGTAAGGATTTTTGTGAATATCACATATTAGTTGCTCTAGTTAGTTCTCTTTCCTACAGTTAAGAAATGACATCAGAATACAGGTGGATGGAAGGTGAGGTTGTTTCTTATAATTTGAATCTGCTTTAATTTAATTTGCTTATGAGACTATTTTGCAAATATTGGTTCCTTCACATTTATTAGTAATTTCTTATAACATATTAGTGTGCCGGTAACCTTTGCTTTGTAGGACCCAAGTCCTGTTGCTTATGTGCCATTTGAGATATTAGACCATTAGTACTTGGGAAAATCAGATTCTGTCCTACTTACTTTAACATAATTTTTAGAACAGAACTTTAAGTTTATATTTATTTTCTTTGATTTTATTTTATCTCATTGGAGTAGGCAAATTGGTATTAATAGTATTATGATAAATATGATAGGCTACTGTATAATATAGACATTTGAGCAGCTTTTATTTTAGATTTTAAAAACTTCACCCATTGCTTGTGTCTTAGGGTGCAGGATTCCTGTAATCACACAATTTTCATTAATTATTTAAGTACATTAGCTACATTAATAATATATCAACATAAAGATCTTCTATCATCAGGGTAAGCCAGTTAAAAACATAGGTTTTGTTCTGAGTCCTTCATGTGAATTGTTTTTGATGATTAAAATCCTAATACATTGATCTTTGATGGACACCATTCTTATGTATTTTCTTTAATGGTTGTTTGGAAAGCTCTTAGCAAACTGTCCTGATTTGTGGTGATAACCAAATTCTAAATCTTACTAGTCTGTTTAGACCAAAGTCAGTTCCTAGAATGGTGTCTATAAAGGAATTATAGCAACTATGCTGAAACACCGATGTAATGTGCTCCTGATATTTTTGTATATGTTAGTAATTTTGACTCTTGGTCAGAAATTTCAGAGCTGGAAGAAACCTTGGGGGAGGGGAAAGGTGGGTATCTGCACCCTTTTAAGAATCCAGTGCCCTCGAAGGGAATTAAAAAGTATACTTCATTGTGATGAGCACTAGGTAATGGGTAGCATTGTTCAATTTCTATACTGTACACCGGGAACTAATATAACACTCTATGTTAATTATACTGGAATTAAAATTAAAAAAAAAAAAAGAAATGCTCTTTTGAGCATGGGTGTTTTTCAGGTACATGGACTCTCAAGGTAAGAACGATCGATCTTGTCCTCATTTCTCACTTCTCAGATGAAGAAACGTAGGCTTGGAAAGGTGAGAGGACTTGCATAAACCTACATAGCTTGCCATTGAACTTTTAACTAAGTAATAAAATGTCCCCCTTGGAATTCATTTCTTTATTTTTTTTTCCCCAAGGCATGCAGCTAGAGGTGAGAACAATTAATGTTACTGTGAAGTGTATCTGAGGGTTAAAAAGGAAAAATAACATGCAACATTGTGTTTTACTGGTAGCATAGTTACTGATGGCACTCCCAGATAGATGACGCCCATAGATACTCATAATGAAAGAAACTTGGTAACCTCTGTATTTTTAGCTATTTATGCCATAAATATTTACTGGGCATGGAAATGGGCTTCGTGCTAATGAAACTGACATTCTAGGGGGAGGCAGACAATAAACTACCGAACAATACCCAGATAGTGGTAAGTTGTTACACAGAGAACTAAAATAAGAAATTGAGATAGCAGGTTACATTAGGAAGCCAACGTAGGTCTCCTAAAGAGGTGGCATTGAAGTTGCTGTCTGTTGACTAGAAGTCATTCAGCCAAGGTTTGGGGAACTTAGCTTTATAGGCAGGAATAGTTGTGTAGAAGCCTCGAAGCCAATACAGGCCTGTTGTCTTTAAGTAATAGGAGAATATAAGTGTGGCTGGAGTATTAGTGGGTGAGGAGGGAAAAGGTAAGATGAGGTAGAAAGGGGTCAGAGGACTAGGACTTTGAAAGCCAAGTTAATGAGTTCGGAATTTATTCTAAGTCTGATTGGAAGCTGTCAAAGATTTTTAAATGGCAGAGTCGTGATCTGATTTCCAGTTTTTAAAGGTGTCCTACTCGTGGAGCATAGAATGTAGGAGAGTAGGGTTGGAAGTGGGACAGCCCGTTAGGAGGCTGCTACTGTTCTGCGGGGTTCAATTAGTGTGCTGGTGGCAGTGGTAGATAAAGAGGGGGTTTAAACCTGTGAGGTTTATGTTAGTGTTGGAGTTTAAAGAACTTCCTTTAGATGACAGGGAAGGAGCAAAGGAATCAAAGGTAATTCTGGACTTTTATCCTGAGAAACTTAGTGGACGGTGTCTTCACAGACCTGAGGAAGAGGGTAGAGTCAGGTTCTGATGACCTGATGTTTAAGACGTGGGCTCCTTAGGGGGAGACTTTGTTGTCAGACTTTGAGCATGTATCTTGACCTCTTTATAAACTTTCCCCATCTGTAAAATGAGGGGTCTGTATGTTCTTTAAAGTTTCTTCTAGGTTAAGTGTTTTATGAACTGTGGGTTGATCCTAATTTGGTATACTCCGTGGAAGTGCAAGAGTAGATTTTACTGAGGGGAAACATTAAGGGCAAGTAAGCCATGATGGGAGGCCAGGACCTGCTGATGTCCCCACGCTCCCTCTGTCCCTCTGTTCTATGGAAGAGGACACAACTCCGGTTGATTTCCTTGAAGCCCTTTGAACTCCTTATAAGCTGTTGGATGCATGTGGATGAGAGGTGAATCTTTAGGAGAAGTCTTAGCTTGTTTATCACATTTAAGTCAACAAATGTTTATCATATTTAATTCGACAAATGTTTATAAAGTTCTTACTAAGTGTTGGATGGGACTTGAAAGTCAGCTCTGGGTTCCGTTAAATTAAGGTAACTTTTTTGTCTTTAATAGCAAAAGCAGACATGTGTCAGTTTAAATTCCACATCTATGTATCTCGTAAGCGGAGGCCTAAATAACACTGTTAATATTTGGGATTTAAAATCAAAAAGAGTTCATCGATCTCTTAAGGTAAGCAACTTGTTTTTTAAAAATCCTTCTAGTGATAAGTATCTTATGATGTTTAAGGAATTACCAAACCTTTAATTTTGAGCTTTTATAGTCAAAATAAGATGCTTCAGAATTGAAGTAAGATTTGTTACGGAAAATAAAGATGTTGTTTAGTCAGAAAAAAAATTTTTTTGGTATATTTTTGTCTCCATATGTAACCAATGCATATTATTGGTGTTTAAAACTTTTCCCTTAGTTTTCACTCCATCTACTCTTTTTTGAGTGAACTACTTCCTTCATTTTTTCTAAAGTATGAGTTGTCATCAGACAGAGATATTTTTTTAAATCTCTGAAAAAAAACGAGAGTGGCTTTGGGATGGCAGTAATTGGTCTAATAATCAGAGTTGAGATTTAGCTTCTTAGTTCTACCATATATGATTGCTGCTGTTTGTGTTATTTTTCTTGGTATGTATTTTCATCTTGATAATGGAATATTTTCTAAAATAATTTACTATTTGTAATTAATGTTTCTTTAAATGGTTAGCTTTTTGCAGTTTCACAAAATAAAAATATCACATGAAAGCGTCTGGGTTATGATTATTTTGGAATTCTACTTTTCACTGTTGTGTACTTTTAATATTTGGAAACTCATCTTTAAAGTTATTTTTAATTTCTATATGTTTTTAAAAAACTTTTAATATGAAAAATTCACATGCACACGCACACACCTTCATCATCAGACTTGGATGATGATCAGCTCATGGTCAATATTATTTCTTCTGTGCCCTTCTCGCTAATCAGATTATTGTATAATCTCAACCTCAGATAATTTTGAAGCAAATACTGGACATTATATCATTTGTTAATCAAATGTCATTGAGTTAATTCTTACTAGGGAAGTTGTATATAGAAGTATGATTTTCTCTTAGAATAATTGAAATATAATCTTGTAATTGCTGTTTAAAATATTATCTTTAGAAGTTCATTATTTTAGATATTAGCTAAACTTTGAAAAGAATTAAGGAAAATTCAAAAGTTGCCAAAATGAGAATAATTAACTTTTATTGCGTTCTTTGATATGCCAGCCACTGTGCTTAATATACGTTTATTCTTTGTGTCTCAATAATTCTGCAAAACAGGTAGTACTGTTCCTGTGTATCTGTGGAGGAGCTCCGGCTCAGAGAGGTTACTAGTAATGACAAAGATGAGATGCAAACTCAGATATTATCCATTGTTTAATCTTGTAAATTATGACATAATTGAGTTAAAACTGTTTAGAGGGGATATACCTACTATGAACAGAGAATATTCTACAGAATTGAGAAGAGATTAGAAGTCTGTGGCCAGTTTTGTCACATATTCTAACTCCTTTTAGGAGCATCGCTTACACCTCTGTCTCCTACTGCATGACAAAATTCTACGTGTTTTTCCTTCCTCAGTTTTCGCAATTACTCCAGATAGTTTTATCTCTTCTCATTGTTTGCGGCTCTTAGGGTACTTCATTTTTTCATTCAGTCAGTTAACAAGTATTTGACTAACTGTGATAGTGGGGAATCTAATCTTTCACCTTGGGCTCTCTTCTCTGTGGTGCTCTCCCTGATAACACAATTTTTAGCACTTGGTATGTGCTTGCTGAAGATTGTCAGAATGACTTATTTTCCGCAGTTAAAATAAGGAAGACCCCTGTCTTTTTTTTTTTTTTCTTTTTTTTTTTAATATTTTTTAATGTTTATTTATTTTGCAGAGAGAGAGAGAGAGAGACAGAGTGCAAATGGAGGAGGGGCAGAGAGAGAGGGAGACACAGAATCCAAAGCAGGCTCCAGGCTCTGAGCTGTCAGCACAGAGCCTGATGCGGGGCTCGAACTCACAAACCAGGAGATCATGACCTGAGCCGAAGTCAGACGCTTAACCGACTGAGCCACCCAGGCGCCCCTTAAAGTTGTAGAAATTGTATTGGACCCTGTGTTCTTAATTTTCCAGATAGGAACAATGCACTAAATGTCCGCTCTCTTTTTTTCTTCTCATCAGGCATTTTTCCCCCCTTGGGATAGCAATTTTTTTTTTTTTTTTGATTTAGGAAAGGAATAAAATGTGAAGATATCTCCAGACATGCTTGCGGGACCATTTGAAAAAGTTGGATTATAAGTGGAACATTATAGCTTTTCTTGATATTATGTTAATCTAATTATTAGATACAAAAGAGTTTGTTTATATTATTAATATAAATAGCAAACTCTTAAAAACTATACTCCTAACCCTTATCACTTTTCTATGTGCCTACTAGTTATCTCTAATTTGACTTCATAAAAATAGTGTTTGTGAACTCAGTGTGTTTAAAACCAGTTTTATTTCCTCAAAGTGGATTCCCCTTTGGACTTTGGAGACAGCCTAGTATACCTGTAAGAAAACAGGCTTTGGGGTTTGACCCGGAATTGAATCCCGGATCTGCCACTTAGTAGTTATGTGAGCTTGTACAGATTTCTTAACCTTTCTGTGCCTCATGTAGTTAAATCATCCATAAAATAAAAGAAGCGACCTTGCCTCCTAGGATTCTTCTAAGGATTAATAATAATTCATAAAGTTCCCAGCATTAGTAGGTATTCAGCAAATGGAAACAGCTGCGGTTGTTCGTCAACCATGCCTTCCTTACTCCTTCTGGCTATGGGGCTTTTGTTTTTGGTGTCTTGCATTTTGCATGTCTGTTTTTTTTCCCCTTTCCCTGCTTATGGTTTATTTTTTCTTTAAGGTCAGACTCAAGCTTTATGTCTTCCACAAAGCATCCTCTGTCAACTCAGGTCACAGTGATGCCTTTTTCTCTTTCCTAGGACACTTTGCCTCTACTACTCACTTAGCATTCCTTCTGCCATTTTCATGTTAATTTAAATGTCCTGTCTTCTTGCTTGAACAGTGATTCTCAAGGGCAGGGACTCTCAACAATAGTCAACTTGCTGTAAATGTTATTTGTCAGTGGAAGGGAGACATAACGCTATCTAGAAAATTGCCTTCCCTTTTAAAAGTCTCATGTTTTAGAGTGCATGATCATTATTACAGTTAGAAAAACTAAGTTTCTGTTCCTTGAGAAGGCTTGATGTTGATCAGATAATGTCCTACTCATTTGAGTAATTTTTTTAGGTTATTTGAGGAAAATGTTAAAGCAAATGTTAGATTCACAAATGCATACTGTTTTATAAAAAAAATTAAATTAATGAGAACAAGCTGTGCGGTGGGAAGGTTATGTGGCAGCGTACTTAACTTTCATTTCTTTTTTCAGGATCATAAGGATGAAGTAACTTGCGTTACATATAATTGGAATGATTGCTACATTGCTTCTGGATCTCTCAGTGGTGAAATTATTTTGCACAGTGTAACCACTAATTTATCTAGTACTCCTTTTGGCCATGGTAGTAACCAGGTACAGTATGGGTTTATTCAAAACAGAGTTGACAAGATAGATTTTGAATTATATTACATAAGACCATGAATTTTCAGTTAAAAATTTTTTTCCGTGTTTTATTTATTTTCGAGAGAGAGAGAGCATGAGCAGGGGAGAGGCGGGGGCAGGGGGGTGGGGGTGGGTGGGTCAGAGGATCCGAAGCTGGCTCTGTACTGACAACAGTGAACCCAATGCAGGGACTCAAACTCACGATATGACCTGAGCCAAAGTTGGACAATCAGCCATCTGAGCCACCCAGGTCCCCTGAATTTTAAGTTTTTAAAATTAAGATTTTAAATTGTATTTAGCTTGCTTGAAAAACTTAAAGCTAATATTTTTAATGGTGTTGTTTAAAAATGTTCAAATAACAAGGTGATTCACACTAGATTATGTCGCTTGTGTGTGTTCAGTTATGCCATTGAATAGTCACATGCTCCTAGAATAAAACTATATATAACAAAACAAGCAGTTGTTGGTAGGTCAAATCCAAAACATGGATATAAATCTTTCTATGACATCACAGTTACAGAAGCATTTCATATTTCAAATTGTATTAACTGTAAGACCAAGACTTCTGTTCATAAATACTGTTTGATGGACATGGATAATTGAGTGTGTTTAGGCACAGGGTAAATTGAGCTTTGTATTTCGTGTTAAGTATTTGATAGTTAAAGCACCAAAACTTATTTAGGTATTTTAGGTTAGTACAGGAGTATTTAGGGAAACTTTATGAAGGAAAATTAATCAATTAAAATATTTTTCTTTATAAAAATTAGTCTGTAAAATTCGTAAAAGAATAAATACAGTTACTCAAAAAATCTAACTCTTGGCTAATCTTCCATGAAATTATCTACAGAAATTTCTAGTGAGGTGCAATCTCTTTTAATCCTTACTTTTTATTTTAATCACTTCAACTCTATTATTAGAAAAAATATGGGAGCTCTTCACTTTTATAAAGCGGTTTTTGAAATCGTTATTTGAATAATATATATTTAGTGTTTAAAGAAAATTTAATGGATATTAAAAATACAGAAAAAAGTCTTTCTCAAGTTGCTTTATTGGGGAATAAAAGAGATAAACATATAGGTGAGATTATAGCTGATTGATATAAGATAATCTTATGGTGATTCAGAACAGTGAGAGAAAATTATCTGGGAATAAAATAGTGAAAATTGAAGGAGAGAAGGTTTCAGCTGTGTCTAATGCTTAAATAATTTTTATTTCGTTTTGTTTTTACCACACTATAAACTGACTGCTAATTACTTGATTCTAATTTATCTTAGGGTTAGCTCTGTGCATTTCCATGTTATAGCTGGAACCATGTCTTGTTTCTTTGTCCTCCACCATTACCCAACTTTGTACTTCACATGGATAAGATCCTCGAATAAGTATGTGAATGGATTTACAGACAACAAAGATTTTAATAGGCTAATATAGAACTTTGGGAAAAGAATATTTTATATGGAGGAAATCACATGAACAAAAACAAATACTAAGGAAGGCACATTGGTTCTTGTACAGGGCCAGTGTGAGAAGATACTGGAAAGGGAAGTATAGAATAATGTTGATGTGGAACTTTGAATGCCAGATCAAAGATTCGGCTTTTATTCTGGAAGGCATTTAAGTTGCTAATCAAAGTTTTTGATTAGTTGAATGTCAGAATCCTAGAAACCTTGAACTGAAAGAAAGCCTTTAGAGGTAATTTCACTTTCTGCCTTTTATGGATGTGGATGCGTGATTTGCCACAGAGAATGTGTTAATATTGTCATAAAAGCAGGAAGTAGTATGTTGTTATTGTGATTCTCTTTTTGATTGTTTATATTTTGATGATAGAGACAGAAACCTAAGCCCGTAGACATTGGAACTATTGCGAAAAACATCCTAGTGTTCAAATGTCTTGCTTCTTAAGGAAATTAATTTTTTTTCTTTCTCTCCTTTTTTTCTCAATTTTTGATATATTAGAAGCATGACATATTTAGATTTATAAATTCTGGATTGACTTTTTAGTAACCTAAAAGGTCAGATACCTACCATGAATATTACATTTCAGTTTTTACTATATCTTACTAGAGAGGTTTTCTTTCTTTTTTTTTTTTAAACCAAACATGAAGGAATAGCACTGAAAACATCAGGTTTGGTTATTGCTCTTGGCCTTCTTATGCGTAAATTATTTAAATTTCTAAAACTGAGATATAACTTACATAGGAAGTACATACATTGTAAGTATACAGCTTGATGAATTTTTGTATATACACATAGCTGCGTAACCACCAGGATCAAGGTATAGAACATCTCTGGCACGTCAGAGGACTTCCTCTTAACCCTTTTCAGGTACTACCTCGTGTTTCTTCAAAGAATTGAATGTGTCTGGTTTCTTTTAGTCTTCAATGTTTGCTTTGTTGAATTGAATAGTACTTCATACTGTTTACTACTGTGTGCCTACACATTACTTGGATCTGCCACCGTTTGTCGATGGACACGTGGGTTGTTTTTAGCTTTTAGCTATTACAATAAAGCTGCTGCGAATATTATTGTATATGTCTTTTTTTGGACATATGTTTTCATTTCTCTTGAGTAAATACTCAGAAATGGACTTAAGTCTTAGCGTAGGTGTCATGTTTTACTCTATTAAAAAATGCCAAAGGATTTTCTAAAGTCTTTGTGCCATTTTACACATCTGCCAGCACTGTTTGTGAGATTCAGTTGCTCCACATTTTTGCTAATACCAAGTAGTGTTTCTTATTAATTTTAACAATTTTGATGGTTGTGTGGTGGTAACCCATTGTGGTTTTAATTTGCATTTCTCTATGTTGAATGAGTTGAGTGTATTTTTATATGCCTTTTTTTCTGAAGTCACTTTTCAAGTCTGTTCCTCTTCTTTGTATTTTGTGTTTTTTTCTGATAGATTTATAGCTTATTATATATTCTGGATGGAGCAATTTTATGGAATGCATGTTGCATATATTTTCTTTTAGCCTGCAGCTGGCCTTTTAACTCTAATGCCTTTGTAAAAAATGAGCAGAGAAGCGCCTGGGTAGCTCAGTTGGTTAAGCATCCAACTCTTGATTTAGACTCAGGTCATGATCTCACGGTTTGTGGGTGCGAGCCCCACATCGGGCTTCGTGTTGACAGTGTGGAGTCTGCTTGGGATTCTCTCTTTTTCCCTCTTTCTCTGCCCCTCCCCTGCTTGTGTGCACTCACTCTCCTACTCTGTCTCTCAAAATAAATAAATGAGCTTTATTTAATTTTAAAATTTATATTTTTAAATTAAAATATTTAAATCTTTAAGTATTTTAAAGCTTAAAAATTTTTTTTAAATGAGAAGTTCTTAAATTTAATGAGATGTACTCTAGTATATCACTTTCTTTTTATGGATGCTGCTTTTTGTGTCCTCTTGAAAAAATCTTGCTATCCCCAAGGTCTTAAAATAGTGTCTTTTGTTTTCTTTTAGATAAAGCTTCATACTTTTACTTTTCCCATTTATATCTATTGTCACCCATTTCAAATTAATTTCTGTGTATGGTGTGAAATGTAGGGTTTTAGCGTTCCATACAGATATGTAAGTACATGAGCATTATGTATGGCAAAGGCTGTCCTGTAGCTCTGCAGTGAGTGTCGTGGTCAGAGGGTTTGGAGAGCATTCCCGGCAGGGGTTATCACCTTCGTAGGATCCTTACTACCGTTTATTGTGTTTCAGGCACTGTGATTATTGCTTTATATTCCATTTTCTCATTTAATCTTTGCTACTTGTGAGATGTATGTTATTCTCATTTTACAAATGAGGACTTTCAGATTGTAAGACTTTTAACTTAACTATTTTGAAGGTCTACTCTTTAAGAGTGGTAGCACTGTTTTCTTTGGAATCTCTAGCTCGGGAACAGCTGCCTATGTAAAGATTCGAGAATCCAAAGCTTCTGGAAACTTTGCAGTATTCTTTTGTCACTTTACAGATACTTTAAAATTCTAGGTGACAGGTCGCTGTACTGTTGATTTTCAAAGGCTTTTCATTGATTAGTTGCATAGCAAAACTGAATTTAAATTATCTTCTAGTTGAGGAAAACAGTAATGCTCTACGCTTATCTCTTGTGCAAGGTCACCTGAGATTTTCACGTACCTGCTGCCTCCTGCTAGCACGGTCGGCATCTCTGTAAGACCTTTTGGTATAGTTCTGTATCTCAGGTCCCACATTTGTTTGGAGAGCTAGCTGTGTGAACCCTGGCAAGTTACTTAATTCTCAAGCCTCCGTTTCTTTATCCAGTGAAAATGAGAATATACTTTCAGTAGAGTTGTGTTTTTGTTCGCTTGTTTGCTTTAAGGGCTAAGTGAGATGATGAGTGTGTTTAGCATAGTTCCTAATGTTTGGGTAAAGACCAGTGAACTTCAGTGTGAGCTTTTAATGAATAATCATATTAAATCATTAGAATAACTTTGAGATTTACTTTCCCAAACTGGTGTGAATATCTTTAGGTTTACCGTATTCCCCAAAACACCTGCTAATTTGCCAGTTGTAACTTGCCCTCAGTAATCATGTTTTGTGTTTTAGGCTGACTTAGAGAAAGGAGAGCTTTAAAGAAAGTAAAGAAACTGAACTGGAGTAATTTATTTTTTCCCCGTTCCCTGAAACAAATGTTTGTATATTTTTTGTATACTATATTATTTCATTTTCCTCAATACCTTTAAAACCGAGTGTGTGGGCTGGGCAAGACCAGTTGTCCCTGTGTATGTAACTATGCAGTTCTGGTTTCTTAGTGAGGAAAGTTACAGTTTTCATGATTCTGCATACTTATGTTTCCCTGATACAGGCATCTTAATTGAAATCTTTGGAGTGATTTTTTTCTCCTACAAATGATTTTGTTATGGGATGCTTTATCTATTGGTGACTAGAAGCATAGACTTGCTACTTGAGCATTCATTTAAAAGTTTTTTATTAGATTTCTCAGAATTCATTTAAGATTTCAAATATGTTAAATATTTATCTCTTAAATTTAAACAATGTTCATAAAAATTTAAGTCTGTCAGAAAATTGATATAATTCAACTCATATACTGTTACCCAGCCCAATTTCTGTGTTGATCGGTTTTACCATAGGTGGGATCTAGATTATTGAGGAAAATAGTTGATAGGGCACATCCGATGATTAAAATTTAAAATTTGTTTCTATGGACAATCAAGAGTTTGAAATCTTTAAAATATATCAAATTGATTTCTTAGCAAAAGTGACAACCATGGAGTGTCATTGAATCTGCATTACACTGAATTTCATAGCGGAAATGAGATTGCCTATATTTAGATCTTAACTTTGAAGTGTCTGAGCTGAATTGAAGCCATTAGTTTTATGTGGATCGCAGTGTCTTTCTGCAGGGGAAAAAGCCTTCCTGCCTCTGCAGCACTGCCAGGGCCGACAGACCTCCTAGGTTACAATTGCATGTCGCGCTTTGGCAGGTTCAGCGGCACAGGCTCTCAAATAGGTTAACCTCTGTCGCCTTTCCCAAACTGCAGTCCTTTTCAAAGTAGTTACAAACTGCATCTCTCTTACTGATTCCTTAGATTCAAAAATGATGTTTTTTTTTTTTTTTCTAAATGTAATCTATTGTCGAGTTAGCTAATGTACAGTGTACACAGTGTGATCTTGGTTTCTGGAGTAGATTCCCATGATTCATCGCTTACATACAACACTTAGGTGCTCATCCCAAAAATTGATCTTTAAACGCAGCAGGGTTTTCATGAGATTTTAACTATAATGTCTTTCATTATATGTTAAATTTTATTCAGTGTGATTTTTTATATTTTAGGTATAGATTTTTTAAGTTTCAGTAAGCCTGTTCGAATACAGAGTGGTAAATGTAAATAATTATTAATTACACTTAAAATAATAATTATTTTTGTCAAGAATGAGTTTAATTTTAATTTGGTTAACTTGTTTGCTTAAATTGATACTGAATCTCACCACTCAGAGTTTGACTGACCACAGAGCTTTATATCTAGAATAGTGGTCTCCTTGATGTTCTATGGGAGCATTGATATACAAAGTCTGCATGATAATGTGTCCTCAAAGTGCTTTCTTAGTATTTGTATGTATACGTCTAGCCTGTATAGTATGTTCTTGGAGCAGTTTTATAATTGTCATGTTGGCATAAAGTAAACTTCTAATCCATATCTTTAATATAGATACTTTTAAAGGCTATTTTTTTCCTTCTATATTTCTCTTCCAAAATTTCCTTAATGGGAAGAAGGTTTTCTTGCATAGTTACTAGGTGTAGCTTTATCTTCCTTCCATAGTTAAGACTCATTCTGTTGGTCCAATCTTGTTTTCTGCCTTTTTCTTGGTAGCGTTCCAGGCTCATGTTAATGAGTCTTCATAAGCATAGTTTTTTAATGGCTCCATAATATTCCATGATCCAATGCCAGGGTTTAACTAAACATTCCCATATTTTAGATGTTTTCCAAAACATTACAATCACAATGAGTACCATATATTTATTAATATTATTTCCATAAGTATGTGTTTTCTGTTTTTGACTTTTTCTCGGAGATAACAAATCCTCTTTCAGTGTAGTTCAGTAGCAGGCTCAAACTTTTTTTCCTTGAGGAACTTGAATGTGTTAGACTCCCATCAATTTTGGTCTCAAATGTCTGATGATAATTTAAATATTTTTTTCCTTATGAGTCACTTGTTCTTTTTCCCTACATGTCCAAAGGATTTTTTTTTTCTTTAAAGTCCAGTAATTTACAGGGCACCTAGATGGCTCAGTCAATTAAGCATCCAACTCCAGCTCAGGTCATGATCTCATGGTTTGTGGGTTCAAGTCCTGCATTGGGCTGCTGTCTGCAGTCAGCACTGAGCTGGCTTCCTATCCTCTGTCCCCTGTCTCTCTGCCTTTTCCCCACTCACTCTCTCTTTCAAGAATGAGTAAGCATTTAAAAAAAACAATGTCTTGTTATTGATGGTTCTGCACTGCTATTCACAGGGACATGGTGTGCTCATTTAACGTGTTGTTTCAGGTCTCTCAGGAGAGTTCTCTTGTAACTTGTTATTTTCATTATGTTTGTTTTTGCTTCGTTAGATCTGCACTGATTTATTACTTTCAAATCATTTTAACTTTTACCTTTTTTTAATTTTCAAAAATTCTTTCCTTTTTGTCTGTCTTTAAGGTGTTATCTATTGTGTTTAATCATTCTTGTATTCCTTTAAAATTAGCTTTCATTTTTGAAGAGACTTTAAAAATTTCCAATTCTTTCCCAAGTTCTAACATCTCATTTCTAAGTTTTCTAATTTTGATTTATATTGTTTTTTTAATGTCTTGTATCATTGTATTTTATTTTATTTTATTGGTCATTTTTTGAGAATGCTTTTCTTCTCATTCTCTTTGCCCTCATAATAATTTTCTATGGGATTTACCTCCAAAGTTAGTTTCCCTGAACTTCTATACAGAGATGGGGTTCAGGATATCTTTTCTAGCTTTACAGAGCTCTCTTTCTTGTTTTCAGTTTTTTCTTTTCTTTTCTTTTTTTTGTCTTTTTAATGGTAACTTGTTTTCCGAGATTGCCTGGCTTTGTTCCACTCACTTACTTGTATGTGAACTTTTGCTCGCCTTCAGCTCTGTTGACACCATCCTGTTTAGGTTTGTTTTCGTTCCTAATAGTGTTTCCTTAATGAGATACCCTGACCTGGGAGGGAGGTGTCTCGGCTGGTCAGTTTGGGGAGTTTGTTGCGGTTAAACTGCTCTAGTTCTTCAGACCTTTCTGCACACCTCTGTGTAGTCCTACTAATGCACTGGATATTCCTGGTTTCAGCTAATGTTGCGACATTTGTCACCATGCCTTTTTTGGAATTCCTATTTGGGGTGATTTGGGGCTTTTCCAACATTCTCAGATCTGTTATTACCTTCTGGTTCCTTTTGCATCGACACTAATACTATGAAGGACTTGTGGCTGCTAATTGATGTACCAGCATGTATTTTGGGGCTCATGGGGATACCTGATAGTCTAGTTTTGTTGTAAATGTTCATGGGATTTTCATTTTGCTCTCTGGGTTGCTATCTATCTGTAACACACACACACACACACACACACACACACACACACACACTCAGACACTTGCACTCACTGTGCTGGGGATCCCCAAGAGCAGGTTTGGTAATTTACTAGGAGGACTCACAGGACTCAACATATAATCATACATATGGCTATGATTTATTACAGTGAAGGACAAAGCTGAATCAGCAAAGGGAAAAGGTACACTGGGTGAAGCCTCAAGGAAACCAGATATGAGCTTCCAAGCATCCTCTTGCAATGGAATGTCCTTAATTTTTCCGCATTAAATTGTGACAACATATATGAAACACTGTCTACTAGGGAGCTCATAAGAGACTCATTGCCCAGGGTTTTTATTGAGACTAGTTAGGTAGGCACCCTCTGTGTGCCATATATCAAACTTTCAAACTTCCAGGAGGAAAGCAGGTGTTCAGCCATGGTTCAGCCATAAACTGTATCTTTTACATAAACAGTTTAGGCATAGCGAGCCACTTTTACCAGTTAGGGTAGTGGGAGTTTCCCCAAATCATAGTTCCCAGACAACAGCCAAGGACCAACCCTGAAAAGTAGGACTTGCTAAGGATAGACAACCCAGGCCTGCCTGTTAAGTCTTCCCTGCATGCATAATCTCGCCCCTGCATGCATAATCTCGCCCCTGCATGCATAATCTCGCGTGCACACACACACGTAGGGGAATTCAGAGAGATTCAGAAACTCTGCCACTGTCATAACAACTAACTTTTCAGAGTCCCCCAGTTAAAAGGGTTTTAAGCAAGACAAATATGTTCAGATTTCCAGTGTTGAAGAGGTTACTGCTGTAGTAGTGTGAAGGATGGATAGTAAGCCACTAGAATGGAAGCGGGCAGGAGCTCCACTGACAGTTGATTAGTGCTTGAAGTAAGACTGGAAATTAAGAAGAGCGGGGGGATGGAGTTGAAGGGATATCGTATATATTTAAGTGTGTTTGTGTGTGTGTGTATAGGCACACACATATATAAAGTGTACAGTGTATAATGTATATATGGTGTCTAATATACATATATGTATATATACATGTGTATACAGATATTAGAGATTATAAAGCTATAATAAAATATGAAGGTACATTCTTATCCCTGAAGGTAAGGCTTTTCTAAGTATAAAAACAAAGTTTTAAGTCAGGGGAACAAATTTGATAAATTTAAGTACATAAAAATTTAAAATCTGGCAAAAAGCAAGATTTGAAAAAATTAACAATATTGAAAGGAAAATGGGGAAATATACCTAATGAGAGCATTAATGTCTTTATTATAGTAAGATCAATTGCAAAATAGGATTTAAAAAAAATCTTAATAGCCCAATAGAAAATAAACAAAGTAGATTAATGGGCAATTCACAAAAAAAGGAAGACAGATGGTCACTTAGCATTTTTCAACCAATTTATTTTCAACCAATAACCTTTAAAGCATGAACAACAGTGAAATACAAATTCCTTAATAAATTGTAGTTTTTAAAAATGATAATAGTTAGGGTACTTGGAAATTGGAAATAACCTAAAGGTCCAACATTAGATTATTTAGATAAATTGATATACTAATACATTCATGTATTATCCAGCTGTTAAAATCACATAATAAAAATATTAGTGATAACACCAACTTTATGATAATAAATTTTCCCAAGTTTTCTGTTTATTCTTTTCTGAATTCACACAAATGTACATTCACACAGAAAAATATTTAAACGGGTGCCCGGGTGGCTCAGTTGGTTAACTATCCAACATCAGCTTAGATCATGATGTCACGGTTCGTGGATTTGAGCACCGCGTCTGGCTCTGTGCTGACAGCTCAGTGACTAGCGCCTGCTTTGGGTTCTGTGTCTCTCTCTCTCTTTGTCCCTCCTCTGCTTGTACTCTGTCTCTCTCTCAAAAATAAATAAACATTAAAAATATATTTAAACAATAAAACTAAGACTGATTTGCAAAAAAACTAAAAGGTAACCAGTTTTTCTGTAGGTGGTAGGATTATGGATGTTTTTTTCTCTTTTATGTGTGTGGGTGTTTTTGTTTTTGTTTTGTTTTTCAAACATTTATAGCAGGGATCAACAAACTAAGACCCAATGACTGGTCATTATTTTTGTAAATAAAGTTTTATTTGAACATGGCCATGCTCATTCATACTGCTTTTGCAGTACAACAGCATAAAATATTTACTACCTGGTCCTTCAAGAAAAAGGTTGCCAACCCCTGATCTAGAGTGATGTATTTTTTTGTATTTAGAAACATATATTTCTCCACATGCACACACATTCTTGCATAAAAATAATGTAAGAAAAAGTAGCATTGCTGCTTTATAGGGATTTTTAAAATAAGGTTCTTGGCAATATATTGTTTTTCTTAGAAATAACTTGAATCTGGATCCACACAGGGGCCTAATAAGTGCTGCTGATATGTATAAGTACTTATTTTAAATATAATTTAGCAGATTAATAGTTTGGATATCCAGGATTTTGGATACTCTCCCAATGATAACTCTAAAGACATGATGATTTAATAGATATAGAGAGGTCAGAAATGAAGGTCCGTTATCAGAGAGATAGAGGAAACCATTTAAAGAAATTAGTGTAGCTACTTATGGGTTTTTAAAGAAAGTGTGTGTAAAAGATGGTCAGATGGGTGCATAAACAATGAAGCATGAGTCACGTGAGAGTAGTGGCGACAGCTGCCACGTCTCTGGCTCTGTGCAGAAACCGTATTCAATCCTTGGAACAACCTTGATTGGAAAACAGGAGTGTTTTCTGTTTGGTAGATGAGTACACTGAGGCTTGGGAAGCACAAATAACTTACCCAAGACCTGCAGACTTTGGCCGAGAGCCTACTTGAACCCAGTTTATCTGAGAGGAAGACTTATGATTTTCTTTAGCCTTTTCTTCTTTTCTTAAAGAGGAGTCATATATGTCCACAGAATATAAAGTAAATTTGGAATTTAGATTTTGACTTAATCAAGAAATGCATTTTTAACTATTTATAAAGTTGCATTGTATAAAGTAGTAAGCTTCTTGTTCCTTGCTATATTCAAATAGATTCTGGGTGACCATATTTTAGCTATGGCTAACAGTTGAATTTTATGTACTTTAAGGATCTAGGAGGTCTGTGATTTTATGTTTTATTTATTTATTTATGTTCTGCCTGTGTATTTAATTCAAATTAGATTTTATGAAGGACCATAACTATATGAACTCTTAACATGCTGCAGAATTTAAAAAAAAATTAATGTCTTATGTTTTGATAGGTTGATATGTGACTCTATAAACATTGCAGTTCACTAAGAATCTCTATGTCTTTTATATAGTTAAGCTCTGAGTAGTTTATTTTTTCTTGAGTGTAGATCAGAGGAAAGATTTGTCTGTCGAAGCGGATATAGTTTTCCTCAACAAAAATGCAAAATAAAAACCAGCGTTTTCTGTGTGTACCCTAACCATATGAAAATGAGGAGCCAAATCTAATGGATGACTATAGTAATTCTCTTACCTTAGGTGTCTGGTAACAAACACTCCTGTTGCTTCCTTGGACAGAACTTGTTTTGTATTATTCCTAAATATTTTTGTTGTTGAGGGCTGTTGTATATTATTTTAAAGCATCTTAGAAATAGGTAGTATATGAATTTTTAATATGTAGAAGCTAGTGGTTTCAAATCCTTTTGGAATGTGATAGATTAAACTAGATAGAACAAACAAACAACCTTTAGATTTGACTTTTGTTCTGTTCCAGTTTTATCTGGGACCTATATATATAGCTACTATCTGCCTACTAGAGCCTGCTTCATTGCTTTATTCAGTACTATAACTTAACTCTTTGCAGGTGTCTTACAGCCAGTTTCTCAGTCTTGTGGATTCTGCTTTTAATTTCTATATTTATATTGCTGTTTCTGTGCAGGGAAAAATTAAGTGTAAAATACTTAGTCTTCAGCTCAGTAAATGATAATAGCGATACATATTTGAAAGCAACATTTTAGTAAAAGTGGATAAAATTCATCCAGTTTTAATTCAAGACCTGTTTACTCAAACGGAATCTTTGTTTATTCTGGTCCAGCAGAAACTAGAAAGAGAGAAAGTCTCCACTTCCTCTAGGGAGGAGTGTTTAGAGAAAGGCCAGTATTGCCCTCAGGCTGATGCTTTTGAAAGAATAGATACAGTCCATCCCCAGTCTAGAGTTGTCAATTATTTCTTTGTGGCTTAGTTAATTTTTTATTATGCTTCAGGTGTTAAATTGCTAGTACATCAGATGCTCAGATTCAAACAAATATATTCGAATATCTAAAATATATATAGAAAATAACTTTGAAATATTGCTTATTCTCTGCCAGTGTTCTCTTATACTTGTTTGTGATTTGGATGTGATTGGCTACTACTAGGCCTTTTATTGATGGTAGATGTTCCTTCCTAATCCTGATGAATTAATGTAGTAATCTTGTCATCTTGTATTTTTCCTCTGCAAAAGGGGAGATTGAGGTAGCTCTATTCCAAGATAATAGAATCATGACAGATGTTTAATTACTAGAATATTGGTATGTATTGGGGTCATCCCTAAATGATTTTATGGTTGTCATAATTAAACCCTGTTACTCTATAAACCAGAGAAGTCCTGAATCCCCTACGAATAGTGTGGTTGATGGTTGGCCATTATTTATATAGTTTATATAAAATGTTCTTGTGAATGCTTATAATTACATAAAATTTATCCTTATTTTTATAGTCTGTTCGGCACTTGAAGTACTCCTTGTTTAAGAAATCACTACTGGGCAGTGTTTCAGATAACGGAGTAGTAACCCTCTGGGATGTGAACAGTCAGAGTCCATACCATAACTTCGACAGTACACATAAAGCTCCAGCTTCAGGCATCTGTTTTTCTCCTGTCAATGAATTGCTATTTGTGACTATAGGCTTGGATAAAAGAATCATTCTCTATGATACTTCAAGTAAGAAGTAAGTGTGACATGATCATTTCTTTATTTAGTAACAAATAACTATGATCTCATTGGCAGACATATTTGTGATTTGCATAGACCTCTGATTAATGTTTGAGACCTCAAAAGTTTGTGTACTTGATATCTAAAAGATAGAATTTTCTCTTTTTTGTCACATGCAGAAAAAATTAGGTGAGATGTGGATATTCTTTAGAGTACATCTGGATGATGAATGTTAGAATAGCATCTTAATGATTGCACATCTTTATTTTAGCACACAGACATAGTATTCTTTTTCAAAAATACAACTATATATATTTTTAAAGCAATATGGTTACTTTGCTTTAAAATTCATTCATTATCTAGATCAGGGTTTCGAAACTATTAACATTTTGGGCAGGATGATTCTTGGATGTGGGAGGGGGGCTATCCTGGGCGTTGTAGAATATTCAGCAGCGTCCCCAGGCTCTATCCACTAGATGCTAATAGCGTTTCCCAAATTAGCAAAAGTAGCAAAATTCCCCTCGGTTGAGAACCACTGATTTAGAGCTGAAGGGTCTGTAATCTTCTAAGTATCTGGGTCAGTTGTGCCTTCTTGTCTTTCTTACAGTTATAGCTGTAAAAAAAAAATGGTACAAGAGTGCTACAGGTATATTCAAGACACCTAACCATATCTAAAGATCGAATGGAAGAAAATGGTAATGTTCTTACTAGGGAAGGACCCACTATCAGCCCTTGTTAAAAGTTTAGTTACTTGTTTCACTTTCTTCTTTTTTAAAAATGTTTCTGTTTCACTCTTTCTTTTCGAACTAATTTACTGAGAACCTTAAGAGTCAGTAAGCCTTTCCCTCATACACAGACTCTGTAGCAAAAAAGCTCAGCTTCAGCAGATCAGTATCTTATTTCTGTATTGGCTTCATGAGGATCGAGCCACATGGATTGTTAGCTTTTTGGTCAAGAAATGCACAGCTAAGAACAAAGTAGCAGCTGCTTCCCTGTGAAAGGTCATAGTCCTCTTGAGACTCGAGCAAGTCAGTAAATGGAAAGGAGATACTTAGGGCCTCCTTAACCCTGAGACTGGAGCACTTGTTTGTGGAGTAACACCCAGGAAGTCTGTCAGGTTCACTGTCAAAGTAGTCATTACTCAAAGGAATAGATACTGCTTCTGAAGTTGTAGAACTTACTTGTCAGAAGTGAATAGAAAAATAGGATGGAGTGTTCAGCAGTTCCTTTATATGCCATTGTTTAGAAATGTCTCTAATTCTGAATTTCTGCTTACACAAATATTTGGGATGTATATTCTAAGTAACTGGTTTTCGGGGATAGCTGTCTAATGTCACACAGGCTTGTGTACCTGTATATACTCACATACCTACATAGAGTTTGTTCACCTTTCCACAGGCTAGTGAAAACACTAGTGGCCGATACCCCTCTAACTGCAGTAGATTTCATGCCTGATGGAGCCACTTTGGCTATTGGATCTTCCCGTGGGAAAATATACCAATATGATTTAAGGATGTTGAAATCACCAGTTAAAACCATCACTGCTCACAAGACTTCTGTGCGATGTATAGCATTTCAGTACTCCACTGCTCTTTCTAAGGTGAGGTATTTTCTTTCTTTTCATTATTTTTGATTTTACTAAATAAGTTTTAGCTCAGAATATGGAAGTCATATTTTGTCCGTTAAACACAGTGTAGTTTTGCTTTATGATCATTCTTACATGAAAGCATTTTAAATAATTTTGGTACAAAGTCATTTTATACTTGGTTTTAAAACTATTTTTTTGTACTTAATTCTCATATTTCTTCAAAAATATTTTAAAAGACTTTTTGGTTCAGAGGGGAACTCTCAGATCCACAACAGGCTTAAGATTTGTAAGGGAAAATATATGTATTTTTAACCTAACAGGAATTGATAAAATATTAATGTATCGTATGGACCATTAGAAACCTGAGCTCTTAAATATTCCATTGCGTTTCAGTCAAGTTTAAATAAAGGCTGTTCAAATAAGACCACAGCCGTGAATAAGCGAGCCATTAATGTGAGCGCTACGAGTGGAGGAGTGCAGAATTCTGGAATCGTCCGGGAGGCAGCCACCTCTTCCGTTGGCACCGCTCTCCCACAGCCCATGACAACAGCCGGGGGAAGAGGAGCAGCTGCTGTTCAAGACAAAGCAGGTAGATGCTGCTTATGCACTGATAGTATTTGGAGTTTCCACCTGGCACCCCACCCCAGTGTGTATTATTAGCACTTTCTTCAAGAGCCTAGAACTCAAATTCACTTGTGTATTTAAGTAAAATTATTAGTAGATGGTAAAAATGGAAGAAGTGACCATTTTAACTTGAGCTATAAATTTTTAAAAAATTAACGAAAGGTACTTATTCTGTTCAGCTAAACTTTTTTTAAAATGTTTATTTATTTATTTTTGAGAGAGAAGGAGAGCACAAGGGGGGAAGGGCAGAGAGAGAGAGGGAGACACAGGATCCAAACCAGTCTCCAGGCTCTGAGCCATCAGCCCCAGGCCTGACATGGGGCTCAAACCCATGAACTGTGCGATCATTACCTAAGGCGAAGTCAGACACTTAACCAACCGAGCCACCCAGGTGTCCCTAGCTAAACTTTTGTTGTAAGAAATATTGATTATATTACAAATAGAATAATGCCAATATAGAAATTACCCTTAATACCATTCCAAACTGGATGACTTTCCCTTGTGTCTTCAGATTAATCAGTAGAGAATATGATTCTTTGATGCTGTCAGTTTGATTTGATCTCTGAGTTACAAAAAAAGCTATTCGTGACTTCTTTTATTTCATATTTCAAGATGTATGTAATGTGATGAAGTGAATTTATTTAAGCGCTAAATAGTGCCTGGTACATATTAAGCAGTATATTAGTAGTTTGTTAAACAAAAATAAACAAAAATGTCATTTTTCAATAACTTCTACTCTGATAATCGTATTGATGAAATGGTTCTGAAAGAATTCATTTAGACTTCATGAGGGTGTAATAAGATGATAAACTTCTCTGTGAGAATATTCTTTTTCTCTCAGTTCCTGAAAACATTTTTTTTTTAAGAAGTTATGCTATACTGTCACCTTACAACATATTTTTAAAGTCTACGTGGAATGTATACCACTGTGTTTCCAAACTAGTCTCATTAGAAATGGATGTATCTGGGTCTTTTTACGGTTTCAGGACAAGTACTTAACTTGGACACACATATTTGTTGATACCTTCTCGGCATGAGTTTATGATTTCAAGTAGAAGCAAAACTTTAATTTGTTAGCCTTGATAGTATAGAATAGATTTTTTAAAAAAATTGTAAGTGTATATATTCATTATAAATTTTTTGTTAATATCTATATCATCCTTACATAAAAGTCATTACATATTATATAGAAAAATAATTAGTTCTTATTTAAGAACCCCTTGAAGCAAGTATTATTGCTACATACTTGGAAGAGGAAATTAATTTTGAAATACAACTTTGAGTAATGTTTGCCAAGATGTCGAATTAACTATATTATAAAATTGTCACTACTTTCAAAGATAATTCTATTATTATCGATTTTATTCATATTTCCCAAATTAAGTAAAATAGAGTTTCTCTCATTTACTCTGAGCTTTATGAAATCTTACTGTTATTCACTTAGTTTTTAATAAGGAAGCTCATGTAACGATGACAGCATTAATTAGGAAATGCAAGACTTGGGTCCGCAGGGTCACTGATTAATGCTAACTCTTGGCTGAATAGTGAAGTTTCTGACAAAATGAATGTTTACTCTGTACCCACAAACAGTTAGAAACTTTTGTTTATTAATTTTATTTTGAAATAATTGCAAACTTATAGAAGACTTTCAAAAGTAATAGAAAGAACTCCTACGCTCTAGTATACCCTTCAGCAGATTCACTGTTTTATAAATTTTGCCACATTTGCTTCCTCATTCTCTCTCTCACACACACATACATGTACTTTTTTCCCCTCTGAAATACTGAGAGTCTGTTAAGCGTAAGTCTTGGGCCTGTGACTTCCTACCAGGATGACTTTGGGCAGTTTTTTAACCACTTTGATTCTTATTTTCTTTTCCACAGATAATATTGAGCTTTTAGGGTTGTTATGAAAACCAGAGAAAATGTATCAAAAGTGCCTGGCACATGATAGGCACTCAGTAAATTACGGTTTCACTAACATTGTCATCACAGTTTTCATCATCACTGTTATTTAAAACTCTCTGTAAAATAAGTCTAAGATTTGAGAAATTTCATGTTGCTTCTACTAATGGTGCCAACCAGTGCATTCCCACCAACGGTACAAGAGGGTTCCCCTTTCTCCACTTCTTCGCCAATACCAGTTGTTTCTTGTGTTATTGATTTTAGCCAATCTGACTGGTGTGAGGTGACGTTTCATTGTAGTTTTGATTTATATTTCTCTGCTGATCAGTGATGTTGAGCATCTTTGCATGTGACTGTTGGCCATCCGTATGTCTTCTTTGGAGAAATGTCTATTCGTGTCTTATGCCCATTTTTAATTGGCTTATTCATTTTTTGAGTGTCAAGTTTTATAAGTTCTTTACAGATTTGGATACTAACCCTTTATCAGATTCGTCATTTGCAAATATCTTCTCTCATTCCGTACGTTGCCTTTTAGTTTTATTGATTGTTTCCTATGCTGTACAGAAGATGTTTATTTTGATGAAGCCCCAGTAGTTTACTTTTGCTTCTGTTTCCCTTGCCTCAGGTGGCGAATCTAGAAAGAAGTTGCTATGAGTCATGTCAAAGAGGTTACTGCCTGTGTTCTCTAAGATTTTAATGGTTTCATGTCTCACATTTAGGTCTTTAATGCATTTTGAGCTTATTTTTGTGTATGGTGTAAGAAAGTGGTCTACTTTCATTCTTTTGCATGTTGCTATCCAGTTTTCCCAACATCATTTGTTGAAGAGACTGTCTTTTTCCCATTGGATATTCTTTCCTTGTTTTGCAGAAGATTAATTGACCATATAGTTCCTTTGTGGGTTTTCTGTTCTGTTCCATTGATCTGTGTATCTGTTTTTGTGCCACTACCGTATTGTTTTGATCACTACAGCCTTGTAATAGAACTCGAAGTCTGGAATTGTGTTGCTTCCAGCTTTGCCTTTTCTTGACTGCAGAGAACAAACTGATGGTTACCAGAGGGGAGGTGGGTCAGGGATAGATGAAATAGGTGGTGGGGATTAAGGAGGGCACTTGTGATGAGCACTGGGTGTTGTATGGAAGTGTTGAATTGCTATATTGTACACCTGAAACTAATATTACACTGTATGTTAACCAACTAGAATTTAAATAAAAACTTAAAAAAAATAAAGAACCTCTGCAGATTTATTGCTAGTACTCACTTTCAGTAGGCAACAGCCACTTAAGAAGTGAAAAAATAAGGCTTTAGCAGTATTTCCAAATGAAATTTCCAATTTCCAAAAGTTCCAGAGGCTAGAGTTATGCATTCATACATGTTTGAGAACCTAGAAGAAGAAGAGAAAATTATTTCTTTGTAACAATTCAACTCTTGGTGTTAGCACTTCAGTGACAGTGGTGTACAAATGTTCGTTAATATTTAACTTTCTAGCAAGTACTGTTATAAAAGTTTATTTCATTTGCCAGACTTGGACATTTTTGGATATGCTGGCTGTTCTTTGTTTTTATTCGAGCTTTTTAGTTTTCATTTGGGACCAAGATAGCAAATAAAACACTATCTAAATAATAGTGTAATATAGTAACATGCTACCACTTAAAATACCAGGTTTTTATCACAGTTCTCGATTCTCTAAAACTCAGTCCTCAATCCAGAAATGAACAAGAAGCTACTGAGCTCGCAGAGTTCCTCTTCCAAAGTCTGTGCCCTAATCCCTTGCTTTATGTACTGGCAGGGAAAACAAAACCGCGTGGCTCTTTATTATTGTCTGCTATGCTATTCTTTATGAGTTTAGTATTCTGGTTTCTTTCCTCTTAGTAAACTATCCTGAGGCTAGTGAAGTCATTCGAGGTTGATAATACTGAGAGCATGTTAAGCTTCCACTGTTAGTGTAGGAAAAGACAGAAGAGGGCAAAAAGATCCATTTATTGCAAGTTGGGGAAAAAAAGTAGCATTACTTAAATCCTGCTCTATGTCAGGCATCACGCTAAATGCCATTTATAGACTTTTTTAATCACATGTAGATGATCATAAAAGTGAGTCTGTTCTAATAGAAGTTGGTTGTGTTCAGTACACTCTGTTTAAGAGGGTAGCAAAGTGTATATAAATCATTTTAGAAACATTTTGTCAAAAAGTCTAAAATAAGATGGTATTATATAAATCAATAGATTATTTGCTTTTGAGGAACTCTTCATTACATGAAAATCATTTAACTTAGCTGTTATTATATTATTTTGTTTTCTTGATGCTCGTAGTTGTAATATTACCGGTGATATGGGTAATATGTTAATTTTTAGAACCGAGCTTCTGATGATAAATTTATTTGGATGCAGTAACACTTATTTTTATATCTAATTTTCCTATAAGGTTTGCCTCGAAGCATAAACACTGATATTATATCTAAGGAAACGGACAGTGGGAAAAATCAGGATTTCTTCAGCTTTGATGATACTGGAAAAAGTAGTTTAGGTGACATGTTTTCGCCTATCAGAGATGGTAAGTCTGTTCAGATCAGAGGCTCATGTTCTCTTGCTGGAAGTCATTACCTTTTTAGTCTAGCTAAAAGATGTGGGTAATAGCTTCAGTCTGATTCTGTTCATGGCAGTTGCTAATTTTCTCAGTCCCTGGGGTGATATCTTTTCCTTTGCCCTGATGTTTCAGATGTTACCATTCTGAAGTATATGCTTGTCATTTTCACATGGGAGCTATGCAGATAGCTCTCCAAGTTAGCATTTTAATTTCCGCAGAAATGTCTTAAAGGAAATTTTGCCTCCATAGACAATTTTTTAGTTGTATCTATTTCTAAATAAACCTTAAAATCTTAGATATTTTGATAGGCAAAAATATCTTTTAACCTAAAAATTGTTTGTTTTTTGATTATTAGTATCTAATTGTTATTTATTCATTGTTTTCATGAAGAAATATAGATTGCCTCATCTTTTACACTATGTATGAAACTACCACACACACACACACACTCTCTCTCTCTCTCTCTCTCTCTCTCTCTCTCTCTCTTTCTCTCTGCCTCCTTGCCTCACTCCCTCCTTCGCATTGCTAGGAGATGTTGCCATTAAAAAGAAAATAAACACATAAAAAACTTTGCCATTTCGATATATAGAAGCATATATCATTGTTGTTCATACTGTATGACCAGCACATTATTTGGGTTGTGTTTTTGGGTATTGATGTTCATACTGTTCTCATTAATGGGATAGTCTCACTGCTAACAGCAGTATTATCAACAGTATGGGTAAATTTCTAGAGCATAATTTGGCATGCTTAAGTATTTATACCCTTTGGCCTGTGAATTCTATTTTTATAAATTTACCTAATAACATATTCAGAGTACCCTACAAAGATTTGTATGCTTACTGTTTGTTTATGATAGTGAAACTCTGGGCCAAGTCTAAGGTCAACAGTAGCAGCACATTTGAATTGTTACATCCACTCTTGAACTTATAGAGTTTCATTTTTTACTTTAAAATTATCAATTTTCCAAATTTTCTACAATTAATTTCATAATTAAAAAGAACAAAAGTAGGGGCGCCTGGATGGCTGAGTCAGTTAAATGTCCGACTTCAGCTTAGCTTGAGATCTCAGGCTCATGACTTCGAACCCTACGTCAGGCTCTGTGCTGACAGCTCAGAGCCTGGAACCTGCTTCCAATTCTGTGTCTCCCTCTCTCTGCCTCTCCTTCTCTCTCTCTCTCAAAAATAAATAAAAATTAAAACAATTAAAAAAATAACTTAAAAAAAAAAGAAAGAAAAATACATATGTGATGGCACAGAATTATTTAGTGCTTTATACTTTACCGTGCCCTGAAAATGACTATTTGCCAGGTCAGATTTCCCTGTCTTCCGCCTAATGAAAGAGAAAGGATTCCTTTCTTTCAGGATGAAGAGAGGTCAGACTACAGAGTTAAAGAATAAAGAGGGAAGGTGTGGGCAAAGGAGAGTAAAATGGCTTGGGCTGGAGTTGAGAAAGGTTTTAGAGGTTAGTAACCATCTGGGGAGCTTTGACTTACAAGAACCCCTGGGGTAACTTTTGACTTGAAGAATGTAGGAAGGGGGTTTTTGAAAGTGTTTGAGTTATAAATGAAATTCTCTTTAATGGTTTTTAAGAGAAATGAATAAATGGTAGAAATTCTTCTTTACTTTTTTAAAAATATGATTAGAATTTGAGCCTTATGCCCTTCATTTATTAGAGTTTCATATTATTAATAAGAAAAAAAAACATGGCTACTAAATTTGGTACTCATTTTCACTGTCAAGAGACTTGTGTTTTGATCTCAAGAATGCAACTCTACTTAGGTCAAAGGCTTAATCTGTTTGTGCCTCAGTGTCTTCATCTTTTAAAAAAGAATATTTCTCCTTTTGTTAAGGAAAAACTAATAATTTCTAAAAGTATATGTGTAAAATAAAGGGGGGATGGGCGCATGGGTGGCTCAGTTAGTTAAGCATCCGACTCTTGATCTAAGGGTCCTGAGTGTTCAGGCCCTGCACTGGGTATGAAGGTTATGTAAAAAACAAACAAACAAATAAAGTGTGTGTTGTGCAATTAGTTGGTATATATACACACACGCAGATGGTAGATGGATGATAGTCCTACTGTGATAATCGTGTATGATAATTTTTTGGCCATTTGAATTTTTGGTGAATTTTTATGACTTTTGCCCATTTTTCTATTAATTTGCTAAAATGGAGTTAAACAACTTTTAGTTGTTAATTGGTAAATGAATTGTATTACAGTATTGGAATTTTCTTATACATATTCTGCCATTAAAATATTAATAAAACCTTAGGTTTTTTTTATATCATTGTATTGCTTGCAAAATAGTTTCACATTGTTTCAGTTGATCCTCAAAACAATTTCATGAGATGGTCCAGACATTATCTTCATTATATAGATGCAGAAAACAAAGCTTAATCGTATAAAAGCTTGTCCAAGGTCATAGAGCTATCGAGTGGTATAGGCAGAACTGGATTAGAGATTTTTACTGCAGTGCTTTCCTAGTACACCTTGCCGTCTCGTGAAATGACCCTATGCCATAGAATTACTTTTCGTATTTGCTGCTCTGCATGCAGCTAAAAGAATGAAAAAAGAAGTTTATGTGAGTCCCAACTGTAACTTCACTCAGGTTTTCCTTCTTGAAATCGAACTCTTTGGGGGAATGAATAGGAAGCTTAATTTGCTATAACTTCTTTTTCACAATTTAAAAATCTGATTTTCCAATTTTATTATAGATGCTGTGGTTAACAAGGGAGGTGATGAGTCCATAGGCAAAGATGGTAAGAACTCTTGAGAAGTATTTTTATGAAAATTAAAAATGATATTGTGTTATCTATTGATGTGTAACAGATTACCCCAGCATTTTGAAGCTTAAAAGAACATTTATCACCCCATAATTGTGGGTTAAGAATCTGAGCATGGCTTAGTTTAATCAGGATATCAACAGGGCTACAATCATCTCCAGGGTTGACTGGGCAAGGATCTAGTTCCATGAGCATTCATGTGCCTACTAGCAGAAGATACCAGTTCCTTCCTCTGTGGGCCTCTTACAGCACACCTGACAACATGGCAGCTGGCGTCCTTCAGAGCTGGTGAGAAAGATAGTGAGAGAGGGCCCTCAAAATGGAAGCCACAGCATGTTTGTAACTGCATCTTGGAAGTGACATCCCACCGTCCTTGCTGTGTTCTCTTTGGCAGAAGCGAGTTCCTAGGTTCAGCCCCCATTCAGAGGGGGGAAGTTACACGAGGGCTGGGTCTGTACCCAAAGGCGGGAATCGTTCGGAGCCATTGTAGAGGCCGCCTACCAACATACGCTCCAGACACATACTAAAGTAACAGGTTTAATTTATCAAAAACTAGTAATATTGACTAAAACATTACTGGGCTTTGTGATTTTCAAAGTATTTTTACATATAATATCTCTTTTAGGCCTTATCACTCAGATAGTTGGATATCATCATTCAGATGATCAGGAAACAGAGTGTTACAGTTTTTGGGCAAGATTTTGTATACTTCGAATAAGGGCTAGAACTGACAAATGAACCTGTCTTCTGAATCCAAACCGCATGTCTTTCTACCACATTAACCTGTCCGTTGTATTAGATGCTTTACTTAAATATTCAAGATTGGAGAAAATCATATCCCATGGCTTTTTTCTCTGTTTTTCAGGCCTTGACTTTCTACCACAATTGAACTCAGTCTTCCCGCCGAGAAAAAATCCAGGAGCATCAAGCACTTCGGTATTGCATTCTAGTCCTCTTAATGTCTTCATGGGATCTCCAGGGAAAGAAGAAAATGAAAATCATGATCTGACAGCTGAATCTAAGAAAATACATCTGGGAAAACAGGAACCCAAGGACTCCTTCCCACAGGTATCTGTCTGAAAAAGATGCTGAACACGCCGTGTGCGTTTGACAGTAGCGAACATGATGAAGCTGGTCACTAGACGGGAAGCAGGCAGCTGCCAGGGGTGTGTCCTCATTACTGACAGTGCTGTACACTCACCAGCTAGAAAAATAGGCTTAAATCTTGATGTCATATGTTAAAAACTAAAAGATACCTTTGAAATCCGTTGTTGAAAAATTTGTAGGTAACAGCATATGTAAACTTACACTGTTTTTTTTCTAAGACATAATATTTGACTCTCTGAGAATAGTTTCTACTTGAATTTTTTAAACTTTATTTCCATTGCCACAGAAACCACCAATTGGTGGTCACTTACCCTAAGTCTTAGAGCAAAGGGATGGTGCTAAGAATCTAATATATCCTCATTACCTTCCACTATAATGCAGTATCCAAAATAGAAGGTATTTGCCTATATAAAGGCTTAAAATGATCACATGTTACCAGAACGACTGAGTCTGTCCTATAATATATTTTTTTATTTTCATATTGATTCCTTAGAATGATACGGAAAATACACTGAAGTACAAAAATGTCTTTTGACTTATTTTTTCAAATATTTCTGACTAGTTACCATGTGAGAGTCTGGGGATTTTTTTTTTTTTTTTTGCCTGTGATTACCATTTTGAAGACATTCAATAGCAGATCCTCAGTAAGCGAACTCTTCCCCATCTTGTTCTCATTGAAATAGTTCATTGTTTTTGGTTAGTGGACTGAATTTATTTTGCCACTAGTTCTAGCAGTTTTTTTTTCTCTTTCTATATCCCTCTTATTCTTCATTTTCCTGACCGTACCTACTGAAAAAAAGAAAAGTAGTTACAAATTACATGTATAATAAGGATAAAACCAAAATTTATATATGAATTCTTTATTTTAAATGTGAAGTTTGCAAAGTTGATCCCTGCTGCTGAAATTGGAAATCTGAATACCTCTCCACCATCTAACCAAACAAGAAGTCCTGAGAAATTTGAAAAACCAGAGAAAGAAATTGAAGCCCAGTTAGTATATGAACCCCCAGTCAATGGATCCTCAACTCCAAGTAAGTACCTAAAACTCTCTGATGTCCGAAAGTGTTAAATTGAAAACTCCCACTATTTAACTTGAAAAGGATGAATATATAGAGTGACTATAGGCTAAGAAAGGTAAAACAGTTTAAAACTTACAACACTTCTCTCCTGTGACTCTTACTAGAGGACAGTGACGTGTATATGAATGGTTAAACTCAACAATGCTGATTTGATACTCCTTTGGTGTGAATTTTATTTTCAATCTAATATGTAAGGGTCTTGATCTAATGCGGTACAAATAGGAATATAACGTAGGGCCCTTTGGAAATGAGTCATTAACTACCTGAAATTGTCTTTTTGTCTCCCTCTATATTAAAGCCTTATGTAGGGTTCATGCCATAAAACCTAAAAACTTGATCACATTTAATGGGATATTCATTTCATTCATAAGAGCTATCTGTAGAAAACACCTCTTAGTATGGAAGAAACTCTTATATAGATATATTTCACTTTAAGGTTTCTGTGGACGTACTGTTTTAGTGAAAACTCTGGGGCTTTGCTTGTAGCAGTACTTTACTCCTATATTCCTTCCGTTTATGTTTAATAGTCTTGGTTTATCTAGTTTGCAGTACAGCATGTCACATTCATCTTTTGTAAGAGGAAATGGTTCCGAGTTTCTTCAAAATTAATCTCTCTGTCATATGTTATTATATTAGACAGTTGGCAGTTTATATAGATAGATAAATGACTATTAGAAATAATGTCATAGAAAGTTTCTAAGATTTGTATTCCAGACAGTGAGTTTTTCTAAATGTCACAGGAACACCGTTCTGTACCTGTTTTTCCAGTCTTCTTGTGCCAAATCTTATTTACAAATGTTTGATATCTCTTAGTTCAAGCTGACTATTAATATTTTCTCCATTTTTTATTTTAGATCCAAAGATAACATCCTCTGTCACTGCTGGAGTTGCCAGTTCACTATCAGAAAAAATAGCTGATACCATTGGAAATAATCGGCCAAATGCACCGTTGACATCTGTTCAAATCCGGTTTATTCAGAATATGATACAGGAGACATTGGATGACTTCAGGTAGTAATTGAGAAATTGCTCTTTCTGTCTAGACATTAACTGGCTTTTTTTATTAGGTATAAAACTGAAACCATAAGTAATATTGGCGGTTGCTACTTTTGCCTAGGTTTTAGGGTCCATAAAACCATAGAAAACATGATGAGTTTTGTTGATCTTGCTGTGCTAAATTTATCAACTATCAGCCAGGAAAGGGTATATTTACCTATGGCAATTATTAGATGACTTGGCAAGGCAGTCTAGCAGGCAAGCTGCCATCATGAAGTTTTTTTAATCATCAAAATGTGGCCAGGGGCGCCTGGGTGGCTCAGTTGGTTAAGTGTCGACTTTAGCTCAGGTCGTGATCTCATAGCCCTGCATCGGGTTCTCTGCTATCACCACAGAGTCCTCTTCAGATCCTCTGTCCCCCTCTTTCTGTCCCCCCCCCATTTGCACTTGTGCGCCCTCTCTCTCTCTCAAAAATAAACATACATTAAAAAATGTGGACAGATTGTGGTAAGGTCAGATGGTATTCTTACTTGCAGTATTTATAGACCACTTGTTAAGTATGCTATGTGTACTAATATAGTAGAGAAAGAATTCTTAAAGGAATTCTGAATTTTCTTTTTTTTTTAGGTTTATGTATTTATTTTTGAGAGACAGAAAGAGAGTGCATACATAGGGGAGGGGTACAGAGAGAGGTAGCGAGAGAATCCTAAGCAGGCTTTGCTCGTACATGGGGCTCAAACCCACAAACTGTGAGATCATGACCTGAGCCAAAATCAAGAGTCAGGTGCTTGACTGACTGACTGAGCCACCCCACACACTCCCTGAATATTTTCAGACAGAATGCATCAGAATGTAAGAGTGAATTAATTTTTTTTTTTACATGGATCTATCGTTGTCTTCTCATCTTTTGAATTTCGAACACTGTGAGTATGTTTGATTTCCTGCCGTCTAACCCAGGGCAGGCATAGCTTAGGAGTCAATAGGTGTCTCAAGGCGAGACTGCAGTTTTGGGTTTACTTTTCTGCAGATATCCCCTTTCCAGAATCTGGGACCTAAAAGCCTTGACTGTCCCGACTGTCCCCAACATAGCACACCCCACCCAGTGAGACTGTCTCAAACTCCAGGCCACTGCTTTCCCTTCAGCTTCTTTTCCCACATGGGAGCATCAGCACATACCCCAGAGGGAAAGGCAGAGGGCAAGGTGAGGATTACCTACTAGACCTCCCTCCTTTATAAGACCATGGCTCCTCAAATCCTGGCCATCTTAGAGGTTCTCTGGTGCTTTCTGTTTGTTTTTAATACAGCTTTTGTCATAATTCAAAGCAGAGAGAATTTTAGAAAAGTATAGTTGTAACAGAAAAAGTAAGGTACTTAGGAATAAAACATTGATAATTATCCATCATAAGACACCATTAACAAAGTGACAGGACAAAAATCTATCAGCAGTACTTATATAACCAACAAAGAATCAGGTTATGTAAAGAACTCTTAGAAAAAAAGAAGAAAAAAAGATACTGAATAGAAAAACAAGATTGAAAGACCTGGACAAGCATTTCACAGAAGAGGAATAGTCTATGAACACAAGGTGAGATGTCCAATCCCATGATCCATCAGAGAACTGAAAATGCAGTGGGACACTATGGCACACCCATTACATGGGAGAACATTGTGCAGAGTCTGGCAAGACCAAGTCTTGATGTGGACGTACAGCAAGAGGCATTCTCTCACACAGAGGACGAGCATGTCCACGGATATTACCACTTAAGAAAATAATTTGCATTATTTTGTAAAACTAAACAAGTATACCTCTGGATCATAACCTTTAACTCGGCATATGTACTCTTGGATATATCATCTACAGAAATTGGCACATGTGGATTGAGATCTACATACCTGATTGCTTATAACAACATTGTGACAGTAAAATCTTGAAAACAGTCCGAATGTCAATTGACAGGAGAATGTATACACCAATAGAAATCAGTGAATTATAGAGGTATAGAATATGCATATTGAAAACATGGTATTGGCTTATATTTTAAATGTGCACTACTCAGTACTACGTAGGGTGTATTTTTGTAATACTCAAAACCAAGCACAACGAAAATATGTTGACTGTGTATTCTGTGTTATACAGATTTTTTGTTGTTGTTTTTAAAAACTATTTCTTTGCTTAAACAAAATTCATCAGAGGAGTGACTTCTTTCTTGGGCTTCTACTAAGTTAAGTGATGGAATCAGAGAGGAGCATATAGGAAGCTTCTATGATTTTGGTAGTGTTCTAGCTCATAAGTTGTGCGGCGGGTGACTGAATGATCCTTTTATTATTATACTTCATAATTTTCATGCGTTCTTTTGTAGGCCTGAATTAACTTCATTTTATTGGGCAACCTTTATTATAACCACCCAAATAACTCTTTTCTATTCTACTGGAAATATTTTTTTAATAGCTAAAACATTGATAATGATAAAAACATTATAACCTAGTAAATTGTATGTATTTCATTATAATATAAACCTCTGTCTTTCTTTAATGATAATTTCTATATTATAACCTAGTAAATTGTATGTATTTCATTATAATATAAACCTCTGTCTTTCTTTAATGATAATTTCTATATTAAGAGATGTAATACAGTGAGAGTTCTGGAGGTAGGCAGGCGGGGTTTATATACTAGCTCCACCATTTACTGGTGATTTGATTGGATACGTTTTAACTGCTCTGTGACTCAGTTCCTTATTGGTAAAATAGAGGTAATAATTGCACCTAATTGTAAAGATAAAGTTCTTCCATTTAAAGTACAAGAAATAGAGGTGCTTGGGTGGCTCAGTCAGTTGAACATTCAACTCTTGATTTTGGCTCAGGTCATGATCCCAGGGTCTTGGGATTGAGCTCCATGTTGGGCTCTGTGCTGAACATGGAGCCTGCTTAAGATACTCTCTCCCTCTCTCTCTGCCTCTCCCCTGCTCACATGCTCTCTCTCTCTAATATAAAATAAAAATAAAATGAAGTACAAGAAACAGTGCCTAGTACATAGTAAATAAATTCTGGGCACATTGGCATTATTATTTTTACTACTAACATCCAATCATTTGAAACAATGGGAAAAAATTAGCCAGTTTCTTGAACAGTCTAGAATTGGCAAAACCATTATAATTCTGACAAGTATTTTACATTCTTCCCTAGAGAAGCATGCCATAGGGACATTGTGAATTTACAAGTGGAGATGATTAAACAGTTTCACATGCAATTGGTATGTATGACATTTTATTTTAAATAAGTGTAGAGTTGTGGATCTAAAAGAAGTCCATTAAAGGGTGATATATTTTTACTTTATTATATCTAGTTGCTAGAATAAATAAATAGGGAATTTTAGAAATTTAATAAGTAAAATAGGCTTTAACTGGTCACTCTCATTTTTAACCTGTAATAGTTAAGGCTACTTTTTCACAGCTATTCATTATTTATTTATTTATTTATTTATTTAAATAAGCTAAAAGCTTCCCACGTGTACAAATATAAGCCTTCCAAATATGTAACTTTCACTAGTGATCTTTCATTTATATTAACAAAGTAGTAAGGATGGTTAAGTACAAGAAATATCATTCAGCTAGTTAATTGAACATGACAGAAATGATAACTGGAAGTATGTAAAACAGCTTGCCAAATAAATGAAAACCAATGATTTAAAAAGCATTTTTCCCATTTTCTAGAATGAAATGCACTCTTTGCTGGAAAGATACTCAGTGAATGAAGGTTTAGTGGCTGAAATTGAAAGACTACGAGAAGAAAACAAAAGACTGCGGGCCCACTTTTGAAATTTCAGTGAATACCTTAATGTTTTGTAATTGGGGAAGCTTCTGGCAACACAACTGCATGGAATCAGTATTGTTTTTATGGTCTTTAGGGAAAAAAAGTTTTTTTCAAGTAAAATGGTGATGGGCGTTTACACCAACCACTATTTCATCTTCTCTGTCAAAAATATTTATATTTTTATATTAAAAACTGTACATGTCATCTACCTAATAGGAAAGTCAACAGTATCTTTATTTTCTGAAAGCTTTAGCTACACACTAAGTGCCCTTTTTCATAAGAAAAGAAAGTTGTGCAAAAAAAAAAATAGGTTATGTATGTTTTTTAATCACCTTTTTTTACAGATAATATTTTTGATTGACAGTTGCCTTCCAAATTTTTTTGGATGTTTGAAGATTAAAGAGTTTGATATGCCTTCTATTTTTATGGTGAAAATAATTTTAAAATGGCAGTTGGTGTTTCTAAGCAGTTGACTAGTAAAACACAACGTTGGTTAGTAATTATTTTGTTAACTTGATAAAGTCAAGTGTGACTATTATTTATTACTTGTACATTTCATAAGGAAATTCTGGGAATTTTGAATTTCACAGATTACATTATATATCTATTGCATCTATGTTAGTGTTTTGTACTTCTGACAAATCTCTACCCCTGTTTAGTATTTTTTAGCTAATTTCACTTCACATATGAAAACGTTTAGGGGTTTATAAGCCTCAACTAAAGCTGCATATCTACTGATTATCTCATGAATTAATAACATGCAAAGTTATTCTGTAAAGTTTCAAACAACATGATTCAACTTATAATCAGTGAAAATGTTATATTAGATGCTAAGTATTACAGTATTAGTCCTATTTTTTTTCCCTTCCAAATGAGGAGTGTAGATTATTTTGTTTTGTGGTTTGTATCATTAGCTTTCTCTAATTCTTTGTGTGCTGTGTGTAATGTTTTTTATTATTGGCCTTCCCATAAAATTTAGAAAGGTTAATTGTCAAAAGAATTTACACCTCTTTGCGATCGGGTGGACGTGTTCATCTCCCTGCCGTGATCTACAGTGTTCATCGTGTAAGATTAGGAGGACTACGGGCTGGTTTACCTTCTTATAGTCTCTCCTCCCAAAGATGTAAGCTGTGTACCTAGTATACAGCACTCATGCCCAGTTTTGACTTCTGTGATAAAAATATTTACTAAAATAATAAAGAAATCTAGCTAATTTACTAACTTTATGGTTTTCCCAAGTGATGGAAATTTTAAGGATATATTTAATAAGTGTAAACATACTAATAATTACTTCAAGAAATAAAAACAGAAATATTACTTTTCCCCAGTGCGACTCAGAGAATACGTTTGTGTTGAAGTATAAAGGGGTGCTAATATGATCTTTTTTTCCTGACAGATTATTGAAAGCATTATGATTTGTAACAAGTTTCCTTCTATATCATTATCAAACAGGTTTAGAAAACATAAAAGTGTCTTTTGCCTACATGCTGTATTTAAATCCACTAATATTTTCCTGTTGCCTTTTTCTATAAATGCATATAATGTATGTGTATTAAAAGAGGTGGGATAAATAAAGCAATTTTGGTAACTTTATGTGTATAGATGAAACATTTTTATCATGGAATTTAAAAGCTAAGTTCAAAAAATAAAATTTTTATATGATAAAAAAATGGGAAACGTGAAATTGAACTTTTGCCTCTGGTCAAAATGGAATAATAGGGATTGGATTTACCCATTTGAAAAATTTTAAACGTGGTATATGAGACAGTTTTCAAATATCGGATATTAGGCAGCACAGGACTGTGTTCACTGAGAGAGGGAAACAAATGAGAACCAAGAAACTCAACCTCAAGTACAAGAAATAAAACTATACCAAAACACATCAGAATCAAAGTCCTTAAAACTTGTGGCAAAGGAATATTCTTAAGACTGTTAAAGTTAAGAGACACAGAGGAACAAAGATAAGAATGTCCGAGACAGTGGAGTAACATCTTTAAATTACTGAAAGAATAAGACTCAACTTTGAATTCTATATATACCAGCGAAAATATCTTTCAATAATGAAAATGAAGTAAAAACTGCTCCAGACCTCAAAATGCTGAAAGAATTCATCACAAGTAGACTTCTCTACAGGAAATGTTAAAGAATGTCTTTAGTCAGAAGGAAGATGGTACCAGATAGAAACCTATTTCTATGCAAAGTAACAGAGTACCAAAAATGGTAAATATGTGAACAAATGTAAGACTTTTTTTTCATTTTAAATTATGTTTAGAGGATAATTAATGATTTAAAGCAAAAATAATGATAAGATGTTATGTGGTTAACATATGTAAAGTGAAATGTTTGACAACAGTATCAAGGAGGGGAGAAGGGAAGCCTAAGTCTAGTACTCTAAGGTTCTTACGCCAACTGTGAGATACTATAATATTACCTGAAAGTACACTGGTATGTTAAGAATGTATACTGTAAACCCTAAAGCAACCATAAAAAATCATAACTAATAAAGCAACAAAGATAATAAAGTATAGCCACAAAAAATAATCCAAAAGAAGGAAGAAAAGAAAGGAAACAATGAATGAGCCAAATAAAAAATAAAACTGTAAGATGGTAGATTTTAAACAGCAATATCAATAATTACCTTAAGTGTAAATTGTCAGTTACCCTGATCAGCTAGAGTTTAGTCCAACTGTATATTGAATCTATGGGATCTACTTAAATATAAAGAAAAATGGCTTAAATATAAAAAGAAATTAAAAAAGTATATTGAACTTAAAGCAAATGAAAACAAATAATCAAAATTTATGAAATTCAGCTAAAGCAGTACTTACAGGGAAATTTATATCATTAAATGTCTATATTAGAAAAGGAAAGGATTAAAATCAAGGACTTCGGCTTTCATCTTAACCTACAAAAATAATAGCAAGTGAAACAAAATAAGCAAATGAAAGGAAAAAGGATTAGAGAAGAAATCAATGCAATAGAAAATAAAATCCATTGAGAAAGTCCGTGAAACCAAAAGCTAACTCTCTGAGATCAATAAAGTTGATAAATCTTAGACTGATGAGAAAAGACATAAATTACTAATATTAGGAGTGAGAAAAATGATATCACTATAGATTTTACAGACATTTCTGACAGAAAATGCCAAGTTTACACTGGTGAACTCTTTTCTTTAAATTTTTTTTAATGTTTTTTTCATTTTTGAGAGACAGAGAGTGAGCAGGAGAAGGGCAGAGAGAGGCAGACACAGAATCTGAAGCAGGCTCCGAGCCATCAGCACAGAACCTGATGCAGGGCTCGACCTCGCAGACCATGAGATCATGACCTGAGCTGAAGTCAGCCGCCCAACCGACTGAGCCACCCAGACGCCCCTGGTGAACTCTTAAAAATACTTGAGAAAAATATCCCATTCTCAACAGATAAGCCCAGGAAATGGAAGAGGGGATAATTCCCAACTCCTTTGAAGCCAGCATTCCTCTGATCCCAAAATCACAAGAAAACAACAAACCAATAGGTATCACAACAAATATACAAATGTTCTACACAAAATTTAGCAATCTGAATTCAGCATTGTATCAAAAGAATATTATATGACCTAGTGAAGTTTTTGTCAATGCAAATCTGGGCTAACATTAGAAAATTAATGTAATTCACTCTATTAACAGACTAACAGGAAAACCGTAATATTATCTCAATAATTGCAAAAAGAGCATTTGCCAAAATCCAACATTTATTTCCAATAAAAACTCTCGGTAAAGGAAAATAAAAGAGAATGGCCTCAACTGCTAAAGGGCATCTAAAGAAAAACCTGCTGCTAACTTCATACTTACTGGTGAAAGACTAAATGCTTTTCCCCAAGATCAGAGACAAAGCAAGGATGCCCAGGACCCTCTTCTATTAAACATTGTGTTGGAGTTTCTGGCCAAGACAATTAGGCAAGAAGAAGAAAAAACATTTAAATGGTAAAGGAAGAAGTAAAAGTCTCTTCACACATGACATATTGGGCTCTATGGGAAACCTATGGAATACGTAGAAATTCTAAAAATGAGTAACAAGGTTACTGTATACATGGTCAATATACAAAAATCAATTGTGTTTCTATGTACTGACAAAAATTTGAAATGAAAAAATCAATACTATTTACACTAGCATCAGAAACTATGGCATAACTTAGGTATAAATTTGGTAAAAAGTTATGCAAGACCTGTACACTGAATTCCATAAAGAAATTACTGGGAGAAAAACCTAAATAAACTGATGCCATATTCATAGATTAGAGGGCTCAATGTTGTTAAATGTCAGTTCTTTCTATGTTGATTTACAGATTCAGAACAATTCCAATAAAAATTTTAGTAGAAACTTCTCTTCAGCTATGTCTAATTCACTGTATACCTAATCTGGTAAGTGTTTAATATCACCTGTTTCATTCTTCAGCTTAGAATTTCCAATTAGTTCTTTTTTTTATAGTTTATAATTCTCTGTGGAAATCTTATAACTTAATTCCTTAAATGTATTCATATTAGTTATTTTAAAGTCTGTGTCTGATTACTCTAATATCTGAATATCCTATGGATTTGTTTCCATTTTACTTTATTTCTCTCAGTTTTTGGTCACATTATGCCTTCTGGTCTTCTTGAATATTTCTTTACTGAGTGATTGACATTGTTATGAAAAATTGTAGAAATACTCTGAGTCTTTGAATGCTATTATCTTTCAGAGATTTAGTTTTCTCTGTTGCAGGCAGCTAGGGATGAGGTGATTTCAAGTTGAGTTTTAAGTCCCCGGTTCATTATTTTTGTGCTGTAGTCCTTCAGAGTTTTAACCAAACCCTCGGGGTTCTTTTGGGGTCTATCTTACTTGGTGAGTCATGACCTCTTAATTTTTGTCTCTCCAACTCCAGATCTTTTCAGAGTTCTGCTTCTTACCTTATTGATGTTTAGATATACTATTTTTCAGTTGAAGTTAACAGAATGCCGGACAAGTTAGCATTGTAGATAATAACTTTTTCTTATCTCAAATATTTCTAGTAAAGAATTATTTTATGTATTGAGTTATCGAGTTCCACATTCTTATCTTAGATAAATAGAGCTCTTAAAGACTACAGTGATACAAAGATATTGTATACTTAGATTTATGTTATTTGTAGGAAAATCAAGGGTGTGGGCATAGAAACTGACATGAACCTCTGAGGAAAAAAAGGGTGTCTAGACCAAAAATTCTCATAATGTGCTTTGGCGATCCCTGAGAATCTCCAAGATCCTTTTGGAGTCTCGTGAGATCAAATTATTTTCATAATAGTACTAAGATGTCCTTTTTGCTCTTATTTTCTCACGAGCACAGTGGAGTTTTCCAGAGGTTATGTGACAAGTGAATATCATTGCCCCGATATTTAATGGAATGTGTACTCATGCGTTCTTGTACTTTCTAGAATTTCCAATGGTAAACCCTTTGGAGTCGTCGACTATTTTTAATAGTATAAAAGAGACTGAGACAGAAAATGGAGAGCCTGGGGTATACCTTTTCAAGTGGAAAAAGGGCATTTATGAAACTTTAAGAGCATGGTCTCTCATTAGTCCAATGTGCTTAGTAGCCATAATGAAGAGTGAGAGAAAGGCATGTCTAGAAAAGAATTGTGGGTGTGACTTCTGGCTTTTGGCACACAGAGTAGACTGTGGAATCAAATACACAGAAATTCACAAATTGTTTTAGACAGTTGAATTAGCAAAAGCACTGCCATCTAGGACTAAAATACATTGAAGCGTTTGAAAAATATTTTTTAAGGTGCTAAGAAAGCTGCTCAGTTGTTAAAATGGCATATCTTCCAAAGCCTTTTTCAGAAGTGGTTGAGGAGGAGGATGAAAAAGGAAAGACATCTCAAGGAACAGAGTCAAAAACAGTAGAGAATTATGGATGGGGGAGGTACTCCCAGGGAACAGAACCCAGGACTCATCAAGATGCATCCTTCATCCACAGAGAAACATTTGCCCAGTGGGATTCAGAACTGCTAAGAGCCTCCCGGTCTTCAAGGGGAGTGTTTATTGCAGTCATCCTGCCTCATCTTCACCACTGTTTGTAAACTCTGTGTGCGTGTGCGTGTGCGTGTGCGTGCGTGTGTGTGTATGTGTGTATGACGGGGTTGGGCAGGTAGCTCATTCTTTTGTTTGGTATTCTCTGAACAAAGAGCAACTGTTGTTCTTTTCTAAATGAGACACATCTGGATCTAATGGAGATTACAAGATCCTAAACTTGGAATGTGACGCTGTGATTGGATGTGGCTTTTGAAATCCCTTGATGGGCGTGGGTGTGAGCATATATTATGTTTGGTAGGAACATGAGTAGCTGTGGCCCCCAGGGAAGTGTGATATATTTTGTTATCAACACCAGTCCTCCTACCCTACCTGTTTTCTTGCCTTTTGCCATTTGACTTTGCAGTTTCTGTGAGTAAAGAGGTATTTTTCCCTGTCTTGTGACTTGGGGTTTGGCCATGCGACCAATAAAGCAGAAGTGACGGTGTGCCAGTTCCGTGTGTTACCACCTCATACTTCTTGAACTACATCTCTTGCACTTCCAGTGTGGACATTAAATACACACACACACACACACACACGCACGCACGCACGCATACACGCACACACACACATGAGAACTACCTCGGCTAGCTGCTGGTTCCAAGAAGAAGATGACACATGTGAAGGAGAGCTGTCTCAGCCAAGCTGCTCAGCCAAACCAGCCTATTACAGCCCAACTGACCTTCAGATCTATGAGTGTAAACACTTACCATCATATGCCATTCGGAATTTTTTGTGTTATTTATTATGCAGCAATAGGTAACTGATAAACTTCTTGACTCATCTCTGTTCCAGCTGCTGTGATTTTAGGGCTTCTGCATGCCTTGCTGAGATTTTTGTAAGACTCTCCTAACTAGGTTTCTTGTCTTCCTCTATTCCTTCTAGTCGGCTGTGTGTACCTCTATTACATTTGTTTCTACCCAAAAGGCAACTCTAACTGTCTGTGGGAAAAAGCCGGTCTTTGGTGTGGCATCCTGGTCTTTCCTTGAAGACTTGTCTCTTGCCTCTCCACACATCCTGCCCCTGATTTTCCCGTTCTCTGGTTCCAGAGAGAGCCCACTCTTCCTTCTGCCTGACAAACTCCTATGGATCCTTCAGGACACTTCTTACATGTCACCTCTTTTGTGACATTTTCCCATGGCCTAAAAGCAATCATGTTCTGTCCACCCGAAAATTCATTTCCTACCACGATAGAAATCTTACATGGAATGGGGACGATTTTGTCTCCAGGTTTCTCTTCTCACTGGGCAGAGGCTATTTCTTAATCCTCTCTGTGGATGCAACATCTATATGATGCCTTGACCTCTGTAGAGGTTCAGTATCATTTCTGATTTTGACATTGAACAGTGGAATCCCTGTGGGGATTGTTATAAATTCTGAATGTCTGTATGGTGTTTCGTTATTTTTGCAATAAATGAAATATGGTTAACCATAATCTTCCTTCCTCATGCATGTCAAATAATAGCCTTTATAGTAGTGGAATAAATTTATGAACATATAAAAATAACAATAATGGCTGAAGATAGTTGATGTGCCCTTGATGTACATCTTGTGGCTCCTTTTCAAGTGAAATCTGACAACCAACTCACTTGAAATTAAAATGTCAAAAATCAATTATGCTTCATTTTCCATTCAGACAAATTGAACTTTTCAAAATTTCTTTGAAGCACATCTTATGTCAAAAGACACCTACTCTATTATTTGAATACTAGTGAAATGAGAAAACATTTTATTCCTCGTTTTTAAAATGATCATCACACTAAATCTTTATCCGCCAAAATGAGACTGCAAATTACCTGGATGTCTAAATATTGCTATAGTTATTGAACTCTTATTAAATAACAGAGTTACTCATGCTGGCAAAGAAAAAAGTTGTCTAAAAGGAGGAGCTGCTGTACCTTGAGCCACATCAGATGTTGCAACGTGGAGAGGTAGGTGGGGCAGGTCAGGAAAGGTTTGTAAGATATGGCTAAGAGTTTAGAGTTTATCCAAGAAACTGAGATGTTTGCCTATAGATTATGGAATGAGGGGAGTGACTTTCGCAGTTTGTATCCTTCTTGTTGGACTGTGTACAGACACCTAAATGTGGCCGCCATCTTCAGTTTTGTTAGGTAAATGTAGCTGACATTTCGTTTTGTACATAGGCTTGTTTTTTTAAGTTAAAAAAGGGAATAACACATCGTTTCATGTGTTTTTAAAGTTGAAATAGGGAATAACACATCCTTTGATATGTAAATATAAGGTGATTTGGGTAGGTCTATAGGATATTTCCCATCTGAAAGTCAAACTTTTCAGTGGTTTCTTTTAGGATTGGTGGTAGATAAAAGTCTCAGGCATTTTCACCTAGTCTGGGCAACTAACTCCCACAGAAAATTCCATTCCAAGCTGTGTTTCAGTAGGAGTGTTCCAACCAACACAGCTCACTTTTGCTCCTTTGTCTCAATTTTTAAATTATTTATTCTTTCTTTCAGTGAGCAGTAGCCACTTACGTGCTGAGCACTGGGCATCATATTGAGGAGCACAGTCATCAAGTAGAAAAGAAAAGAAAGATATCTCAATTGGATAATCATGTGGTAAGAACGGGGAATGGATATATGCACAGGGCATTAGCTGTAACCTAAGAGGTAGAGTGGTATCTGAGAAGGCTTTGTAGATGTGATAGGAGGTAAATCAAGAGACAAAAGACCTAAGCTGAGGCTTAAAGATGAGTAGAAATACCCCTGGTGAAGATGGAGGAAGAAGTGCCTCCGAGCAGGAGCCTGGGTAGAACGAGCACAGGACCTGCAAGGACCAGGCAGGGAGACAGGATGTAGGTTGCAGGTATGAGCACGGTCAGATCACCAGAGCTTTTGGTGCATGCCAAGGCACTCAGGATTTTCTTTTGAGGAGGAAGAGGAACCAATAAAAGGTTTTAATCAGGGATATGACATGAGCACATTTAGAAAGATGATTCTAACCACAGTGAGGGGAATATTTTCAGAGGAATTAGACCAAAGACAGTGATGTTGTCTTACTCTGGGCTGCTGTAACAGAATGCCATGACCAGGTGGCTTAGAAACAACTGAAATGCATTTTCACAGTTCTGGAGGTTGGGAAGTCTCAGATCAAAGTGCTGGCAGATTTGGTATCTGGTGGGGGGCCTCTGTCTCATAGATGGCTATCAATGAGGGCTCTCTATGTCCTCACATGGCTGGAGGAGGTGAAGGATTTCTTTGGGGCCTTTTTTTTTTTTTTTATAAGGACATTAATCCCACTCATGAGGGCTCTGCCCTCAAGACCTAATTACTGTCAAAGGTTCTACTTTCTAATACCATTATCTTGGCGTTTAGGATTTCAGAGCATATGGATTTGGGGAGGACATGAACAATTCAGCCCATAGCAGATGTCATTTAGGAGATTGCTAAGTCATCTAGGTAAGAAATTCAGAAGACCTGAACCATTGAAAGATTGAAGATGAAATAATCAAAGGACAATCAAAGACAGTGTATTTAAACTAGAATGCATCCGAAGCTACCTGTTAAACATTAGATGGACTTTTAGTTTGAGAAGAAGGCCTTTTGTATATAATAATTGTCCTATTAGCCCTAGGTTTTCAAGAGTTTTAAACATTAAAGGTACGAACAAAAATTTAATGGTTTCCAACATATAATAATTGAGCTTTCTCCCCTTTATTAACTTGTAGATGTGAATTACTATGATTTATTTTTGAATACTAACCTGTATTTTTTATTTGGGGGCAAATTTTACATGGTTAGGGAGGATTACTTGTTTTAACTACTGTTGCAGCTTTTTCCCTGGCATTTTATTTGAGTTTCCATTCTATTTTCATAAACAATATAGGTTTCTAATTATCCTTGCTAGGTTTTTGTATAGGGAATACGTTAGCTTCTTAACTATGCAAAATTAATGATATATATTTATCAGGTCTAGTGTATATGTTATATTTTTAAAACGATGCTTAAAAGTTATATTTTATACCACAATGTTTATTATGAACCTTGTGAATTTATTTTATAAGATGAAGAACATTTTGTGCCATTTTATATAACTTGAAGCATAATATTTTCATTTTAAATTATTATAGAGACTCTGAATCCCTTCTTTGCTTTTATTATATAAAAATTGACCATATCTGTCATAGTAATGACTCATTTGATGCTGGGTCATCAACTCCCTCAATTATTCCCATGGGAAGATACTGACTCAAATAGCAGAGGTGAGGAAAGCACTGAGGCAAAACGGGCCGTGGACTATTTATGTGCTGCTGGGTGTTGTATTGTAAGTGTGCTTTCCCATTTGTTTCTTTGAGGTGGTGCATTGATCCTCCAAGTTGCCATGTTTCCGCATTTGTTTTGTCCTTCATCTGAGAGCCTCTGGTTCATTAGAAGCCAAAGAAACTGCTAAGAATAAAAGGCTGAGCAGCCAAGTTGCATGTCTTGTTGTAAAGCAGAACAAGTCAGACTGAGGCTTCACTTGTCACTTCACTTTATTGGGAAGTTGGCTAGAAATACTTTTCAATTTTGTTCTAACCGATGTATTCTTTTCATTGTTCCTTTAGATATTTAAGCTGTTTTGGCAAAAGTGTAAAAACACAGGACAGCAACAAAAAAACATCTTCAGTAAGTTAAAGTTTATATTAGTTTTCTATTTCTGTGTAATTACCACAATTTAGCAGCTTCAAACAACCACGCTTGTTATCACACAGGTTCCCTAGGTCAGGAGTTGGGCATGGCACAACTGGGTCCTCTGCTCTCTGTCCCACAGGGCTGCAGTCAATGTGTACGCTAGGGCTGCATTCTTATCCAAAGGCTCGAATGGGGAAGAACTCATTTCTCAAATCATTAAGGTTGTTGGTAGAATTCATTTCCTTGTGACTGCATGACAGGTCCTAGCTTTTGTCTGATAATCAACTGCAGGCTTCCCAAAGTTGCTTTTTGGCTTCTCCAACATGGTTGGGGACTTCATCTACTTACCAGGGAGTTTCTCGCTTCAGAGAGCATCCGGTCTCTCTTTTGTGGGATTTCACCTGAATAAATCAGTCACTTCATCCCTCGATCTGAACATCTTCCTTTTAATTAGTCAAAATGAGATGATTAAGGATCTTAATTACGTTGGAAAAATGTTTTCACTTTTGCCATATTGTTTTGGCTCAAAGTAACTTATAAGTTCCATCCACACTCAAGGGCAAGGGATTATACAAGATTATACACCAGGGAGTAGGATTCACTGGGACCACCCTAAAATCTTTCCACCAAAGTGTTTTCTCTTGCAATACAGTTCTCATGTTCATGTTTTATTAGGAAGTTACACTTTCTAATGAAGTGAGGGAAAGGGACAGTTGCTCAAGACTATGCTTGTTAACTGTGTCCACAATATAAAAGCATGGGCTTTTAGTTTGGACACCTTACCTTTTGGTCTCACCCTCTGCCCAAGCCCTGCATACCAGACCACTTGGCTCCTTGCTGCTTTCAAACATGCCACCCTCTTTCATCATGACTTACCATTGTATAAATTCTTGTCCCTAAAAACCTCTCCCTTCCACTTTTACTCATCTTTCAAGACCTAGCTATAATTATATATTCTGTAGTGGAGCTTTGATAACTTTCTTAGGAAAAGAAATCTTCTGTTCCCATGATAATTTTTAGAAGTACTTTTCATATGAACTTTTAACTGGGGTTCTAGCTATTTGTTTATGGGCATGTCTCCTTGCTGCCTTTGGATCAGGATTCATGACTTTCTCTGTTCTGTATCATTAGTCCTGCATCTCCAGGGCAGGACTTGACACATAATAGGTGCTTCACAAATTGAACAAATGAGTGAAAAATGAAAATGGGCTATGGTAATAACAAAATACTTGTTGAAAGAATTAAGAAGAAATAGGAGAACAACAGTGTGAACAGAATACAGTGACAGAATCTTTACAGGGTTTTAATTAGAATATGAGGATGGGAATGTAAAAGGAGAATAGTTGTGAATAAGTCTACAAGAATCAGATGATGGAGGGTTTTGAAATTTCCAGGCTAGAAAATATGTTTTTCATGGAGCTTTAAATCTAGCAGGGAACAGACCTAAATAATCTCACAGATGCATACTTTCAAATTGTGAAAATCTCCACAAAGGGAATGTATAGGATGCTATAGTAACAATTAGCAAGGAGACCTGATTTAGGAGAAGTCCTTTAAATAAGTGGCATTTATGGTGAGACCTGAAGTTTGAGTAGGAGTTACTTATTTGAAGTTTCAGGAGTGGTATATGATCAGGCTACAGAGGAAACTCAGACTTGGGTCTTGCAGAACCTTGCAGGCCACACTACCATTTTGGTCTTTATCCCATGAACAAAAGGAAGACATCAAAAATTTTTAAATAAGGTGGGCTTGGAATGGGAGTAGGAGAGTGAGAGAGAGACATGATTTAATTTGTTTGTTTGTTTGTTTTAAAAAGAGCCCTGAATTTAAAAAAAAATAAAAAAAAAAATAAAAAGATCCCTGAATAATAGACTAGAAGATACAAGAATGAATGCAGGAGTCTAAGTCTAGTTAGGAGACTTTCTACTGGTGCAGAGATTAGGCCACAGTAACTTGATCTAGGGAATGGCAGAAGAGGTTGAAAGGATTGGACAGATTCCAGAATTATTGTGGAGACTCAGTTGATAGGAATTGAATGTGGAGAGTGAAGGGGGGAGAAATGTTTGTAGCTTCCATGGCTCGATGAGTGGTGGTGCCCAGAAAGAACAGTGGAAAATGAACAAATTGCGGAGGCGGGAAACCATGAGGTCTGCTTTGGAAATGTGGGGTAGATATGTTGAATGACTTGAAGGATGCATACGCGTCTTGAGCTCAGAGGAGAAATCTGTGTAAAAGATAACAAGACTCCCCCGTGTCTCTGTGGTCAACTTATTTTTGACAAAGGCACCAAGACCATTCAACGGGGGGAAGACCAATCTCTTTGACAAATGGTTCTGGGACAACTGGATATCTACATGCAAAAGAATGAAGTTGAACCCTCACCTCATATGACTCACAAACGTTAACTCAAAATGGAAACTCAAACGACCTAGATTTAAGAGCAAAAACTTTAATTTTTTTTAATGTTTACTTATTTTTGAGAGAGAAAGACAGAATACAAGCAGTGGAGGGGCAGAGAGAGAGACACACAGAATCAGAAGTAGGCTCCAAGCTTTAAGCTGTCAGCACGGAGCTTGATGTGGAGCTCAAACTCATGGACTGCTAGATCATGACCTGAGCCGAAGTCAGATGCTTAACTGAAAGAGCCACCCAGGTGCCTCAAGAGCTAAAGCTTTAAAGCTCTAAAAGAAAACACAGGGGCAAATATTCATGGCTTTGGGTTCAGTAATAATTCCTTTTTTAAAAAATGATTTCTTAAATTTGATGACAAAGCAAAAGCAACCACAGAAAAAAATAATCTCGACTTAATCAAAGTTAAAAATGTTTTTATATCAATACTATCAAGAGAGTAAAAAGTCAACCTACAGAATGGGAGAAAATATTTGCAAATTATACAGGCGTTAAGTATTCAGAATATATAAAGAACTCCTACAACTCAACAACAAAAAAGACAACCTGATTTAAAAATGGGCAGAGGACTGGAGTAGACATTTTTTTTTTCCCAAAGGAGATACATAAACAGCTAGAAAGTACATGAAAAGGTTCTCAACATCATTAGTCATTAGGCAAATGCAAATCAAAACCACAAAGAGATAGGATGGCCATAAAAAAAAAATAAGTGTTGACAAGGATGTAAAGAAATTAGAACCCTCACATGTTGCTGGTGGGAATATAACATGGTGTAGCCATTATGGAGAGCACTTCAACAGTCCCTCAGTAAGTGACACATGGAAATACTGTGAAATATAAGAAACAAAACAGATGAACATAAAGGAAGGGAAGGAAAGGTAAGAAAAAACAGAAATAAAATAAATACAGAGAAAAAATAGGGTTGCTGGTGGGGTACTGGGTGAGGGAATGGGCTAAATGGGTGATGGGCATTAAGAAGGGCACTTGTTGGGGTGAACACTGAGTGTCGTGTGTAAGTGATGAATCACTAAATTTTACTCCTGAAACCATTATTATGCTATTAGTTAAGTAACTTGGATTTAAATAAAATTTAAAAAAATAAAACAATACAAAACAAACCAACCCCCCCAAAAAAAAGAAAAAAAAGAAATACCATATGACCTACAATTCCACCCCTACAGATGTATCCAAAAGAAATGAAAAAAAGTATTCAAGCAAAAGCATGTACTTTAATGCTCGTAACAACATTATTCATAATAGTTAAAAGATGACAACAGCCTAAATGTCTATCAGTAGATGAATGGGTAAATAAAATGTGGTATATCCATACAGTGGAATATTTTTCAGCCATACAGAAGAACGAAGAACTGATGCATGCTACAACATGGATGAATCTTGAAAACGTAATACTAAGTGAAAGAAGCCAGACACAAAAGACCACATGTTGTTACGATTCCATTTCTGTGGAATGTGCAGAGTAGGCAAGTCCATAAAGACAGAAAGCAGATCAGTGGTTGTCAGGGATTAGGGGGTAGGGGAAAATGGGGAGTGACTACTTAATGGGTCTGGGGTTTCTATTCGAGATGATGATACAATTCTGGGACTAGGTAATCATGGTGATCGATGTGCAAAGTTGTGAATGAACTGCATGCCACTGAATTGTACACTTTATGGTAAAAATGATACATGTATATTTTACCTCAGTTCAACAAATAAGTAACGATACTTGTTGGCATCTAGATGTTAATGAAGGCCTTGTAAGGATGGGGGTCACCTATGGAGAGGGTATAGAATGAGATGTGGGACTCTCGCCAAGATTTAAGGATTTCTAACTCTTTGAAAGACAGGGAGAGGAGAGCGCTTCGGTCCTGGAGACTGAAAAGCAGCAGCTAGAGGCAGGAGAGGAAGTAGGACAGTGTGGGATCATCGTGAAGGTGGTGAGATGCTGCTGAAGTTAACCGGGAGGTGTTGAAGGCTTTAAAGTAGTGGTGGGATCAAAGCTTTTCCTTAGGAAAATTCATCTGGCAGTTGTGAGCAAGGAAGACTGGAGGAGGGCCTAGAATGAAAGGAGGCAGTTAAGATCTATTCTCATGGGACAGTAGGTGGGCTTGGCACAAGGTCCAAGAGGTAGAAGAATTTGACAGTGCTGTTTGGCTGGGCTCTTAAAGCTTGGTGGTTGGGACATTAGAAGTTTTATTAACAGGAAGGTAAGGGTTTAATATTTCTCAGACCAGTGTGTGGGCCATTTTGAGCTGGACTATTTCTTAGACTTGTACGATCTTTTAGGCATAATAAAATGGTTGATGCAGAATTTTTTCATATATATGAAATTTCAAATTTCAGGAGAGTCTCCTCAATATTTAGAGATTACCCCATGCTTTGTTAGTTAGCGTTTTAAGTTCTATAGACTTGTATATGTACCCTTTTAGATTTTCTTTTCATGAAGCAAAAGAATGCAACCATAGGGCTAGAAGTCACCTTGGAGATCATTGATCTCCGTTTGGCTTTTCTACAACTGATGTGAGGCCCCTGGACAGTCTCCCTGCATGTATTAGTCACGTCACCATCCTTAGGGGCTTTTCTCCTTTCGGTTTCCCCTCCTTCTGTCCATTGTCCTACTGACAACTTGTCAGTGTTGTTAGATGGCAGAGGTGTCAGAATGTAGCATGTATTCATTTATTAATAAAGTATATCTTAAGCACCTACTATGTGCAAGTTACTATTTTAGGGTATAGAAAAGAAGAAGAAAACCGATGAGTCATGACCCCCAAATTTTCTACGTTGAGGATAGTGTTCAATTAGTTTCCAGTACTTTTTGATATCACCATAGCATGATTGTCTTCTTGGCTGCAGTCAAATAAAAAGTAAATAACATTACTTTTATACACATATGTATACACATATATACACAAAAACATATACATATAAAACTCAGAGGTTTGTGGATTTTGAGATCTCAGGTAAAGGAATATTTGCTTGTTTATGAAAAGATGAACAATGGGGCACCTGGGTGGCTCAGTTGGCTAAGTATCTGACTTCCACTCAGGTCATGATATCATAGCTCCTGAGTTTGAGCCCTGCATCGGGCTCTGTGCTGACAGTTCAAAGCCTGGAACTTGCTTCAGATTCTGTGGCTGCCCCTCTCTCTGTCCTTCCTCTGCTTGCACTGTCTCTCTCTCAAAAATTAATAAACATAAAAAAAAATAAACGAGATGAACAAGATGTAGTGTCCGCCCTTCAAGGACACAGATGCTTCTTGTTTTGTCCATTAGGTCTTTTTCTGATTGTTGTAAGCCAGCACAAATGTGTTTACATTAGGAAAAAAAAGAGGGAACAGGATGAAAGTGCCTTATTGATGGAACAATTGAGAAGTCTGGCAGACAGATTTTGGATGGCGGTATGTGTATATGTGTATATATATATATATATATGTCTTACGGAGAAGGGCTTAGAATAAAGACCCTTTGGAAATAGACTATGCACTTCAATATTTAGTCAATGTGGAGACCACATGTAATCAGCATCATAACCCTTCCATATCTCAGAATGACTGTTTACAGTACATACAGTGCAGTGTAACTTGGTGCGGAGCCAGGCAACAGGTTCTTCTCTTCCAAATACAGTACTCTGTTTCTCAAAGCTATTGATTCCATTCTTTGAGACACCCAGCTCCTTTTGCTTTTGTTCTGAACTTAAAAATTTTCACTTTGTCCTGGTGTTTATCAATCTGATACTTGATTTGATGCCTGTCTATTGCGTGCCATGCAAGCATACTTTTACCTTCAGCACCACTTCGGAATGATGGATGCTTTCACCCTGTGGTTCTCAACAGCCTCTTTCGCTAACCCAGAGCCTACCTTATTCGGAGATTAAGAACTTACTTATTCAATAAATTTATTCATTCAATTTATCCCATTACTAGAAGTCCATGGTCTTTCATCTGAAATCATTAGGGCTTAAGAATTTATAATTTCTTAAAATTAATAAAGAGTTTCTATACCTTATATAGTCTGATGCTTCTGGCAGAGTCTGTGACGGCAGCCTGCGATCACACACATTAGCGGTTCTTTAGCAAAACGTAGGAATATTCCCATCAAGTGTGATGAGTAAGGACTGTGAGTAACCTCATGCCAGTGCAGGTCATGTCTGTTTTGTCACCCAATGAGCTACAGAAGGAATTTTGGTTTTCAAGGGTTTGTGGATCTTCTGAATCTTAGAGAAGAGAATGTCTGCTTGTTTACGAACCAGGTGAACAGGTGTAGCGTCCGCCCTCAGAGGACACAGACACTTCGTGTTTTGCTCATTAGGCCTTTTTGTGTTTTTGTTTTTTGTTTTGTTTTGATTTATTTTGTTTTGTTTTTGTTTTTGTTTTGTAAGCCAGCTCAAATGTGTTTAGATTTTAAAAAAAGGATGGAAGGGGGCGCCTGGGTGACTCAGTAGGTTGGGCGGTCAAGTTCGGCTCAGGTCCTGATCTTGAAGTCCTTGAGTTCGACGAGCCCCACGTCGGGCTCTGTGCTGACAACTCAGCCTGGAGCCTGCTTCAGATTCTGTGTCTCCCTCTCTCTCTGCTCCTCTACCTCTCTCACTCTGTGTGTCTCTCTCTCAAAAATAAATAAACATTAAAGAAAAAAAAAGTGGAAAGGTAAGAGTGCCTACCAGACAGATTTTGGACAGTATTCTATTCACGGATCAAGTGATGCCATTTGGCTGGGTTTTTCTTAATCTTTCACATGTTTTTTGTTCCAAAAGTTTCAGTGTCTCTGCCTAGTGGCCTCTGTATGCTCTAGGCCAACACTTTTGTGGTGGCAAAGATGGTTAGAGTCAGTCATTCCACACTTAGGTGTTTCAGGGAAGGAAAAGAGGCCTTCTTCCTGTTTAAGCATTCCCAGCAAAAATCTGGGATTTCTTTGATTTTGATCTGCTCACATATGGATCTTTTCACCAGTCACTGAGCACAGGGAGCTGTGATGTGCTGATCGGCTCAGGCCTGGGCCACGTGATCCATTTTGGTTGCAAGAGGATCAAGCAAGTTAACTAAGCAGGTGCAACTTTCTCAAAGGAAACCTTGGAGGTGTTTCTAGAGGGGAGGGAAAATGTTGGGAGGGAAAGAATAAATTTTGCCCCAAAGGTTGGCACTGGGTTTTCTTTGTAATAAGATTCTGATGGAATGGAGTGGAGTTAATGTCAGCTATTTGTACATTTGCTACTAACCACATAGGGAAACATTATTGCTTATTTATTTATTTACTTATTTTATAGAGAGAGAGTGGGAACAGGGGAGAGGGACAGAGGGAGAGAGAGAATCTTTTATATGTTTATTTAATTAATTTATTTATTTATAAAAAAATTTTTTTGTTTTTTGAGAGAGAGAGAGAGAGACAGAACACAAGTGGGGGAAGGACAGAGAGAGAGAGGGAAACACAGAATCAGAAGCAGGCTCTAGGCTCTGAGCTGTCAGCACAGACCCGTCGCAAGACTCAAACCCACAAGCCCTGAGATCATGACCTGAGCCAACGACCTGAGCTGAAATCAAGAGTCAGCTACTCAACTGACTGAGCTGCCCAGGCACTCCATTCCTCTTTCATATGTAACAAAATTTGTAAGAGCCTGCAAATTGCAAATCAAATTGAACTCTAAACTGAACTCATCGTCCAACTGTAATCATTTGAACTCATTGTATCTTTAGTGACAATGTGGTGAGCCTTAAGGCTTTGAATAATAACAGAGAGACAGTACTGCAAGTGGCTGCCTAGAATGTCTTTTTAGTCTAAAACTGATAACTCAAAGCTCTCTATCTGGTATGTTATTAAGTATTATTTTACTTTTTCATAGAGAAGCAGTTTTGCATGATAGGAATACAGGCTGGGGAGCCCAGTTGACTCTGTTTGAATCAGCTTCTATCCCACGTACTTGGATGAGTTATTTAACCTCCTTGGGCTTCAGGTTTCTTTGTGCGTAAAAAAAGTATAATGATTGAGGATCACATGAATTAATACATGGAAAGTACTTAGAATGGGTCCTGTCACATAGTAAATGTGCTTTAAATGTTAGCTATTATTATTGTTATTCCGTAGGGTAGCGCTAACTCTGAAATTCCCCATAGTGAAGTTAGTATTTTTACAGCGTGGGTTTAACATTTCTGTGCCTTTAACGAATATTGCTGCTGCCGTGTGTACATTATTATGGATAATACCATTTGTCTTAATGTCAGGTTAAAGTTAAAAAAAATAAACCAACCATGATTTTTTCAAAAAGCGTTTATTTTGACACAAGAGACTCCAGTCAGCCTTACAAACTTAGGAAGTGGAAATCCTTCCTGAACTGATGGAAAATGAATCCGATTTCAATTCCCAAAGCAGACTCCTGTTTTTGTTGCCATTCTTCCCCTAAAAGACAAAACCTGATGCTTTTACAGTGTATATAAAACGAATTTTAAAATCCATATATAGCCCAGTGTTTACCACCCACCCCTGTCCCTGGTTATGAATATCACAAATTCTTTAAATTTCCCAAACATGAGATAAATGTCAGACCATTCTATAAATTGACTTTATGAAGCATTTCTGAGCTGAGCTTTCTGACATTCACACCAATGTTTCCATAGTAACTAATGTGTTCAGAAGGGGAAAAGCAGGAGAAGATGAAAAACAAAGGAGACGATCCAAATAAAAGAGATGCATAAGTAAGGGAGAGTACAAGGTTCTAGAAACTTTGAACCATTGCTTCTTGTAGGAGACACGCATTCTTCTTCACATAGGCAACTTCCCCATGTGGCTGACTGACTTGGGGGTCCTTACTGGAAAAACCCCCCAAAACTTGACCAGTTGTCACTGGGTTACACTTAGACGATGACTCATTAGTATCGATTTGGACTACTCCTTCCTTCTTTTATTTTAATCTTACTTTTTCCTTTATTTGGAGGTCCCTTAGTGACTATGGTAACAGTGAAGTAATTTGTGCCTGTCACTGAACTGTCAAAAAAAGTGCAGTATCAAGTGGGTTTAAAGAATAGTTAGAAACAGGGTAGGGGGAGTCTAGGTGTTAGTGATCCTCATCACAGTTTGCAAAAATTGAAGCAAAGAATGCTAGAACGCTTCTAAAATATAGGTTCTGTCGTCATGTCTTATTAAACGTGCCCTATCAATTGCATTTAAACGCAGATTTAAATAAATCATTCTCTTGTGGTGTTGAGAGCGCAGATTCTGTTTCTCACTAAACTTCAACAAACTTACTTCTGTGAAAATGTGCTTTGTCCCCAAGTTGCTCGTAGGCTGGATCAGGTAAATGGCTAGAGATAAGTCATTTTTTTTGCCAGTAATTTGGGGAGGGGGTAGATAGGAAATATACAGGCATCTGTCTCAGCGGAATAGGTGCCTGTGGTGGGCAAAATAATGGCCCTAAAAATCTCCACATCTCAATCCCCCCAAATCTGTGATTACGTTAACTAACCTGGCAAAGGGGACTTTTGCAAGTGTGGTTAAATTAAGGATCTGGAGACAGGAAGAGGGGTCTTGGATTATCCAGGTGGGACCAGTGTAATCAGTGGTCAGGGTCATTGCAAGAGGGAGGCAGGAATCTCAGAGTCCCAGAAGGAGATGGACTGGGGGAGGCAGAGGTTGGAGTGATGAGGACTCGGGAACCAAACAATGCAGGCAGCCTTGAGATGTTGGCAAAGACAAAGAAAGGAATTCTTCTCCAGGGCTCATGGAAGAAAGGCCGCCCTGCTGACACCGTGATTTGGGCCCAGGGAAACTGATTTCAGACCTCTGACCTCTGGGACTGTAAAAAAATAAATGCGTGTTGTTTTAAACTGCTAAGTTTGTGGTATTTTGTTACAGCAGCCATAGGAAAATAATCCAGCACTGTTGGCAGTGTCTGGTCCCACCAATCTCTCTAAAGCCATTTTCATTTGATGTTTACCTTTATGTGGCAGAAGGAGATGGAGCTATCGAGGACTGTTGGCTGAGCATCTGAACGCCACTCACTGAGAGTACCAGGCGTAGGTTTCTATTTGTGTGGTACTTCTAGGGCCTTCTATCCAGCCACCAGGAGGGCTCTGGTCATGGCAAGGCCAGATGCTGAAGTGAAGCCTTGGTGTGAACACCTGGGAAGGCCAAGTGCTTGCAGGTTCTGGGCGAAAAGTTCCTGAGCAAGAGAGCAAGAGAGCCCTTGCTCTCACCATCTGTCTGTCTATGAGAAAGCCCCTGTGTGCTGGATTGTAGATGTCTCAAGGTTAAACATCATGCTTTATGGATGGTTCCTAGCACCATTCTGGGCGCCCACTAGATGCTTTAGGAAATAGCAACTCTTCCTTCTCCAACCTGCTTCTTAGGTAGATTTTACGTTTTCCCCATTATTTTCTTTTACCATGCAGATGCTGTATTAAGTATTTGATGTATATTATCTCAGCTGGTGCTTACGACCACTCTGAGGGCAATCTTATTATTTTCATTTTACAGATGCAGAAACACGTATTCAGTAACTAGACCAACAGTTACAAAGTGAGTAAGTGGCAGAGCTGAGCTCAGAACCCAGGTATGCCTTCTTGACCCTTCTACCTCTAATTGCTGCCTTGCTGCCAGGTCAGAAGCACCATGGGGTGAGTGTCAGTGGCCTTTCTTGCCTGTGGCCCTCAGTAAATGCCCTTGACCCTCTGAGCTCCAGCATTGGCTCTTGATCCACCTCATGTAGAGGGGTGGAGAAGCAGAAGGCGAAGGTTGGAGAGGGCTGAGGGCTTGAGGTCAGATAGAAAGAGGGATCCCTTGGGGAAGTATCTCTGGCCTTTAGTCAATAGTGAAGATAGATAGGAATTTGATGTCTGTGAATTAGCATGTTTCCATAACTCTATGCTTTCTTGGTTTATTTTCCTCTATTTTCTTCTGCGGTAGATAGAGTTCTAAGATGACCCACAAGAGTCCTACCACTACAGTGTGTATGTTCTATTGGTATTGACCAAACGTTTCTGTCCTCCCCAAATTCACACGTTGAAACCCTGATCCTCAATACGATGATATTAGGAGGTGGAATCTTTAGGTCATGAATGTGGAGCCCCTCATGATGGGATTGGTGCCCTTATCATAAGAGACACCTTATAATGGTGGCCTTCCTCTCTCTGCCACGGGAGGATAAAAGGCATCCATCTACACACCAGAAAAAGGGCTGTCACTAGAAAGCGATCAGCTAGCATCGTGACCTTGGACTTCCCAGCCTTCTGTGAGAAATAAATATCGTCTTGTTTTGTTTTTAAGCCATCCAGACTATGGTGTTTGTTACAGCAGCTCAAATGAAGATACCCGTATACTTTCCTCCCCTGCGGATATGGTAGGATATCACTCCCATCATTAGTTTCCTAATCAGTGGACTTTGAGTTACTCACAAAGGGGATTATTAGGGTGGGTCTGATGCAGTCAGGTGAGTTTTGAAAGAAAGAATGGGCATATGAGAGAGTCTATGGAGGACACATATCGTGAGGACCGGAGTGGCCTTTAGGAACTGGCAGTGGTCCTTGGCTAATAGCTAGTAAGACAGTGGGTACCTCAGTGCTGCAACCACAAGGAAAAGAATTCTGCCAGCAACCCAAGGGAGTTTAGGATTGGATATTTCCCTAGTGGGGCCTCCAGGTGAGGATACAACTAGCTAACACATTTTATGTTGTTATGTTATGTTATATTTTACTTTAATTCCAGTATAACTAACATACAGTGTCATATTAACTTCAGATGTACAATAGTGATTCAACAATTCTATACATTTCTCAGTGCTCATGATAAGTACTCTGTTAATCTGCTTCACCTATTTCATCTACCTCCCCCCGCCCCATAACCATCAGTTTGTTCTCTATAGTTAACAGTCTGTTTTTTTTTTGTTTATTTCTTTTTTCTTTGTTCATTTGTTTTGTTTTTTAAATTCTACATATGAGTGAAATTGTATGGTATTTGTCTTTCTCTGACCGACTTATTTCACTTAGCATTAAACTCTCTCGATCTATGCATTTTGTTGAAGATGGCAAGGTTTCATTTCTTTCTTTGGCCGAGTAATATTCCACTGTGTATATATAAATACACATTCTTTATCCATTCATCTATTGATAGACACCTGGGCTGCTTCCATGATTTGGCTATTGTAAATAAGGCTGCCATAAACATAGGGGTGCAGATATCTTTTTGAATTAGTGTTTTCATTTTCTTTGGGTAAATACCCAGTAAAGAAATTACTGGATCATATGATCATTCTATTTTTAAACATTTGAGGAACCTCCATACTGTTTTCCACGGGGGCTGCACCAGTCCACATTCCCACCAACAGTGCACAAGCATTCCTTTCTCTCCACGTCCTCACCAACATCTGTTGTTTCTTGTGTTGATTTTAGCCATCCTGACATGTATAGGGTTATATCTCATCGTGGTTTTGATTGTACTTCCCTGATGATGAGTGATGTTGAGCATCTTTTCATGTGTCTGGTGGCTATCTGTATATCTTCTTTGGAGAAATGTCTGTTCATGTCTTTTGCCCATTTTAATTGGATTGTTTGTTTTTTTGGTGTTAAGTTGTATAACTTCTTTACATATTTTGGACACTAATCCTTTATCAGAGATGTCATTTTTAATATCTTCTCCCATTAGTAGGTTGTCTCTTAGTTTTTTTGATTATTCCTTTTGCTGTGCAGAAGCTTTTGTTCTGGCATAGTCCCTATAGTTTATTTTTTTTTCTTTTGTTTCCCTTGCCTCAAGAGACATACCTAGAAAAATGTTGCTGTAGCCGATGTCAGAGAAATTACTGCCTGTGCTCTCTTCCAGGATTTTCATGATTTCACATCTCACATTTGGTCTTTAATCCATTTTGAGTTTATTTTTGTATATGGTATAAGAAAATGGTGCAATTTCATTATTTTGCATGTAGCTGTCCAGTTTTCCCAGCACCATTTGTTGAAGAGACTATTTTTTTCTCATTGCATATTCTTACTTCCTTTGTTGAAGATTAATTGACTTTATAATCACCAGTTTATTTTTGGGCTCTCTCTTCTTTTCCATTGATCTGTGTGTCTTTTTTTGTACCAATCCTATACTGTTTTGATTACTACAGCTTTGTAGTGTATCTTGAAATCTGGGATTGTGATATCTCCAGTTTCGCCTTTTTTTTTTTTTCCCTTCAAGATTGCATTGGCTATTTGGGTCATTTGTGATTCCATACAAATTCTAGGATTATTTGTTCTAGTTCTGTGAAAAATAGTGTTGGTATTTTGATAGGAATTGCATGAGATCCGTAGATTACTTTGAATAGTACGGACGTTTTAACAATATTTATTCTTCCAATCCATGGGCACGGAATATCTTTCCCTTTGTTTATATCATCTTCAGTTTCTTTCATCAATGTTTTATAATTTTCAGAGTACAGGTCTTTTGCCTCCTTAGTTAAGCTTATTCATAGGTATTTTATTATTTTGGTACAATTGTAAATGGCTTGCTTTCTTAATTTCTCTTTTTGCTACATCATTATTAGTATATAGAAATGTAATGGTTTTCTGTATATTGATTTTGTATCCTGTGACCTTACTGAATTAATTCATCAGTTCTAGTAGTTTTTTGTGGATCTTTAGGGTTTTCTATATAGAGTATCATGTCATCTGCAAATAGTGAAAGATTTACCTTTTCCTTACCAGTTCGGATACCTTTTATTTCTTTGTCTTGTCTGATTGCTGGGCCAGCCAATAGCTGTAGTCCAGCTACGGGAGACCTTGACAAGCGGAACCAGTACCAGGACCAGATGTCCAATCCACAGAAACTATGCGATAATAAAAGGGTGTTGTTTCGGGCTGCTAAGTTTATGATAATTTGTTATGCAGCAGTGGAAGACTAATACATCTTTCTGAAATTTATTTTAAAGAAAAAAATCATTTTTCCTCTAGAGAGGAAAAGGATTCTGCGTCTCTCCGGATGCTCTTCGAGGAGTTAAAACCTTAAAAACCTTTTAAAAAAAGTCGAGAATGTACTTATTTGTTGAGGATTTATTTTCACAATCATGTGACTCCCTTCAGTGATGTAAGTTATCCTCTCTGTCAGTTCCTTTGTGGAGGAACTCTGAGAGAAAGCTTTTTGGGGCCCTGAATCCACTGGGAACCCCTAACTACACCTACAAAAAGAGTAGGAGGTAGGTAGCTAACACCCAACATGCTGTTGGAAGCTTTTAATGAGGAGGTTATGGGCTGGAGGGAGAGCCCTGTGCAGGGTCACCTCTCTTTTAATGAAAGAGATTCCGTTTTTTCTTGGGAAAGTGGTCAGTCCTTCAAAGATTCAAGGCCCTTCCCAGGAGGGAGGTTACCCTGAAGATTCCACACGAGCCCTAGCAATATTTGCCTCATGAGTGACAGTGTTTTGTCTCTTCCATTACTTCCACCTTCCTCCAGGGGTCCAGGGCACACTTTATACAATTGCTTTATTCACTCATCGAACTGTCATCTAGCTATTAATGTGAGGAAGTCTGTACCCTGCTCTGGGCCACCCGGGGGCAAACCAGCCCTCTTTTCTGTAGGAGGAGGATGGAGTCGATGTAGACACAGGCACCTAATAATAATAAACACCAGCATTTGGAGAAGGCTGAGCAGGTTCTACGATCTGTGCTAAGAGCTCTCTCTCTGTATGCACAATCTCATTCTTGCTACCCCATGTTCATCCCATTCAAATGTTCACTCCAAGAGCCTGGGTCCGGTTTGATTGTCAGGGTATGTCTAGTGCCTGTACGGTGCTTGAAAAATAGCAGGGACCTCAAGGATGTTTGTTGTGAATGACTGAATGAACAATGAATGCATATATGATCATAACTGACAATCATGGCTTAGATATTAGTGTTAATACCACTTTCTTGGATGAAGAGTCTAAGGTTCAGATAAGTTCTGAAAGTCGTCCCCTCTCCCGAAGCCCTTTCCCTTACTCCTTAGCTCACACTGCCATCTCCCTGGCTCCAAAGGGGCATTCCACATGGGACCAGGCAGGCTGCTCGCCTGGCCTTGGCCTCCGGGGCTAGACCAGCCGCGGGCGCCCTCTGTCGGCGCTCCGGTGGAGTTGCGGCCCACGGGCGGACTAGCAGGTGTGCGGAGGAGGGAGGCGGGAAGCCACGCGCGCGCGGAGGGCGCTCGCCCGCCCCGCCCCTGACTCTCCGCCGTCCTCACGTGGTAGCTGCATGTTTGGGGTTGCCGCGTGCGCGCACCCCGCAGTGGGACCTGGATATCACCGTGAGTTTCAGGGACACTGTCCTGGGCCTCTTTAAGGAGTCGGCGTTGGGGGAGGAGGCGCACTTTGAGAAGGGGCTGGCCACGGGGCAGGAGAACTTGAGGATTGAAGAATTCCAAGGGTAGGTTGGAACCACAAACAGTGGGAAGCTGGCAAGAGAGCCAAGTTCTAGTAGCTCGGGTCCTTCTCTTCTCTCTGGGGAGGAGGGAGGAAGTGGGGTTTGAGAGTGAAATTGCCTTTGGACGGACCAGAACCTGAGATGCAAGTGAGGCCCAAATTCACTGGAAGCCTGGAAGACTTTTGCTTCCTTTTTCTCGAACTTTCCGTTCCACTTCCACTTGGCAGCACAGGCCACGCACTCGGAAGGCATCAGGAAACCTGTTTGCTGAAGAGAACCCCATCCCGATGGTATTTGGGTGTATTCTCCTACACTCCCTGCAGATAGTATTTAAATTCTCTCCCTTCCCCGTGCCTTAGTCTTAGGCAGTCGCCCTCTCATTTCTTCCCCACCTCTTTTTCAGAAAGACACAACACTCACCCACATCCAAGGCAGATTTTACCATCAGGATGTCTTCATTCTGTCTTTAGAAGTAGTGGCTTTGTTCTGGTTTTCACATTAAGTACTACTTTGGGGTGGCTTTGTTTTTGAACCCCCCACCCCACCCATAATTACATTCACCAGTTTTATATATATAAATATATATATATACACATATATATATATATTTTTGCCTATTGAATTTCACACATACAAAGCCAACTTTATTAATTTCTATTTCTAAAACTCCAACAGGAAATACTTCTCCCACTGGAACAATATATTCCCCAGATGGGGACATAAGCTCCATTTATTAATAATGAACTATAAAAAGATAGGTCAAAAGAAAAGTAAAGGAGAGGTGGTGAATTATTCTGAGAAGCTAGGACACGCATTTGCTAGTCTAGATGATTTGGTTCTCTCCCGGAGTGTCGGAAAATGTGGTTTGAAGAGCGTGGGCTGTCTGCTTTCAGGCAGTTCCCCAAAAGAGGTTTCAGGATATTTGATTTGGAACTACCATTCTTTCTTTTTGTAATATTCAGCATGTTCTGAATCATTGTATTCCAGATATTGAACACAAGCTTTTAATCCCTTCTACCAAAATGTTTTGTGCCCATTTGAACATTTCTAAATTGAAATTCTAAATTAATATTCATTGAAAACTGGTTTGACACAAAGAAAGGAACATGGATGAAACCTTCTAAGCCTTCTTTGCATTTCCAAGTGCATGTTCAATTCTTTGGGAAAGTCATTGTTACCGGTTTAGGGAAAATTTATTCAATTCCCAAGTGCCACCTCCAGAGGGCACAGCTGTCTCAAAAATTTTTTTCTTTTTTTTTTTTTCTTTCTTTCTTTTTTTTTTTCTTTTCAAATTCTTTCTTTTATGCCAAGTTAGGGAGTCTTTAGTCTGTAATTGTGATTTCTGGAACCCAAATGTGAAATATTTTTCCCTAATACATTTTAATGTTCATTTAGATGTTACGGTATTCTATTATTTTCTGCAATTATTTAACATTTATAAAGTGAAGAATTAAAACCAACATTAATTTGTCCCCCTGACTTAAAAATCTGTCTTCATTCTTTCCAGTTTTAAGTAATGAGTCCAAACAGTTTCAGGCATGTAAGCATTTAAGTTTTTAAAATACCTTTAAAAGTTTATTTGCTGCAGCCTAACTTTGTATTCCCAAGAGATTGCCCTCAACGTCTCAAGTCTCCTAAAAAAGAAGTGTGAAATATGCTGTATCTTTCATATATTTTCATTTTGGATTTAGTGCCCGGTGTATTCTTGTAGAGTCCGCTATTATGTTCAGAGTAAATGCTTTGGAAGCTTTTTACTTCTGAAACTACACAAAACATCTGGGGAATTTATTTGCAACATCCAAATTTATGGTGACTTTTTATTTAAAAATGCTTTTATTCATCTGCAGCGGAGGGGGAGAGTTGACATGAATTCTCCCAGAAAAGAAGAGGGTTATATTCTTCTAGAATGTACGTTAAGTGATTCATTCTCTCCCCCCTTTGTCTCAGCTGTCTCTGCTGGGTTTAGTGTGCAATTGAATCCTGTAAAGCTAAAGCCTAAGAGGGAAAACTGAGGGTTCATGCAAATAATTTACATACAATAGTCCCCCCTTATCCGTGTTTTTGCTTCCTGCAGTTTCGGTTACCCGCGGTCAGCGGTGTCCTGAAGCAGATGATCCTCCTTCTGATGAAATGTCAGAAAGTCACCAGTCGCCTAATGCTACGTCGCAGCGCTTACATCATTCGCCTCACTTCATCTCATCACATAGCTATTTTATCACCTCATGTCATCACCACAAGAGGAAGAAGCGTGAGTACAGTACAGGACAATAAAGTATTCGTATGTGTGAGAGAGGGAGCCCACATTCACCTAACTTTTATTACAGTGTGTCGTGATAATTGTTTTATTAGTTGTTGTCGTTCATCTCTTCCTGTGCCAATTCTAAGTATGTATGGGGAGGGGACCGTTGTATATGTCTTTCCTAGGTTTTCTTTCAAGCTTTCACTTGCTGCTCACTTTGGGCTATGTTTCCTTTCCTGTTTTTTTTTCCCCCCTGTTAACATTACACATAAGTAAACAGGCAAAAGAGTGTGAAATGGACTGTAAGTATTTAAAACTGCTTGACATCTATTTATATGAAAACGCTTTTTAGGTTTTTGGAAGCGTATTTCCACGTCGGCACGGAAAATTTTGGAAACTAATAAGGATAGGTGTTGAGAGTGTTTAACTTTCATGTGTGTGCTGTATAAAATGGGAAAGAGAGCAGCCACCAAACAGAGTGTGTTCTGTGACGGACCATGCTTAGGAAGTGGTATCAGCCGAACATGTGGAGGAGTCCAGAGAGGCTTTGATGAAATGTCCCTGAAGTCAGATTAAGCCATGAACGAGCCATTCAAGGCTAACATGTACGGCACAGAAGTGTAATTAGCAAATCCGTGCATCATCCCTCTTCTATTTCAATTTAAAAAACTAAAGGTTAGTTTAAGGATTTATTCCTCAGCCTTGTGTATTAGTTTTGTCTCCCCAGTGAAAGAGGAGAAGACAGTGAAGAACCACGTCTGATAGATTTTTTTTCTATTCCATCATAGTAACTAGTGGAACGTTAGACCACAAAGGCCTTCCACAAATAGTTATCGATTGTTAGCCTACAGAATTGTTGACCGGGATCCGCTCTCAGGCTAGAGAACGCCAGACTCTTGAAAGTTTAGAACATTTGTGAAATTCAGAAAGCTCTTTCTCCATTGTGTCTCCATGAGGTTTAAGGCACTCACAGTGTTTCCTTAGGTCAGTGGATGCACTACTATTATCCGATAGGTGATTTGCAAGAAATTTGTCGTATTTGGGATTTTTGGTGCTGCCATTCTCTTTTTTTTTTTTTTTTTAATTTTATTTAAATCAAAGTTAGTTAACATACAGTGTAATAATGGTTTCAGGAGTAGAATTTAGTGATTCATCGCTTACATGTAACACCCAGTGCTCATCCCAACAATGCCCTCCTTAATGCCTATCATCCATTTAGCCCATCCCCCACCAACCTCCCCTCCAGCAACCCTCAGTTTGTTCTCTGTATTTACGAGTCTCTTATGGTTTGCCTCCCTCTCTGTTGGTATCTTATTTGATTTTTCCTTCCCTTCCCCTGTGTTCATTTGTTTTGCTTGTTAAATTCCACGTACGAGTGAAATCATATAGTATTTGTCTTTTTCTGACTGATTTATTTCACTTAGCGTACTACATTCTCGCTCCATCTCTATTGTGCAAATGGCAAGATTTCATTCTTTTTGATTGCCAAGTAATATTCCATTGTGTATATATATTACCTCTTCTTTATCCATTCACTAGGTGATGGACACTTAGGCTCTTTCCGTAATTTGGCTGTTGACAGTGCTACTATAAACATCGGGGTGCATTCATCCCTTTGAATCAGCATTTTTGTATCCTTTGGTGGTGCAGGTGAGGAGCCAAAGAGGCACCCCCACCCCACGTGGCTACCTCTTCCCTCTTTTTTTTTCTTTATGAGCGAAAATGTTTAGAGAATTTTTGTTAATGATAGCCAAAAACTGGAAACAACTCAAATGCTCATTAACAGAAAATAATGTACTCTAATATGCTTATATAATGGGCTATTAGCTTGAAAACAGTTAAATATAACAACATGGTTGAATCTCAAAACATTATGTTGAAGGAAGTCAGACACAAAATAATGCATATCATACGACTGCATTTATATGAAGAATGGCCTTCTTAGATAATAAATCTGAGGATAGTACGGTGGAAAGGATTCAGAAGGTGAAGTTACATAAAATATTTGAAGGAAGAATCAGGAAACCATCTCAGCAGAACAGAGGTGACTGTAATAAAAATATGCTCTCCTCTCGAGTGTCCCTGGATTCATGTATCATAGAACATCACATATGCCTTTGTAAATGCTAACTGTTCTGTATGAGATCCTGTACCATTGATGCTGAGTGGCATGTAAGCACCTTGAAAAGTAGCCACCTCCTGTCAGTGGTTGTGTTTAAGTGAGGCTATCAGGCATGTGCTTGTGGGGCCTTAGAGGAAGGTTTTGTTAGGTGACCTCTGACAATGAAAATGCTGTGTGATTCTGCACTGGGCTTACATTACACTCGTTTTGTTAGAATCAAAGACGGTTTTGTAAATGCCGAAGCATCAGAAGGAAATAAGAGATGAAGACCAACAAGCTAAGAGTGTGGCATCGTTAGATTAAGAGTGTGTCATCCTCACGCAGGGTCCCATTTCTAGTCCTGTTAGCCTACAGACATGTGTTAATTACATGAGCAGTTCAGATTTTCTGTTTTTGACAGTTGAGTCTAGTTTGAAATATTTATGATTCTAATCCAATTAGAAACGCATTTAAAGAGCTAATGTTATTTGTAAGAATTTAGAAGTAAATCCCTTAGTGAAATAAATGGACCCTTGGTAAAGTGAGTCATAACCTAAATTTTGAAAGTATGGATGTTCTTCTGTTGGCTTTGCTTGAAGTCCGGCAGAACTTGCAGGAGAATTCTGGTGTGATTGCGGAACTCCTCTGTTCTTACTGTATGCCTTAGTTCAGAATCTATATTAAAATTTTTCTTCTTCCAGCTACCTTCACAGTCTTCAATGATGAGTCATTTATTAAAAAAAAAAAAAAAAAGGCCGGTAATCTAACAGTTCTAATTTTCGCCTTCTCATCAAGGTATCCCCTGGTTAAAGGCATATCCATGTAGACGAGTGAATTCCAAGGCAGCGGCAGTGCTGCAGGTGGAGTGGAACACATCACTGCACTCAAGAAACATTCAGGCAGTAGTGCCGTCACCATCCCGTGGTTATGTTAGGTGATTTTCAGTCCACTGTGGTCATGGGCTGATATCATGCAATCAGAGCCTAAAAGCCAGGACAGTACTATGGCACAATGTAAGTGGCCTCCTGGTGGCGCTAGAAGGCCACTTGGTATGCATAGAAGGGTCACATGTTTGGCAGGCAGAAAAGATAGAGGGTACTCTCACCACCAGACACGCTGTGCCCTTTCGAAGTCTGTGTGATTACATTTGCCGTGATGTGGACGGGTGCCTGCAATTTATCTTCAGTCTCAGAAAATGGTTTGGGGCTGGGTGCACATTCTGTTGTTTGTTAATTCCTGAGGTGACACTTTTTAAGTCCCAATGTTTGATGTTCCACAGTCCCAGAAAGAATGATTTTTGACTCTTTGATCCTATAAGAAAAATCCAATTGTTTTCTCTCCTGCAGTTCATGCCGATGGCTTTTGTTCCCTCATCGTTTTAGCAGATATTTCCTTTCTCAAGTGAGAGTCATGGTAGGGGGACGTCTGCGAAGATATTGTAATAATATAAATAACAAGCTGGCGGAATTACAAATATAGCAGAGTGATTCTTAAGAGCAAAACCCAGTTACGGTTATCAAGCTGGAGGACTGTTTTGCATGGTCCAGGGCTTTTTTTAATGTCATGTCTGCAGCATTTCTTACTTTTAAAACCATCCTCTGCCCGCTAAGAAAACACAGGCCAAGGAATAAAATGCTCTGGACACGTTTCATTGAGTTCTGTCTCCCCCGCCCCCGCACCCTGGTCCTCCTGGTGGTTTTCGACCTCTCCAGTTCCCTAATAATGTTACTTGGAGAATTAAAGACAACCTGAAAAAGCAAAACAATGGCAAGGAAGAAGGGTAGCGACAATAATAATGGACTGAATTCTCTAGACTATTCACAGAATGGCAGCAAAGACAAAGAACTTTTTTCTTCTTTATAAAAGCCACCCTTCCCTTTTTTTCCCTTTCAGACCTTTTTCTTCTCTTTCTTGGCTTCCTTGCAGCTTTCAGCGTCTTATCATGAATGGCTATTTTAACTTCTCCTTTTTATTAATAAATCAGATGATGTTACTGTCGCTAATTTACTGTTTGGAAAGTAGAGGCTTTCACATGGCACTCTTGGAGGTTTCAGCGTAATTGAATTTCAAGACTTCTCTTTTTCTCTTTTCACCCATTGAATCTGATTTTTCTCTTAGCCAAAGTGTTTGGCCTATTCTTTACTGCTGTTTTTTTTGCTTTTTTTTTTTTAAATAAGGATAATCGTTCTACAAATATAGCTTAAAAAAATCATGTTTCTCAGTGAAAAACAGCCACCCTGAACTGAAAACCAACCCAAATTATACCAGAACAGACTCCCAGAGTCTGACATCTAGGGAGAAGGGAGAAACACTAATGCTCCCAAGTAATCAGTTCGGGCCATTTCAGTGCTAAATGACAGGATCAAGAAGAAAAATTTTGAAATTGATTTTTAAGACTGTCTGAGAAAGGAGGCTGAAATGAATATTAAGTGATTTCTTTGGGGCTGTCAGAAATAATAATGGAAGAGGAGACAAGCCCAGACTTGCTGCTGATGGTAGGATCAGGGAATTTAGAGTCAGTGCAAATTGGAGATGAAGTTCTGCACTCCAATTTTTAAGAAATGGTAATGAACAGAAGGGAGAGGAAGCAGCAAAGGAACTTAATAGGAGTAGGTACGAGCCGGTAAAGGGAGAGGAAAAGACATGGCGTCACGGGTGGGACTGTTAGGAAAGAGGCACCGCGGTGGGTGTGCCGTGCTCTGGATTCCATGAGGATTCTCTCCCCTTTTCTGGGAGAGTGTGCCCCACGGGGTGTGCTAGCGGTGGAGACAGATTTGTCTGAACACATCCATCCTCTCTCCTTCCCCTCTTCCTGCCGGCAGCCATATACATCTATCTATCGGTTGGCTGGTTGGAGTGGGGCTCCGGGCTGGCCGTGGAACAAGCCCATATGGCATGAGGATTGGATTCATGTCTTTGGTCTCATTAGCACCATGTTGGAACCAACAGAGTTAACTGACTAATTAATACAGAGATGCGTTGGGTGTTTTCTGGGATTTGGAATCAGTTTCCCTTAAATTAGCCATGTCAATTACCACAAGTCCATAGATACCAAGAGTTGGAAAAAGATCTGGCAGGATTTAAAAACAGAGAAACATGGAGAATTTCAGTGAAAATGGAAAGGAACACGTTCCACTTTACTCGGATCGTGCTTTTGCAGGACACGAATGCACAGCCTTGTGGGGGGACCAGCGCGCCCTTCTGATGGACTACTTTTTCTACAGTCTGTTTTCAGAAATGTATTAAAGCCCACTTTCTTTTGGTTGTTCTCTGAATACGTGGACTAGAAAACATAATCTTTTTCAACTTTCTGCTTACCAATGTTGAGATGGACTGCAAGCATTAATTCTCTTATCTTTCGGGAATAGTATCGTGCCTTCCTTTTGGGAGGCTTACCTACCTTCCATTTGTCTTCTGGGATTTTACATCAAGGGACGTGGCTTTTCCTAAGCCATCAGATGGGCAGTTTTGTGATTCAGTCTAAGCCAATTCTCAGCTGAGGATGATTTTGCCTCCAGGGAGCGTGGGGTGGGAGGGGGCATTTGGCAATGTCTGGAGACATCGTTGTCACAACTAGAGGTAATGCTGGTAGCATTGAGTGTGTAGAGGCCAGAGATGCTGCTAAATATTCTACAACACATGGGATAGCTCCTCTACAACAAGGAATTATCTGGTCCGAAATGTCAGTTATGCAGAGGCTGAGAAACCCTGATATAAGCCAAATGGAATTTACCTTTTGAGACTCTGGAAAATCAGCCATGTGGTATAAGCAACACCTCTCTACCCCACGTGACTGGGACTCCTCCATTCTAGTAGCAGTTCCCAGTTAAGACTATCCAGTTGTTCTTGTTAGCTAGACTTCAGACCTTTCGAGGCTTCCACTTTTTTTCTGTGCTAGATCTCCAGCCTTTTTATCTATTCTGGGTCTCCTGTACTCTTTTGATACAGTGTTTCTCTGCTTGAATTAGCCAGAGTAATTTTCCCTTGTTTGAAATTAAAGAACTCTAAACTGATGTGGAAAAGCTGGAAGTTTGTTAGGTATATGTGTTGTCAAATGATACCTCATAACTAGATGATGCCTTAAAATCCGATTTATGGTTATTAAGTAGCTATCTGGTAGTTGAGAGTCAAGTTAGAGCAAGCAGAAGCAGTGAAACAGAGAGCCCCGTACGTTCCCCGTACGTCCAAGGGTTTTTGTGCTGCCCCCTCATGGCAGTGGTGCCCCCATCATGGCAGAGAATCAGCTTACCAACAAAGAGCTTGAGAACTCACACCCAAGCAGAGAAAGTTTTCCAAGACAGCAGGGCATCTGTGGCAGCAGATCAAGTGCAAACATCAAAGAGTAGAGACCAAGTGTTTTTTAAACTATGCTTTCCTTTGACCTCTCCGGTACCATATGCAGTGTCGAAGCCACGAGCTGCAGATGAATAATTTCTTTTTAGAAAAATTATTCTTCTCATTTCAAGCTTCATTTAAAATGACGAAAGCATAGATGGCCGTACCTCACTCACAGGCATAGAAGTTTTCTTCCAAGATTTTAAGACTCTGGTCTGATGCTAGCATGGCGCTGTACGCCATTAAATAGGAACAAGTGTTTTCAATTTAAGGCGATCCAGGGAACAGAGTCTCTTGATTGCCGAGGCTGGGATAGGCCAGTGTGGATGGCTGCCTGAGCCTGTGTCACTGTTGGTAACTTTCAGGGCTACCTCATAAAAGACCCGTTTTGTTGGAAGTTCCTCTTTCACTATGTGCATGGTTCGGAATACGTTAAACTGTTCCTCAGTGAACAAAATTATAAAAATATGTGCACATACAAATAGAAGACTCATGTTGGAGACCTCATGAGGTTCATTGTACTTCTCAGAGAGGGTTTCTTTTTTTAAAGATGCCAACAAAATGCCAAGGTATTTTATTTTTGTCTGCGGTAAATTGCTCCGAAACTTAAACAAATTAAATGTCCTGTTTTGCGTTTCTGAGACGCACTTGGGAAACTCAGTCTCCCCGGTCTGATGCTTCAGTGGGAAGAAAGTGTGTGTGTAATCACCTTTTTGAAATAGTTACGCGTGTCCTAGGGTAAGGGGAGGGCGCATGGGCCACTCGGTATTACTGGAATTGCCAGCAATTGTGTTTATTCTCTAAAGCAGAAGAAAACAAAAAGTTTTTGGAGAGGTGAGTGTGTGTGTGTATGCATGTGTGCATGCATGCATTATGCTGTAAGATTAGAAGTTCCTTTCTGTTGTTTTTTTTACTTTAAGAATTGATTTCTAATACTGTATATTAGTAACATTAAAATCTTTTGTCGAAGCCATTTGAAACAAATTTAAAATAAATCTTAATAAAAGTAATAATGATCATCATTCAAATGGATGACAACAAGACAGAAATTAGCAACTAGAACTTAGAATATTATCCTATTCTGCCTTTGGAATTTAAATAAAAACTTTAAAAAAAATAAAGGGGCTCAGTTTTTCTTGAGTTGCCCGTCACTAAACAAGCATTTAACTTCATTTCTTATGTTGGTGAATGGAAACAGCTCTGAGATACAGACCCCTCCCCCCTTCTCTGAACCACGTGTGCACGCACTCATTGGTTTTCTCCAGTATCTAAGGATTGCTTTCCTTCAGTACGTTCCTGCTAGGAAGAGTGGAACAGTCTGGAAGCCTGTGCCCCTGAGCCTGAGTGGTAAAATTAGCCGAAGTGGCTAATTTAGTTCTTCTCCCCTTCAACGGGGTCTTCGAGACAATGAGAACTGTCTGGGGGTGGTTACTTTTCATGAAGACATCTCAACTCCCCAGCAGCTTCAACTCTCAGTTGAAATATTACAGTTAAAGGCCATACAGAACCCAAATGAATGGATGATTGCAGCACCTTTCAAATGTCACTTAAAAAAAAAAATCTATGAAGTGAAGGTTCAGGTCCTTTGGGAGGGAGCAGAAATGAACTGTTGCTGTATCCTCCCTTTGCCTAGGTATTGGCTCTCTTCCCCCTCTTTCTCATTTCTCTGCTCTCTCTGCATTTCCGTCCTCCCTACCTCCTCCCACACACACCTGAACTGTATGAAATTCTGGTTTGGGTGTATGCCCCGGAGGCTGAACTATGCAAGAAGCCTCATCTGCGGAGGTGTTTCCTTTCAGAATGTCATTGTTTAACTTCGGGGTCCTGTTATTCTTGTGTGAATGAAATGTCAGAAATGAATTTCGCCGTGTAATTTCCCTGGCATTGACGGGCCTTTGCCATCTGTCATTGGATCGTTGTTTTACCTTTGGTTTCCTGCCACGCGTAGGGTTTTGACCTATCCTTTGAGTCCCGGTAATTTTACCTCTCAATATATAGCCTTTGACGGAGGTCCCTGCTGCCAGGTGTGACTTTTGTAACTTCAGGGTATGGAGTGATTTCTTCCACAGGCTTTGCTTGTTATTATTTTTGAAACCTCAAGTGTCATAAATCCTGTCAGTTGAACATGTTGATTAGTGATTAATCCCGTGTCTATTACCTATTTTTGTGCTCAGTCTTTGCTGATGAGGAGGGTCCACATTACCCAAAAGTCTCAGCTTTGCTTTTTGAAATGTAAGTTCTGCGTGTTCAAAGAGGTGGTTTGGGGGGAAGAATTAGGTAGGAAGAGGGAGAAAAATGTAATGGCTTTCATAAAGAACCCAAGTTTAATTGGAAGGAAGGAGAAGTGAAGTTTTCATTCCCGACGAAGTGAAGATTTTGAAAAATCCTCCTGCTCTGAAGTCAGAAGATGGATTTTATAAAGTACAAGCAGATGGTTTTTGAACTGAACGTTAAAGCTCTGCTGTCAGAGTTGACAAGTTCCTGAATTCAATTTTCAAACTAAAACTTAGAAAACTGAGGGTCTCCTCACTGGCTTATCAAAAGCGATGCGGGGGCAGGCTCTCCCTCCTGCCTCGGGCAGTCCAGGTGGAGAGAGGAGGGTGCATTCCATCAAAGGATCTGTGCTCCCTCTTGTGGACTTGCACTTGTGAGGTGGGCTGTGAGAGGAAGGGCCCCTGCAGCTCAGGCTTGCTGAGATTGGGTGACCGTGACAGGCAGCCCTCCCCTTCTCTCCAACAATCGGCAGAGTTTTACCATTTTTAGAGAAGCGTCAAGCACCAGCGATCCTTGCCCAGGACTTCCTGGTCTTCATGGTTGGCAGAAAAAGGATTTAGAAGAGCAGATGTTAGCACACTAGTTGTAGCTTTACAAGAACAGCGTTCACCTGTGTAGAATTTCAGGCATAGCTACCATCAGCCTCGTCTTTCTTTTGGGATAAAAGTTAGCAAGCTCTGGCTCCTGAGTTCTAAAGATCTTCCTTATGCATGTAGACAATAACTGGTTGTCCAAAAAAAAAAGAAGAAGAAACCCAAAAAACTTCACAACTAAGATCTATTGCAGGAGAGGTGGCTGGAGGGAGACAGCAGCAGTAGTAGTGGGGGGGACTATCATCTAGTATGACGTTAATACTATATTAATACTGTATTAAGCAAGCATTAAATATTTAAGGTGTTCCATGTATTACCTGAAAGCCATCTTAATTTCATAATAACCTATGAAGTAGGTAATATCACATTGTGCAAATGAGGAGAGGGGAGCCTTAGATTATTCAGGATTTTCCAAGTACTAAGCAGAAGAGCTGGGACGGAGACCCACCTCTAACTCCTAACCTTGTCCTCTCCACATTATATTGTAAAACCACCTCCAAGGTGATGACAATGATGAGCTCAGTGGTAGAATTTCTTCCTACAGATTTTTTCAAAAGCAAATAAATATCATGACCTTTTGAATACTCCTCTGGTTGTGTGATTCTATTAAGTCTTGAAATTTCACAGCCTTTTATTTTGTATTCATTTGGTCTTTGAAGATTCAGACTTATTATTTGCTGTATTTTGTTTTTATTCCTTAACTGTTATAAAACCTTATTAAATTGAAACTTATTACCTGGAACTCTCAATTAACCAGATTTTATTTTTCATACTCCACTTTTACAGGGAAGAAGAAAACCACAGAAAAACAAGCTCACATTAGAATTTATTTTAAATATGTCCTATGGTTCTGTGCCTTTTAGATGTTATAGCTAACATCTAAGTATGCCTAGTTAGATGTTGGAATGTAAGTATATCTCTTTATGGTTTTGAAATGTTTAGTCAACAGCTGAGGCTGCTAAACATGTTAAGGGTGTTGTACTAGTAAGGGTCAACTAATGGGTCCCTGCATCGTAATAGCTCATTGTAATAAAATGATGCAGTGAGAGTCTGTTATGATGGAGGGAGGGGTGGGTGCTCTGCTCCGTGCACTCATTCAGAGACTTTTTCTGTCTTGTGGCTCTGATATGCCTCTAGAATCTCACAGTTATTTTTTCACTGACTCTAAGGATCCTGACTGTCAGGCAAAGGAAAGAAGCCAACCTGGAAGATTCTCTGGGAAGATTTGGGGGGCCAGGGTTAGAAGTGGTACACAGTCCATTTGTCCACATTCCAGTGGCTGAGACTTAGTCACGTGATCCCACCCGCTTGCAAGGGAGGCTGGGAAATGTAGTCCAGCTCTGTGTCCAGAAATAAAAGGAAAAAGAGTTGGTATCTACCTACCATGGTCCTTGTCACAGTAGTGACATAAAATCTTGAGATTTCATGGCCCTTCCGATATTGTGAAACGTCTAAGAAACATCTGATTATCATTTAGATTAGAGGTTTCACCAACCTGGGTCATTAAAAAAATATCTCTGGAACTTCATTTAGACCCACACGGAATCAAAGTGGGAGTCGGGTGTGGGTAGAAGCAGGCCAGGAATCTACAGTTTTCAGAAGCTCTCTAGGTGATTTGGATATAGCCAGTCTGGTGCCAGTTTGGAGTTTGGAAATGACTAATCTAGATAATACACTAAGTAAGCAGGAATAGGGATTCATTCATTTTAGGAAGATTTTTAGCAAAAAAGGACTGAAAGAAAAAAGAGGGATCTTTAGTTACTTAGTAATGTAAATGAACTCAAACTCTCCCTATTTATACCAATCATTCTAATTAGCTAGACTTCAAACGTATTCAGTGGTCAGTTGTTTTGAACTACCATGGAGTGCTGCAAAGATCCCAGTGAAAAGCCTCCTATACGAAGAGACCCATTCCGGATATTGGGGAAACTGGCCGCTTGTGGTTTATTCTATAAATAAATTTTTTTCCATGTCTCATTTCAACCTTTTTCACCCTCCTAACAAGCACTATTGTAGAGTCCTGGTGACCTAAACTTTGCCAGTAGATGTGAAGGCAGTTGTCGTAGTAAAACAGTTTTTCTAAAGCAAGCGGTCATTGGGTTTTAAACATCAAATAGTGTGTTTTCTGTTTTCATCTTTAAGTTGCCAGGTTGTCTGCCTGTCTGTCTGTTTTTAACCCACAGATTCCTGATATGAAATATTCTGCTTCATGTAAATCTTTAATAGTGTGTGGCTTTCGAGGGATAAAGGTAACCTCTCGTAACCAATAAAAAGTTGCAGTGGTGAAATTGGTCTCATCAGTTTTGAGGGCTATTCCATGGTTACTACCCCAAGGGACAGTGGGAGTGCAAAGGGTGATATTTCAGGTTCACTCGTTTGTGTTGCCATCAGGTTGGATTTATGAAAGATAGAGGAAATTTATCACCTTTCTATGTGATGCCAAAGCCATAATTTTCTAGTGTCTTGGTTGCTCGTGAACATTTCTGATAAAACACATACCACTATGAATCTTTGTAACATGGATTTGTTTAAGATCTTAAATTATATACGCCTGTGATCCAAGCAGAGGATGAGAAGCCTCAGGCTGCTTCCCTCCCATACTGAGGGTGGCCTTGCAAGCCATTCCGTACAGAGCCTTAATCATACTGTCTTCACAGTTATTTTGTCTTGCCTACCTAATAACTCCCACCTTCCTTAGCCTTGCATTCAAGCACCCCATAATCTGAACTCCAGTTAAAATTGCTGGAGCGCTTTCCAGCCACTTAGCCTGTAGGTCCCTTCCCCAAAATCTCTACACTAGCCAATCAGTCATCATCCTACAGAACATCTTGAGTTTCCTGCCCCTTTATCTGTGCACCTCGTTATTTCCAAACTCCATCTCTTCCCAAATGATATTCAATCCATTTTTAAAAATTCAGTTTGAAATTCCACAGAATCTGAAACCTTTCCTATTCAAGTTGCCTATGGCAACTGTTGCCTGCATATACCATGAACCATGATGCATTTAGTGTGGGATGTATGTTAGATGTCTTACTGGAGTATAAGCTCCTGGAGATCAAAGATCCTACTTTATTCATCTCTTGTTCTTTATAGTGCTTTAACCACAGTGAGAATTTGGTAACTCACCTTCATAATAAATAGCATCAGTTGAGGATTATAAATGCACAGTGAAAACCCAACTTGACACTACTGATTTAGAGCATAGTTTCCCAAAGTGGGATAGTAATATAAGTTACTTTGGGAAAAAGTATTTGGTTACATTTACATTAGGTTATTTTATTGCATGGCTTTTCAGAGCCTTTAATATGCTTATAGAATATGTAATATGCTAATGTGAATATCGAAGAGAGAAAGTAATAGGCGTCATATTTCGTGTTCTTTTGGCCACAGAGCTCTTTTTCATGACGTGTGTTGATGAATCAGGGTTTTTAGTAACTCATTTTGGGAAATACTAACTTGAGGTAATATTCTGCATTTTTATAAAACCCTTTGTTATCAAAAGTATTTTCACCCTTAAAGTCATCCTCATTTTCTCTAATGCCTGCTCATAAGAAAACGAAATATAGTTTGTATCCCTAGACATAACTATTTTGGGTGTCGTGTATATGTGTGTTTATAACTGCTAAAATTCATCAAATATGCCACTTGCTTTAGCTAAGAGATATATAGTTAAGGAAAAATCTTGGCGATTTAAATGAAACCTGTAATGATGAAGACGTGCAGCTCAGGTCATTCCCTTGTCAAACATCTCTGAAAAGATACGCAAAGGCCTTTGACTTAGTAGTAGTTTTCCTGAAGGTCTCTCACCATTTAGACTACTTATGTAAATCTCCGTTAATTGAGGCTTCATTAAATGATTTGCTGAATGTAAAGTCAACAATTCTTTTTTTCTTTTCTTTTTTTTTTTTTTTTGCCACTATTGATTTATCTGTTCCACACCTTCTTTCCCTGGAAACAGCTTTATTTTTTTTTTTTTTTTTTTTTTTTTTTAGTAGAGATGGGTAGTTTATTTTATTTTTTTTTTATATATATTTTTTTAATGTTTATTTATTTATTTTTTTTTATTATAATAGTTTATTTTCAAATTGGTTTACATATAACACCCAGTGTTCATCCCAACATGTGCCCTTTTTAATGCCCATCACCCCCTCTCCCCCCTCCCTCATCCCCCTCACCCTCAGTTTTTTCTTAGTCTTTGAGAGTCTCTTATGTTTTATCTCCCTCCCTCTCTGTGTCTTTTTTTTCTTTCCCCTCTTCCCCTCCCCCTGGTTTTTGCTTAGTTTCACAAAGTCCACCTATTCGTGGAAACATATGGTATCTGTCTTTTTCTGACTGACTTATTTCACTTAACATAATACCCTCCAGTTCCATCCATGTTGCTACACATGGCCAGATTTCATTTTTTCTCATTGCCACGTAGTAGTCCATTGTATATAAGTACCATAACTTCTTTATCCATTCGTCAGTTGATGGGCACTTGGTCTCTTTCCATGATTTGGCTATTGTCGAAAGTGCTGCTATGAACATTGGGGTACACGTGCTCCTATGCATCAGCATTCCTGTGTCTCTTGGGTAGATTCCTAGCAGGGCTATTGCTGGGTCATAGGGTAGCTCTATTTTCATTTTTTTGAGGAACCTCCACACCGTTTTCCAGAGTGGCTGCACCAGTTTGCATTCCCACCAACAGTGTAGGAGGGTGCCTACTTCTCCACATCCTCGCCAGCATCTATAGTTTCCTGATTTGTTCATTTTAGCCACTCTGACTGGTGTGAGGTGGTATCTCAGTGTAGTTTTGATTTGTATTTCCCTGATGATGAGTGACATTGAGCATCGTTTCATGTGTCTGTTGGCCATCTGAATGTCCCCTTTGGAGAAGTGTCTATTCATATCTTCCGCCCATTTCTTCACTGGGTTGTTTGTTTTTCGGGTTTGGAGTTTGGTAAGTTCTTTATAAATTTTAGATATTAGTCCTTTATCCGATATGTCATTTGCGATGATCTTTTCCCATTCCGTTGAAACAGCTTTAAAAAAAAATCAGGTCATCACTGTGTTTAGAATTCTCTCCTAGAAACAAGGTCTCTCACCGCCAGCGACCATTCATCAGGGCTGTAATGGCGTGTGCAGTGGGTGAGATCAGATTGCAGTGCGAGAGGCACTAAAGGATCTTTTAAGTTGAAGTTAAACCTATGATTTTTTATGAACTTTGGAGCGCCTAATTAAGCGATTAGTAACAAGCAGGAGTTTCCAAATGTCAAGTATATAATTATGAAATAAACAAGAGCTGGTTTTTCCAATAAACTTCTATGCTGTGCCCTATTACCTCTTGATGGGCCGCAAACAAAGACTTCTGGTGAAGGGCACAGAATATGGATGGATTTCCAGTACTGCTACTAAGAAATCTCATCCTCTGCAGCATACCTACTAAGTACATCAAGGATAAGAATAAGTTTGAACCTGGTAAATTTGTGGAGGAGCATTGATTTCATCTTTCAAATCACATGTTATAAAGAAATTTCATTCCATGTCATTTTTGTCTTTATTTTGCTCCTTTCAGCCTCTGTTACTGTTAAGCTTCATAACCAACATTTCCCTCTCATTTTTGAATTCAAAATAGTTAATTTTTTAGCTTATACATGAATTAAAGGTGGTGGGAGGCGGGACATAGGGGGCTGTAAGATGCCAGACACGTTAATATTTAATTGAGTGTAGAGTCTCTGATGTTAAGGTAAGAGAAGGGAGCAGCCTTTCATACTATGAAACATAAAGTTATCGAGGCCAAGGGATTTCATTTTTTAAAGTCCCCCTCCCACCTCGCCGTTCACCCTCAGCGTTTCTGTACAGATAGTCAGTGTTCAATAAATTCTGATAGGATTTAGCCAAATCTTAGGATCCGTTATATGCTAGGGAGAGTGGCAGACACAAAGAAAACAGAAGCTCTTATCTCTGCTTCTGGGAAGCTTAAAAGACTATTTAGGAAGCAACATATATATACAGAATGGAAAAAATTAACATTTTTATGATTAATTTTTTTTGTCATTTGTTATGCAAGTAATACATAAATCCATTCTTTTACTTAAAAATGCAATTATCATTTATTTTTTCACAAATCGATAAATACAGAGGTGGGTAGGCAGGTAGGTAGAAAGATAGATTTAGTTCTTTTAACTACCTTCATATCAACATACTTTTATATATTCATCTCTCTAATGGTAAGTATTTGCAGTGTGTTCCAGCTTGGCTTCAGTAAGTAGAGAATCCTGAATAGCAATGATTCAAAGGAGATAGAAGTTCATTTCTTGCTCATGAAAAAGAAGGGCAGAGGCAGGCAGTCCCACGTTACTGGTAGATCCCCAGGCTCCTTCCAGCTTGCTGCCCTAGGATGGCCTTGTCCTTGTGGTCTGATGTGGCTGCGGAAGTTCCAGAGTCCCATCTGAGGTCTAGGCAGTGGGACTGAGGATACGGAAGAGGAAGATGTGCCTTTTTTTGATTGACCAAAATTCAGTCCTGTGACCATGATTAGCCGCAAAGGAGGCTGAGATGTCTTTTTTGTTTTTTTGTTTTTTGTTTTTTCCTCTTTTTTAAGTTAGGCGACAGTAGGCCCAGCTGAAAGTCAGAGTTTTTTAATAAAGAAGGGTGGAAGAGATCTTAGGAGGCACTGGAAATCTTTGCCACAAATTGTTACCAATGTTTCACGATTGCAGACAGTGCAAAAATGAACCTTCCTGAATGTGGATAGTCGTGCTGATTCATGCTAGTAAGTGGTGTGTGTCAGTGGATCACAGGGATAGAAAATACTTGAGGAGGGGTTTGGAGAAGGGCAAGGTCATGGCTAGCTGGGGTGGCTGGACAGGCCAGCGCCATGGAGGTGGATCTGAGCTTGGTTCTGATGGATGGGTAAACTGCAGCTGGGGACGGGGAGTGTATCCAGGCCAGGTGAATACACGTACCAATTCAGGCAGTCACTCGATAGCTATTTATTGAACACCTACTGTGTGCCAGACACTAGTCATACAGAGAGGGGGCCAACATAGTCCCTGCCCTTATTGGAACTCACAGACAAATAATTCATGCCTCTGGGTGCCTTGGGGATAGGCAGCAAGGGGACCTAAGGCTGGATAAGAAGGCAAGGGCCAACTTGAAGAGAACTTGGAAGCCTGTTTAAAGAGATTAAACCAGTTTTGTAGTTAGTGCTACCCTGGAGGAGGGTAAGGAGGACCTGAAGCAGAGTGGTCGCCAAGAAGCTGTTACGGAGCGTCCCTCTGTGGTGATGACAGCCTGAGCCAGGTTGCTGACCAAGGCTGTGCAGCATGGTGGCTCGGGGCATGCTTTGCAAAGAGAAATCGTCCTGCCTTTGGGCCATTTCTGACCTCTGTGCCCTCGCAGTGGGTTGGGTCTGGTCCCTGTGTCAGTCGGCACCACCTGTTATAACAAAATACCATAGGCTGGGTGGCTTAGACAACAGAAATCTGTTTTTTCACAGTTTTGGAGCCTGGAAAGTACAAGATCAAGGTGCTGGCTGATTTGGTTTCTGATGAGGAGTCTCTTCTTGGCTTGTTATATCCTACATGGTGGAGAGAGCGAGAGAGAGCAAGAGAACAAGCATGAGCTATGGTGTCTCTTCCTCTTCTTACCAGGGTACCAACTCTATTGGATTAAGGCCCCATCCTATGACCTCATTTGGCCTGTATCACTCCTCAGGGGCCCTATTTCCCTGTAGTCACAGAGGAGGTCAGGGCTTCAACATAGGACTTTGGGGGGATGCAGACGGTCAGTCCATAGCAGTCACCTTACGAGTCCTGAACCACAAGTTTCTCATCTGCAGAATGGGGAAAATTCCATCAGCCTCTTCCTAAACTGGTCATGAGGATTAAGTGAGGTGAGGTTTGTCAGGTGTTCAGCATGGTATCTGGCACACGGGAAGTATTCAAACACCGGAAACTAGAAGGGTTTCTAGTTTCTGGGGCCAGCCTTTCAGTATCTCAGTGGGAAAATTTTATGACTTGGGCAATGGGTACAGAAGACGAGGGAGAGTGAGGGCACGGGGATGATGCTGAGGACCCAAGCCAGGGTGACGGGGAGAATGATGTCAATTGACAGAAATAGGAGAGTCTGGGAAGAAGCCAGTTTTGGGGGAGAGATTGATGAATTTGATTTTAGGTGCATTGCATTTGGTGAGACGGCTGGGTGTGCAAGTGGAAATTTCCAGCAGACAGTTGGGTTTATTTACAAGAGGATATATGGCTGCTAACGACAGCTCCTGGGGGATACAAAATTGGTAGAGGCTGAAATTCAGGAAGAAAGAAACAGAGAATTCAAATGAACCTGCACAGACCCAATAAACCAGAGGCCCTAGCTTCTGCTGCAGGAATTTGGTTTTATAAAGTTCAAACTTCAAGCTGGGGGCTGGAGTCTCTGGATCATTTCTTCAGTTCTCCACTTTACTTTGCAAGTTATAGACCCAAGGAGAGAGTGGAGGGTCCAAAGCCTAACAAACCTGCGAGAAGAAATTTACATCTTGAACGCTCCGGTTAAGGATTTCATGTGAAGAGAGAAGTGGCTTTCTCAGTAGCAGGACAAAGTAGCTGGGAAATTTCTGAGCCAGGATATTGTCTCTAAACACTGCCGAGTCTTGGGCAGTCTGAAAAGCCCTTAGCACTTAAGGATCCAATTAAAAGGGAATTATTTTCCCATTCCACAGCTAAGGAAATGGATCAACAAAGAGGCTGAATGACTGTTTTAAAACCTGACAGATGTAACACGGCAGACAAGGGAATGGGATTTAGAAGGCTCCCCCTTTCCGAGTTGCTAAGTTATTTTCTTCTTAGTGTGGTCTGTCAGTTCTCCCAGAAATGAGTCAGTTGAAATCAACCTTTGATAGACTCATGCCAGTAAATAAAAAGTAGCCCATTTTTATCCAGTTGCGGGCAATGGAAAAAGCAAGCACTTAGAATTTATCACACTTACGATTAGCTTTTCACTTTCTGTCTTTTGTACTTTACCCCCACAATCCCTCATATTCCTCCAAATAGCAGTAAATTACTATTTTCCTCCCTTGCGTTTGGGTCTGTTTACTATATTCTTCTGAAGTAGTTCCTGCTAATAGCTCCAGTGTCTTAATCACCTACCTGATCATTTGGCCTTTTTTTTTTTAAGTCCCTTTCTGGATTTTTCTGCTGTTTGACACTACTTCATCAAAATCTGTTATCTTGGCTTCTATGAAACTTCACTCTCCTGGTTATCGTGACACCTCATGGAGTATGTCTTCTTAGTTTTCTTCATGGCATCCACTACTGCTTACCAGTTAGTTAAATTCTGGCATTTTTTTCTTCCTAAGTAAACTATTTTTCTCACTCCGCATCCTTTCCTCCCTGGTTGATCGAATCCGTTCTCATTATATCAATTATCATCAATGTATGAATGAGTCCTGAATTTTGTCTCTGGCCCAGGATCTTCTCCCAAGCTTCAGACTTATATTTCGACTAGACAGCTTTATTCAGACATCTCCTGATATTTCAAGATAAGATATCTGAGTCTTTTCTCCTCCAATTCTTTCTTGTCCCTAGCACCCTCCCATCTATGAAATTTGAAATCTGGGAACAAATGATAATCCCTTTCTCCATCAGCTCTGTCAGTACCTACACGGTAGTTAATCATTTACTAAGTAGCGCCAACATTATATTTCTCAAGATTGGCATTTGGGGAATATAAATATAGCATGATTTATAAGAAGGGGAAAGAGACAAAAATTTGGATCTAAGTAAGAATGCCCAGTATATAGATGGTATTTAGGTTAAACCGTGATCACACCTGTGTTCCATCTTCAAGGTAGACTTGTTTACACCAAAATGATCCAAATGTTTTGATGAGATTCACCTTTTATGTATGTGTGTATATGTATGTATGTATGTATTTGTTTTGGTGAAGAAGAAATAGTAAAAATGGCAATTAAAAAACTATTGAATTTTGTATGAGAAAGTATGTGCCCTTCTCCCATTTCCAGATGAACATGTAGAATTGCAAAGGAGTAAACGGTCTTACCCAGGGTTGTAGAGCTTCCAGTAGCTTCCATTAGACTTGCAGGTCTTTTGATTTTTCTCTTTTGAACTATTCCTTCCTTGCTACAGGGCTTCCCTTAGTAAAGTATGGCATCTTTCATCTAGTGATGGCTCAGGAAACACTTACAGATTAGATTCTCACAGATAGCATTCTCTGGAAGCTTTACAGCTGAATTTCACTCAATCCTTTACACTGTTCATGCTGATTATCAAGGTGGGGTCTGGACATGACCAAGTCTGGCCTCACAGCACACACGTCATCACCTCTAGCTTCCCTATGCTAGATTATCAGCAGTTAGCCTGGCACTGTATTCCTCATGAGCCCAGGAACACCCCAAGTGCTTAACACAGGGCTCTAGCAGTTAGTGTCAATCAATTAGGGTTTGTAACAGAATTGAAACCCATTTTTCATCCCTTCAGAAGTCCTTCTAGTCCCCGTTTCTTTTGTCTATAGATTATTATTGGCCAGGCAGTCCACCGTTTTAATAGCACCTGCCTTTCTTGTGCTACACTTGTAATCACCTGTGAAATGGTGTGCCGGAGAGTTACTTCCTACCTCTCATGGATTTTTCTTGTTAATCCAACTCTGTGCTCAGGCCTGTTCCAGGTTCTGGATTTCTTCTTTGTGAAGTTTGTCAGATCAAAGTGTTTTTCACTTACGGTTAGAACAATTCAGGCACAAAGAAAGGAAATATAGAGGTGTAACAGAAAAGTAAATAGTGGAATCTGAGCCCCTGGACTTCAAAAGTTCAATACCAACATGGGGTACCTTCCTAACACTTACCACATGGCATTTCCTAAAATACTTCTCAGCATTAATACACAATTCTTTCTTTCCTCATGTTAAGTTTTTTGGAAATATAAGAAAGATGATATTTCTAAATTGATAGAGTCTCTGAGACTCAAAAACAGTGTGCCAGATGGCTGCAGCAGCAGGAAACAAATCCCGGCAGGAGTGGAGAGGTAACTGTGAAGGAATCGAGAAAAGGTAGGAGGAAATATAAAATGATAATGAGGGAATAGAGAGAGACTAGGTTATTGTGATAACTTTAAAAAGAAATTCCTGTTGGATTTCATGACATTTAGTTAATTGATCATAGGTATTCATCATATTCTTTCTTTATTTCCACTGCTGACCGAGGCATCTTGAATGATGTGAACAATATGGCTCCTGTATTGGAGAAGCTTAAAATCTTACCAGAGAGATAGATACTAACGGGGGGATGAGAGAAGAAATGTGGGTTGTCTCCCCATCAACTTCCATGTCTGGAATAAGTATCTCACCGTTCTGATCTGTGGTCTGAGATCGCACCACTTCCGGTCTCATATTCGGACACCAATGGCAGGTCTCTCTCAGCTTCATTTTCATCTTCTTGGTGATTAGTCATCCAGGATCGTATATCTTTCATTTCTTTCCCCTCAGTCCCTTGCACTATTCCAGGCACATAAAGGACCTTCAGTCATCGTGTTAAATTTTTATTTCTCTCTGTATTTTGGCTCTTGTAGCTCTTCCTTCTAGTTCAATTTGGCAAACTCATATTCACTTCTTCCTGATCCCACACTTGGATTCTTACATTATTTTCCAGATCAGTCTTTCTAAAATGCCATTTTTCTCAAATTGTCTCCTTGCTCAGGGATTTATTGGTGTTCCCTATTACCCATAGCATCAACTCTGTATTTTTCTGCTTAAGCTCTTAAGACCTCCCCGTTATCTCCATCTATCTCATCTATCCATCTGTATCCATCATTATCCTCAAAAGAAGCCTGGGGCTTCATTAAGGTCAGTCTTCTTCTCAGTCTCTGTCTCTAGCTATGTTAACCTCTGAGCACGTGGGCCTGATACTCTGTCTGCTATGAGTAGCCTTTAATTTACTCTTCTGTAGTTTACTTATCGAGCCACATATCATTCAGCAAGACTTCTCTCATTGTTTTAGTCCGTTCATCAGCGCACATTAACGGATAGCCTACCATGGAAATAAAAATCAAGAAGATGTGATTTCTGCCCTTAAGAATCTCACTCCAAAGCTTGTGCTCAGCACAGTATTTTGTAGTTTCTATGAACTTAATAACAGTGGTGGCCCCTCCACTGCATGACTTTGAGCAAACTACCTAATCTTTCTCTGCCTCAAGTTTCTCATCTATAAAATGGGAATAACAACAGTACTATACATATACAAAGTACTTAGAACAGTGGCTGGTTACTGTGAGCACTCGTTACTTTAGTTGTCATTATTATAATTCCTTAGCTTCTATAACACAATACACAGTAAAAATGTACAGTCTCACATGGTCTTATAAAAGCTTCACATATTTAGTGCTTCTCTTAATTGAGCTGGAGGCTTTGGGTGCATCAGGTGCTGGTCTTCTTCTGGTGGCACCATCACAGTTTCCAGTGCAGAGCTCGGGGGTTGTTCTTAGAAGGTTCTTGTTGAAGAGTGAACTCACATGAGGTCTTTCATATCTCTTGCCACGGCCAGTGTGAAAAGAACCCAGGGAAATGGACTGGAATGGTCTTCTTAAGAGGCAGGGAAAATAGTGCAAGGAGGAGAGTGAATGGTTATGGAGAAGAGAAAACCATGGGATTTTATGGGTCTCCAAGTTCTTATAAAAAGTGTTTTATTTTTTTTAATTTTTTATTTTTAAAAAAAAAATTTTTTTTTAATGTTTATTTATTTTTGAGAGACATAGAGACAGAGTATGAGCAGGGGAAGGGCACAGAGAGAGGGAGATACAGAATCCGAAGCAGGCTCCAGGCTGAGCCATCAGCACAGAGCCCGACGCGGGGCTCGAACTCACAGACCATGAGATCATGACCTGAGCCGAAGTCGGCCACCCAACCAACTGAGCCACCCAGGTGCCCCTAAAAAGTGTTTTAGATAAGAAAGAAATTTTGAATTTGGGGTAAAGATGAAGAAGGACATTTATTGTTTTCCTCCTGGGTGCCATGCCCTGGGCTCACTACTTTTCAATGGCATCATCTCAATCCCTCCTCAAGCGGCCCTAGATGGCAGAGACTGTCCTCTCTAGTATGGAGAACCTGAGGTTCAGAGTGGGTGTTTGCCTGGCAGAGGTGACACAGGGAATAACTGGTTGGGTCGTTTGCTATACTGTAGTAGCATGATATTCGTACTGTGTGACAATTTCTAAGAAAGTCTGGCAAACGTTGTGCCACTTAATTGAATTTACTGGGACACATATAGGGTGGATAATGCATTAGCAATCACCATTCCGTTTGTTAGTGCTTCTGATCAGTTCATATTCTGTTCCTTCAGGCCTTAGCCTCGTGGAATCTCAACAGTGGGTAAGTAAATGGGTCTGGCCTTGGTGCATATGAAGAGGAGAGTGATCCCATTCTGGGCATCCTCATACAGTTACAAATGTGTAAGGGATGATTTGAGAGACCTCAGTAGACACTGTTCTCCTTGCCCTGCCAAGCTGGGTCACCTGGAATTTCAACATTGCTCTATCTTTGGATACAGATATTAGAGGCCCTTTTTAAAAATAATCATGTATCTTAGGAAGGGCCAGGGGCACATGGAACAGCCATCGGTCTCCTGGCTTAGCGAGTGAACGTGTCATACAGAGCCTGGATGGAATGGCCCAGTAGGCCAAGAAGGACATAATTTCTTATTGCCAAGAGAAAAGTGGGAAACATGGGCACCAGGATGGGGATCCTGGTCAGTCAGGGAAGAGTAGGAGGCTGCCTCACGGAGAAGTGGGGATAGAAATGAGAATGGACAGTAGGAATAGGAAAGATCAACTTTAAATACTTTGTGTTCTTTAATTTAGCACAGACTCTGACCACTGAAGGGGTAACAGGTACCATCCAGTGGGCTTTTTCATTGGTTATAGGTTGCTGGACATGGCCTGACTCTGTGCTGTTGGAGGATTCTTTTCCTCAGTGCCATTTTTTTTTTTTTCATGAAAGCTGTGCTGTTCTGCCTTTGCAAGAGGGTAAGAGCATCTTCTTTAATCTGGAACAGCCTGCTGTGTGTGTTCTCTGGAGATGAGGCTCATTAACTGTCACAGTAAAGGGATTCTAAATGTCTCACCTGTAGGTCAGAAGGTCCTCCTGGGCCCAAGAGCTGTTTATGGAGGGACGGGAAAGTGAGAACAGTGGGTACACAATAATATTCTCTTAATGATACCTTGTTCCTTCTCCCCTGTTCCCTAGAAATTCACCCTCTATCATGCTATGGGAATAAGGCAGTAATTAAACAAACTTTGCAACCATTAAGTTAAATCAAACCAGGCAACTTTGATTTCCAATCTCTTAAAACCTGTGTTGGAGCAGAGGGCGAAGAGAACATAAAAGCAATCCTTTGGAACCTACCAGCTGCAAGTCTGTTTACGTGGAGCACGATAGCATGTACCGTCATCAGCCTTGTGTCGACTCCCAATATTCTCATGACATAGACACAGACTATGGGGCTGGAGTGCAGGGAATAAACTGAATGTGTTATGTCCTATGTAACCTTATGGCCAGTTATCTGAGAATCTGACCTTAGGAAGATTTGGAGCTGAATAAAACTGTAAATTATTGCAGAAAAATTCTTTGCAGTGGAGTTAAGCAGTATGTAAATCTTGCCCATCCCTTTTTCTAGAGGTGGAGGCAGAATGAGCAGAATACTGCCCTTTTCAAATCTTGGGCATTGATTAAAATGTGCATGTTAAATGTGGCTCTAAGGGTTTTTCTATGAAGGTATGCCGTGTAGGCTCCAGAGAGGATGGAAGTAGTCCTGTTGAGCTGGGTGAAGAAGATCAGAGGTTGGAGCACACAATTATTCCAGAAATCTAAGAAGATTAAAAATGGACAACCAGAGAATATTTTCAAAGTCTGAGTCAGTCTTCATTGTGGAAAATACATTTTAGCATTATGTACTTACTCTGTGTTTCGTTTGGATCTGTATGTAATTCTTAGGGATGGGAGGTCCTTTGTTTTTATACATTGCATTAATAATCTCATTCTCTCATGAGCGTGAAATGAGACTCCATTCAGCTTGGAAATTCTTGAAGAGAAATTTCTTGAGAAAGCTAATTCATCTTTGCAGCAGAATTTAGAAGGCAACAGGCATGGGGGAAAAGCATAGGTCATCCTTACCAAGAAAGGATCAGAAAGAAAGGAAAACCTTTGTATAACTGATTCTTCTACGTTTCTAAGTCATAGGGTCATTGTATAATTGTCAGCATAAGAGGCAGTTAAAAAAATCTCAAATTTGGTTCTATTTCCTTTATGTAGTACTAAGGAGTTCTCTTTCTGTTTATATTTATTATTACTAGAAGTTCTTTAGAGGTCTATATATAATACTTTACCAAGTATTAGGTAAATATTAGGTTGTGGACTGAGTTGGTTTTTTTTGGGAGATTTATATATGTATAAATATATATATTTATGTTTATATATACATATATACACACACACACAAATGTTGTGACTGGATTGGCCCGTGTGGTTCTTATGATGACAGGCTACATCCTGCAAAACCATGAAGAAACTTCGAGGAACAAGATTTGATACTCACAGGTGCTGGAGGGTACAAGGCGTGTCCAAGCACCATACAGTGAGGTCTTGGGCAGTGTGGGAGCCTGGGGGCTTTGCCTTTACTATGGTTCCAGGGAGGTTTATTGTGGGTTCACCCTTTATCGGCTTACTTGAAGTATGAAAGCAAGAATTAGGGCATGGGAAGGGATAAGTGGGGTCACTCAAGTGGCCAGTTATCCAGGTTACTCAGGGCTTTCTGGAAGAGGGACCTTTCCCCGGGGGAGGGGAGCCTCATTCCTCATCTGGTTGTTTTGCTAGTAGCTGTGTCAGACAGCTGGCCGTGCATTTATTCAAGATGATATCTTTTGAAATGGATGCCTCGGCAATCAAAAGCTTAATGTCAGGCACTTACACTACAATCAGAAAGTTTAATGTCAGGTACTTACACTACAGAAGAGCACTGAAATTGGTAAATATGTTGGTAAAATAGGATATAGCTAAAGGAATACCTTTCTTGTCTCATTCTTTTAATTTCCTTAAAACTGTAAGATTGTTCACATAAATAGTTATAATACTACCTTGTTGGATTTATTGCATATATAGGTATAACATATCTAATACCAATAGCACAAAGCATGGGAGAAGAAATGAAGCTACACTGAAACAAATTTGATCTATTTTACCAGAATTCTGCCAATATTAACCTGAAGTAGATTGCGGTGAGTAGAGATGTAGATAAAACCTGGAGAAACTAGTAAGAAAATAACTTTAAAAAATGACTAAAAAGTCAACAGAAGAATTGTAATGGTAACCTAACAAGTAGTTAACACAGAAGAAGGCATTAAATGAAGAAAACTGGAACAAAGATGAGCCATATTGAAAATAAATTAATCCAAGCATATTAACAGTTACATGGAAACTCTAAAATATGAAATCTGTAGGCAAAGAAATCCATCACATTAAATGGAAAAAATAAACCCACCCATAACAATAATTTCATTAAGTGTGAATGGAGGCACACTCAAATCAAAAGACATTATTAGATTTGATAGAATAGCAAGACTCAACTATACACTGTCTTTCAGAAACATAGTTTAGATTCAGAGACAAATAGGTTAAAAGTAGAAGCATGGAAAAAGATATATCATGCACACAGTAACCATAAGAGAGCTGGAGGGCTATATTTATATCAAAAGCTGCCCAGATGATTCTTGATGTGCAGGTACAAATTAGAATCCCTGGCTTTACCCACCACAGGGCTGCAGAGCATCAGGGAAGGCTTCTAGGAGGAGGCAATCTTGACAGGTAAATTGATATCAAGGAGGTAGAGAAGATGATGGGTTAAAGGTCATTTTATTAGAAGGGACGAATGCAGTGTGGGTCAGCGTTGGGTGTTGAGGGAGCTCCAGTTGGGAATCGTTCCAGGGTTAGGAAAGATGAGGGGGTGAGGGCACAAGTGCAGAGTTCTCAGGGGCCTGATGATGAATGGCCTTTTACGTCATGTACATGACACAGAAATTCTTTTATGTTGGCATGTTAGGTTTTGAGTGCAATCACTGTGACACATGATGAGTTGGGAGGAACGAAGACCTGTAATCATATAATAACGGAAGAATTAAGGCCATGCAAGGAGAGAGGGAGAAGAGGGGCAGCAGACCGATTGCTGTAGACCTGGAGGCCCCTCTTGGTTTTCGTACATGTGTTAATTTGGTGGTTTGTGGTGAAGATATAAGTGGATTAATTTAGTTTACCATGCTTCATAACAGCAGTGGCATACTTGAAGCTAATTTCTTTCTATAAAAATAATTTGTGTATTTGCACAGAGAAATTAGTCAATTTCATTGATGTCTATTTCAAATTTAAGATCTCAATAAATGAAAGAGGCCCTGTTTGTGAGTCTTGGGGTCTGAAACCTTCCATAGGTTGGGTCTTTACAATACTTTTTTCACAGCACATTGCCTGTAATAGTGATTACTGAACTTTTGTGTTTAAAATGTAGGTAACAGTGTCCCCTATCTGGGATCAGTATCTCTGAGCTGGGTTTCAAGAACCTGCATGTTAACAACCTCCCCAGATAACATGGATAGAGAAGTTTTTTGGACCCTACTTTGAGGACTATATAGTTTCAGGACCTTCATCCATGACCTTTTCTCTGGGTATGATGTGGTCATCTTTTTACATATGGGGAAACTCTTTATAATAATGACTCTGCTCTGAAATTCAGTGACCTAACGTTGTTGGAAGGAAAAACATGCAAAAACTAATTTAAATGTCAGCAGATCAACAAATCTTCAGTGTACTTCAACATTGGAAATGTTATCAAACAGAAATGAATGTTATACAACAAAATACAGATCAGTTACTTGAGAAGCTGCCAAAACTATTTTCAGAGGTAAGAGTTGGATGGTGCTGTTCAATGCCAAATTCAGTTTCATCAGCTTGGGAGGAAATCTGTATCTCACCAGCTTCCATGGTATTGTAGAAAGAACAGGGCCTTTGGAATCCAACCTAAATCTGAATCTCAGATCTGTGTGTGTGTGTGTGTGTGTGTGTGTGTGTGTGTGTGTGTGTGTGTGTGTGTGTTCCCTTACACAAGGATCTTAGTTGGCCATTTTGAGTTTTGTGTTTTGTGTATTTATATACAATAGATGGAAAAGAGTACAACCACACAGTGGTAGAGTGGGGATTAAATAAGAAGATGCGTATAAAGCTCCAGGTATGAGTAGGTACTTGAGAAATGTTGGTTTGCATTCATACATATGCCTGAATACTCACATAGAAAACTAAACTTGAGCTGATATGGAAAAGCACACCTTCTGATAGTCCAGAGACAAAATATGTACATCTAATAGATGATAGCAGAGTCCTGACGATCAGGATGCTGACACCTTCGCCTGTTGTTCAGGTCCCCCTGGCCTGTTTTGGGGGGCAGTAAGCAACATTCCTGTCTTATCTCAGGGTTTCTTCAGTCCTGTGGCCTAATCCAGCATACTCCTTCACCCTTAACCACACCCCTAATATAGGCCTCTATTTTCCTTGCCTACCCCGCCCCGCCAAAACCTCTGCCCCTCAAGACCCTGGCAGATTTTAAGAAAGATTTTACTAATTACCATGTTCAAGTGCACAGGACAGTTGACAAAAAGTAATGAATCATGAGGCTGACATTTTAAATATGGGAATAGTAGACATTCTAATAAATTTTCTCTGAGTAATATAATTTTTGTCCCATCTTATTTCTGAAAAGATTCAAGCAGCATAAGAAAATGCAATAAACTGAAAATGTGATTATTTAGGTGTTCACTCTGAGAATAGTGTTTAGATTGCATTTATACTTTTTTGGGGAAAAGAGTTGTAATGATGTTTAGAGTAGAAGGTTCTATACCTCTTAATAAATTCAGACTTCAAGGCAAAACTGAGCATTTTCTTTGCTGAACAAAGCAAACAAACTTGGCCTTGACTCTCAGGCAGCTCTTGGGGAACAGGAAGAAGAGGAAAGATGATTCCTAAGATCAAATAGAGTAAGGGGGGATGCCATTCATTCATTTTGGTTCTCGTAAACGTATTTTTTGTTTGGTATGGACATAGAATATGAATTTATTACTGATTTGTATGTATTGCGGATTTAAAATTTTGATGTCTTTTCATTGTAAAGAAAAAGTCAGTTATGTATATAGCCCTTTTATTAGCAACAGGCTGGGAACTATTTCCTGGTTTGTAAGTCTCCAGATTCAATTCTAAAGTGTAACCCAGTTGATTTCTACATAAAAGATCACAAAAGAAATCAGGTTTATAAACCATCTTTTCTCCCTTTCATTTATTACCTGATTCTGAGAAATGGAGACAACTTTAGGCAAACAGTTTTGTAAAGAGTCCTCATTGGAATAAAGAATATAACTGGTCAAGTCATACTGGACACACAATTAATACTTTTGGAAAAAGTTAGCTTAAAAATTCTACCCAGTTTGTGTATGTCTTTATTACATAATTATTATGTAATTAATATGAGTCAGGGGAGGGGCGTCTGGGTGGCTCAGTTGGTTAAGCCGAGGACTTGGGCTCATGTCATGATCTCACCGTCTGTGAGTTCGAGCCCTGCATTGGGCTCTGTGCTGACAGCGCAGAGCCTGGAGCCTGTTTTGGATTCTGTGTCTCCCTCTTTCTCTGCCCTTCTCCTGCTCACGCTCTGTCTCTATGTCTCTCAAAAATAAATAAAACGTTAAAAAAATATGAGTCAGGGGAGAGCAGGAATGTGTGTATATAAATCTGTTTTGAGTCAGTGCAAATTTCTGTGATTAGTTATGATTTCTCTTAATAAGTATCTTTCAAGTGTGATTTTAGTGGAAATGACATTTGTGAGGAAATTACCGTGAAACTAGTTTTAAAGCTATAAGACTCTGTACACAGATATGATGCTTGAATCTCCAGCCCAAAATAGTAAGTTGAGGTTGGCAAGAATATCTTTTTGGTTTTAACAGAAAACTCATAGAACAAAATTAAAGCTTGAACTGATCTCGTAGCCTTTAGTGACTTGCGTGTGTGTGTGTTTTTTTAAACAACTCCGATGACTTACTAGTCAGAAGACCTTTTCACATCCAGACAGCATCGCTACCATCCTGTCAGAAAAGAGCCAGGTAGACTGGGAAAAAATGTGATGGAGAAAGAAAATACAACCATCGTAGTGTGCCCTTATCCGTGGTTTCACTTTCCACTGTTTCAGTTGCCCGCAGGCGACCTGGTTTGGAAGGAGATGATCCTTCTTGTGATGGAAAGTCCCTGATAGCCTAATGCTACGTCACAGTGCTTACGTCATTCACGGCACTTCATCTCATCGTGTAGGCATTTTACCGTCTCAGGTCATCACAAGAAGGGGAAATAGAGGACAGTGGGGTATTTTGTGTGTATGAGAGAGAAACCACATCCACATAACACTTATTATTACAGTATATTATGATAATTATTCTATTTTATTATTAGTGATTGTTGTTAATCTCTCACTGTGTCTAATTTATAAATTAAACTTTATCATACGTATGTATATGCAGCAAAAACATAGTATATATTGGGTTCGGTACCATTCGCACTTCCAGGCATCCTCCGGGGGTCTTGGGATGTATCGCCCACGGATGAAAGGGGGACCACTGTGTGTGTATCTTACTGGAGCATCTTGAAAACTAAAAGCAGCTATTTCACTTTGCTCTTTTGGGAAGTGCAGATATCAGATACTTATTTTACATATAAGGTTGGTGTCAAGCGTATACATTTTATTTTTTTATTAAAATTTTTTATCAAACCTAAATTTTAAATGTAAGTAAAAGGAATGACTATTTCATTTTCAATGTGTTGACTCATGCCTCTGCCCTCAGTATGGAGAATATTGTATTTCTCTCCTAAAAAAGGAGCATGTAGAGGGCATAGCTTTCACAGCTCCTTCCCCTAAGAAATTTGAAGCTGCCTACTTTGCCATTTTTTCGTGTTCTGTTCATGTTAAGTATACTTTAGATGAATTTGAAGATGGTGAATCATAAATAATGGACACAGTTACAAAGCTGCTGGAAATTTTATAAAATTGTTGGTTTGAGCTTCAATAAGCCGCCAGGTCAGAAGCAAGTTCCCACTGCTCCATTGTCTGAAGCAAGTAGCTGTATGGCCTTGCATGAACTCCAAAGGGATGTGTAAAATATATTTTTCTGTATATTCCTAACTATGTCATCAACACCAAAAACGGGGCTAGGTAGTTTTTCTCTGTGTACTCATAATCAAGACAAAACCCCATTGGCTTCTTTCCAGGTTCAGAAAGATGTGTTTGTCATTTTTTTGTGTGTGATAAAATCAATATCGTGGATACATAGCTTTAAAATTAAGGATAAAAATATTTATTTTGTTCCGTTGCACCAAAATCACTTCATATACCATTTTCACATGGAAATACCTTTACTAGAGTAGACAAATCTTTAAAATAATTCCAGAGAAGGTTTTAAAAAACAAGTTGTTCTATGGTATATATAGAAAGGTAGGTAATAAACTTAAAACAAGACTTCCTATTTGTTTAATGTTTCCAAAGAATGGCGGGATTAGGGACCCTTTTTGAATTGCTTTCTCCCTCGCTCCCTCACTCCCTTCCTATCTCCCCTCCCTTTTTTTAGCTGGTAACTCTGCCTTCCCACTTAATTATGATTAAAGAAAAAAGGGACAAATGATCTCATCACAAGTAACAGAGAACTTTACTATAAACAATATTTTCTGGTTGCTACTTTGAGTCCTTAATGCGGGCTAATATTTAAATTAGGAAAGTAAAGAGTGGAGGCATTTTTCTATACTCAGGGACTGAGGAGCTACCAACATTTTAAATATATTTTGATCATGTTTATTAAGGATCAGAAAGCTGTTGAGAGGTAGTTTTTAAAAACTCTTTAAGATCCAAAATAACCACCAAAGACCTTTTCATTTTGAAAAGAATAAACAGGATTATGAGAATAGGTAACTTTTTCCTTGCGGAGCTATAAATGCAAGTCATTAGTAAAGTTCATTCTCTCTACCGAAATTCATTTCTTATAAGGTCTGTTGGATAATTATTCTTTCTAAACACGACAACAAAAACTGAACAGATGTTTAGGTAGATAACAAGTTTGATGGATAAGATATAATGAATCTGTTCTTTTCATTGTTTTTAATAAAAAAGAAATATCCGATGGTAAGGTTTCTTCAGGGTTCTTAATAGGAATATGTTCCCCAGATTAAAGAAGAAGGAAAAAAGGTGGTATAGAACTTGATGTGATACTAGGATAATGAAAAATGTATCACTTAACAAGGTCTGCATTATTCAGAGTTATGCCCATGCAACTGTGTGCTCTAATCCCCAGCCAATACGTTGCTTGGTAACCAGTTACCTGCACACCTGCTCCGTAGCTATAAGAGACAGTGCATGTATGGTTATTGGCCGCATTTAGTACCAAAGAAAGATAAAAATCCAACAAATATTAATATTTTATACAACAATATATCTTTTACTTTATTATTCACTTACTGTTTAGCCAAAGATTTTTTTTTATAGTCCCTGCTTCTCACCACACTATCACCTTCTGAATAGCATGAGAAAGGACTTAAATTCCTTTCAGAGAATCTATAATCAACTCTGTCTGCTGCAGACAACAGATGCTACCATTAGGAGGGATTTTGCACTTAGGTGAGAGGGAAGGCTCAATGGAGAATTTCAGTTTATAAAAGATTCCAGCCGTGGAGGCAGAATCATTCCCGAATCAGTTTGACCATAAGGGTCTGTCTACATGAAGGCTTGATTAACATGGCACTAGAAATATCAGTCTTCGTGATTAGGCTGTGGTATAGCTGGATTGTTCCTGATTATTTCCCTCTCAAGTTACAGTTCAGAACAGTACTACCATTGATTGTGTGGCAGTGACCCGGTAGGGGAGCCCTAAGAGGCAAGCTTTGGGACCAACACATGAAGCTCATGTATTTTTTTCCCATTAGAAGGTTGATTGCACACTATGCATTTGAGTCTCAGGGCTACTAGAAAGCATGTCCCAAGGGCCTCAAAGTCATTTCCTCTAACTTCTGGCAAGATCACAGCAATTTATTTTTTTCTTATGAGTTGGAAGGTACCTTTAGAGATCATTTAGTTCTTTAGTTCTCAGCCCTGCCTCCACATTAGAATCATCTGGAGAGCTTTTAAAACATACTGATGCCTGGGCCTACCCCCAGAAGATTCTTTCGCTAGGTCTAGGGTAGGGTAGGATTCAGGCCAAAACAGTATAGAGGTGGACCAAGGCCAGGTATGTTACAGTAATTGATGGCCCTTCACTTAAAGGGAGACACTGGGAGTGAAGAAAGAAAATGTATTCCCTTTGGATTAATTACCAGCTTTTTGTCCTCTTATTAGCCTTGACCATTTGGTTACCCAGAGTGGGGATCTTCTGCTCAGCGGGGAGTAGAGCCTGTGGGATCATCCTGCTCTCACTTCTTGAGGCCTGCCCTCCCATGACAGCCTTGCTACCTACGGGCATCAGCCTGGAGCCACAGGAAGAGTTTACTCTAAAGGGCCCTGAAATGGATGAGACAGGTAGGTTCCTTAACTGAATGAACTTGTCGGCCACTCTGTTCCCAAGTCTGACTATTTGCCCCTTGCTCTGTTTTCTGACACACATGATAATGCACATTGCCATGTCCTACTGTGAGATGGCATTGGGATACTACAAAAATCAAAATACCAACATCGTTTAGATGCCTCCAGAATTAATACTAGTCCCCTGTAAAATGTCTAAAGAGAAATTAAGATCTAAAGACTTGATAAAATCCAGGTGAAGTCCAAAATTGTATTTTACTGCAAATGTGATGTAGAAGTCCATGGAAATTGACATCAGTAATCCATTCTTCTCAGTTTGCTATTTTGATCACCTCTTAGTGAGAGGGGTTCTTGACTCTGGATAGAGCTTCAGAGTCTCTGGGAGGTCCATCCTAGGTGGAATCTAGTGAGAATGCGGAAGTTCCTCTGTGCCTTGAAAGTTGTACGGATAGAATTCCAGGTGTCCATGAATATCACATGTAAAGAATCCAGAGTTAAAAGGATACTCAAGATAATTGGTTAGAAAATAACCCACCCCAAGCCCCTAAACTTTTATCCCCTATCCTGGGCAAAATGATACTCCCAGAATCTTGTACTGAGAGTTGCCAGAGGCTAGAGCAGAAACGCAGTGGTAACCGGGAGGATGAACAGAGAAGAAAGAATTTGGTTTTATCAGGAAGCTGGTTGACTATTGTTAGCTTTCTGAAACCCACAATGTGTGACCTCAAACACAGTGGGAGAAACATCAGCAAGAACTTGACTAGGACTTGGGCACTGGGAATTTTGTCAGCCTGGGGGAAACACCACCTATGTGCACATCTCCTCCCTTTACATGCTATCTTGAGGCATTGGGGCTCTCTGGCAAAGAATAAAAATTTGCAGTGGAGGCAGCTTGTTTGAGGATCTTATTAGAGCTATTTTTCCCCCTTTCTTGTCACATGTATTTGAAACCTCTGTATTTTTTTTCCCCTTTTATACCACCTACTTACAAGACACTAACCATCTGAACCTGAACTTACTGGAGCTCTTCTGTACATGGCAGAGCTTAGCTGCTTTGCAGGTTAAAAGGAGTAAATATTTTCTGCAATCCTGCACCTAATCTATCCCTCCATGGCCTGTCTCAGCACTGACACTCTCCTCTTTGATGAAGTGCTGACTTTTGGTAGGTTCCTACTTGTGCATTCTACCTGTGAAGAAAGTTACATGCTTGGAGGCAGAGCCACCACAATCCGCAAAGATTAGCCAGAGGGAAAATCATACATCACCATGCCTGTGGGTTTAAAGCCAACTACCTGACTGTCCAAACCAGTCATAGGAGAGGCAGCTGGCATTGTCCAGTGGCAGTGTGTTGGTGTGGAGGTAACTCAACATGATTGGATTTGCAGTACCTTTCCATTCGGTGATAGGTCAAAATGCAAATCGTCCCGAAGACCTTGACTGGCAAAATCATTACTCTGGAGGTAGAGACAGTGATGCTATTGAAAGGCTAAGATCCAGGATAAAGAAGACATTCCTCACTGACCAGAAGTGGCTCATTTTGCAGGCAAGTAGCTAGCAGATGACCCCACCCTTTCTGAATACAACATCAAGAAAGAGTCAACCCCCTGCATCTGGTTCTCTTTCTGAAGGATGGCTGTTAATTCTTCAGGCTGGCATTCCTAATGCCCAGTTATGGTATTACTCTGAACTCTAGCCATTTTCCCCAATTTGAGTTTGGAAAATAGTTTCAGTAATAGCTGACTAGCTGGTTTTCTCAATAGTTGTTCAGAATGTTAATCAAGGTTTTGTTGAAAAAAACAAAAACGACCGAAATGCCTCAACCTCATGTACCATTAAAGTTGCTACATACCAGCAAACAACCATAAATCACAGGCTCCACCAAAGGACCGTGACTTATATACCCTCATTTGCCGCCATTTTGTCTTATTTCTCAAAGTTCCTGGTTCATGCACCAGTCGTTGGGGGTTGGGTTATTTCCTACAACTGTGAGACTTCCTGCTTTGTGGAAATGCATAATAGAACTTGTGCTTCCCGAGGACATATTGCCCTCAAAAAAGAAGGAGGAGGAAGAGGTGGGCTACCCATGCCCCATTTCTCTACCAGATTCACCCTCAGATAAAGTGCTGCAGCTCAAGGAGGTTGGGAGTAAGAGGGCAGAGAGAGGCCCTGAATTTTATATTAATTGATGTTTGTTCATGTTTAAGAAACCTCAGGAGTGGGAAAGAGGTGTCCCCCTCCTAATACTTGTCTGCGTCTGTTGTCTTCTGAGTCCTTGTCAAGACTGCCAAGTCTTGTTTCATTCCACCTCCTAAGTATCATGGGTATCAACCCTTTCCCTCTGTCTCCACTGCTACTGCCAAGTCAGGCCTTTGCTTTCTCTTTTACTAAGAATTGCATTCTCTTCATTACTGGGATTCTGGCCTTTGTGCCTCCCTCTACCCCCACCCTGCCCTAGCCCCAGTCCCAATATACAAATAAGCGAAACTGAAAAATCTGTCTTCTAGATCACCAGGGTAGTCATTTTATTGTACACATCTGGTGATATCACTTCCATGCTCAGTATCCATCATTCCATGCTGTCAGCCATCCATTGGCTAACAGGTACATACTTTCTCAACTCCTGTGTCTGGTGTACAGGATCTTTCATAGTGAAAGGTGGTTAAGCTTATGGATTCTAGTGAAAGAATGCCTGGTTTCAAAGCTACTGACCCAGATATGAGACTTTCAACAAGTAAACTTAACCTTTTTGTGCTTCACTAGCCTCGTCTGTGAAATCAGGATCATAATAGTACATAATAGGGAAATTATTTTATAATCATGATACGAATGCTTCACATGAACACCCATACTCTGCCTGGCACATAAGTAGTGATCAATATTAGTCATTATTTTTATTTGGCCTCTACTTGCTTATCTGGCCCCACGTGACCTACTGAGAGCCTCATATTGTTAAGGTCTGGTCTTAGCTGCTTGCTCTTTTCAGACCTTGCCACAGTTTCTCGGGTCTTTGTGTCTTTCACCCTTGCTGGTCCTTCTGCCGAAATGCACTTGCCTATTTTGATGGCCTGGCAACGTCCCCTTTTATTGTTCAGTTCTCAGGTGAAGCACTTTGTCCTCTGTGAACAGATCTAAGTGCTACTTCGCTTGGGCTACCACTTCCCAGTCTAGTAAAGCAAATGCCTCCATTCTCCTAAGACTGTATACTTTCTGAGGCTGGGGACTAGGTCTTTCTGCCTTTATTTCCTACTACCTGACCCAGTGGGAGGCATTTATGGAAACTGCTCATAAGTGTTTGTCGAATGAGTGACCATGTGAACAAGAAGTCTCTTTCCTAGAGGAAATAATTTCGAGTTTTGAAAGCTCTGCATGGTTGGCATTATAGGGAGACCCAGACCTCAACATACTTTCTGATGCTATTCAGTCGAAACTTTAAATGAAAATGTATCTTAAAATACAGATAATCACTATTTTCACTTCAAACTGCCTTTTAAAGTCTAATTTTAGAATAATATTTTTTTTTATCCATGCTAATATATTGTGGGTATGAGAGGAAGGAAAGAATAATTCACATCTAACCTTTTAGCTACCTTCTGTGTTGAGATAACTTTTCTAAAACTAAGAATACAGTTGAAAAAAATCTCTTCTAAATGAATTGCAATGCATTAATATATTGCCCTAAGCAAGTCGGTTAGTCTCAAGGCAAACAATTCTTGTATACTGATCATTTAGAGCTACTTTTTAAAACTTTTTAAAAGGTCAATTGGTTTATTTTTATGTATTTAGCGACAGTTTACAAAGCAATATTTTAGAGCTGTCATTGTATTAATTTTCATGATTTTAGTAATTGTGAATTTTATATTTCCTCGGGAAGCAATTAATACATTTAGGAAACTCTCCTGGGTTTCATAAACACTTCCAATTAAAATGTATTGATTTGGCAGTTGTTTCTCCTTAGTACTCGTTCACAGAGACCCAACAAGCAATTCACGTGGCTTTGTCTAACCTGAATGTGAGCAAAAATGAGACAACAGAAGATATTATCTCTTTTTCCCTTAGAAGTTAATTAGTGCTATAGGTATTATTAGCCTGTAAGCACCTGGAGGGCAAGGATAATGTCTTATTCATTATTATATTTCACCCAGGGTCTAGTTGAGGCCCTGCATATATTAAGGGCAGCAGGGATTTGCATAAATGAAGGAGCTTTGCCACTGGCCAGTGTGGAGACTAGAAGAGAATGAACAAAGGTCGGGGCAGGAGCTCAGTGGGTGCTGGGCAGACAGGATGGGCCACAGCCTCTGAGAGTCCCCTGCGACTAAGTCCAGAAATAGGGGCACAGCAGAGAAACCCTTCCTAGAAAGCTTGGGACAAGGGAGGGGATCCAATCAGAAGACTTCTGGATGTGCTGCATCCTGGAATTCATTTCAGGTTGGAGTGATCTGGAGGATTTAGGTGAATAGATTTTTGTGGGGACTTGGGAAAGATTCCAAAGCAGGGTGATAGGAATTCTGGTTAGGGGAGATGTTTTCTCACTGTGGTGTATGTCTGGTGTGCATGTGGGGAGTATATGTGGGTCATGTGTAGTGTGTATGAGTGTGTTGGTATGTCTGTGGGGAGTATATGTGAGGTGTGTTTAGTATGTGTGTGGTGTGTGAGTGGTATGGTGTGTGGTGTGTGATACATGGGGGTGTGTGGTGTGGCGTGATATGTGTGTATATATGGTGTGTGTGTGCGTGCATGTATATGTGTGTGGTATGTTTGTGGGATGTGGGGGAGGTATGTATCCTGTGTGTGACTCCTCATCAAATATTAAAGATAAATATCATCACTTTTGGGGCAAAGGATTGGATTTATCTCTCAGAAGCTAATTCTTATGTACAGGGATCAATAGATTCTTATTACCATGTGCCTAATCCTGGGTTAAGTCATGGTGAATATAAATAAAATATAAAATATGGTATGCTCATTAATAGTTTGTAATCGAATTAGATGTAAGCATTGGAACAGAATATGATACATGAGAAAATAGATAAGTTGTTCAGTGTATTCAAAAGAGAAGGACACTCTGGGATGGCTTTATCAAGAGTTGAGACATGATCTGAGCCTCGAGGGATGAATGAATGACACTTCCATGAGTGGGGAGCTCATGTCCTATATATGAGCCTAGGGTGCAAACTCACGGGTTTTGAGTGAGTGTTCAGCTGGTGTAGAAGATTCTCATTGCGTGGGGAGTTGAGGCAGGGAGAGGTGGAATGTACTTAAGACTCATTACAGTTTGGGCCTGAAATGTCAGGTGCAATCCCCGAGCTTCACCCATTAGGCAATGGAGAACCATTGGTTTTTTAACCAGAGTACTGACATGATCACAGTTGTCTTCCAGAAGATTACTTTAGCATAATAATGCAGGCTGTATTGACAGAGAAGAATCTGAAGGCATGAAATCAGTTTAGGAGTGTCAGTTTCCTAAAACTCTGGAACCCTGTATCACCTCTACTTATCCAGATATAATTTGGCCACTTGAAGGTCATTCTCAACCTAGGGGCATATAAAAATAAAAACAGAAACTAAATTTTCACTATATTCTCTGGATCACATTGCATAATATAATATAAAACATCTTTAAAATTGTCTTCACGCATTTAATTAAAGGGTATATTTTTTAAAAGCATAAAATTATGACTCTCATATAGATATACAATGAGTATTTGTTAAAGATTTTATTTTATTTAAATTTTTTAAATCTTTATTTTGAGAGAGAGAGAGAGAGACAGAATGCAAGGGGGAGGAGAAGGAGGGGGACACAGAATCTGAAGCAGGCTCCAGGCTCTGAGCTGTCAGCACAGAGCCTGACATGGGGCTCGAACTCATGAACCACAAGATCATGACCTGAGTTGAAGTTGAATGCTTAACTGACTGAGTCACCCAGGGGTCCCTGTTAAAGATTTTATTTAACTCATTAATGAAGGAAATTTTAAGATGTTAACAACTAGTTCAAAAAAGAATGCAAAGAACAGATACATTCATAGATCAGGAATATGGTAATGGATAGTGAGATTGGATCTTTCCACAATAGGAGAGGGAAGTCGATTGAACTTCTATCAGAGAGAATTTACACACATCTGCAGACAAGAACTCTTTCGGCGTGCTGTCAGTTATCTATAGTTTACAGAGTTGTAAACTAGCTTAATAATAGTGAAAGGCTAGAATCAGATAATCCAGAAGGATATGCTGGAGACAATGAAGAATTTTCCATTGAAGCACAAGGCTTTTTCTAAATTTCAAGGAGTTGTTATAGCCCTGTGTTTATACCAAATTTTATTTTAAACTGTCCATTTAAAAAAAAAAATAGCGATGCCTGGGGGGGCTCAGTCGGTTAAGTGCCAGGCTCTTGATTTTGACTCAGTCGTGGGATTGAGCCCCATGTCAGCTCCGTGCCAGGTGTGAAGACTTCTTGGGATTCTCTCTCTCTCCCTTTCCTTCTGCTCCCCCACCTTTCTCTCTCTCAATAAGTAAATAAATAAAGATAAATAAATTAATTAAATGCCCATCTTTACCTCCTTTCACACAGGGCTACTTCCTGATATCTCTGCATCAGTTCTCTTTTTCCAAGAGTAGTTCTAGACCCTTCCTTTCTAGTATAAATTAACAAGTTCTTTCTTGTCTCTCTGTTTTTCTTCCTCCATTACTGGATCAACTTAACAAAGTGTTCTCCTTCTCCTTAGATGCAAGGTTGTGAAAACATGTAGTTCACGCTTTCTCTATCACACCTACACATACAAATTCTTAGGCAGTCGTTTTAGACCAAACATGTTTTGAGATTGTGATCTAGATTGCCACTCACCCCTTAAAGAGTGAGAAAAACAAAAAGTGGTTTGGAAAAATCGTAAAGATTTTCTTTTCTTATTCTACTGTCAGTCTCCCTCTGGGATCTTGTAGTCTCACCTTATGTCAGAGCTGAAGCAGCTTGAGGCCAGTTGAATGCCTTGTCCTGTTAGAGGCAGAGATAAGACCGTATGTGGGTTCCTTGGTCTACGAGTCAGTCATACAGCACAGATGTATTGCGTGCCTAAATTGTGTCAGGTCTTCATGGAGCTTACATTCTATGTGGAGGAGGTATGTGATAAATAAGATAAAGGAGGAAATCACACAGCGTATTACATCTACATTATATTGTATTATGCAGAATGTGCAAAATGCCATGAAGGAAGATAAAGCAAGGCATTCAGTAGAATGATCAGGGTAGGCCTCAGTGAGAAGGTGGTTTTTGCATAAAAACTTGAAAGAAGCGAGAGAGTGAGCTATGAGGATGATATGGGGAGAATATTCTGGGAAGAGGGCACCAGAAGTTCAAAGGGCCTGAGGTGGGAGTATTCCTGGTGTGTTTGAGAAACAACAGGAGGCCAGTGAGGCTGGAGAGATGAGTGGCCCAGTAGGAGGGGACATCAGGTCAGTAGGGAGAAAGGGTGCAGATCATATAGAATCTTGGAGGCCATCGTAGGACTTTCTGATTGCGGTGGGAAACCACTGGAAGGTTTTGAGTGACATTATTTGTTTTTTATTTTAAGAGATTATCCTGGCTGTTATATAGAAGTGTTGTGGCCTGCAGAAAGGTCATTGCAGTAATCCAGGAGAGGAATGACAGTAGCTTGGAGCCGGAGGGTAGCAGTAACGGTGGAGAGGTGGTAAAATAATGATGGGTACAGTGTTGAGCTTGGGTCAGCTTTACTTCTTCTCAAACAACTTGGGGTATTGTAGTTCTCTAGGCAGCTTGCTAGAGACTGGGATACAGAATTATGTAAGATCTAGTTCCTGTCTCTAAGGAGCCCAATCTTATAAAAGAGACTACCATGAAAGATATTAAAAACATTGCAATGTGTTGTGGCAAACACGACAATAGATATATGTGCAAGGTACACCTGCAGACCCAAAAAGAAAAGGAATGGCAGGCAGGGAGGGCTCCTTGGAGGAGCCGTATTTTGGAAAAGGAATAAGAGCATCCCAGGATTCCCTTCCTAGGTGGATGGAGACACTTCAGGTAGAAGGGACAGGAAGATTTGTGGGGGTACTGTAAGCTACTAAGTTGTTCATTATCTTTTATTCATGATGATGTAGTAGATTTGAAGTGTTCACACAAGCCTAAGAGGAGCCTGGCTACCATTGTGATTTAAGGTCTGTCTTGAGGGTTGAATTCCAGCCAAGTGTAAAGGGGGGCAGCTAAGTGTAAAGACCTTAAAATACTAACTTGCTTTGTATGTTAAGGAAAAGCAGTGGGCTAGGGGGCTGGTCTGTAAAGGTAAGGGGAGTGTGGGAGACAGAGAGCCAGATGTCCGGTGCCATGGAAGGAATTTAGGACCATCAAGAAATTCATCTGGAGTTATTCTTAGGGGTAGGAGAGCCACCTTCATTTTTCAAATTGAAAAGGGAAGTGCTCCAGAGGTGAGGTAGCTTCTTATAATTCGAGGAGGAGATAGAAATGTAGGTATTTCCTTAAGTCCAGGATATGAAGGTATCACATGGTGGGAAAGGGGTCCGTGGATACTTGTATGGGGCTGGTGGGTGAGTCTTTGGGAGCAATAGTGACCAGTCCTAGAGGCTTCAGAGAGCTGCACTGCGAGAGGTTTGGAATGCAGTAGTTAAGAACAAGAGTCAGGCTGACGAATCAAATCCCAGCCTCACCACTCACCCTGGGGAGGTTACTTGACCTTTGGGGCTTGACTTCCCCACCTGCAAAATGGGGCTGGTGCCTACCTTGTAGAGTTGCTGTGAGGAATATGTAAGTGGATATATGCAAATTGCTTGGAAGAGTGGAGCATAGTAGGCATATAGTAAGTACTATATAAGTAGGCACCCTTATTATTATTATCTTTTGGGACGAGCAGTGCTCATGGCCTGTGGATGGCCTTGACAGAGCGGGTAAGCATCAGAAGGAGCAATCATAGTAAAGGAGACCTATGGGCCTGGGACAGGGCCTCTTCTTGTGGGAGCCCTGGGATGCTTACGGAACTCCCTTGAAGGAGGGGACTGAGGATCAGGACTTTAGCCCCAGGGACTGTCTTTCTCATCACTGCTGGTGAAGAAATTCCAAGACAGTTTTAATTTTGTCTAGAAAAATAAAGAAATGTGATGTTTCTCAAGCGTATCATGAAACAAATTTTTAGTGGTTATGTGTGCTTAGGGAACTATAAGCAGCCTATAAATTGCTGAAAGATAGATTCTGAGGTGGGGATAGGTGGCAAGTAATGTTGAAAAAATGGGCAGGGATCAGATCAAGGTAGATCTCAAATGTCCTTCATGACCTTGGCCTTATTCTATACATACTGGGGAGCCAGAGAAGGACTTTTAAGCAGAGGTGACATAATCCGATTTAGATCTTTAATAACTTTGTTGGTGGCAGGAGCCTAAATATAAAGTTGTTGAGGGGAGAAAAAAATACATCAGTTAAAAGACTGTTCTGAAGCGGAATTATAGGGGCCAGGATTAAGATATTGACCACAGGGATAAAGAAGAGACAATGGAGCTGAGACCTGTCTAGAAATCTTGGATGTGCTATTGCAGATACGGAAGTCAGGCCTCTGGCTTTGGATGTGAGGAGACCAGGAGACAGAAGAGATCTGGGGAAGACAGTTCAGCTTGGGTTCTTTTAGCGTGAGGTGCCTTTTCCGAGTGGTGGCATCAAAACTGGGCCAGAGTTGGATTTGGGAATCATTAGAATGGAGGCGGTTAGGGAGGGCATGGAACTGCATAAGCCTTAAGAATCCTGGAAACACCAGACGCTTTGGTGAGGATCACTGGGAAGAAGTGGTCAGATCAATAGAAAGACAGCAGAGGGGGTGATTGCCAAGGAGCTGGCAAAGGAGTTTCTAGAAAGGCTCAGGGAGTTCAGGAACAAGTCTCGCCAGTGCATGTAGATAGGCTGGTGGAAAGAGTCAGTTGTTAGCAAGTCAAGGAAGGAACAAGAAGCAAGGGTGTGGTGAAGGTGAGTGTGAACCATACTTTGAAGAAACTTAGGTATGAATTAAAACTGAGAATGGTAGCCAGAAGGGCTGTGCTAGGTCATATAATAATCCCCTACCAGCCCTCCAGATTGTAATCACATATTAAAGAGGCCATGGAGAAGTTCTCAGCAGAGAGAACATTTGAGGATTCACACACACACACACACACACACACACACACACACACACTTAGAAGGCAGGGAAGGACATACATAAAGCTTTTAGAACTCTTTCTCTAAAGCAAGTCTTAAAAAAAATAATCAGTTCAGCTATTTGAAAAATTCACACAGGTTGGGATGATAAGTGGAGAATCCCTCTATTTAATTGACATGTTCATCAAAGTTTGAGTTGTGTTTTCTGAAATGTGTTTTATTCCATGTAAGTTAAATGGCTCTCCAGTAGGTTCATCTCACTGCGTGGCTATGTATATTTTGTCCTGTAAGCCCCTTTTGAAACATTCTTTTATTTATTTTTATGTAAATGTTTATTTTTGAGAGAGCGCAGCCGGGGGAGGGCCAGAGACAGAGGGATGGAGGATCTGGAGCGGGCTCTGTGCTGTCAGCAGCAAGCCCACGTGGGGCTCTAACTCACTGACTGCGAGATCATGACCTGAGCAGAAGTCAGATGCTCGACCAGCTGAGCCACCCAGGCGCCCCTGAAACATTCTTTTAAATTTGATATGAAAGTACACAGTTTATCCTACAGCACAGCTCAAAAACTTAAAACCATTAGTCAGGTGCCAAACAGTGACAGAATACATTTTTATGGTTCAAAAGAACACATGCTTCACAGGAAGAAGGAATGGAGCTTTTATTTTGGAGAAATGGTAGAAACACTGTGGGAGGTATATTTGGGATAATTGTAAATATAGTTTTTCCTTGCACGAATGAATCTTAGATTGTTAGTTAGGAATATTCTGAAACAATACAATTATCGGTGAGAAAACACTCAGATGCCTCATTGCGTTCAGTGGTTTCTTTTATTAACTGTAACACCTGCCGTTTCACAGCCTGTGCTTCTGTCTCCAGATACAAAGTGAAGAGGGTCCCACAACAAATATTGGGCTAATTTAAGTCTCTGAATAATAAAATAACAATCAAACTGTGTACTGAGTCTCAGTAATCTGGGTTTGTCAGGTAAAAGCTGTTTTCTTCTTGTCAGAATGAAATGTGTTTGGTCTGAACTGTAAATTTAACAAATATTAATGAAGTGGCCTTTATGTGCCAGGCACTGTGCTAGGCTCTGGAGTTTTGGTGACTCAAATGGACAAGTTCCCTGGCCTGATGTCATTAGTGGTTTCATGTATTAAAACTACATTAAGTGGAGCACCTGGGTGGCTCAGTCGGGTCATGACTTTGGCTCCGGTCACCATCTCACAGTTCATTTAGTTCCAGCCCAGCATCGGACTCTCCGCTGTCAACACAGAGCCCGCTTTGCTTCGGATCCTCTGTCCCCCTCTGTGTCTGCCCCTCCCTGGCTTGCTCTCTGTCTCTCAAAGATAGAAAAATAAAACATTAAAAAAAGACTACATTAAGAAATAATTGCTTAGGTGAAGAATGAAAGGGAAAACAGCAGGACACAGCAGGCAGGGATGGGGACCCAGATGAATCATTTCTGTTTATCCCTTTACTCTTATGTGGTAGGAGTAAAAACACTGATTGGCCATTCCTGAAATTTCCTCCATGTGGAGAGACACTCATTAGACATCCTGCCTGGCCTCTGTTGCTTTCTTACTCCCCCTTTCCCATGGAAAAAGAGGAGAGCCTGGGCACAGCTGGCTTGGTGTCTTCCCCTTCCTGGTAGGGAATCTACCCTGTTTCCTTGGCGGGATCTTCAGTGGCGACTTCAAACTGCTAGAAGATAACTGGGTTCCCTGTGCCCTTGTGAGCACTGGCTTTCAGTGATAAGTGCCAGGTGGCTGAGACAGACCACACCAAATAATGGCCCTTCTAATGTTGATCTTCCAGCCGAGAGGGGAGCTCACCTCTTAGATTTTATTTTCTTGGCCTTCGGCTCCTTAGGATCATGACCATTTTATGGTCTCACTTTGTCTCTGGGTGGTTAACCATATAAGCTCTGGGTATGGATTTAGACTTTCAGGGTTCCAATGGTGGCTTCAACTATGAAGGGGTATTAGATTTTATTTGAGAGAGAGCGAGAGAGAGAGAATAAGAGAGAAAGAGAAAAGGGGCCCTTAATATTAAGAGGATATGCCATATTCTTGGATTGCAGTAGATAAGTTATTCAATGAAATTTTTGTAGATCACAAGTCTAGGAGGGCAATTCAAAAAGCCTATATCTTGGACACTCTACCCTTAGGAATCAGGTTTGCTTAGAAAGTCAGGCAGGACCTGGAGTGGTCTGGAAAAACATGCTTCAGTCTTGCTAACAGAATGGAAGCAGTGGAGGAATGAAAACCAATAAAGACAGGTTAATTTGAGAAAAAGGGAGATTTCTTATATTGAAAAAAGATATTCTTGGACAAACCAGATAGACATGCATGAGAGCATAACTAGGATAGGAATAGACAAATAAAAAAGGTAAAACAAGGTTCTTTCAGATTTACTTTTTCCTATTAAAAGCAAGCAAAAAAGAAAGCACTAGAAAAGCAGGGCATTAATTCAACGATCATCATATATTTTTCAAGGGTTTTCTATATGTCAGGCACTAATCCTGAGTATTAGAATATATAAATGAACAAAAAAGATAAAATAAATTCTATCTGTGTTGATTTTACATTTTAGTAGGAAAACAAGGTAATAAGCAGAATAGATTGTGTGCCGTGTTAGAAAGTGATAGGTGTTATAGAAAATGAAACACATCAAGGTAATGGGGATTAGGAGTCCCTGGAAAGGAAGGGATGGTGGTGTCAAGGTGGGCCTTATTGAAAAGGTGGTATTGGAATAAACATTTGGAGGAGTAAGCCATACGGTTATCAAAGAGAACATTACAAGTAAAGGGAACAGCCAACGCAAACACCCTGTGGCAGGAGGGTGTCTGGTATGTTTGATCAGAGGCAAGGAAGCCACTGAAGTGTAAGCAAGAGGGAGATTTGGAAACCACTGGTCTAGATTCGTATTTCACAGACCTATCTATATATGTATCGAAGTATTCTGATGAATTAAAAAAAATGCAGACTCTCCAGCCGTTACCTTTGGTTTATTGAGTCAGTATGTCCAGGAGCTGGGTCTGTAGGGATTTTTGTAACAAGCCTTCCAGGTACATCTCACACGGGCAGCCTATATCTGGCCATAGCCTGGTTTTTGGAAAACCCCTGTTGTGTTGGAACTTTGTAATTCTCCTCTAAGCACTAACATACCATGAGCCTGTGTTTATATTCCTCCTGTGTATAACACCTTCTGTTCCGTTTGTTTATTTTTTTCCCCATTTCTACAAAAACAACAGCTTCTAAGAACCAAAATATCAAAATGAAGCTGCCATCCAATTTTTATTTTTTCCCCATGTGCAAAATTTAGGGTTGTTTTTCTGTTTTGTTTTTTGTTTTTTTTGGTTTCCTCCCCTCTCTGAAAATTGTATATAAAAATAGGCTCTTTGTTTTTCTATAGTGCCTACCGCTGTAGCTCCCACATGCTTTGGAAATCATGCCATTCAAGTTTGAATAGATACTAAAGGATCCCAGGGAGTAGTTCCCCTTGCATCGTTCGGGTGACAAAATATTTCCAAACTGTGCTCTGACATTGACTTTGAAATATTTTTCCCTTCCTGTTTGCTCCCCCCCCCCCCGCCCCGAAAACATATAAGCATGCCTGATTGAATAGCCCACTGGAGAGAGTTAAAGATAAGGCTGGGAACACCTGCTCTTGAAATAGTTCTGTGGTTAGTACCCCTTAACAAAGAAATATGATTCTTAGAAGGGCCATGAAAGGGCAGATGAAAGAATTAAGGGAGTATGTGGGCTGAAACATGAGGTCAAACTAAGAAGCTTAAGACTTTCAGCCTACAGAGGTGAAGGCTGCATGGGGAGATGATCAAAGTCGACAAAGCCACGAAGGGCATCAATATGTTTGTGTTCGCCAAATTCCGAAGCACAAGGATGGGCAGGAAGACTCTTTGAAGCCTGAAAGAGGGGAAATTTAGGACAAATAGAAAAAACATTACACAATGTGTCATAAACTTTTGAAACAAGTCACTCTCAAGATATGGTCTGGGTTAAAAATAATAAAGGTTCACAGAAGGTGTAATGTATTTATGAGTCATAGAGACACAGTGGTTTTTCAAGAGTGAATTATACTGTCCTGTGGTACCTCTTTGGCATTTTATATTTATATTTTACATTTATATTTATGTTTGAGACAGAGTGCTAAGCTATGTTCACTCTGCAAGTGATCTAATATGACAAAATTTATGTCCTTAAGGGAGAAACGCTTTATTCAGTCAGGTGGCTTAAAATTTTTAGACAATGGAAATAATTTCCTTACTGGTTAGGGATGTGTTGCTTTAAGAAAACTTTTCACCCATCTTGAATCCTGATAGCTTATCAGTTGTTGGGACTGTTTTCACTAACAGTGAAGCTGGGATGGGAATGAAACAACTATCATAGTGCATACATTTTGCATTTTGTTTTTCATTTTGCATGTTTAACCTCTAAACACGTTAGTGATTCCAGAGAGGAAAAAGACAGGGAGAGTCCTCCCCTGATGCTGCTGATACCCCATGAGGCCCATACCAGTGATAAAGCCATGTGAATACTCCTCAGTGCCACATGTGGGAATTCCTTTCTGAGGCAGAATGACCTTTCTGCCTTTTCAATCATGCGAAAGGCTGACCGTTGAAGCTGACAGACAGGGAAACATATCCTAGGATGTGAAATCAGCTTTAGAAAAGGTGGAGATAAGAAGGGATAGTAAAGTAGGAGTTTTAGCATTCCTTAAACTCTTTTTCAGATTCTAATAAAATATGTCCATAAATAAATTATTCTAGTAATAGTACATCAAACAGCAGTACCAAGAGTTGGTTCCTTCTCACCCTATGAAAAATTACACTGTATAAATGGCTGAGTCATATAAGGAAATAGCTGTGTAATGAACTGTCCCAACACTTTGTGGATTAAAGCAACAACATTGAATTTTGCTCATGGATTCTTTGAATTAGTAATTTGGATGGTTAATCACTTCTCCACAATGAATGAGGCCTCCAAGTGGCTGGGGGCTGAATCATCTCTAGGCTTCTTCACTCACATGTTTGACAACTGGGCTGGGATGACTTAAAGGTTGGGCTCAACTGAAAATGTCAACAAGGGTTCCTGCCTATGGCCTCTCCGTGTTGCTTAGACTTCTCACAGCACAGCAGCTGGGTTCCATGTGGGAGGATCTGGGATTAAGCAGATGGAAGCTACATAGGCTTTTCTGACACAGCCTAGTTTCAGAAATCATGAAATGGTCACTTTGTTGTATTTTTTGGCATAAATGAATCACTGAGGTCAGCGCTATTCAACAGAGGGGGTATTAGACTCCTCTTCTTGATGAGGGTGGCGGTAAGGTTACATTTCAGAAGAGCATGTTGAAGGGTAGATATTTTCATTAATCTTGAAAAATGAAATATACCCCAAGGATATCTGTGTGTGTGTGTGTGTGTGTGTGTGTAAATGATCACCTTCCCCCCCCCCCCCATATTAAGATCTGAGAGGGAAATTGGGAGTGGGAAGAGATAAAAGTATTAAGAGTATTATTTGTAACTTACCCATCAGAAGAAAGAAACTGGATAAAACTTTCTTCAGTAAAGATAAGCAAACAGACAAACAAGTAAAACCAACATGGGGCCTTTGGAATGTTTCTGCAACTTGAGAAAAAAAGGACCATTGCCTTGAAGATATAGATGGAAAGTATACTTTGAAAAATGACCTGTAAAGGAAACAAAAGAACACTTTTGAAATCTTTTCTGGAAGGAAGAAGGAACAAAACTGCGACTGCAAAAAATTGCATCAGTTACCATGAAGAGAGAGTTGAGAGTCTCCTTTAGAACACAGAGGAAATCATCAAAGAGATGAACATGATAATAGCAAAATTGATCAATATGGAAAGCAGATACACACACACACACACACACACACACACACATAAAAGATATAAAGGAGAAAATTTTCCCAAATAGAAGAAAGATTGACTCAGCATTTGATAGCACTCAATGATTCCTAGAGAAAATAAGCAGAGTAAGACTTGCCATCCAACCTACCCTCACAAAAATGTTTGAACTTATAGACAAAAACATTGATGCAAAACCCTGAATTCCCCAAACTTTTCTAATAGAACAAAAACTGAATTCAGATTTCAATTCTACAATATTAAATGTAAGATGATAGAGTAACCTCTATAACATGAAGCACTAGGTAACAATAGAATTATTAGGGGAAAAAAGTTTGACCATAGTATTCATTCATCTAAGTTTTTATTAATGTGTGAAAGCAACAAAAGCATTCTCAAATGTACAAAGATTCAGAAAGACAACACATATATGATTTCTGACAAATTATTAAATGTATGTGTGTGGATGGCTGGAATGAGAAAATACACATACAAGACAATAATTATGGGGACTTCAAATTTTACATTTCATTTTGGATTAACAAAGACTGACAAGTAGTTAGGAGAGAGACAATGCTGATGTTCTCAGCTTACAAAGGGAGAGACAACAACGATACTGCTTCCACTGCTCCAAAGCAAATTAAAGATTGGTGGAGCAGAACGGATAAAATTTCAGCCATAATATCTGTAGAGGAAGTTGCAGCCCAGAAAGGAGCCAGCTTGCCTAGAATATTCCAGAAATGGTGTAGACCTCAAATTCAGAAATGGCAGATAACTGAGAGAATGGGAATGTGAGTTTGCAGAAAGCAGAGAATTGAAGGTTTATATTTAAAGGCCTGTTTAAATAAGGGCGCATAGTCTCCTTTTTTCTTTAGAAAGTCTAGCAACACAACATTTTCCTCCAGGCAAAAACAATAACAGAAACACACTAAAAACGCAGAATATTCTCTTCTAAAGAAATTGAACAGGTATTTTGGGAGAACTTGAGCAGTTAGTGTGGGTGTTATCAGCCTGGAGCAAAGCCCTTCACATTTTGTCATTTCCATGGCCCATAAATAAAGCTGGTTCTCACCTCTTCACCCTATTGCCCTAAGGGGAAGCCTGTGAGTTGGCAAATTCTGCTCCCGGGTCAGCTTTACATTTGAGGAAGTTTACAACATGGAAAAGAAAATAGTGAAAGATAATCATAAAAACTGACCTCCGAAGAAAGAGAGAATTCAGGGAACTAAAAAGAATTTAAAAACAGCCATGACAATTCTTCTGTCCTCAGTGAGATTTAAAGAAGCTATTGCCTTTCTGAAAGTAGAGCAAGGTGTCGTGAAAATGAAAAATATGAAGAACAAAGAAGAATACTTGGAAATTAGAGATGATGCTCAAATAAAACATTCAGCAGAATAATTGAAAGAAAAAATTGAGGAAGTCTTCCAAAAAGTAGCCCAACAAGAAAGGATAGAAGGAGAGAAAAGATAGAGGTTAATTAAGGTGAAGACATAAAAGTGTCAAGGGGATGGATTTAGCAAAAAGGAGGCTATTGGTGATCTTGCCAAACATGTTTCAGGGGAGCAATCGAGTGAATACAACATCAGTGTTCAAATGATGTGATTCTGTTTGGCTTAAGAAGATTGGGATGGTGGTACAAACCCAGTCAAAAAGAATCCTGTATCTCATCCCAAATATATGATCTTAACTCATCTGTATAGTTCAGTGGATGGTGACTTCATGGTCTTGAGTTCTTACCCCAAAACTATCTACCGGATTATTTGTCACTTCTGGTTCCAGGTGGGTGGCAGTGACCTCAGGCAGAAAAAAGCCGAACCAAGTTTGTATAGATTAATGGATTATTAATTTATTTTTCAGAATCTAGGTTACATACCATTAAGGATCTTAATGATATTAATAGTCTTTAGTTGCAAATTGGCTGTCTCTACTAGAGAAGGACATGGGAGTCATGGGATTAATATCTATTACCATATCATAAAGTGGTACATAACTTCTTATTTTAGCAGTTAGAGACTTTTCTGGCAATAAGCATTGTGGTTTTCTGCTTATAAATTAAAAAAAAAAGACATATATTAGGAGAAATAGATGGAGATTAGGTGGCAGGAAAAATAATCCTTAAACTACATTTTTCAAAGATTTCCATGAAGTATTCATTGACCCTAAGGTAGTACTACACCAGTATCACCATCCTAAGAAAAGCAATAGCTTGCTATATTGATATTATTATTAGATTTTGAAAGGGGGAAAAGGTTTCCTTCCGGGTAAGAACTGTCTTGGAGCTCATTGTTTAACCACAAACGAATGGTTTTCAGCTCTCTGGTGCTCTTTAACTTTGTACCATTGGCAGGAGGCAAAATGATAATGGGTAATAGCTAAAAAAGTCACTTTTTATATAGCAAGTGAGCTTGAGACTTTCAGTTCTGCAAATTAAGTTAAAATGAATGGCTTCTGAACAGCACATTGGGTGACAGGAAGTTTATAAATGTTATGTCTCCTGAGGTGTTCCAGTAATAGTAAGTTTGGGCAGAATAAGCTTTTTCTGTAACAGTCTCTTTGGAAGGACCAGCAGTCTCCAGAGAGATTGGTTAATAAGTCAGTTACCTGGGTGTTGGAAATGAAATAGAAAAGGTAGGGGAATAAAAAAGACTTTGAAAGAGAAAAATGTTAATTTAGCCAATTCAGTGCTTCCACTAGAGTGATATTTAAGGCTAGCTAACCTACTCTCTGTGATTTTGCTCTAATTTCAATTTGTGTGACAGCCTCCACGAAAGCAGGTTTTTTTGTTTTGGTCATGCAGAGCTGATACGGAGAAGACAGTGGACGTGTGATTTAGGTTTGGTGCTGGGAGAAGGCTGGAAATGGCATTAAGAAGACCACCAGGTGTGCTGTTTGATTGGACAGCCCAGCGTGTGGAATATGGTGCTGTTGCCACGAGCTACCCTTTTTCTGCTGTTGCTTTTGCAGATCTCAGTAGGAATCGAGGCAATGGTAAGTGGTATATCTGTATGTCACAATCTGACAGTCGTCCCTACAAAAGCATTTTAATTTTCTCATGTAAAGGTACACTCAGAGGAAACACAATTAATTGGCTTCTGAAATGCCTAGACACTTCGAGATCGTTGGACAAATGATGCTGTGTAAGTTCACAGACAGAATGTGCTTGGTTATATACACGAAAGAGCATCTCCTTTAAAAAGGCAGCATTGTTTGCTTGAAGGTTTTTCCTTGTCCTTGGGGTGGCTAAGATTCTGAAACAGCCATGAGAGAGAGAGGGTTGAGGTCTGTCTAGATTTTACAGCCTACCAACCCAGCAGGTCTCATGGTTTTGTTTCATATGCGAACTCTACATATGTTTACACATAGTTTCTCCTATTTTCTGCTAGCCTAGAAGTTAATAGTGTTGTTGTTAAGTAAATGAATGTATTAATTTTAATGTGAAATGATTTTTTGAAAAAGCAGTAATGTTTTCTCAGGAAAGCTCATGAAGTATTCATTTTTCTATCACTACACTGTAAATCTGTTTACCAGTTATAATCATTTTAAGATTTAGTTTGTATGCTCTTTGGTGATTATTTTGACCGAGAAGTCAGGGAAACATAACATCATTTTATCTTCTCTCTCTTACCGTCTGCCTTGCTTTCTCTGTTCTCCATGTCATTGCCTCAATTTAGGCTTATATCCTCCCTTGCCTGGACTATTGCAGTAGCCTCTCCCTAACTGGGCTCCTTTCTCCAGCTTTGTCTCTCTACATATCCTCCATATGAAAGTGATGGGTCTCAAGGACCTATATGATCAGGTCAATTCCTTCCATGATTTTTAGTGTGTAGGGGAAATATCCAAACCCTGTGCAAAGCCATTCATAAATTGACCCACTTCTACCTCTCTAATCTAGTAATTCTTAACCAGGCTCAGTTTTGCCTCCCAGGGGACATTTGACAGTGTCTGTGTACAGTTTTGATTGTCGCTATGGTTGTGTGTGTGTGTGTGTGTGTGTGTGTGTGTGTTACTGGTATACAGTAGATAGAGACCATGGATGCTGGAAATATACTAGAATGCACAGGACAGCCTCTGTAACAAAGAAGCATAGAGTCTAAAATGACCACAGTGCAGAGATTGAGTAAGATTCCTCTTATCTCATATGCTCATTTCTTCTCTGCTTCCAGGGCTCCAATCATAGGGGACTACTTACTCCTCTATGACTATGTCTTGCTGTTTCTCTCATCCTGCTCTTTGCACATACTGTTCCCTCTGACTGGAATACCTCCCTCCCCTTTTACCATCTGGAGGTAAAGTGTTATCATCCTGGGCTCTCATATCATCCCTTGGGCATCTGTGTAATTTGAGCTTATGTGGCACTGTAACATTGGTTTTTAATTTTTTTTCCCCTTGGTCTCTCCTGGGAAGAGCTATTCATGTCAGGCATCATGTCTGACATCTTTCTCTTTGCACCATCTGGTACAAATCTTGGCATATAGTAGATGTTAAGCACGCTTGTTTGTTGGATGCTTGGGGGGATGCATGGATGAATAGAATCTGTGTTTAGATCAGATGATAACCAGAGACAAATATTGTTCATGTATTCCAGCTTGGAAATTAATATTCTTTTAGTCCGTTTTCTTCAGTGTCACCTTCTTGGTTATTTTCTTTTGATTCCTACTTTGACTTCTGGTGCCTTGAATATAGGAAGTGATCAGTGACCATTTACTAAACGAATGTTGGTTGTAGGTCTGGATTTAAACAGATCTTAACTTTGGTTTCTTTCTGGATAACTTTAGATTCTTTCTCTTTAGGAAGGCAGGGAGAGATTTTTTTTTCCCTTCAAAATTGACCTGGGTCATCTTATTCTTACTCTATTTTTCTCTACCTCATTGGTACCTCTCTACCCTCTACTGCACCCACTATAGCTCAGCACACCCTCAAAACTTCGGTGAAATATTGAAGACCCCTGGAGTGAGAAGGCTTGGGGTCTTCCCACACATACAGGTGCCTTAATTCAGTTCATTCGACTTGAGTTCAGAACATTAAATCCCATCCCTGCTACGCTGGTAATGGCAGAGAATTATCTTCTCTTTGGACCACAGCCTCTTCTCTAGATTCTGTCCCCTTCAATTACAAATGCTAGTTAGTTCATTCTGCTTCTACTCTTAAATAGCAAGTTGAGCTCTTTCTATCTTTAGCTTTCCTTTGTCATCTGGAAGAGAATGGTCTATCCAGTTTCTTCTCAATGTCCTTTCTTTCCCTGGCCAGAGACATGGTTCATTAGGGAGCAGTAACTTGCTCAGGGTCTGTATTCAGGTAATTTTCCATTCACTCGTGCAGCTTCCCTGTTCCCACCTTTCTCTCTTAATACAGTCAGTCGGCTGTTGATGGTTCCTAGTTTTGGATCCATTTTCATGTTCCTGGGCTTTTTCATTTTTATTGTAGAATCTGGTCCTCTTCTATCTGCAAAATAATTATTTTCTTTCTTGGGAAGTCTTCAGTTTTTCTCCTGAACTCTTATTCTTTGCCCTCATTTCTCTGTAGGTACCCATTAGGACTTAGATATCTTCCCTCTGAATTTACCATATCCTTTCTAGGTGATGACATTTTTTTCATGGTCCTTTAACTTGAGTCTTCTACCTATTGTACCTCTTGAGCAGCAGATGCTTGATGGTCTTAATCTTTGGATTTTATCGTGTCTGGGAAATGGGGTTGGATGGGTGGGGGAGAGAAAGGGAGCATTTAAGGAAGAAAGAGGCAAGGGATCTTCATTTCAGTCTTCTCAGAAAAGAGCAAGGATCACGGCATCAGGGATTCTTTTCTGTTAAATTCAGGTCTAGGTTTTGTAGAATATCCTTTTTTTCCTTACAGCCTTGATCTCTACTTCTACCCATAAGCAAAGTTTCAGTAATTTGTGGAATTTGAAAAAGCAAAACCAACCCCAGGAAGGTAACTCTTGGAGTCTATTCAGTATTGGGCATGACAAGCTAAGAAAGATACACCTGCCCACAGTGGCAGCCAGAGGGGGAGGTGAGTGTCTTCAAGACTAATGGAATAGGATCAGAAACAAACTAAGGAAGAAAAAAGCCAGTTTTCAGCAGGAGCTCCAACCAGGAAGTTGTCCTCCCCACAAATATAAAATAAAAAAAAATGGAAACAAAAAATAAACAAACCCTCTCTTTCCTTTGCCATAGGCAGACAAAAACAAAACAAAACAAAAGAAAAAAAAACACAAAAAACCCCCCAAAAAACAGAACAGCCCACTGAGAGCTCAGAGATTAGACAGGCAATAAGTCATAACACATCATAAACTGGGAGACAAACAAAGTATTCCAGGGGTTCCCACAGAATGTAGGCAGCCAGCATGCTACAGAGGCTATTGGCAGGAAGCAAAGTATCCTCAGCCAAATGATTGATCATGAGAATGCATAAAGTGAACTCTGAAGTGCATTGAGAGATTTAACAAAAGGACACTGATGAGAATTGCAGCTCTCGCACTGTGGACTAGGGTGGAATAAGAAAAGGTTGGTGAAGATGGAGGAAAAAGTGCAATTCAGATTATATCAGAAGCACAGTCCCTCACCATCAGTGGCTAAAAGTTTTAAACATTTTTTTCCAAGAGAGAACAAGGTGTTTCTTTTGGAACCCAACCCTCTTTTCTTCGTATTTGTGTGTGAATGAAGTTCGGGCATTCTCAATGCACTTGTTATCTTCATGAAGTCTGAAGGAACCGCATCTGCTTTTATTATATAAGGACAGCTGATCCTATTTCAGCCACAAATAAGGCATGCAGAATGGGAATAGTGGGTAAGCAGCAATCTTATGGAATGTTGTCATGACCAAGCTCCCCAATGTCTGCCATAAGTTCTTTTGTGGAAGGTAAACTTCCTGTAACCACAATCCAATTATCCAGAGTGTTTTAATAGTCCCAATTCGCAGCCATACTCACTATGGTTTTGAATATTTTTAAACATTGTATTAAAAAAAGGTCAACGTCAAGAATATATATGGTGGCAATATGTCGTACATGAACCATCTTGAAAGCGATTTACAATTGAAAAAATATTCTAGGATTAATATAGATTTGGTTCAGTCTCCTTTACATGATTTAAGTCAGTAGCTATGGAAACTCCTACTTGAAGTTTATTGTAATAAGCATGAAGTTCTAACCTCTGTCATCAAAGGGAGATTCAGCTGTGTTCAGGGTGGTGAAGGGAACTAATAATGTATCTCAGAAGGGTTTAAAACAAAGGTCAAAAGCAAAGGTTCCAAGAATATTCTGAATACTTTTTTTTAAATATAAAATTGAACATACACATAAATGTAGAGAGGATGATATAATGATCCTGAAGTGCAGTTAGATTCAAGTCCAATTTTTAGGCAAGACTTTTTCCTGGGTGGTGCTCTGTGCTTCCCCTTGCTTCGTATCTTGAAGCCATAAGGTCTGGTTGTCCCACTTGAAATGATGCTAAGATCCGTGAGTGGGGACTGGTGTATCGGCCTAATTCCTCCATTATAAAGTTTCTGTTCCTTGATGATTGTTTTCTAGATCTGTTACTTCACTTAAGTGCTTGGAAAAGGTGACTTTCTAGTTCTATCATTCCTTCTGCATTTATTAGCAGAATTTTCCAAAAATAGAAATTCCTTCATTGACCGTTTGATACCCTGAAACACATAAAGTACACCATAAAGTACAGAAAGGGCAGAATCAATGTCTCATTCCTTCCTTTTATTTATCAGCCTTCAGAATATTTTGTTAGGGCCCCAATAATTATATTTGTGACCACCTAACAAATGGGACCTGGGTATGTGTTTTTAAACCCTATTTGCTAAGGTAGTTGATGAGATGCTCCCCCCCCATTCTAGAATTATATAATTTTGATTGGTTAACTGTAACCCTCTTACTTCCCACACATAACCTGCCTTCAACAAAAACTAGTAAAAATCCTCAAACAGAAGTGACACTAGAAGTGTTGAGTTGAAGGGAGAGTTATGGTTTTCATGTTCTTTCTTCAAGTATTTTATGATTTGGGTTTAATACAAGGACCTCCCAGACCTGACATTGCAAGGGTAGGTTTAAATATAAATTCTCAGTGTTGAGAGGTGATGTATGGTCTCCTTTCCCTGTGGCAGGCCTCTTGTAAGTACGTGCACATGCTGGTGATGTGTGGACAGGGAGCCACTGTAGCAGGAGCATCTCTCTGCCTTGGGCCCCACGCATCTTGGTAAGGATGTACTTGGTGCTGCCAGCATGCTCCATCAGGTATTTTGGGAAGTAACAAGAGCATGCTTCTATGGAAGATTTCCATCATACTGTAAACTGTACTGTAAATAGATCTAACTCAAGGAATCATTGGTAATACTAACATTGGACAATGTACTAACAACATTGGTTAGTACTTTATTTTGGGGATTGAGTGGCCCAGGGGGAAAAGAAATTATTCGAAAGAGGAAATAAATGTATTTATTTGTTTTTTGTGTTCTCTTTTTTTTTTCTCATCCCTTGGGTTTCTGAATTCAGTTTGGTGACCACAGAATGGTAGAAGTAAAAAGCTTCATGAAAATTAATTTTTAGAAGCTGTTTGTGCTGAAATCTTTGGGGAAGAGGACTAAAGGCGATACCAAAGAGACCTTGGAGGGTAGGGTTGTGGGGTGAAATACAGAATGCCCAGCCTAAGATTGAATTTCAGTAAATGATTAAGTTTTTAGTAGAAGTGTATCTTAAATATTGCATGGGATATAATTCTACTGGAAAAAATTACTCATTTATCTGAAATCCAACTTTAACCGGATGTCCTATATTTTATTTGCTAAATCTGGCGACTCTACTTGGAGGACTGAGGGAACAATCTGAGAGTTGTTTGTGGTGCTGTGTGCTGAGCCTCCAGCCCTTTAATTATCTCAGGAAAACTCAAGGGAGTGCTAGTAATGACCATGAATATTCCTATACCATGTGCTGCTGATATTCATCAGAGCAAAGCCTGCTGTTCCCTAATAGGCATACTTTTTAATGTCCCCCTTACTTTAGAAAAGTGAATATCAATAGGCATAACATTTTCTGGGGGTCAGAAGACCCCAGGCTAATCAGTCTTTCTGACTGAGCATCTTAGTTATATGAGATCCTAATCTGGGAACAGCAAAACACTAGGAGCCGGGGCAGTTGTCTTTAGCTTTAACCGGGCGGAATGGATGTTAAATAAAATTTTGTTTAACTTGCTCAGACATCCAGTGAAGAGGCCAGTGTGAAACCTGACTTGCATTTTTCATGACCTGATTATAGAACTGGAGAAATTAAAGGAGGTGTGAGTATCTATTTGTTTTACATGTTGCTGCAGTAAATAGACCACATCGAAGCCTCTGTTTTTGGTGATCTTGAGAAATTTGTACCTGGGATTTCTCTGTACTTTCAGTAATGTCTAGAGGTGTTCCTTTTCCCTCCTTACAGCACATGTTGATTTTTGTAATATATGTAAATCTGAAATAGAATCAGGGAGACCATTCATCATCTGTATGTGACGTTGAATAATTCTCAAAGAAGAGCCTTACTTGTAAGATAAAGAACTTGGGGCGCCAGGGTGGCTCAGTCGGTTAAACGTCCAACTTCAGCTCAGGTAGTGATCTCATGGTCTGTGATTTTGAGCCCCGCATAGGAGTCTGTGCTGACAGCTCAGAGGCTGGAGCTGCTTCAGATTCTGTGTCTCCCTCTCTCTGCCCTTCCCCCACTCACACTCTTTCTCTCAAAAATAAATACACATTAAAAAAATTAAAAAACAAAAAGAACTAAAAGTTTACACAATTGAGCATGCAGGGCTTAATGGTTTTGTCTTTTTGTAAACGGTATTTCCTTTATTTCAATGAGCTACCGGTTTTGTAAAACATGTCTGCAGGCTCAGCTTCTCTCGATTGGTCCAGGGATGTTACTTGATTAAACACTGGACCAATCATAATAGAGCTCTGTCCTTAACCCTTTCTGTGATCACCTGAGGTGTCTCCAAGTATTCTTCCAAAAAAAAAAAAAAATTCCTATTTTACTCTAAACCAAAATGTTCAAGTTGGATTTCTAAAATTTGCAACCAACGGAGTCCCAACTAATAAAACCTAGAACTAAATTTTTACAAAATATAGTGGATAAGCGTTTTGGTTTCTTTAAAAAAACAAAAACAAAATAATTAAAGCACAACCGCCCCTCAGCCTACTCTTGAAACATTCTGTTTACACTTATTTTAATGCTGGCCCACCCCCAGGAAGTTTTTTTGATCATTCTTTTGAAATTCTTTTTTCTTTCAGTAAAGTCTCATTTCATTATTTGTACTACTCTCATCACACTTAATCCATACCATATTATATCACAATTATTTTTGTTCACCTTTTCTTCTGTACTTGTGAGTAAGGACCAATCTTTTATTCATTTTAGTAGTGGTTGCAATAGCTACATTTTAAGTCAAAAATGATATTTGTTAAATGGATGAATAAATATTCTCTTGGTTATTTGTTCTTAATGAAATGTAAGAGAAATTTGGGTGGTTCTATATCCCAGAAAAGCTACTTATGATACATTTTTTTCATGACTTAGAGATGTACACATATGCATGCGAATGGTGTATTTAATACAAAATAGAAAAACTCATTTTTGAAAATCTGATTCAAAAGGCAGTAGAAAGATATGTCTGGCTTGTGGAGAAAGGGAGTATTGCCAGTCTACGTTCTCTGTATGCTCTGAGAAGACCAGCTTCCATCAGTGACAGGGGACCCAGAGGGACAGAGGGAACTTAACTGTCACAGGCCATAGAGACAGTGAAAAAGATTCCCAGCCACATCCTTGAGTCGTTTATGGGAGGAAAGCAGATGAGGCTCATCAATGAAGTTGGGCTGTGGAATGGATTGGATTCCTAGAGGAAGCCATACTGGAGGGAGGCACAGGAGGGACTCTGGTGAAATCATCCGGAGGGAAGACATCTGGAGATTGTCCAGAATACAGTGGCTGGAATGTCAGAGAGAGCATGGCTTTAGGTATAATACCTTGACGGTCCCTAACCCAAGCCACTTGTGCCGGCATATTGTGGTGTATGGGGAATAATTGTGTCTCTGGAGCCTGTGAACTCTTCTGTGGGAAAACTCTTAAATAGCTTTTTATAGGAAGTAGAAGAAACTGTTTTCTTGGCCAAAGATGCATGCTAGAAGTTGACCTTTCTGAAGAGGCCAGCAGAAGTGAGGATAGCTGTGGGAAAGCTCTGGATGGAGATAAGGAGAAGGAGGTGAAGAGCAGAGGGGCTGTGGCACTCAATTCCATGCCCATCTTCCTTCCAGTTCTCCTCTTCTGTCCATCCCAGCATCAAGGAGAGGACGATTGGGAGAGTGATTCCTGGAAAATTCTAGCCTTAGTAATAATCAAGCCAGTGGGGCTTTATAGGTTAGTATATACCACTTATAATGTGTAATATTATAGCAAAGAGTATTACAGTATATAATGTTATTATAGTAAATGTATGTAGTATTACAGTAAACACAACCATGTTTGTATTCACCTGGATGAAGTTAAAGGACATTAGAGTGGCATGTATATGAACCATTAACTATTTCCAATTATCTGCAGTTTGTAATTTTTCAGTCACCAATAATATGGCTATGAATTCATTGTATATGTAAATCTCTGTCCATATCTCTGATTATTTGCTTAGGATAAGTTCCTGGAAGTAAAGTTTAAATCTAAGAGTATAAATAATTTTATGGATCCCGACACTCACTCCCAAATTACTTTTTAGGAAGGGTGTACTTATTTATTCACCAACCCATAGTATACAACAGTTCCTGTTTCAATGATAGCATTATGAGCCTTGAGTGTTATCACGAAAATACAAATCTCTAGACGGGTGAAAAATGGGTATGTTTTGAGTTTCCCATATACTTTTTACTCCATTAATATTGTTGGGGAGGAAAAATATTTCCTCCATACTTCTGGGTTCTTTTAGCTAGCCTATTAATTAAATTGACGTAGACAGATTAACAAGAGAAAAACAAAGTTAATTTTATTTGCTCTTAGGAGCCACCTAAGAATACAAGACCCACGTATGGTCAGGCAATCGAGGCTTGTATGTCATCATATGCTGAAGTGGGTAGGGATCCGAGGCTTTAAAGGGGTAGAAGCCAATTTACAGGAAGATGAGAAGAGGAAATGTTTGGTAACAAATGTTTGCCATGCTCTATAGACACAATGGGACACATAGAGGAATTTGATCTCCAAGCCCTGCCAAACCCCCCTACAGTTTACCACGTTTAGGACATATTCTTTGTAGTAGAAGAATTCTGTGGTAATGGTTTTCTTTCTGGACCAGGCCTCTATCTAAATTCTTCTAAGGAGTTAAAAGGGGAGGTAAAAGCTCTTTCTGAGTCTTTGAGCCTTGATTGACTTCAGCTCAAAGTAAACCACATGCCAAAGTCGCACATTTTGGGAAGGTTTGTTCTGAACTCCTTCAATATGATGTATTATGTTAATAAAATTTCCTTTATTGTACTTCTTAGATAAACCCTATTTGTGATAGAATTATTTTTTAAAAAGAGAAACTTGATTTCCTTTTTATAAAAGAAATATGTTGAGGATAGAAAGTACAGGCAGGCAGAAAGGAGAAAATAAAGATTACCTGTAATCCTACCTCCTGGAGATAACCACTATTAAAGCTTAGGTATATACAGTTGATTCTTGAACAACACAGGGCTTAGGGGTGCTGACCCCCTACACAGTTGAAAATCCACATATAACTTTTGATCTGCAGAAACTTAACTACTAATACCTTATTGTTGACTGGGAACCTTACTGGTAACATAAACATTTCACACATATTTTGTACTTTATATGTGCTATATCCTGTATTCTTACAATAAGGAAACTAGAGAAAAGGAAAAGTTATTAAGAAAACCATGGGGAAAAGAAAATACATTTATCTATACTGCATTTAATGAAAAAAAATCTGTATCCAAGTGGACCAGTGAAATCCAAACCTGTTTTGTTCAAAGGTCAACTGTATGTGTTTAGTCTGTTTTTTAATGAATACATTTCAGTGGTTTTCAAGCCTGGTTGCACATCATAATCAACTGTATTGCTTTAAAAAAATACAGATGATCAGACCTCATCTGTGGAGATTCACTTTCAGTAGGTACTTTCTTAAAACACTTTCTACCATTGTGTTTAATGGTATTGCATTCATCATGTCTTAGGGTTTTATTTACCCACCTTCCCTGGGTCATCTCATCAACTGTCAACTCTTTGATTACCTGTTGAGAAGTAACAATTCCTACCTTTAATTCAGATGACTCTACCAAGTACGAAAACCCTATATCCTAGCAAATATTCCCCCACTCAACATGGGTATGCTATAGGTCCCCCAAACTCAAAATATCTAAAACTCATCTCATTCCTTAATAGCAAAAACTGGTCACTACTTCAGTAGTCCCAGTAATTCAACTGTCTACTCTCTGATTCATCTCAATCTACATAGCCAGTCAGATAAAGATAGTTCCAGTGATTCTTGAATTCTATCCTTGCGTAATTCATGTTGTTGTAGAATTCCCTCCCCTTGAGTATGGGCTTGCCTAGCAACTTGCTTGCGCCCAATAGATAGCATGCCATTTCCATTATTAGGTTAAAAAAAATTGTGAGTTCTTCCATGCCAGCATAGTCTATCCTTGCTGGCTTTGCCGAAGCAAGCTGCCATGTTGCAGGGGAATGTTCTGTATGGCGAGGAACAAAGACCCTCAGTCCAACTGCTGCAAGGAACTAAATCCTGTCAAAACTACATGAGCTTGAAAGCAGACCCTTGACCAGTTGAACCTTCAGATGAGACTCTTGCCCTGGCCAACACTTTGATTGTAGCCCTGTGTGAGACAGTGAAGAAGAAGAAATGCCCAGATTTCTGAACCGTTGAAACTGAGATAAAAATGTGTTTGTGCTAGATTGATGGTAATTTGTTATACAGCAATAGATAATATAAAATTAATCCCCATGTCCTATTGTTTCAGTTTCCTTGATATCTCTCAAATACAATGTATTTTTCATGTCTACAACCAGCTGTCTAGATCAGTCATGATCTTGAATCCCCCGAATTGTTATACAATTCAGTTTCATACTTCTCATCCTGTCATTAGTCTTGTGGCCTCCATTCTTAATTTTTTCTTTTCAAAGTCATCTTTCATGATGGAAATTGGATCATATTCCACTGCTTGAAAAATCCTTCAGTACTCTTAGATTGTTCTTGGGTTGAAGTTCAGAGTTTTAAGCATGAGTCATAGGTTCTCTATTACTTGGGCCCCTGCTTGCCTGTTTTTCAAGTCCTAAATGCGTCATGTTCTCTTGGTTTTTTGGATTAACCTTGCTTCTTTCTCTGCCTGAAGTGCTCTCTTACATACTTCCCTACTTGTCCTCACTCCAGACTTTTCACGTACTGCAACTAATTTTTCACATGCAACAATTCCCTTTAGTAAGTCTTTCCCAATTTGCGGAAGTCTTATCTGGATGCCTCTGTGGATTATCTTCTGGCTCCATGTTCTTCACCTATCATTGCCATCACCTATTTATTTGTCTCCTGTCCCCTGTAGACTATGCCTTGGAGCAAAGGGATCAGGCTATTTAATTTCCTAGTTGGTTGACCATAAATATTTGTTTAATACATACATACATACATACATACATACATACATATATACCAGTAGAGGATCTTTATTCTCTAGGTTTGGTGAAACCTAGAAACAGAGACCAGCTTTCTACATGCACCCTGTCTGGATCAAGCTATGGCTCGATACTTACAACCAGTATCCAGTCTCCTTCTGCAGTACAGCCCACCGACACTGTGCCAGCTTTCTGCTTTTGTTGTTAAATGGATCCTGGGGCCACATTCTTCCCAGTGATAATGCTCATGAGGGATGAAATGGAGTGAATTTGGCTCCCAGCTGTCCTAAATCCAGCCCAGGCCTCCAGCTTAGGAATGTCAGTAAGCTTCAGCCGGGGCTTCCTTCACTTACGTCCTGGGTTTGCTCCTCTTTCTTAGGTAGGGGCTGTGTGAATGGGACACATTCTGGACCTTCTGTCAATGTCGTTATCTTCATTAGATGAGAGTGTTTTTAAAGTTTTGCCATATGAATGCTGTTCTTCCCTCCAGGGCTTGCTAATAAAGGATGTCCCCTGATTTCACTGGGAAAGTGGGGAGGAAGAAATTACATGACTGTGCTCAATGCCGTTTAACCTGAAAAAAATTGCAACTATTTAAGCTTTACTTTTAATTCTGTAATGCTCACCACAGTCCTCTTATACATGACTACCTGATTTCTAGGTTCCTAGTTTTAATTCATCTTTCTTCATATGAATGTGTCTTCAATATAGCTTTAGACTTCTTACATATCTGAGAATGTTTTTAGCTTTGCTTCAGACATGGATAAAAAGTCGGTGGAACAGAAAATATTTAAGGTAGTAACCTTCTCTGTTCAAACTTGATCTGTAGTCATCTGGCCTTTGCTGTAAAGAGAAGTCTGAAGCCAGCCTGATATTTTTCCCTTGTGGATCACCTTTTCCTTTTTTCCCCTATCTGACAGCTAATGTGATTTTTTTCTTTATTCTTGTAATTAAATTTTTTATTCTAAAATGTAATATCAGGGGCACCAGGGTGGTTCAGTCAGTCAAGTATCCAGTTCTTGATATTAGCTCAGGTAGTGATCTTGCAGTCGTGAGATCAAGCCCTGCGTCAGGCTCTGCACTAAGTGTGGAGTCTGCTTGGGATTCTCTCTCTTTGCTTTTCTCTCTGCCTCTCCCCCCACTTGCTCTCTCTTTCTTTCTCTCTCTCTCTCAAAAATAAATAAGCATTTAAAAAATACTTCAAAATGTAATATCAGTTCTTCATTTTTTTTTAGAATGTAGTAAGCCCACTTGGTCTGTAGAGGCATATTTCAGAGATATTCTGGGTTTGGTTCCAAACCTCTGCAATAAAATGAATATCCCAGTGAAGTGAGTCAAATGAATTTTCTGGCTTCCCAGTGCATATAAAAGTTATTTTTATACTACCTTGTAGTCTATTAAGTGTTTAATGTCATTATGTCTAAAAAAAAAACTGTATACCTTAGTTAGAAAATACTTTATTGCTAAAAATGCTAAGCATCATCTGAACTTTCAGTGAGTCATACTATTTTTGCTGGTGGAGGGTCTTGCCTCAGTATTGATAGTTACTAACTGATCCGGGCGGTGGTTGTAGAAAGTTGGGGTGGCTGTGGCAATCTCTTAAAGGTAGACACCAGTGAAGTTTGTCGTATTGATTGACTCCTCCTTTCATCAATGATTTCTCTGTAGCATGTGATGCTGTTTGATAGCATTTTACCTTCAGTAGAACTTGTTTCAAAATTGGAGTTAGTCCTCTCAAACCCTGCCATTGTTTTTTCAACTAAGTTTATATGATATTCTAAATCTTTTGTCAACAATATTCACAGCATCTCCATTAGGAATAGGTAATCATTTCAAGAAACCACTTTTCTTTGCTCATCCATAAGAAACAACTCTTCATCCATTAAAGTGTTACCATGAGATTTCAGCAATTCAGTCACATCTTCAGGCTCCACTTGTAATTCTAGTTCTCTTGCTGTTTCCACCACATTTTTGCAGTTATTTCCTCTTTTCAAGTCTTGAATACCTCAAGGTCATCTATGATGGTTGAAATCAACTTCTTCCAAACTCCTGTTAATGTTGATAATTTTGATCTCTTCACAGAATTACAAATGTTTTTAATGGCATCTCAAATGGCGAATCCTTTCCAGAAGATTTTAAATTTATTTTGCCCACATCCATCAGAGGAATCACTATTGATGGCAGCTATTGCGTTACAAAATGTGTCTCTTAAAGAATAAGACTTGAAGGTTGAAATTACTCCTTGATCGATGGGCTGCAGAATGGATGTTGTGTTAGCAAGCATGAAAACATTCATCTTGTTGTCCATCTCCATCAGAACTCTTGGGTCATCAGGTGCATTGTCGGTGAGCAGGAAAATTTTGAAAGAAATCTTTTCTGAGCTGTAGGTCTCAACAGTGGGTTTAAAATCTTCAGTAAGCCATATTGTAAACAGATGTGCTATTGTCCAGGCTTTGTTGTTCCATTGGTAGAGCACAAACAGAGTAGATTTAGCATAATTCTTAAAGGCCCTGGGATTTTCAGAATGGTAAAGGAGCACTGGCTCCAACTTAGAGTCACCAGCTGCATTGGCTTCTAACAAGAGAGTCAGCCTATCCTTTGCAGTTTTGAATCAGGCATTGACTTCTCCTCTCTAGCTATGAAAGTCCTAGATGGCATCTTCTTCCAATAGAAGGCTGTTTTGTCTACATTGAAATCTGTTGTTTAGTGTAGCTACCTTCACTAATTATGTTAGCTATATCTTTTGGATAACTAGCTGCAGCTTCTGTATCAGCACTGCTGCTTCATCTTGCACTTTTATGTTATGGGAACAGTTTATTTTCTTAAACTTCATGAACCAACCTCTGTTAGCTCCTCCTCCTCCTCCTCCTCCTCCTCTCCTCCTCTCCTCCTCTCCTCCTCTCCTCCTCTCCTCCTCCTCCTCCTCCCCTTCCTCCTCCTCCTCCCCTTCCTCCTCCTCCTCCTCCTCCTCCTCTTCTTCCTCCTCTTCCTCCTCCTTCTTCAATATTTGTTTATTTTGAGAGTGAGAGAGAGCGAGAGAGGGGAAGGGACAGAGAGAGAAAGAGGGAGAGTGCAGATCCCAAGCAGGCTCCACGCTGTTAGTGTGGGGCTTGATGTGGGGAACCCTAAGATCATGACCTAAGCTGAAGTCAAGAGTCAGAAGCTTAACCAACTGAGTCATCCAGGTGCCCTCCAAACTTTTCTGTAGTTTCCTTCACAGAATTAAAGGGAGTTAGGGCTTTGGCTTAAGGGACTGTTGTAGCTAATTTGATCTTCTACCTAGAAAACTAAAACTTCCTCCATATTGGCAGTAAGGCTGTTTCACTTTCTTATCATTTATGTGTTCATTGGAGTAGCTCTTTTAATGTCCTTGAAGAGCTGTTCTTTGCTTTCACAACTTGGCTAACTGGACCAAGAGACCTAGCTTTCAGCCTCTGTTGATTCTTGAGATGCTTTCCTCACTAAGCTTAAACTATTTCTAGCTGTTGCTTTAAACTCAGAAATGTGTGACTCTTCTTTCACTTGGAGACTTAAGACTTTAAAGGGTTATTAATGGGCCTAATTTCAGTATTGTTGTGTCTCAGGGAATAGGGAAACCCTAGGAGAGGGAGGGAAATGGAGGAATTAGCCAGTTGGTGGAGCAGTCAGAACAGACGCATAACATTTATCGATCGATTAAATTTACTGTCTTACATGGGTGTGGTTGGTGGCACCCCAAAACAGTTATGATAGTAACATCAAAGATCACAAGATCATAGATCACCATAACAAGTATGATAATAATGAAAAAGTTTGAATTATTTTGAGAGTTACCTAAATGTGACAAATAGACACAAAGTGAGCAAATACTGTTGGAAAAGTGGTGCTGATAGACTTGCTTGATGCAGGCTTGTCACAAATGGATTTTAATTTGTAAAAAACACAAAATCTGTGAAGCACAATAAATTGAAGTGCAGTAAAATGAGGTATGCCTATGTGCTCAAGTCATTTTTTCTACCTTTGGAAAGTAATTTTTAGTCGTATATTGTTGCTTCTCTTTTGTTTATATGGAAGTTTCCTTTTCAGGTGCACTTATAAACTCTTAGATGGAATCTCCATGTTAGTTGTGAATTTTTAAATTTTTTTATGTCTGAAGACTGCCTTTGTGCAGAGAAAAAGGCTATGCTGTTATTCAAGATTTTAATTTAATATTCACTTTATTAAAGGTACAGTTTTTTGTTTTTTTGTTTTTAGAAATCTGGCTTCTCTCAACCCTTTAAGTTCACCTTACACACTTTATTATTTGATTTATGAATCTAGTAAATTTTAACAATTGCTTCCAAGGGAGCCTTTGAATAATGTTTGATAAATTTAAATTGAACACGTTCAACTCCCAAGCAGGTCCCTTTATAACTTCGTTAATAAAATCCCTTAAGTATTTAAAATCCATTTATACATTTGATACATTCAGTTCTCTTTTTAAGCTTTTCAGATGTGTGACCTACTAGCTAAACCTTAACAACTCCAATAAATCTAATAAGTTAACCTTAAATAACTAATCATATGTTCTCCTAACCATTCCAGTACTTTTAAACTTGATTAAATTCTCTGAATCTTCCCACTTAAAGGTAAAGTCTAAAATCCATTATTCAATTACACCTTTTAAATGGAAATCCCAAGACTACTCTGTCATATTCGCTCATATGCCACATTCTCTTAAATATTAAACCTTTTTATATGCTACACACATAAATATTGTCCCATGATTAGAAACTCATTCCTACATTTCCCACAGAAGTATTAATTCCGCAGGTTTGATTTACTTCATCATTTCTACATTTAATGCAAACCTTTCTGGTGGGAAAAGACATATACCCACTAGATTGAATTATCTAAAATAAATTGAGGTTGCCAGTCCAAACGAGATGGAGTTAGCATGTAGGGAGAACTGGATACTGAGCATGCTAATTGGCTAGAGATTTTTGACCAGGATGCATAAGGGTCTAGTGTGATAGCATAGTATTATTGTTAAGACAACAGGGGACTCCCAGTCCATTGCCTGTAGATGAAGTCGGCTCCTTCTGGTTTAAATTATGCAATATACTTTCCTCCTAGGACTGCCTTTGCTGCATCCCAAAGGATTTGGACCATCATATTTTCACTTTCACTTGCTTCCATGTATTTTTAAAAATTTCTTCTTTAATTTCCTAGTTAACCCAATCGTTCTTTAGTAGGATGTTTTTTAACCTGCCTGTATTTGAGGGTTTTCCAAGTTTTTTCTTGTGGTTGATTTCAAGATTCCTAGTTTTGTGATCTGCAAATTATGTGGTTCTTCCTTTTGATTTGAGTAGGTGGGATCCTACAGTCCCTCACCCCCCAAGGATTGCAACTAATTCCCAAACTGTATGTTTGAAGTTTGCATTTATTTGGCTTTTTAAATTATTTTAATGTATTTCTCTTCATCTTTAGAGCCATGTATATAATTCAGATTCGAATAACAGCAGTAACACAACAGCAACTGACTTAGTGGGCCTTTGCTATGAACCAGATTAAGTGCTTTGCATGACATAACTCTTTCAGTCCTCACAGTGGTTCCATGAGGAAAGAACTCAAAATTGTTCCCATTTTATAATTATAATTTTAATTTTTTAGGCAAAAACAAATAAAGTAACTTGACCAAGGTTGAATAGTAATGAATCCAGGATTTCAACCCTGGGAGTGTCTCTGGGTGACTCACCATGAAATACCATTTATTTCTCTGCTGTAGCTCAGACCAAATGAGGCTTTGCATCCAACTCTTTACAGAGGAGTGACCTCTCCTAGGTTCGGGTTATGCCTGTAGTTTTGTAATACTCCTAGTAAGGTTGTGGTTAACTTCCTTCCCAACTTCTTTGTTGCCAGATTAAACTCTTGGTTCATTTACAGGATCTTCATGCAAATGAGAGCCACTACTTGTAGGATTGCATTGTTGATATCTCCTGATTTGTCTGCACCTGTTATCACAGACACATGTTAATCATGTGCTGTTACTTGCCTTGCCTTCTTATCTGTCCTTGGTAGAGGAGGCAGAACTCATATTCTCATCCCTGTTTCTGATTTGATTTTCTAGAGTATGAATTCCACTCTTTACTGGGTTCAATGTGAATTTTAATTTTATTTCAATTTTAGTTTTCTTAAAAACCCTCCTTGGGCCACCCGTCTATTTTTGCGCTCAATTCACTGTTTTCATAACTAATCTTCTGTCTTTTATTCTTGACCCTTTCTTTCCTTGATGGCCTCTTATCTGGGTATTTAGAGGGCACAGCTTCCTGGACAGTATCCAATTGAGGTTGCCAAACTAATTCTTTGAATTTCTTCTGCTTCCTCTAAGGAAAGAATTTTCAAGAGTGTTCTCTTCTTCTGACATCCTGGTTATTTTCCTTCCTTTTCCTATATGATTTTTCAGAGCACTCGTGGGGAAGAGAAGAGTTCTTCCCAGTGTGCAATAACAGAAAAGGAAGTAATGCAACTTTCACTGTCTAGTTCTTGCCTTACTATTTTCTGAGAGTATCAGCCTGAGGACAGTGATGGAGAAAGATCGGTGAGTTGGAGAAGTTGGGGGAGTAAACTGCATCTGGCTCCTCAGGTTTGCAGGCCTTCAGACCAGGGTCTCCGAGGCCCTGCGAACATACGTTTTTAATCCGTGTCTGTGAGCCATATATTTATTTGAAACACTTCTTAGAGTCTAGTAATAATAAGTTGTCTATAACTCTTATTTTTTATGGTAGTATGGTTTTATATTTTTCTTTGACTTTATAAGTATTTCAGTGAGGAATCAGGAAAGACCATATCAAAGGTTGCCAGCCAGACTCCATTTAAACCACAAGTATTTAGCTATATTCTTGGAGATCTCTATGGAATAGATCGAATGTCCCAAATGACTTATTTCCTGCATTTTATAATGGACTTGGATTTATCTGAGTCTTTTTTTTTCTTTTTACCTGAAAGATAATCTTCAATCTTTTATTTCTTAACAACCAGACCCGTTTTATTTTCTTTGGTTACCCATTCACAGAAACCCAAGCAATGTATGTGACTTAAAAAGGCATCCATGAAATCTTTAGCTCACTTAATGTTATGATAGAGAACAGAACAAAGAATGCAGCATCCAATTGTGTAAGTATAAGAAATAACAAGAGGACAGTTGGCCAGCATGAGAGGGTCGGGAAGGGAGGAGTCTCAAAGATAGTTCTTTAAAATCCCACCACTTTTCTATGTGAGCCCCGCACTAAAGACTAAACTTGGTTGAACTTTGCAGCAAATAGTAGTCCTCTATTCCTCTCCTTACATCTCTGTTCACAGCATCCCTTGGCTGAGCGCTCTTCCAGGACCAGAGTCTGCTTGTTTCCAAGTCCCCGCTCTTGAAACACTCTAGTCTAACATTTACAGTTCAGCACTGCCTTATTGCAGCTCTCTGGGTTCTTTTCTTCTGTTTCACCTTGATTGTACTTTCCAGTCTGACAAGGACCTCACGTTGCATTCACATTGTCCTAAGGCACAGCAATGTGACCTACACAGAGTAGGACCACAAGGAATAGATCGTTTGAAAAGAGAGTTAAAATGAGAAGGAAAATGAAAGGGCAACGAATAATAAAGTAAAAAGAGAGATAAGGAAAGGGTACCTGGGTGGCTCAGTGGTTAAGTATCCAACTCTTGATTTTGGCTCAGGTCATGATCTCACGGTACTTGAGTTCGAGCCCCACTTGCTGACAATGAGGAGCCTGCTTGGGATTCTTTCTTTCCCTTCTCCCTGCTCCTACTCCATTCTCTCATGAGCTCTCTCTCTCTCTCTCTCTTTCTCTTTTTAAATAAATAAATAAACATTTAAAAAAAAGAGAGGTAGGGCAGATGGAAAATAGAGATTATAGAAGAGAAAAAAGGAAAAGGCAGATAGACAGGGAAGAGTGAGATAAACAGACATCATTTTCTTTAATTCAGAGATACATATCTTCTTTTCACTGAAATGCTTGTTAGCATATCAGCACCTTCATCATTGGAGACAAGAGCCTGTTGCTTTTATTTACACATTTCAACGCTTATATTAGAAATAAACATTATTTTCCCATGGAATGCCACAGATTTCGTATTATGTCACAGAATGTGTTAAGATTTCTAAAAAGCATTTTGGAAACTCCAGGACATCTGTCAATTTTCCATTTATTCCCGTGAGTCTCTTTGACATTCACATTCTATCCTTTTTGCCTAATCTTTGTTATTTGAGAGATTAGGCCTGTCTCATTTCATAGTACGTGGAAGCTTTTATTTCAGACCAGCATTTATTTCATGATGTGGACTTTTTTTTTTTTTAATCAAAAGCTTTCATTTTCAAATATAGCCACTTTTTGTTTTGTTTTCATTGTTTCATGGTGGGGGTTACATGGAGAAGAAACCAAAAGTCAAAGTGCAGAAAATTAGCAGGAAGAAATAAGCTGCTCTTCATCACAGGTCTTAAACTGTTCTTGTTAAATCTCTGAAGTTTTAATTTCAAGCTCAGGCATCTCAGAAGCTTGCTGCAGCCAGCTTCGGCTATGGGTCATCATGTTACTGCTAGTCCAACACTACTTCCTAACAACTTTCCTTGTGCCAAATGAAATGGAGGCTAAATGTGATTTCTAGGCTATTTTCCACTTTCGCTTACTCTAAGGTTCTAGTCAGTAAGAGATTTAAACATCTTAAAGACTTTGTGATGCATGCCATTGCTTTAATGGTAGAAGTGACTTTAAGCCTTCTTCAGTTTACATCATTCCTTTCTGGGAATGAGTTTTCAAACTTTACATTTCAGTCCACTGCATGATGACAGATATTAAGGTGGTGATTCTGGAATCTGGCTGGCAGCCATGTTTCTTTCCTGAGCCACCCAGGTGCCCTGATACCCCAGACATTGTAAACCAGAGGCAATGTCTGGGGGGAAAGACATTTTTGGTATATCTGGAAGGTGTATCTCTCTGGAAGCTCGAGGGGAAGTCATCGAACATGGCATATGGTGGAAAAAGCCTTCACTGTTACGGTCAGTTCAGAATGAAAGACTCTTCTGCATTACCAACAATTTTGGCGTTGGAAAACCAAGTTAGAAGAAGAGAATACAGCAGTGCAGATGGAGGGTAGAAAAGGAAGAAAGATATTTCACATAGGGGTGTCAGCATTTATTAAGACCCACGGAGAAGAGAGCTGTGTTTGAGAAGTGACAGTGTGGGTAGACATGGTGTGAGGTTTGGGGAAGTATAGAAGATGGGGTAGGAGAGATAAAAGCCACGAGCATAGTGGGCTGAGAGAAGAAATTAGCACTTCAAGTGTCAGAAAATGAGAGCTGGCTGGCTTTGTGAAGTGGGAGTAATGGCAGTGTGTACCTGAAGATTCAGTTTGGTAACCACAGCCTGGCACAGTGTTTAGATGGGGCTTATGTCAGAACTGCTGCTTGCCTATACAGAGTCTCTGCAGGAGTTACAAGTAGGTCCTCGTGGATGATGTCCCAGTTATCTATTGCTGCCATAACTAGCCATTCCAAAGCAGAGTAGCATCAACAACCATTGTAGTGTGCTCTCAGACACTGTGGGGTAAGGGTTTGGACAGGGCCCACCAGTGGGCTTGCCTCTGCTTTACAGTGTCTGGGGTATCAGGGCACCTGGGTGGCTCAGTTAGTTGAGCATCCAACTCATGAATTAGGCTCAGGTCACGATCCCAGGGTTATGGGATTGAGCGCCATGTTGGACTTTGTGGTGAGCATGGAGCCTTCTTGGGATTCTCTCTCTCCCTGAGCCCCTCTCCCTTGCTTGTGTTCTATCTCTGTCTCTCTCTCTCTCTCTCAAAAAAAAAAAAAAAAAAAGGTTATCAGATGAAGAGAGTAGAAGGCTAGGTGTGACCCAGCAGCTGAGTGTCATCTGGAGGTATCGTACATGCACATTTGCTGAAACGAAGCTGCCACCGTGTCACTTTCAATTTTCTATTGACCTAGCAGCAAGAAACTTAGATTCACAGGGGATGGACCATAGCTCACTTGTTAGTAGGAATATCAAAGAATTTGGAAGCCATTTTTAAAATTGCCACATTTTAAATTAGAATTAGAAAAAGATGTTCCCTCCAGGCAGACATATCCTTCAGGCAAGGGAAAAAAAAACTACCTCTTTCTCCAAACAAATATTGTCCCACACCAGGAAACACAGGTTGGATTCAGTCCCATTCACCATCTTCACTAGGAGCCTTTGTGCAGTTCACAACCTGCATAACCATACATAGAGGTCTTGGGCTAAGTGAATCTTAGGTACTCACTTCCTCCCTCCCATTCCTCAAAATCAAAAGGAAAACTACTTTTTACCATTCAACTTTCAGCCTTGCTCCCTACATCTTTTTTTTCCCCCTTGTGATTGATTCAACTTAATATTATTTTTTGTCATGTGGCTTATGCTGACTCTGGGCTTTGGTTGGTCATTTTAAAAAGGACTTATATTGCCTGTCACTGAATATTCTCTGTTTTCCACTTGATTCCTACCCTCCCCTTCCCTTTTCAGAATACACTTCAAACAATACAAATAACAAGTACTGTTTTTAAAAAAACCTGGTTTCAGTGATTTGGATTTTCTATCTTGCATCCTTTTTGGGGGCAAATATTTTTTAAAATGCTAATCCTCTTTTCAGAACTTCCAAGTTTTAAATTTTTATCAAGTTAGAGAAGTTAAAAAAGTTTTTTAATTAAATCACACATTATAATATGTTTGAACCTTTCCCTAGATCTTCCCTGAAGCAATTGGCATTAGGTGAACGTGGTCAGGGGAAATAGTTAAAGATAATGTGTACTGGTGAGAAATGGTTACTGAGATAAAATTAATTGAGCTATAAATAACTGAAGAATGAGAAAATGGGCCAGGATAGCATATTCATGATCGTACTGAAGAAAGGGTGGGAAGCGATGAAGAGAATTTGGGGCAGAATGCCATCTTGTCCAAGCCACTAGCTGACCCTGCTAGGCACGGACAGCTTGGATATTGCAGAGGCGGAGATGGAAGTCAGGGGGCAGAAGGAACGGAGGTATCATTTGGGGAAGAAAGGACATTCATATGAATGGCATATTTCCAAATAACATACACTGAGTTATTGCTTAGCAGTACTGCACTCTAAATTATTCTCTGATTACTTCCTGATTATAAGTTATCCAAGGTCTGGAATTGGGTCATATACTTCTTTTATATATTTTAGTATCCAGAGCCAACACCAGACCTATAATAAGACCATTAAAATACGGACTAAAATTCAACAGTGATTTCTAACCATCGACCATGACAGTCAAAGTGTTTGTCTTTATTCTTTTGTGGATCTTCTTCTCTCTCCTTTTCAGATTAAAAGTTCTTGATCAGTGTGGTGGGAGGACTTTAAGGGAAAGGAAAAATGACTTTAGGAGTCATAAATATAAGTACTGGATCTAGATGGTGTTAGAGTCATCTGAATATTCACTTTCTAAGGTCATCGAAAGGTCATAAATAGATTCTGTTTATTAGACATAAATTGAAAAGAACTATTTTTATAGCAAATGGAAAAATTTGTGCAGAAAACATTTCATGTTCCTAAATGCTGACTTTTGGAAAATCCCACAGGAGATCAGAATGACCTGCTATTTTAAAGGGGCTCACTGGGAGTCAGCATAAGGGTTCTATTCTCATGAGCCCTGAAACCAAATTTCAGCTTCCTGTAAGTATTCAGTTACTTCATAACACTGAGAAACACTGCCTTCTTGGGCTTGCTCTTCCCTTTAGGAGCAGAAGGAAGATCAGGGCCTAAAGTTGCCAGTGAGATGATAGCAATTGAGGCAGGAGAAATCCTTTGTTGTCTTGCTCTGGTTGTCTGCCTAAGGCTTGCAGGAGGGACAATGAAATGCTCTTATTTAAATTGCCCTCCAGTGTGAATTTCAGAGCAGGGCCTCTCTTCTTTTAATCCACTTATAAGAGTACAGCATTGTTAGATTATTTGTCCACTAGATGACTCTGTCCTAATGAATCCATTTTTACCCCTTGCATACTATGCTTTTTCAAACCCACTTTAAAAAAATGTGAAAAAAACTACTGATTTTTAAAGCTCTGTCTCCTCTTCATTTTCAATGGGTAAAAAGCACTTTGAGGGTATGATATTAGTATAATACCATATTGTATACACTTGAGGCACCATCATTTTATGTACCATTAGGAAAAAAAAAACCCTGCCAATTAATTGTGAGATACCAGATGCCATCAATTATAAGATGCATTCTGATTTCTGAGATATTAAAAGGCAAAAAAGAATATCTTAGGCTCAGTGAAATAAGATGTATATATTTGAGTTTTTATTATTATATATGTGCATTTAATTTTACAGACCTACAGTTTTTCATTGCAAATTATTTATCCTCTTTCCCCCACTGTTGCTGCTGTATCCACCCATCCATTCATCTCATCTGTCCATCATCTCATATAATTAAATTGTATAACATAATGTATAAAGGTGTATATTTATATCCATATTTATTCACATGACTGTACAATCATGTGCAAACCTGTGCGTGCACACACACACATACATAAACGTAACATTTAAGGAAGTTTGATCATTGTTTTATAATACCGTGATTTTATAAGCATTTTTTCTACATTTAGGTTTTATCGCTCAAAATACCCCATCTATCCCAGTTGGTAGAGCTGTCATTCATTATTTTTCATGACTGTATAATATTCCACAATGGATCTGCTTTTGTGGTCATGTAATATTCCACACTGGACCTAATTTCGTGGCTGTATAATATTCCACAATGGATATGCTTTATGGATGCTTACTTTGCTTCCATTTTGTTGTAGTTGTTGTCATCGTTATGGTACTTTTACAAACAGTGATGCATTAAATATCCTGTATCATATTTTTCTACATTTGAGCTTTTATTTCCTTGGCTAGAGTCCCAGGAGGGGTAGGTTTTGAGTCAAAGATGGGTGTATGGGCAGATTTTCTACCAAAAAATGTGGGCAGATTCTTTACCAAAAAAGCTGTTATAGTTTACAGTTCCTTTTAAACACACTTTTACCTTTAGACACATTTTTGTCCTCTTAAAGAAATGTAAAATGGACCTGTTTTAAAAGTTCAACAATAGTAATTATTTTTCTTTCATACTTTCTCAATCTGATGGGTGTAATGGATATTTCATTTAGTTCCATTTATGTTTCCTGCACCACTAGGAAAATTGAACACTTTTGAATACTTGTGACATTAAGTCTTCCTAAGTAATAACATGGACCAAATTTTAATTGACATTGTATTAACAGGTTTTTTTCCTACTATATTATCACAATTTAGTATTGCAGTAAAGCTAGATTTCACTAGTAAGATTACCTTCATTTTCTATGCCCTAGGATAGTTAATATAACACTGGCATTATCTGTTCATCAGAACATTTGCAGTTGTCCAGGTGTTTTGGTTATCCCAGTGATGGTGGGATTCTAATGTTAATTATGTACCTAGGAGCTAGGAATGGGTTAATGCCAAGCAATGTACAAGACAGTCCTGTACAATAAAGTATTGTCCCATTAAAAATGCCAATAGTGCCCCAGTTAAAAAAAAAAAACAAAACACTGGACTGGGGTGCCTGTGTGACTCAGTCAGTTAAGCATCTGACTTCAGCTCAGGTCAAGATCTCGTGGTTCATGGGTTAGAATTCTGCATCAGGCTCTGTGCTGACAGCTCAGAGCCTGGAGCCTGCTTCAGATTCTGTGTCTCCCTTTCTCTCTCGCCGTCCCCTGCTCATGCTCACTCACTCTCTCTCTCTCTCTCACTCTCTCAAAAATAAATAAACATTAAAAAATATTAAAAAAAAACAGTGGGTTTGAAAAACTCAGCTGAGAACCCATCAGATTTCAATGCTTCTTTCTAATGATAGTTTTTTTAATTTTTTTAACCTTTCAAACCTCTGTGCTAATGGATCTCTTTCCCTTAGGTTTAAAAGTACGTTCCCGTGGGTTTCATTATGAAATATTCTCCTTTTCATTGCTTACAAAGTAGTTTGCCATTTTTCTTTTGATTCCTCTTTGGTCCAAGAATTTTCTTTTTTAAAGTGTTTATTTTTTGAGAGAGAGAGAGAGAGAACGCAAGTCAGGGAGGGGCAGAGAGAGAAGGAGAGAAAATCCCAAGCAGGCTCTGGGTGGTCAGTGAAGAGCCCACATGGGGCTCGAAATCACAAACTGTGAGATCATGACTTGAGCTGAAACCAAGAGTCAGATGCTTAACCGACTGAGCCATCTAGGTGTCCCAGGTCCAAGAATTTTCTAAAAGTATGTGTCTTAATTTCCTAGTAGTTATACCTTTTGTAATCAAAGAATGTATCATGTATCTTTTAAAAATATATTAGAGGTTAATGTGTGATTTGTTTTGATGATCCATCAATCATTTCTCTCTCCAATTTCTCTCTCTCTCTCTCTCTCTCTCTCTCACACACACACACACACACACACACACACTCTGTCTCTCTCTCTCTATTTGAGAAGATACTTTCTATTTGCGAATTAACAGATTCAGTATAGATTGTATTAGTTTGCAAGGCTGCCATAAAAAATACCACACATTGGGTAGGCTTAAACAGCAGATATTTCTTCTCCCACAGTTCTGGAGGCTAGGAGTCCGAAATCATGATGCCAGCAAATTTGGTTTCTTCTGAGGCCTCCCTTCTTGGCCTAGAGATGGCCGCCTTCTCATTGTGTCTTCACATGGTCTTTTCTCTGTGAGCACGCATCACTCATGGCACTTTCTGTGTCCAAATTTCCTCTTCTAATAAGGACACCAGTCAGACTGGATTATGGCCCAACCATATGACCTCATTTAATTTTAATTACTACTTAAAAGTCCTATCTCTATATATAGTTACATTCTGAGCTTTTAGGATTAAGGCTGTGTGAATTTTTGGGGTGGTAGGGGAGACACCGTTTAGTCCAATAACATAGATCTATTAAGTAAAGCTTATAAAATTGAAGTATTCATTTTTTTCTCTGATCTTATTTTTTATAAGCCAGAGTTGGGTGCTGCTCAAAAGATACATTGATATTTCAAGCTAAAATTATATTTTTATCAAGGTCTCCCATTTCTAATAATTATTGCTTTTTATATTTAGCTTCTAACAATATGAAATTACAGTTATTTTATCTTCTTTATGACTCGTATGAAAACCTAATGACCCTCTATTTCCTGTTTAGGGCTTTTAACATTAAATTCCAATTTGTCTAATATTAATATCCTCTTTGCCTTTGTCCATACATTTGTATTCAGCTTACAATCTTTTTTTCAATCACTTAATTATACAGTTGTTTCTTTTCAGTTGCATAAATCAAAGTGTTCTCTTTTCATCCAGCTTGGCAGTCTCATGCAGTGGGAGAATTGAGTCCAGTTTAAGTGTAGCAACTTGATTTTTTTCCTCTCTTCTTCCTTTATGATTTATATTGTTGTTCCCCTTTCCCCTCATCCTAATTCATTGGATCATTTTCTTACTTATTTGGAAGATTTACCATACTATTTTGGTCCTTTCTCTGTACTTATTATCTTACATGTATTTCTCTAGCATTATTTCAAAAATAAGACACCGTTTATTTTCTTAGCAAGCCCTTCTTTTTATCTTCTATTTGATGTCTCCCCTGACCAGATCCTCATCGGTCTTTCCTCTCCGTAGTCTGTAGGTGTTAATTCATCATCCTGTGGATATGAGTGTTGCAGAGGAGGAGCCCAATACCTGTTTGATTCTTTTTCTTTTGTGGCAACTTGTTTTGTTTTCTTTCTGTCTAGAAGTTTGTTAAATTTTCTCTTTATTCTTAGAGTCCATGAATATATTGGAATAGTCTTAAACTCATCTTTTCTTATTAATCTAGGCTTGAACCGTGTCCTTTCATTCTGCAGACTCCAGTCTTTTTCCAGTACAGACAAAATTTTCTCTGTTATTTGTTTAAACACTGTTATCTCTGTCCTCTCTTCCTGTCTGCTTCAGGGGGGGGGCGGGGGGGCAGGAGGGGAGGCTAAGGTCTTGACTTTGTTCTCCAAAGCTTTTGTCTTTTCTTGTAATAACCTTTTATAATTTGTATCTCTTCATGTTCTCTCTTTATATTTATTTTTTTCCTATTGGCTTTGTGTTTTAAGATGTTTCTTATACTTGATTTCCAAGTCACTAATTTGGATCTTAACAGTGAACATTCAGTCTTCAAATTCATCTACTAAATTGTTTATTTGTAAAATCATGGTCTTTGTTTTGATTTTCCTCCAGAAAGTTTATTTTTGCTCTTTATTTTTATTGTGATTGCTATTACATATTTTTTTAAATAAAGAATACATGTATTACACCATTATTTATTTTTCCTAGCAATTCTGGTTTCTTAGACATGTGTTCTATTTCTTCTGATCTTACTCTTTCTGGTTTTAATATAATTCTTTTAAAAATTTTTTAAATGTTTATTTATTTTTCAGAGAGAGACAGAGCATACGCAGGGGATAGGCAGAGAGAGAGGGAGACACAGAATCTGAAACTGGTTCAGGCTCTGAGCTATCAGCACAGAGCCCCATGTGGGGCTCGAACTCATGAACCATGAGATCATGACCTGAACCGAAGTCAGACACTTAACCGATTGGGCCACCCAGGCGTCCCTAATATAATCTTTAAAAATATGTTTTATTCACTCATGTATTTATTTTCTAGCATCCTCAGTGGGACTCCAATGCAGTCGTCGGAGATCTGTGGTGGTGGTGGTTCAGGAAGAGAGTGATGAAGGCAGTGTGGTGTCTGCATTCTAGGTGGTTGTTGTACCTTCAGCTTTCCACAGAAGCATCAAAAGAAGCCTCCTGCCCCAATTGTTTTTGATTCTGCAGGGCTGGGGACAGAGAGGACTGGGCCCACATGCTTTGTTACTTCTTAACCACTTATCTCCTACTTCTGGTCTAAGGATCCCAGGCATGCTTGTGGAGCTTACAACTGACTGAGTTCTGTGAACCACGCTGTCTCCAGCATCTTAGGAGTTGTGATCCTCATGCTAGGACTCTCTGATGTTTGTCTCCGGTAGTCTCTCGCTCGTTTAGTCCCTGTGGGGAAAACTTGAACCATTTCCTTCTTTGAGGACTCACTCTGAGGGGAGGCCTCATTTCCACCCAGCACTTGTTGGACCCAATAGAAACAGATACACTGGAGTTGGGAGTGTAGCTGTAACAGATCTTAGCAAGGTCTCCGTATTTTCACGATCCCTAAGAGGCCTATTTTAAAGTGGTTACCTTATAGCTCAGCAAAATCTTAGCAAAATTCAGAGTTTCCTAGCAAATCAGGAGAAGTATTCAATTGAGGCTGCTTCTTTGCCTTAATGCACACTGGCAAGGAGAGCTTAAATGCTAAATGATGTTTTTTTCTTTCACATGTGTGAGACAGAGGAACATTTATTGTAAAAGTTAAACAGAGTGACAGCTTGCTTTGGCTAATGTGTAAGAGTTCTTGACTGGGCTCCTTTCCTTTCTTCCATAATAAGTAGTTAATAGAAATTCACTGACCTGCAGTGCAGACTTAATTTATCGCGTATATCAAGTTGATTTAACAGGAATGGAATGTGGTGGAACAATAGCTTCCCTCTCTCCCCACATCTTGGTGATCCTCCAACATTTCGCCTGAAAAGAAAATCAGGTTTAATACCATGTAGAACTTTTGTGATTTTAAATAATTGGACCATGTTTGAAAAAAAAAAAGTATTTAATCAATGGCCATCATCTGTTTATTTGAAAAACCATTGGGTGGAGGAGGTGGTATTTGTCTTTAAAATTTTCACTTGTAGGAAAAGCTAAAGTGGCTGAGTACACCATGTACTTCGCACTGTGCAAAAGAAAAACTGAAAATCCTGAATTGCTTCTTTCTTGTATGGTATGTTCCCTATTTAGAAAATCCTTAATTAATTTTGTGTGAAAGCAGACGGTCAAAGGATTTAAAGAAGCAGAAAAACATCTTGAATTCCCTACTGCTGGCAAAGTGGGGAAAGTGAAAACGGTAAACTGATTAACAGAAGTCATCTTGAAGTCTGCCGTTATAATAAGATGTAAATAACAACAGCCACAAATCCGAATCACTTACAAAAGTTTTCACAGGGTTTTTCCATTTTAAATGCGTTTCTCCCCCAACTTTATTCTCTTGAGACATCAGCCATTTAAAAGCATGATATTGGAACTAACCCAGCATCACTTTTAATTAGCACAGAAATGCTAATTATGCTTTTTCTGTGTGATGCCTAATGCGAGCTGTCAGGGCGCTGCATTTTCCACACCGGCTGCGGTGAGGTACACACGATCACCGGACCCATTTTAAAATTATAAAGGCCAAATACACCCAGACGGATTATTATTTTTAAACCGTAGGAATCTGCTAGAAGATACATGAAAATAATGGCATCGAAGTGAAAAACGTGAGCTTATTCCAGACACAAGCATATTTTATTTTATTCAATATTTGTGGTCTGCACAAATCAAATTTCTTGCCGTTGAATCATTTAAAATACCATACCAAGCTTGATTTGAAAGAAAGCTACATTTTCATGAAAAAGAGTCTGTTTTGAAAAGCAAATTCCTTCTCTCCATTTTATAGGTTGAGGGCTTTGCATTTTAGATTTTCTTAAAGGAAGGCCTACCTGTGTTCTTGACATGATTTCATTTTTTAAGCTGATAGCCTAGGAATGCAGTGAATACTATCCTTTAATAAAGTCTGTTGTGTGAATTTAATTAAGCATACCTTTGGTTAAGTTTATTTTAATTTTTAAAGACAATTAGACTGAATTCTTCCCAGTACTCAAACACATAACCCTCCCCTTCACCAAACCTCAAACACAAAATGAAACAAACACATCCAACTATAAATTCTAAGCCTTATGTTTTACTAACATTTATCAGAATCAGGATGAGAGCCTAAATGACGTTAAGGTCTATACTCATTGTGAAATTTATCATGTAATTCTATGTAACAAAAGGGATTCATTCTATTGTAAATTATTTTTTAAAGTATTAGCGTAATGGGGGTGCCTGGGTGGCTCAGTCGGTTGAGCGTCCAACTTCGGCTCAGGTCATGATCTCGTGGTCTGTGAGTTTGAGCCCCGCGTCGGGCTCTGTGCTGACAGCTCAGAGCCTGGAGCCTGCTTCGGATTCTGTGTCTCCCTCTCTCTCTGCCCCTCTCCCACTCATGCTCTGTCTCTCTCTGTCTCAAAAATAAATAAACATTAAAAAAAAAATAAAGTATTAGTGTAATGAACACTGGAGTCAGCCAGAAATCTGGGAGGAATAACTCAACAAAACTGTCTATTTTGGGGAGCACAAGTGTTTTCCTCAGTAAAGTGAATTCTGTATAATTTTAACTCACTTGGAGAAAATTCTGAATTATTTTTTAAAAGTCTGAATTGCAAGATATTATAAAAGAAATTGAATTTGATGGCTTTTGGTATACTTGACCTACTGTATAATGATAATAACACAACAGCGATCACCGTAATGTTTATTCACTGTCTGCTCTGGCCCCGGAACTGCACTGTGTGCTTTACATAAAAAGCATACCAAGTAAGAGTCATTATTATCTTCATTTTATAACAGAGGACAGTATGGCGCTGGACATTTTGGAGCTTGCCCAAGGCTTCATAGCTAGCAAGTGGCAAGAGTGAGTCACACCCAGGCCTGTCTGGTACTAAAGCCTCTTGTTAACCATTGCACTATATGATGAAATTTATGTTTTTGGTCGTATGGCAGAAAGTCCTAGATGTATTTTTTCTTTCCCACCTGAAACCAAGTTTCATATGACCACACGATCATGTTTTCACTGTTCCCAGGAGGCCTTTTCTTCGCATACGGTAAACGCAGATCTCTGTCCAGTATGCTTTGAATGCTGACTGCTGTGGACTGAATTCCATAATTCGAGGGACTGCATTCCCCCAAAATTCATATGTTGAAACCCTAACAGTCAATGTGATGACATTTGGAGGTGGAGTCTTGGGGGGTGGTGGTAATAATCTAATTAGTACATTAAAAGAGAAAAAAATACCTTTAGGATTTTCTACCACATCCCCCAAAACACATAAATGAGGTTACAAGGATAGACCCCCATGACAGGATTAGTGCCCTTATAAGATGAGGAAGAGAGGGGCACCTGGGTGGCTCAGGAGCTTAAGCGTCTTGGCTTCGGCTCAGGTCATGAAATCACAGTTCATGAGTTCAGGCCTCAGAGACTGGAGCCTGCTTCAGATTCTGTGTCTCCCTCTCTCTCTGCCCCTCCTCCGCTCGCATTCTGTCTCTCTCTCTCTCTCTCTCAAAAATAAATAAACATTAAAAAAAAAAAGAGGAAGAGATACCAGGGCACCCTCTGTCTCTCCACCAAGTGAGATGGCTATCTGCAAGCCAGGCTATCTTGTCTCTCCAGCAAGAAGGTGGCTATCTGCAAGCCAGGAAGAGAGCACTCATTGGGGAGCCAATGTAGCCCATACCATGATCTTGGCCTTCTAAGCCTCCAGAGCTATGAGAAATAAATTCCTGTTGTATAACCCACACAGGATTTTGTTATGGCAGTCCCAGCTAACTAAGGCACAGATAAAGTGCAAATGTGTGGAATACAGAGGAATAGTCAATGCAGAATGTTAAATGATAACATAAATATAACAATATCAAACACTTATGAGTCCTACTATGTACTGGGCACTGGTCTGTGTGCCTTAACTGTGTAATTTGCTTGACCAATCCTCATAATAATCCTCTGTGTTACTGTTATTAGTAATATATAGTATATAGTGTATGTGTGTGTATATATACATACACACATATGTACATATATATATGCACATATATATGTATATGCATATATTATAGAGTAATATATATACACACATATATACATACATATGTATATACATATATATATGTTTTATAGTAATATTACTGTTACTAACATCCTCTTCATTTTACAACTGAAAATACTGATGGACAGAGATGTCAAGCAACTTATCTAAGGGTACAGCTCTAGGTGGAACCATAATAGAGCTAGAATTCAAACTTAGACAGTCTAGGTACAGAGCCTATAGTCTTTCTTTTTCTACCAGAGGATTCCATCAGTGTTCATATCTGTAAACGTAGATAGTGGCTGCCCTATTTGTAGGGTAAGGAGAAATAGGTGAGGTCATGAATGTGAAACTACTTTTAAAAGCAACAAAACACAATATAATGTATTACTACTTATTAGCACAAATTTTCAAAACTGATACTTAGCAAATTTATTTGTACCCCAGCTCCTTCAACAAATAAGTTGAGATGAGCTACCAAAAAAGGGCATAAAAATAAGGTCTGGAAAACCAAATTCAAGCAAAGAAAGAAGACAATGCAACAAATAATAATAAGCCTTCCAATACCCAAGGCAAAAGGTGAAACACAAGCTACATAGTTTTATCAATAAAAAAGAAAATAGAGTATTTTCTCTAGAGAAAGAAAGTTTTTTTTCCCTACTATTACATTTAAAAAGAAATTTCTCATGTTGGAGCTTCTAAGTGAACATAATGATTAGTGGTTTCACAGAATAAGCAGTTTGATTGATTACAATATCATCACTTTTGTTTCTCTCTTCTTGTCAAGGTGGAGATATTAAGGAGCCATGAAACTTTGAAATTTGGTCAGCAGGAGGGAAATGTTGTAGAGTATAAGGATATAGATAATTTAAGACTGGATAATCAACCTTTAAATTGTCAGAAATTGACTATTTTCCAAAGAAGACCTCCCAAGTGTGCCAGATAGATCTGCCATGGCTGTGACAATGCGAACCACCAGGTCATTTCACACTGATGCCATGTAGGGTGTGATGCAGGATGCGTAATTGATGATTAGATGTGGTTTCTGTGCTTGGGGCCCAAGTTTTAAATTAGACATAGCATATTAGTGCAGAAAATGGGTCAGAATATAGATAAGATATGCATTGTGGAATATTTAGTAAAAGTATAAAAATATATAAAATATGAAGTCAACATTGATCAAATTACCATCATTGTTACATTTGGTGTATATTTCCTTCTAGTCTCTTATTCTCATTCTCCCTGTAAGTAGACATATAAATACTGAAATGATATAAATATAGGTATAGGTAGATACAGATGCACACATGTGTTTATACACATGTTCGGAGGTTCAGAGATTCACATGGGTTATGTATCTTTCCTGAGGTTTCAGAGCCAGTAAGTGGCAAAGATGGAGCTCAGATCCATTTCTGTCTGATGCTAATGCTCCATTCTCTTAATCACTATTCTGTACTTTGAGTATGTCAGGTTTTTGAACCATGTTATTTTATGAATGTAGAAGCACGCATTAACACTTTATACTCTTATGGCCTCCTCAATCACCTTGAATTGGGAGCACAGTTTCAGGTTATTAGTGTTTTTTTTTTTTAATTTTTGATGACTTTTGGATATTGTTTAGTATTCTACCATAGACCATCATTTATTTAATTTTATCATTAGGGGTGCCTGGGTGGCTCAGTCGGTTAAGCATCCAACTCTTGATTTAGGCTCAGGTCATGATCTCATGGTCATGAGATGGAACCCTGCATTGGGGTAAGGATGGAGTGTGGAGCCTGCTTGGGATTCTCTCTCTCCCTCTCTCTCTTGTCTTTCCCTTGCTCATTCTCTCTCCCTCTCTCTCCCTCCCTCTCTTTCTCTCTCTGCCTCAAAATAAATAAACTTAAAAAAATTATATCATTATTTAAAATATTTGGTTTCCAGCATTCCCAAATTGTCATATGTCCCTCATAAAGGGGAGGTGAAAAGCCCTGCTTTTCTGTGTCAAGGAAGGTTTCAGGGAAGGGCAGGCACTATGGCTAGGTCTTGAAGTTGCCTGGGAGTTGATCAGTCAGACATGTAAGAGAAGAACATACCTGGTGGAAGGAAAAAAAAACATGGCAGATCTGGAGAACTAAAAGTAGTTTAGTGTGGCAATATAGTATAATAGTTAAGAGATCGGACTTTGTTTCCAGATAGATGCATCTGAATTCCATTAGCACTTCTTAACAATGTGAATTTGGGCAACTTACTTGGTCTTTTTATGGCTGAATTTTCTCATCTGTAAAATGAGGATTGCAGTAAGGTTGTTGTAAGGGCACAGAGGGCTTTTTACATAGAACCTGGGGCCTCATTAGAACTCAAGAAATATTATCATTTTTTTATCAGTGTTAGTATGTTAATCAACCACCTTAGGGTGTATGTTGGAGAATGTTGAGAGACAAAGCAGGGCAAATCCTAGAGAGCCGTAAATGTCCTGCTAGGGAACTTGGTCTTTTTGTCACATGTAGTCAGGCACGGATAGATTTATAAGCCAGGCAGTGCTGTGATGAGATTGAAATTGCAATATAGGTGCAAGACTCTAAGTAGGGCCATTGCACTTGCAGGTGAGACATGATGAGAACTTGAGGTAGGTTATTAATACTGGTATCTGAAAGGAGTCAAGTAAGAGATATGCAGAGGTTAGAGAATCACTGGAACTAAACAATTCTTTGGATCAAGGGGCAAAGGGAGGGAGGGGTCTAGGAAAGAGTATCTGATGTTTCTTCCTGTACAGTGTTCCTACTTTTTTTTTATTGTTGTTGTTGAAATAGCATCTCGGTTTTCCTCTGGGTGATTAATTCTTTCCCATACTCAGGCCATTTCCCATTTCCCTTTATCCAAGATGTGTGAGGATGACCCAACAATTCCATATCCCTGGCCACAATAAGTATTCAGGAATGAGTCAGTGAACTGAGTTTGCCCAGCAAGACCAGGACTGTTGCTAAAATTATTAGGAAGGAGAACCTCTTTTCTTTTTGGAATTAAAACCAGATGGATATAAGCTTAGCATGTACAACCCAAGAGGAGCCAACCCTGGAGAAGAGCTGAGAAGAAAAAGAGAGTAGGAGGGTAATTTTACAGAAAGCTTAGCTTTAGATTTTCCACCTACGTGAGTCAATAAATTATGTTTTCTAATCCAGCCAGCTTCAGTTGAATTTCTTTACGTCAAACCAAATTTAAAATTCTAGCAAATACAGGTGATTTCCATATTTTTGCATTGGGCGATTGAGTGGAGTAACCAATATGTGAAACATAGAGGAGATATAGGTTTGGGAGAAAATGATGACTTTGGTTTGGAGCGTGTTCATTTTGGATTACTCATGGGGCAAGTAGGTGGAGATATATGGTAGACATCTTTAGGAGAAAGATCAGAACTGGAGAAACAGGTCAAATCCATCTGATTCTGTGGTTTGGAAAGTGTTTCCTTCTTTTAGAAGTTCTACTTTTGTGTTGCAAGGCTGATGCTATGGCAGGCAGTCAGGATGCATTAGTAAACTAGAGGGAGAATGGCAAGCAGATCAGTACTGTGTGTAGGATTGTTTTGGAATGGGTTGTACATTTGATGTTCGTTTGTATCACACTATTGATAGTAGCATTATGAGGTAATTAAGCCATCAGTTTTCCTTCTCAGGGAAAACAAAATATGTAGTTTGAAAAGCATCCTGTGATTTTCTTTTTAGGGACAAAGTAATGGATACAATGCTTTTATAAGCCAGAACTGTAGTAAGCCTGACTGCTTTTATGGTAGATGTAGAGTAAATAGAGATGAGTTGGTATAAAATGACATTTGGTGTTTTTTGATCACTAGCTAATTAAATTCAATAATATAGCTGTTTAAATATATTAAAAAAATGAACAGGTTACGTCTTCCCTCATTCCTAAGTTGAATGTTTAGCCAGTAGCCATGGACAGTGTAGCTCAGTGCTTCATGAACATTAGTCTCTGGATGTTTGGTATTTGAATCATCTGGGGAGCTTCTTAAATCCATAAGATTTTTGGATTCCACTTCCCAAAGAATATGTTTCTGCCAAGTCTGTGTGTCCAGGAACTTGTATGTTTATTAGGAGGTGACTGATGTTTGGCCAGTTTTGGGAATTACTTAATGGTGGGAAGAGTTATAGATGCAGTCCCCAATCATGTGTCCTTGAGCTGGCTGTTTTGATTCTTTGCATCTTGTTCCCTCCTTGTTAAACGGAGAAGATTGAAGTGATGATCTCTGAGGTCCCTTCCTGCTCTTATACCTTCATTTCCTTCACCAGACTAGTTTTTTTCTCCATTCATATGTGAGTCTTGAAAAGTGTTTCTCCTACTTCATAAAGGAGATAAGACAGATAAAATTCAAACCAACATTTCAGCTGTCTTTTGACTGCCAAAAAGATGACAATTTTAGGAGTGTCTTGGTTTAGTGATATGTAATAGTAACGATAGTGAGCTATGTTGTATATAATTTAATCCTTAAGCGTGCATACACCACTTAAAGTTATTTTCTATACACATAAAATGGTAAAATTGCAGAATTTCCTTTAACTTTCTCTGTTTTGTTATTGTGTATTGTGCTATTCCCACAGGGGAAAGTATAGTGATTTTTTTCTTCTTTCCTTTGAAAATCAAGTTCATGCAAAGTGACAGGTTTAGAATTTATTTCTAAATCAAAGAATGACCATTATAGGACTCGATCATACAAGTTACTTCCCTAACTAGCATTTATTTGTGCTAAAATTGGCTACATTCCTGATGATAATTCTGCAAGACAGCAGTAGGATATGACTTGCCTTCCCACTGTTTGATATAAATCTCCACTGATACGAATTGAGTTCAGCTGCAGTGAACTTAAATGCTAATGTTGAAAACATAAGGCAGCCTGCTGTTTCATTTATACCAGAAAGTTTTAACTTCTACAGTCTTGTGTATCCCCCTGCTCCCACCTTAAGTTAGATCAAATTAGAACCACTCCATTTCTGTCTTAAGAGTGAAATGTGCTAGCATGATTTACATAACTCAACATGAAAACGGAAGAGGGAATTAATCATAAGGATGGGTGGACCACTCTTGTCCTTGAAAATACACCATAACAGTCATGGGGAAACATTTGGTGCCATAGCATTTATTAGATAGCCAACCAGTATTTGTTTACTACTGACTCTGCCCAGTACTTTGTAAAGCATTCTACGGTCTGCAAAACGATAATGGTCAAAATGATAGTAAGGGAATTTGTTGAGTGCTCACTATGTATCAGGCATGGAATCTTCAAAACAACTTTATGAAGTAGGAACCTGTTATTATATAAATTTTACTGATAGAAAAACAGAGGCCCAGAGAGATTAAAAAAAATGGCCCAAAGACTCCAGAAACCAGGATTTAAACACAGGTATCCATACTCCTGGCCTCTTGATTTTCCCTAACTTTAAAGAGTTTACAATGTGGTTGGGAACATAAGGAGCATAGCTCTTCTGGAAAAGGGTCAGCCTTGCAAGGTCTGCATAAAACAAATAGCATCAGGTTTTCCCCCCAATCATGTGAGATGTCAACAGAGGTGAAAGTATAATTCTGAAGTGGAACACGAGCCAGGTTAAAGAAAAAAACAAAAATGGGAAAGAAGAGTCAGTTCAGTTGTACAACATTTATCTGTTCACAGCTAGGACATTTCCCTCAAGCTTATTAAAATAAATCCATGCATTTTTTTCATTTTACTTTTTCTGTGACTCAGAATCAATCTTTGGATACCCTAATATTAGGCATGCCTGGAATTTTAGATGTTCAACATGGCCGATGCTCTGAACTTGAAAGAGAGAATGGAATGAGATGAGATAAGGAAGGTAGGGGCCAAATGGTGAAAAATTTGATCTGTATCCTAAAGGGGTCAGTGAGGTGATATGTTCAGAATTGGGTTTTGGCAAGATTATTTTGCATGTGGAATGGGGAGTAAATTGAAGGAGATACAAGAGTGATACATGTGAGCAATGATAGTGGTTTAAACTTGAGATGGAATAAATGAGACATGTTTGGGAAATATTGGGACAGTGAGCTATTGGATTTCTAGTTTATGACTTCATCATTCTTTCACACTGCCTTTGTCATTACTGTAGTTACTTTTCCATTCTCTTTTTAGTTGACAGTATTCTGGATAGCTGGTCTCTTGACTTTTGGACCCCATTTTTTCTTTTATTGAGTTTTCTCATTTTTACCTTATTTTTAATTGTTTCTTTTCTTTCTATTTCTTTCTTTCCTACCTTTTCAGTCTCTTTTTAACTATTTTTCTCCCTTTTAACCACCTATAATGGAGCTCATCAGGGTTAATTCTATGACTGCTTTCCTTCTCTCTCTACAGTGTAGTGTCTACAGTGTTTTCCCAGGTGATTTTATTGTCTTTTTGCCTAGACTTTCCCTTCAAGTTATAGGCTCATTACTCCAACTGCTACTTGCAAAAACCCATTTGGAAGTCTAACAGACATTTCAAACTCAACACATTTAAAACTTACTTATTGGGTCCCTACCTTTCTGCCACCTCAGATAATAGTACTACTGTCTACCCAGATATTCAGTCGAGAAGCTGGAAATATTCCTTGATTTCTCTTTTTCTTTTGACGCCTACATTCAGGATCAGGAAAACCTTTCAATTCTGCCTTCCAGGATATCTCGGTATTTCTTTGTTGCCCCAGCCCTAGTCCAGTCAGAGTTATCTTTCAACTGGCTTTATTTTTTCCTTGTATTTCTTGCTTTCTTATTTGTCCATTTACTTGTTTACTGACTACTATTTTCCACACTAAGCTATAAGTTTCATGAGGGCAGGGAATTCAGCTGTTTTGCTCTCCATGGCACTAAATACAGATGATAGACTCAATAAATGCTTGTGGAATGAAAGAATAAATGGTCTTATGGTTGACTTAATGTGAGTGGTTAGAGACAGACAAAGGAGAAAAGGGTACCAAAAATCATTCCCAGATTTCTGATTTGAGTATGTGGTTACTTGGTTATGCCATTTACCAAGATAGGAGCAAGTTTGGAGGGAAGAAGTTAAGTTCCTTTTTAGACATGCTAAGTTTAAGATTCTTGCAAGACACCAAGTAGAGATACCTAATTGACCTTTGGATGTATTGGACTAGAGCTTAGAAATCAGTTCTGATTGAGAGATATCTACTGCAAAATCATTAGCCTAAGGATGGTACTTGAAGCTATAGAGTGTCTAAGTTCCTTTAAGTGAGAAGAGTGAGCCCAGAGGAACACCAACATTATGGAATCAGTGGAAGATCAGAAGTAGCCAGAGTGGTAGGAAGAAAACTTTAGAGTATGTGCTGTCAAGAAAAAAAGAGAATTTTAGGAAGGAGGGACTGGACAATGGTGTGCTTCTGAGACATCAGAAAATTATAAATGAACAGTGACCATTTGATTTAGCAATATGGGGGACAGTGATGATCTTGGGAAATAGTTTCGGTGGAGTGTGAAGGAAAGGTCCAGATTTAAGGGACACAAGGAGTGAGGGAGATAAGAAGATGGCACAAAATTTGTTTAGTATAGAAAGAAACATCGTCAACTGGAGGTTGGACAGAAGGTTGATGGATTTTTTTTTCATGTGAAAAGAGATGTAAACATATTAAATGCTGTCCAGGAAGAGAGAGCAAGTTGGAGGTGGGGAGGAAGAAATGGATAGAGTAGAAGGGGAGAGGAGAAAGGGGATAACATAGAATGGAACACTGAGAAGAGAGATGATAGCCAGGAGAATCAAAATGGGTGAGAAGATAGAAACCAAAGTACAAGGAGGTGTGGCTTTCCACTGGAGAAGGGTAGAACCTGTATGCTAACAGAAAGGAGCAGAGGCCATGTGCACTGTTGACTGATTAGTAGATGTGGTCAAAACTGCAAGAGATTCATTTAATGGCTCCCATTTTCTTTGTGAAGGAGGAATAGAGGTCTGTTCCAGGACTACCCATTTTAGGGGCTTCTCTTCCTTGGTAAGGGTTACTCTAAAATATTCTGTCTGGCCAAGTCCTCTTGAACTACTTCCTTTCAGTGGTAGTTCAGAAATGAACCCATATGCTAGACTTCCTCTCCTAGTGACATTACCCTTCTATGGAAGATCTTCAGAGAACTGTGACCAGTTTAGTATATTTGTGGACAGGCTTTCATCACTCCCATGACTAATATAAAGTTGTCTATTTATTATTCTTTTGTCCCTGCTTCCTTTTTATGGCTGCTTTGCATTTCACCTTCCTGTGTGTTGCCAGGCATGATAAGTTGGAGCAGAGATACTTGGTATAATGGTTTCAAATTATAATATCAGTACACTTTTGATGCCCCTAGATAATTAATGCTGAAATTCACAGCCAGCGGTGGTAACAAGAGTCAAAAACAACTCTTAAGAATAATGCAGTGTGCTTAATAATTGGTTCATTTTTTTTTTCTCTGCCTAGTAATCAACTTTATTTTTGCCTGCTATGACAAAGACTGGTTGGGGAAAATTCTTATTATGTGACAGTCTCCTCCTTGACCTCATCCAAGTGTGAAAGGCATTTTACCTGTTTAGTGGGTGACTGGGAATCCCAGACAGTATTGTAGTCATGGCTTTTCTATTTCTCTTTGCAAATAACAGTAACTACAACATCACTCAACTCTTTGGAGACCCGAGCTGCAGCATTAATAGTCATCTCACGTTGGTTTATTGCATGACCATTAAACAACTTTGAAAATCAGATTTTCACTGTTAATAATTAAGTAATTAGAGAGTTACGAGCTTTGACAAGAGTTCTTCGTCTTTTGATCCCTACAGGGAAAATAAAAACAACAAAATGAAAGTTAATATACTGAAACCACTCACTAGTTTTCAAGTCCTACAAATGCCCTGCCATTGAAATTTCAGGGAGTGATGGATCAAGCACCTCAGATTATTATTCCCCGTTACTCTCCCAACCTTATGTCTTATTGGAGATATTCTCTGTCTTCTCTCAGAGATAAATATGTGTGATGGCTGGGCAACCCTTTGGAAATGTCCCATATTCATTAAGAGTTTACAGAATACTGAGAATCTGTAGAGTCTGAGGAACGGTGAACAGGGTAAGAATTGGGCACTAGGAAATAAGAAAGACCTTCAAGTGTTATTTTTCCTTGAAGTAAAACAAATTGATCTTGAAGTCAGACCTTGAAGGCTCCATATCCTATTATCTTGCTCTTTGAGAAGTTACTTAACTTCTTTGAGCCTCAGTTTCTTACTTGTATAAAAGGATGATAATACCCATTTTAGGGATTCCTGGGATTAAATAAAACAGTTTGTGATAAGCTCCTAGCATAGGGTCCAGCAAATATAATTTTCAATATATATGAGTTTCTTTGTCCTTCTTTCTCAAAGTAAAATTTCTCTGCAGCTCCTGAACAGACAAAACTTCCTTTAAAGATTTGTTCTTTTAGATCTACTTCTGTGACTATCTCTTCTATACCTCATCTATATCTTCCATTCCATTCCTGTTGCCAGGAGATGCAGATTGATATCCCAAGTTCAGATTGAGATCCTTAGGATATGATTCCAGTCATTCGATAGGCCTTCTTTGAAGCTTTCAGTGGTTTTCCATTGCATGCCTAGAAAAATCCCAAACCTCTTAGCTCAGAGAGGTGGGGCCTTCCATGTTTGAATCTTCTACTTCCCTTTCCAGCCTCTTCACTGAGTTCCCTACACATGCTAATTAAATCATGCTATTCCTTTCTGTCTGAACATTGCTCATCCTCATCCTTTTATGCTTTAGAATCTCCTCTTCACCATCTCTACTTGATGAGGTCCTATCCTCAGGGAAGGCCATTGTCAGTACTCTGCGCAGTCTAGGATGTACCATCTCTCACTCCCAATCCCACCTTAAAAGTATTTGTCTCTCTGAAAGCTCCCATAGCATTTTTCTTTATTTGGCCATATCTAGAATGCTCTTCCCCATCCTCCCAGCCTTGTTACCTCCCATTCGTTCCCAAATCATGTCTCCGACTGCTAGGTCTACATCAGTCCCCGTAGGTATACATAGCCTTTAGGACATTAATGCCATAAGTCATTAGTCTGAGTATCCCATTAGTGTTTGTCACCCATTCACAAGAGTGGAAGCTCCTCTAGGGGAGGAAGGGTGCCTGTTTTTCTCTCCGCTGTATCCTCAGTGCCCGGCAGAGAAAGCATTCCATAAATGCTTGTTGAATCAATAAGTAAACTGTACTACTTGCCACATACTGCCTTTCTGTGTAGCTATTCGTATCCATGACTGTCACATCTGTGTCACTGAGAACAGGGGCTGCGTCATATTAAACCTAATCAACCCCACAGCACCTAGTTCAACGTGTTATTGATCATAAGTGTTCACTAAATATTTGTGTGGTAAAAACTGAGTGAACACAGAAACAAAGAGTCCTAGGCTGAAGGCTACTGCAGGCATTTTGAGACATACAGCAGCTCTCTGTCTGGAGCGAGGGGGAGACTAAGCCCCCTTCAGGTCTAGTAGGAGTCTTCTCATTTTAGTAAACAAAACACTTGCAGTGGCTGATGGAAACATTGATTTTCAGATCTCATTCATAAATGGTAAAATTTTTTTTCAAGAAAAAATTTCTAAAAGCAGAGATTAAAGCATAAGCCCTTTCAATAACAAAAACAAAAGCACCATGTTTCTGATGGAATGGCCTTTCTCTGGAGATATAATTTCCTGTGTTCACCATCTTTCTTTTAAATTGCCCAATCCATCAGGAGGGGGGATTTGTGCCCCACCTGTGGCGAGACATTTTAAAGAGATGAGACATTTGATTGCTATGTTTAGATTTATGGGGATTGAGATGACCCTGAAGATTAAATGAAGAAGCAACTGTGAAAAAGAAACTGAAACAGGGAGAAAATTGATTTTTAAGTTGAAGACTATTGGCACTGAGAGGTTTACATGAGGAGATAGGTCAGAATGATAAGGGCCAGGTAGGTCTGGGAGGGGCACCCTGAGGGGAAGCCACATTGTTTAATTGCTGCTGGTATAGTCTCAGTTGACCTTCAGGAGACTCTGTGAATGATGACAGTGTGAGGCTTGGGTTTTAGAATCACATTTAGTGAACACCTCACCAGAGAGAGCTACAGATGGGCCTCGGATTTGATCTTCCTGATGAAGCTGAATTAAGACAGGGTAGAAGACAGATAATCAAGAGTGTCCATGAGATGAAATTGCTCAGAGTTATTTTTCAAAATGAGAGAGCCAGAAAAAATATATTTTCTGCTAAAAAAAAGAAATTTAATCAGTGAAGATAAAAATACAATTTTTTTTTTTCCCAAAGTGGGTAAAATGTCTTGGGAACTTTCCCAAAATATATAAGTTTCTTTAAGGGATATTTACTCCTGCATACCGAAATCGATTTGTTTCTGCTTCCTTCTAGGTCACTGGCCTCTTATCTGTTCTTCTACATTTTGCACTATAGCATCATTGCTTTTATGCCTTTTCTCCATCATGTTATGGTGACTTTGAAAACACCTCTTCAGGACTGATTGTGGAACTTCCGTGGCATTCAGTTACATTCAGTATGTTTTGAGTGCTTGCTGTTTACTTAACAGTACTGTAGGATTTAAGCTATATGTCCTGTCTTCAAGAATCTATAGGACTTTTGAGGATACAAAGCACATATGTGAAATAATGAATAAGCATTTAATCCATAGACATGAACTTAATAGGAGCTCATGAGAAAGAAGAGGGTCCTTTGGGATGACCTGTCATGGTAAAGTACCTGAAGCAGATGGGACTTAGCAGATTGGAGAGCAGAGATGTCATGGAAAGAAAGCTCAGTGTGGGGGGAAGTAGACTAAAAAGTTATGGACCCAAATTGAACATGCAAATGTTGAGTGGCCAGTGAGGAGACTGACCTGATAAGACTAGAAATTTATTAGTAAGGAAAAGTGAGGATCAAGTGAAGTATAATTTGTGAACTTTGGGTAACTGTAGCAAAGAGAGTTGTATGCTCTGAGAACATGATTATATAACTGTTTATATATGCTGCATTTATGCATTTATGCATAAATATATGGATGGGAACACTGGATCCTCTAATTATGTTTCTTGTTTCTCATCCTTGAAGCCATTCTGTTGATGCCCCCACCCCCAGCCCCCACCCCCACCCCACACACACACCCCACACACACCATGCAAAGCATTGTGTTAAGCATAAAGCTCCATGCAATGCTCAGTTAATACGGTTGATTTTTTTTTGGCGTGGTGGGGGGGAGATAGCCAACTTTGTTCTGAGTACATCCTTCTTCCTAGATAAATGCTCTAAAAAGACTACTATATGACCTTCTGCATGGGGGATAGAAATTACTAGATACAAAAATTCCATTAATAGATTCAGTGACAACAAAAATATGGTAACTAAATAGTTTAAACACCAGATTGTTCTTTAGAAATGTACATTAAAAAATATGAAGTAAAGATATTTGGGCAATTAAAAACATATCAGGAATGATATAAGAATATCTCCTGATGTATATAGGTAAGAGAGATGAGTAAGGAGAAAGGATTTGCATTTAGTTATATTATAAAAAGAATAATGAAGCTTATTCAAGCCACTGATTTTTAAATCATAGCAAACTAGAGTGATAAAGAATAAGAGAATAAAATTCAGTGGATATGGAGGCAACATGACTTGTTGAATAAGGGAAACACTGAATTGAGAATCTATAAAAATTTTGAATTCCTTGTGCAAATTCAATTTTTCTGGTTTAAAGGGATTCTACAATCATCATCATCATCATCGTCACCACCGTCACCACCATCACCACCATCACCACCATCACCACCACCTTTCCCAGATAGTTCTTGGGTTATTTGCTCTCAGACCCCTTTCTTACACTTTTCCTGCTCTACTCTGAGGAACAGGAGGCCTGACTGCATTGGCAAAGGTCACATGTCAGCTGACATTTTGCAGTGTTGAGGTGTGGGAGGTGCTTGGCAGGAGATTGGAGAGTGGGAGGAAGGGAGAAAGCAGGGTATTTTTCTACCCCACTCTCGGCCTTGGCTGCTGTTTCTCCATTTTTCTAGTCATTCCTGACTATCCCTGTTGCTCTCTGGCTTTAGTTATGTGACCCTGCCGCTGGGCTCTGGAACCGCAAGCACCCCTCTACTACTGGGCTTGGAAAAAGAGCCTTCCTGTGTTGCTCATCTTTCAGTTGCTTCAATGTTTCCTTTGGTTATTCATCTCTTTCATCATCTGTTCTATAAAATCCCCTCTGTGAAATTCCCTCTGTTTTAAATACTGTTTTTCTGGTCTTACCCTGACTGCCATGCTGATTTCCCATGGATAATGCGAAGAATGAAATAGTATAGTAGATCAGTCTGAGATATTTGGAGAAAGACAGTTATACATGTTCAAATAATAATTTTTATATGATATCTCATGACTCTAGAGTAATCGTATTTAACACTACAGGCTTTCACAGGAGTATTACAAGGCTTACTCATGGGAAAGAAATCTCCTGGTGGCTCTGAAATTATCTCTAAGTACTGCTTTCTAGATTGCCACTAAAATATCGATAAATTCCCAGGTTCTGGAATGTATCCAATGTATATAATGTGAAAGCAGCCCAGATAAATGCTTCTCAGTGTTAAATTTATTTTAGCTCCTTTAATAGGGATACCTGCTTATTTTTGTATGGGCAAGTTGTTGTAGTACTTTCTCCATTGCTTAACTGATTTGACCAAAGAGCAGCAGATTGTGGTTGTATCAGTGTGTACCTCTGTGAATCAAGTATATTTCAAAACAGTTCTAGCACTGCTAATACAGGTAATATTTTAAGAACTCTGTTAGGCTGATATCCTTAAAGTACTGATTCTGTTGGGAAGTCTTTTGTATGATGTTGCCTGTAATGGGTGAACTCTCTTTTGGTCCTTGGGTACTTTGACTCCATATCATTTTTTTCACAAGTGTAGTTAAAAAAAAAAATCTACTCTTATGCTGAAATAACCTGGGGGGCTCCTTGTTAAAAACACGAATGTGTTTGGAACATAAGGCATAAAAACTTGAGTTTTAATAACAAGATGTTTTTAATGTACTAGAGTTTGCAAAACATTGAGTACCAATGAATGCAGAATTCCCATTATTCTGTATTTTATCTCCTCAGTGAGATCAGTGGCTTCCAGAGGAAAGTTTTCTTTGCTAGTCTGTCTTCCCTACATTGTCTGGCAGAGTAATAAGTAATTAGTAAATGTGTTTGTAGAATTGATTTGAATTCTTTTATCAACCCAAATATGAGGAGTAATTTCTTGAGCATTATCTTAATGATAATGATTATTGTTCTTGAAAACAATGAACAACACTGACATAATTATCTAGCAAAAGCAGGTAAATCTACATTGAAAAAATAGAATGAGCATTAATAGAAAATTTGCAAGCATTGATGAAACATATAAGGATAATGATAATGGACATTATAAAATAGGAATTTAAAAAGAACAAATCATGCAAGAAGAACTTGATTGCTTTTTTTGATAGAGCTACAAGATCAGTAGATAAAAGTGACATGAAATTGTAGATGCAATCTATCTCAATTTTGGTAAAGTGTTTGATAGTGTCACATGAAATTTTCCATCTTGAATTAATTGAAATTGGCTTTGGTGTGAACCTCTTGTTGTCTGCTAGATGCTACAAAATCTGCTAACACAAAATAATGATGCATCGTGTGGTGAGATATTTCAGAAATGAGAACTAAGTTTGCCTTCAGTTGCCATCTTAATGTTTGATTTGGAGGCTGTATTTAAATAAGTCGGTGACATTTTACATTTGTGTTGCATTAAAACTTGCTGGAATCACTAGGGAAGGAGAAATTATACTCCGATGTGTTAAAATATCATAAATAATCATATTTTATACCATTGACAACGTTCATGTTTTTAAATATTCTACCAACTTGCACAGTTATGTTCATATATAGCCTTTTCCACACTGTGAATATACAAGCATATGCCGATTTCAAACATACTAAGGGTTGCCAGATTTATCAAATTAAAATACTAAATACACTTAGAATTTATTCTCAAACATAGATGTATTAGGAGATCCTAAGAAGAAGTTATAAAAAATGATAATGATACTTATTCATCTAGGGTTGCTGGGTCAATTCTTTTAGGGCTAGCCTGCTTTTATGGACTGATAGCAGTGTCTAGTGTGAAGGACGATATGGCTGTCTTTGGGTATGAATGAGAAATAGCAGATTGAAAAGGACATTGTAGTTTTCCATTTTCTTTAATTCTGAGGAAAGTCTTATCTGAATTTTTAAAATTATGTTTGTGGAAAGCGATGAGAATATTTAGTGCTAAGGGATTTGATTCACATAAGTCAGAGAGATGAAAATAAATAAAAAATAAATATAGTTGATTAAAATGGTAACTAAAGGAGTGTGGTGGGTTGAGGGGGTTCTCTAATAATATCCAAAGGATGTGAACACTGCAGAATTAGTTACCATGGTACATAAATATTAATGCATGACATTAAGTATATGAAAATTTAAAGAGAATGATACCAGGGTGAATTATTTTAATTCTAAATCTCTTCTAAGAAATTGTTGGGTATTTAAATATGTTAAATATATATACTTTAGCATATATTTATATATTTTAATATATTTACACTAGACTAAGACCCAGCATATATGCAGAAAGACTTTTAAGTAGAGATAACAACCTATTTCTTGTTTTTCTAATTGCATTAATTTTATTTATTTATTTTTTTGTATAAGAGAGATAATGATAATTAATTCAGTGCTAAGTGTCAGAACTTCACTAAGCCCATTTGTGGGGATTAGCATTTTTACAAGGATTTTGTGAATCCTTCCCACAACCCAAGAGGTAGTTATTCTTATCATCCTCATAGAGGAATCTGAGGCCTTGATAGTTAAATGACTTGGCCAAGGTCACATAGCTTGGAAGCTAGGATATAAGCACAGGCCTGCCTGATTTGTAAACCTGTGCCTTTATTTATTTATTTTTTATTAGAGTTTTTATTTTAATTACAGTACAATTAACATATAGTATTATATTAGTTTCAGGTGTACAATATAGTGATTCAAGTTCTGTATATTATTACTCAGTGCTCATCATGATAAGTGTACTCTTAATCCTCTTTGCCCATTTCTCCTATTCTCTACCACTACCTGCTGCGGGATGCTGTACTGTATTTTATTTTTCCAAGTTTTTATTTAAATTCCAGCTAGTTGACATACAGTGCAACGTTAGTTTCATGTGTAGAATTTAGTGATTCATTACTTACATACAACACCTAATGCTCATCACAAGTGCCCTTGTTAATACCCATTGTCGATTTAGCCCATCTCCCTGCCCATCTCCTCCCCAGCAACTCTCTGTTTGTTCTCTGTGGTTAAGAGTCTGTTTCTTGGTTTGCCTCTCTCCCTCCACCATGTTCATTTGTTCTGTTTCTTAAATTCCACTTATGAGGGAAATCATATGGTATTTGTCTTTCTCTGACTGACTTATTTTCCTTAGCATAATACTCTCTAGCTCTATGCACGTCACTGTAAATGGCAAGGCTTCATTCTTTTTTATGGCTGAGTAATATTCCATTGTATATACAAACCACATTTTCTTTATCTATTCATCAGTTGGTGGACATTCAGGCTCTTTCCATAATTTGGCTATTGTTGATAATGCTGCTATAAACATTGAGGTGCATGTGCCCTTTTGAATCATTTTTGTACAGAAGTATTTTTGTATCCTTTGTGTGAATACCTATAAAATTGTAGGGTAGTTCTATTTTTAACTTTTTGAGGAACCCCCATACTTTTCTCCAGAGTGGCCGTACCAGTTTGCATTCCCACCAACAGTGCAAGAGGGTTCCCCTTTCTCCACATCCTTGCCAATACCTGTTGTTTCCCATGTTGTTAATTTCAGCCACTCTGGCTGGTGTGAAGTGATATCTCATTGTAGTTTTGATTTGCATTTCCCAGATGATAAGCGATGTTGAGCATCTTTTTCTGTGTCTGTTGGCCATTTGTGTGTCTTCTTTAGAAAAATGTCTATTCATGTCTTCTGCCCAGTTTTTAACTGGATTATTTGTTTGTTGCGTTAAACCTGTGCCTTTCAGCATGATGCTACACAGGCTTCCATGAAGACAATGGGGGCCTTGATTCAGTTCACAAAAGAGTGTTATTGTTTTAAACAGTAATTACACTTCACTGTTGCTTTTGAAACCATTCAGTTTACTCAAATTTGATTTAAGCACAACTCTTTTTTTAATGTTCTATGTATTTTAAAAATTGTATTGTTTTTAATTTTAATTCCAGTGTAGTTAATGTACAATGTTCTATTAGTTTCAAGTATACAATACAGTGGTTGAAGCATAGCATTTTAAAGGAACAGATCTTTTGGGTAAAATGAGATATATGTCTGCAGTTCTCAGATTTCTCCTGGTCATCAGAGACATCAGTAAACCCGGCCTCAGTCATACTCTATATGGATAATTATGTGAGATTCATGAGCATAAACATGCAATTTTAAAACAATTCCTGGGAGTAGTGCTCCCAGGAAATGTATGCATTCCGTCAGAGGAAAACCTGATAGTTGAGCCTAGTGGAAAATATTTAACCCACAGAAGATCTGACTCTATTTCTCCTACCCCTTTCTAATACCACTGTACACATAATGGTATTTCAGAAAAAAAATGTATTAAAAAGAAAGAGGGGGGCCTGGGTGGCTTGGTTGGTTAAGTGTCTGACTCTTCATTTTGGTTCAGGTTATGATCTCATGGTTCATGGAATCAAGACCCACTGAGGGCTCTGAGCTGACAGCAAGGAGCTTACTTGGGACTCTCTCTCCCTCTCTCTCTTCCCCTCCCCTGATTGTGCACACATGGTTTCTCTCTCTCTCTCTTTCTCTCTCAAAATAAATAAATAAACATTTAAAGAGAAGGAGATTTTTTAACCTCTCTGGTCTGAACTACTTCATAAAGTTTAGGATAGCAGTTACAGTCCCAGGTTCTGAAAACCGAGTGCTTGGCTTCAGACCTGAGCTTGAGGACATCCGCTTCTGTGTAATATTGAGTGAAGGACCTAGATTTACCTTCTTCCTGGAATGTCTAGAAAGTCAGGCAACATATATGATACTGGATAGTTTTTAAGACATCGGACATCATGTCATGAAGGACAGTGATCCTTGAGATATGGGAAACAAATACGGTGAGTCCTGTAATTGCCCTTGCTCACTGCCTGGAGAGATTCCAGGCTAAGGTGTAGGGAGGGAGAGCCCAGGTAGATCAGGGCAGTTTCCTGACTTGAGAAGACAGAGCTAAGAGTTAAGAGAGGGCAGAGTCAGAATTTATAGAGTAAAATATTATAGAGAAGAGAGGCAGGGAGAGAGAGGTCCAGAATTCTGTAGAGGGTCCCTTTTGAATCTTTGGCTGAGTGATAACCAGCTCATTGATGAGAGGAAACTACCAAGGATAGGGAGGGAACTACCTGAAAGTTTTAGGGGGATAATACTAGGGGCTCACACAGGCCTGGGACCAAATCGTGTTTCCATTAGGTGAAGTATAAAACCTCGTAATTAATGGGGCATCAGAATTTTGAAATTTCTGAAACATTTTGCCTTATTTGGGGAGAATACTTAGCCCTTGATTAAATACTGCTCTGACCATGCCTAGTAAAGCTTAAAACCAAGACCTGAAAGAATTGAATTGTTCCCAAGTAACTTTACAACATTCCAGAACACAGCTCAAGAATACAAAAATATATACAACATCCGACAATGTAAAATTCACAGTGAGTAACTTCCAGTAAAAACTTACCAAATCTAAACTTGACCACTTACCAGTGGCGCCTTGAGTCACTAATTCAAATTCTCTAATCCTCTGTTTTCCTTCAAAATAAAGATGATCATAATACATTTCACAGAATTGTGAAGGGTAAATAACTTCATACAGGTCAAGGGCTTAGTGCAGTGCATAGCATGTATTAAGTGCTCTATAGATAATAATCATATATTACTGTTATGGTTCTATATGAAGAACTGTACTTTTTATGCAAACCTTTAGGATGTCTGTTGAAGACCCTTCTACTCATACATCTACATGTTCATGAAGAACAGACCAGTGCTTAACACTGTTTAAAGACTCCTTCACTATGGTGCACTTTGGTTTTTAGCAGCGCCCCCACCCCGCCACCCCCCAATTTTCTGATGATTAAGTATTTGGGTATTAGGATAACAAGATTGTAAATATTCTCTTGGCAGACAAAAATCTGAATTTTTGTCAGTTAAAGATTTTTCTCTGATGGACATAAAAAATGGCAAAATGAAAATACTGCCATAAAAATGTCATTATTTGAGAGCCTTTTCTGACAGGAAAAAGAGAGACCAAGACTGACCAGAAGCTTCTTCTGACTGTATCATCTGCCAGAATCTCAGTCAGCCCTGCTATAACTGCCTCTGAGGACCCCTCAGCCATCCAGCATCATCCTGTGGTCTCCTGTCATTTTTTCCTCTGTCACTAATCTTATTTTAATCCCACCAGGACCATGGGACCATGGGTGCAAGAAGTTCATGATGGAGCCAGTGCTACCTCAGTGCTGATGAGCCCATCTCTGCTTCTGATCATTATGATTTGGAACATCTGTGGCCAGATCTATTAATTGTCTTCCTAGTGCAACTATATTTTTAGCAACACAGAATAGAATCCACTATATTTAATTTCGTGCTATGGAACCTAACATAAAAATGTAAACTAATTGAAGTGATTTTAATTTACAATGATTTATTTGTTTCCTTTCATTTTAGTGTATGACTGTTAATTTCTAGCATTAAGCAGAGTTCCAATACATTTTTTTTTTAATGTGTAAGGGCTCTACCCTATTATTTCCTTTCATGACCTTTCTTTCTTTGGTTACTGGATTCTTCATTTTATTTTATTTGTTTTTTTTAGATGCTGGCACACTGCACCTCCAAAGGTTGTTAGCATTTGTCAGCTCACAGAATGACAGTTCTATTCACTATAGGAGACAAGTCATTTTCTTCCTGAAGAAAGGGGAAGCTAATCTCCTCCCACAGTAACATGTTTTGAGAAACATAATGCAGTGGGAAAATGTACCAATTATTTCGCTGCAAATTGTCTCCCTTCTGCTAGATAGACAATCATATCAACATTTTCGGACTTTTTTTTTTTTTTTTTTATAACATAACTTGCCTCCTGCAAAGTTAAACTTGATGTTAAAGAAAATGAATGAATGTTCCATGAACTATATGAGTGATAATGTATTGCTGTGTGGTTCTGGGCAGCTATCATTGAAGATTTCGTTCCTGTTGATAGCTTCCATCCAAGCCCTTTAGCAAGAATATTTGTTTTCTATCATACAGGAGCAGGAGTGGGGAAGGCACTGGATCAGTTACTTATTCTTCACGAATTCAACAGGGGAAACCAGATAGAGGGTGTTTATTCTACAGCCACTTCCGTCTGACCTCTTTAATGACTAGAGGGCGTTAGGAAAGAAGGGAATAACTTCTTTCTTGAGTTCATGTGCAAACCAGATTGTGCATAGCTTTAGATTTAGAGTCTGACCTGAGTTCAAGTCCTAGCTCCTGCATATGCCAGCTGGGTGGCCTTGGGCAAGTTGCCCAGCCGCTTCAAGGCTTACTTTGTGCATCTGTAAAAGGGAGACGGTCAGCGTACCTTCTCCCTGTAGGGTGTTTTGGAAGATTAAGGGCCCAACACACTCAGTGCCATACCCTACTCAGCCGAGGCTTTGGGAATATGACCACTGTGATCATGACCATCATACTAGGCACATATATAAGTTAAATGAGTTTAAAACAATTATAGCCATTTTTAATGTAAAATTCGCCCTGCCGAAACTAAATAAATTTAGTATTTTTTTCCCCCAACCAAGTATACTGATATGCAAACCTGTTCAGTATATGTAGAAGTGGCTATTACAGTTCCTGATCCATCAGAAGTGTCTGGCCCATGTTATTCCCCTACCGTATCTGAAGGTAGATGAAATTAAATGAATGAAAAGTTTAGCGATTTAAAAATACAGGTGGGCCTCCTGCCTCCTAGGTGGCTCAGTAAGTTGAGGGTCTGACTTCGGCTCAGGTCATGATCTCATGGTACATGAGTTCAGGCCCCGCATCAGGCTGCTCACTGCCGTGAGCGCAGAGTCCTCTTTGGATCCTCGCCCCCCCCCAACTTGTACTCTCTCAAAAATAAATATACATAAACAAATACAGGTAAAATTTTTAAAAAAACAAGTACAATTTTCAAATTGAGATTAATAATTCAACCTGATAGCTGAAAAGTATTTGTCCTACTGGTCCCCGCTTCACCAGTTAGATAATATCTTAATTTCTAGAGATTGAGGAGACTTTTGTGGCTTATCAATTTCAACCATTGAGTTTTATAATTGAGGAAATTGAGATCTAGAGTGTTTAATTTTTTTTCAAGATTGTGTAATTTATTGTCAACAGAATAGGATATGAACTTAAATTTCTTCCAGCCTAGTTGAGCACTTTTTCTATGGTATTTTTCTGTCACTCATTGGCTCTTTTGTAGTTTTAGCATCATTTTTATGCAAACTGCACATCAGGGGTCTCATAAAAATAAAAGTAAGCTACCTATCCTTGCATACTGTTTACCATATTAATTTGCCTTAGAATTCTTTGTTCAGTGAAGTTCTAGTCGGAGAATTACATATTTGGAATTACTATTATCTAAATGACTATTACTTTATTTTAATAATGTCTGTAATTTCATTGTACTTTGTATGGTTTTCAACAGGAAACATTTCATTTGCATCCCTGAGCATTTTCCCATCTTAAAAAGATAAAAATTAAGCTTTTTGTAGATAATAACTCAAGGAGAAACCCAACCAGGTTTTAATTTGACAACCTGAGTCACGTGCATGCTAGACTCACAGCTTGCATTTTCCCCCTTACTATGCAATTATCTGTAAATACTGTATGTGCTGGGCTAAAATGCTAAGAAGTCTACAATTACAGTAATGTAGCTCCTTAATTGCATATAATGGGATTTTCAGGCCACTGCAACCTATCACATTTATCATATTCCTAATAAAATTACCCAGTTTTTTTGGTCAAAGATCTTTTTATTTACTCTTCATTTAATTTAGAAGAGCTTTAAAAATAATTTAATTCTTGAGAAATTAAATCATTCGTAATGAAGGAGGAAATTATGCAGTCCAGGTTAAGAGCTAAACCTACTTAAGAGGCAGTTACCCCCAAACCCCACGTCTTGTTGATGAGACTCTTTTGTGCCCCGGGCAGCAAATGCTAACAAGTGAGTCATGCCAGGAGTCTGCTTAGAAGATTCCTAGCTGTCCTTTGGAGAGGAATATGAATGCTCATAACTCTTTTGATGTCAAAAACAGGTATCCCTTGATTATATAGAGTAGATGTATTATTCCCCTCCAAAAGTTAGCTGCCTTTAAGGCAAATTTCTTCATGTTAGTCCCATTTGCACTGATGGCCATTAAAAAATCCAACTGGTATTTCAAGACCAAAGAGTCTCCAGCATTTATAGTTTTGAGTTCCTAATAAGAGAAAGACACTGGTTTATAAGAAAAGGGTAATGGTATTCAAAAGTCACTGAAAAATACCCATGCTGATCCTCAAAATACCAAACTCAATTTAAACCTGTAGTGGAGAGGAGGACACTGTCAAGTGCTAAGATGCTGGATAAGCAGAGACACCACAGGGGTGCGGAGCCTGTGCGGGGTGGGCACAAAAGCTCCCAGTTATGTACTGGCCTGCTCCTTCTCTTCTGTTCTTTCCTGTTCTTTCTCCTTGAATCTCTAACCTCATTGCACTTGTTATTTGTTTGTTCAAAGCTTTCCATTCTGATTTATCCAACCCTCTGGTTGAATCATCCTGTCCTTATAGTCTGGCTAGAGCCCTAGTGTACAAGTGTGGGGGCAGCCAATCCACTCTTTTTTTTTTTTTTCCTGCTTCTGGGGAAACCATGACATAGAATGAAAAGTATGTGCTTGCTTTTTATCTTCCCGGTCTTATCACCTCTGTCTTCTGAGACAGTGGTAACCTCTGGCTGCTCTCCTAGGCTCAGTAGACACTTCCTCTGGCCTGTGGTCTCTGGCTCCTGAAAGTTCCTTCTATGTCCTGGACCACAAAATTGGTAGAAGAGTAACATCCTGTTCTAGCAGTGCTAAGCTCCTCAGAAAACATCTGGACAGTGGTGCTCTGGTCGAGGAGCACTGGGAAATGGAGAAAAAGTGAGAAAGGAAAGAGAGAGAGAGAGAGTAATAGTAAGTACATGTATGTTGAGAAATGGAGGACAGATAGTGATATGGAGCTATTTGAAGGTAGAAAGTTCTAATCAAGGTCTGATGCATACAAGTGCATTGAGTACCACGAGGGATAGTACAGCATTGGGGTAGCAAGCCCAGGCACTTGAGCTAAGGGTTAAACTCCTATACCAGTGCTTGTTGGTTGTGTGCCTTTAGACAAATTAACTTTTTCCTCTGTGCCTCAGTTTCATCATCTGGAAAGTGAAGGTAACGACCTTTATAGGGTTGTGGTGAAACATTGCTAAGGGGCAGAGGGCAAGTGTTAATACAGATGAGTTGTTATCACTAGCAGCCCCAGAGTAGAATACCCACCTCACCCTTTCTTATTACATCCCTTGTATTAGTTTTGGGGTCAAAATTAACAGGCTTGGATTTTTAGTGAATGTAGGTAGTATCTCTTTGCTTCCTGTTACATTTATATTGTCACTGAGAAATGCTGCTTGGTAGGCTGCTCTATCTTGAGAAATGTTTGTATTATATGCAGTACATATTTAACGTACATGGGGGAAGAGGATGCTCAAACACTAGAGGCTTTAAATTGTAGCATCTCTAATGATAAAAAAAAAAAAACTTTAAGGCTTTCTTCCCTAGAATTATGTCTGCATATTTTCTATGAACCAAATGCCTTCCTTCATGAATTTTTTAAATAATATCTCAGTCTCCCTGGTCTCTAATTCTAAGTACTAAATACCATATTAAAAGGAGGTCAGATGGTGCAAGTCCTAGGATTTTATTTTACCAAGAATTTATCATTCAGGTCTTATTGGTGAACATAAGGGTGATGAAGTGGATACTAGGAGAATTTCTTATGTTCAGCTTCTTACTCTTTGCCTTTCATAGGGATTTGTCTTGTTAGACAAAGAACAGTAAGAAAGCTTGGGATAATTTTTTTTCAACGTAATGGAATTACAGTTTTGAAAATGTTGAAATAGGGTGTGATGTGTGGAGGAAAGCTCTTTGTGGCTGCCTGGAGAGTGTGAGAATGTTTAGGGCCAGTGCGTTATTTGCTAGCCTGCCTGCCTGCTTGACCTGATGCATTGGCATCTGAGAGAAATGAATCTCAGGGGAGAACTTATTTGGGTCACCATAGCAACAGAAAGGGGGTGCACTGATCGGTCTGGAAACCTATAAAGAATGCATACAAGTCTGTATGACAACTGCAGTACCTACTTCTCCGAGTTTAAATGTTTCCGTGAAAGGCTAATATTTAACTTTTCCAGTGGCATTCAAACTTTTCTTTGGCCATTGGTGGTTAATGTGGCATGACTCAGACTTTGATGTCTGATGTCTTTTTAAGAAGTTAGATTCCTGTAGGAATTCAGTGACTATTACATTTTGAGTCATAATACTCTTGTGACAGTCTAGTAGGAATAAACTTTTTCTTTTTTAATTATCTTGTTCTATCTTTTTGGTTTCTGACTAATAAAAAAAAATGTTCTTTTTACCGATGTGTACTAACACCGGGTGCCCTTCTTTATCATCCCATTACTGAGCCGAACGTTTTAAATGTCATTTAGAAGAACATCATGTTGAGCTGCTCACAAAGAAATGCCTTTCATGTTGGGATTCAATACGGGAATTTAATTCAGTCTTGCACTGAGATACTGGAAAGATTAACAGATTATGGGATGAGAATGGAAATGTAAATGACAGATCAGAGACAGTTGAGTAGCTGCCTTCTTGATTTCCCCAATAAGAGACAGATGTATTTGAAAGAGCACGTGTATTTGAAAAAGAACAGGTATAAAAGCAATGATACACATTTGTTTGAAACCTCTGTGCTAGAACCTGGGCGTTGGAATGCGTAGATACGTGGTGATCTGAAGAGGGTGGGGCTTACGAGACAAGGACCTTCTTCCTGCCCTTCATATATTTTTATCTTCACTTTGTCCCAACCTCAGTGTTTGTCGTACTCTGATTTCCTACTTCAGCTTCTTGAGTTCCTGCATGGAATCTACTTTTAGTTCCTTCTAGGCACTGAGTAGGTTGACCAGTAGTTCTAGTTTGCCTAGGACGGCCACATTTTTGTTCTTGAAAGTCCCACGAAACTCCACAGTCCCAGGCACACCAGGGCAGGCTCGTTATCCCAGCACTCTGTGTTCCTGCATATTTCTTCCTGCTTCCCACTCTCTATTCCTCTTGGTGGCCACTTTATGATTTGCAAATAGTCCAGACATGTACTACACAATATGTTAGCTACTAGCTACGTGTGACTATTTAAATTTAAAATAAAGCTAACTAAAAAAGTCAGTTTCCCAGTCTCTCTAGCCAAGTGCTCAACATGTGGGATAGTGCAGATACAGAGCGTATCTAGGGTCTGAGAACATTACGTTGGGCGGTGCTGATCTGTGTACCTGAGAATGGAGGTAGCGGCATGCATTTAAGTGTTCCTTACAGTTTATGGCTTAGATATAATGTTAGCTGGAAACACGAAATGCTAAAAGAGCCAAGTCATCCTTAGGTTCCTCTTTCTTTGAGTTTCTCCTTATACCAACTGTGGAACATGTAATAAGGCTATCTGTCATCCTTATTGGGTCATTTGTCAAACAAGTATTGAACACCTGTGCTGAGATACCATGATGAATGATGACGTCTACCTTCTAGTAACTTACGGTTGAAAATGAGAAGAAGAGTTGTGATAGTTATCATATAATAAGACTCGTCATGAGACACATACGAGGGGCTGATGTGTGTTTGCGATTGGTAGTCAGAGAGGGCTTTGCAGAGGAGATGATACAGAGCAAGGAAATGAAGAAGCAGAAAGAGGCAGTGTGTGTGTGGTGAAGAGACCAGACATGGAGCTGGCCTGTCTGGGTTTGAATCTGGCCTCTTCCCTCCCTCCACCAGTTTACTGACTGTGTGGCTTTGGACAAGTTTCCTAACTGATTGGTGCCACGGTTTCATCATCTATAGAATGAGGAGCATAATAGTATCTGTCTCACAGGGTTGTAATGATTGAATGAGTTAACACTCACAAAGCTCATTGAATAAGACCTGGCACCATAAAAGCTATATAACCCTTTGTTAAATACCGTAAACAAGAAGGATGTGTAATTGAGATGCAGAAGGTGATGAGTGAGATTACTTTAGCATGGGAGGGTTAGAGAATCACAGGCTTTCTGAGTTAAGATGTAGTGGTAGCCATGCCGGAGGGTATGTGTGTGGGTGGCTGGGAAGTAGGGAAGCAGGGTGGGTGGGGGGATTGAGGAGAGAGGAGAGAATAGACAGACATGTAAGAAGTGGGGCATGTCAGAGAGTGGGAATGTGATTCTCTAAGTGATGGGAACTTGTTGACTTTCTTAAGTAGTGGGGAAGGGGAGGAGATAAGATATGCAGCTCACAAGGATCCCAGTCCAGTGGGCCAGGAAGACGCATTCGAGAAGATAGACCCGCATCTGAAGTATGAGGAGTCCTGAAAGGAAACTGCAAATTTGAGAGAGATTCAGGAGGTGAGGAAAAAAAAAAAAAAAGTTGGTGGCTAATTGCCTATGGAGAATGAGTGAAAGGGTGAAGTCCGATGTAACAATATAGTGCTAGTTAGCCTAGTATACTTGAAAATAAGAAAAAAAGTTAAATTTGGGGCTAATTTCAAGACAGCCTTCCCTGCCTCTAGAAGATGTTGTTGCGAAAATATGCTATTATTCTTACTTATTGCTCTATTGTAAAGTCGTAAATGGAGTTTTAATTTTTTTAAAGAAAATTGTGATATGGAGAAAGAAAAAGAGAGAATTCGAGGGTGGAAAGCAATAGAAAGTTTAACATCATTCTGTTATTCTAAGTTATTGCTTTGTCTTTGAAAAAGTAATAAAAGCTTATTTCCCTTATAACTTCATCTGTGTACTCAGGGCTGTCACATTAACCCCACATTAGTATTAGATTTTAATAAAGGACACAATATGGTAGGAAGAAAGATGTTTGCTAAATCTAGAGAGGGGGCCATATAATTTCATTTTTGGAGGGTTTCTAATATTGTTTTTATTTTTTCATTGTCTGAAAATGATATTTAACTTTGTCAAATAACTGCGACAGAAAACAAAGGCTGTGTTTGAATAGTACTTGGGAGGTGTTGCTAAACAACAGAAGCCAGGGCTTCTGTTTCTTTCCTAGTTTACTTCCTGGTAGCATTTTGGAGCCAAAGGGGAGTTGGATTCCTTGCTTGAAACAGAGTTCCTTCCGTTCAGTTCTGGGCTGAGATGTGGTTTTGAGGATGATCTTTGCCAGCATGCGCCTTTCTTTTCTCCCCCTATTCTTTACTTAGTGAGTTTGGTAATTCCATTATATGACCTCATACGATCTCTGAGTCTCCAGTGACTGATGAGCTTTGGTTCTCCCCCCAGAGATGGTTTCTGATGCTCAGGAAACTTGACACGGTCCTCGGCATGTTCCTTCTGAACCTCTCTTTGCTATAGCTCTTTTTGTGGGTGCCAGGCTTCCGATCCCATATGTCCACGGATGGGGGGTCTTTTCATCTCCCCCCACCACCCCTGGGTGTAGATATACTATGGCTCAGACCATTAGTATTTTTCATTTCCCCTCTTCATTTTGCTTCTTGGCTTTAAGAAGATTAGAAACAAAGGGAGAAGCATAGGGCTGCATATTTGTATTTCCCATAAGGCTTGTTGGAATATAGGGGACAGGCTGAAAATGTCTGGTGAGATGGAATTAAGCGACGGCCCGTGGACTTCAGTTATCTATGACAGACCTGTCTCCTGGTAGTAATAAGCAGTTAATAGTTGTGAGATTATTTTGGCATTTTTCCAAAATATTGTCCTTGAGTTTCTGATTTCCAGTGAGGTCAGTACTTCTATAATTTGCTTCCCATGACAGATTCCTTGAGCCTTCATTAGTATCAAAATATAATAGTATTAGCAGCTAACATTTTGAATTACTTCCTGTGTTTTAGACACTGTGCTAAATACTTTACGTTCATTATTTGTTTTAGTCTGTAATATAATCTCCTGAAGTACGTATAGTTATTATCTAGACAAGTAAGGAAACTGAAGGTCAGAGAGGTTGATAGGTTTATAATAAGCTGACCAGTAGACAGTGGAGGAGCTAGGATTCTGATGGAGCTGGTCTGGCTCTAGAATCCATGCTTGGAACCAATATTCTATAAGTATTACTTTCCCCACCAGTCACCAGCCTTTCCCACATACCCCTTGCATTCCTAGGAAGTGCTGCATGTAGCCATGAAGTCTACGGAGATGGCGCTGTGCAGGATATGCAGAAGTACATAGGATCTGGCAGAAACCAGACTCTCTTTGCTTTTTCTGTTAGTCTCAATGAGCATCCAAGTCTTGCTTCTCTATAGATCCCGCAGAGTCTCCACAAGAGTAACTTTTTTTTTTTTTTAAGTTTAGTCATTTATTTTGAGAGAGACAGAGAGAGCAAGCGGGGGTAGGGCAGGGAGAGGGGGGGAATCACAAGCAGGCTCCACGCTGTCAGAACAGAGCCCAACACGGGACTCGAACCCATGAACCATGAGATCATGACCTGAGTTAAAGCCAATAGTCAGACGCTTATCCAGCTGAGCCAGCCAGGCACCCCATGGGTAACATTTTGATAGCAGTAGCCCAAGCTCTTTGAGGAGCAACTCACAATATTTATCATCCCCCTTTTTATAGACGGAAAAAGGGACACAAAAAGGCAAAAATCACTTCTCCAGGTTTGAGTTGCAGATCTTCAGAGGCGACAGAAATGTGGCCAGAAGATAAAGGAATCTCAACTTTCTTTCAAAGTCCTCTAAGTCTGGGGCTTATGGGATTCTTTTTGCTTCTTCAGCTTATGTAATACCACCCGAGCGTCTGACCTGACCTCTCCTTTTTTCCTGGGAGAGCTACTGCAGTCACAGCAACAGGTTCTCCCGTGGGCCCAAGTTGGTTGATTCATTTAAAAACCATCTTTTGTGCTCTTTCCACTCAGGAAGGGCTCTCACTTTCTCCCCTGTGCTCCCTCAATCATGCTGCCCGGTTGCTGCTGAAAAAGGCCGCAGAATATTTTTATTCTGGTCATTCTCTCATTACCCTTGCATAAAGTAGCCACAGGCACAGTGTAAGGAGCATTTACAGTGCTTTGCAGTAGACTTGGCATCCCTTTCTGTTTTTCCAAAACGCAGCTAAGAAACGTCTCCTGGTGATCGGAGAGAATGGAAGCTACTTACCCATGGGTCAAGTCCTATTACAAAGAACGCTGCTGCGGCCGATCCGCCACCTCTGTGTGATGAAAGGGGCTTTTGGCCAGAGCACCCATCTTTCAGAAAGCAACGGGACAACCATTTACGCCTTCCAGCTGCCGTTTCATCTCTTTCCTTTCATCTTGATCACTTTCTGGAGTACTATTCCGTCTCAATATGTGAAATTCCCAGAGCCCCTTTCAGAATAACTCTTACTCCCCCAAATTGCGCAGCTACATAGAGCCCATCTCTCTCTACAAAGATTGCTGAAAGCTCCCTCAACTGTTAGATTTAAAGGCGGCTGCTTAGCCCCTCCACTGCTTCTGGTTCTGTGAGCCACACCTTCATCCTTTCCTAGTCTGCACACGCTCTGAGGACCTCACACAATGCCTTGTATGTAATAGGAGCACACAGAGAAGTTACCCACAACGATGTGGCATCTGAGGAATGGCCTCAAATGGGCTGCCTGTTACTTCTCTGACAGTTCCTCTGTACCTTCTCCTTCTCACTTGAATACCTCTGGAGCTTTAGCCTGCATGTCTAAGATCTCTGCCTCTATTTGTACTCTCTCTCTCCAGATTTATCATCGACATCCTCTAACTACAGTTTTGTCTCTAAAGTTCCTCACTTGAGCGCCTGTGCTGTTCCTTATTCCAAGCCCACACACACGCAAGGACATGCACAGACTAAACACTCTTGCAGACTGCGTCCACCCAAGGAGTTAAAAGTTTTCTTCCCTTCGGGAAGCAACCTTGGCCCCTTTTTCTGATCACATAGTCCTCTCTTCTGTTGACAGATATATAAAACTGACTTACCAATTTCAAATGACTTCGCCCTTCCAACCTCCTAGACCAATAGTCCGCAAATTGTTTTGTAAGGGGCCAGATAGTAAATATTTTAGGCTTTGAGGGCTATACAGTCTCTGTAGCAGCTACTCAACTCTATGATGTGAAGGCAGCCATAGGCAATGAGTAAATGAATGAATGGGTGTGGCTGTGTTCCAATAAAACTTTATTCACAAAAAAAAACCAGCAGGCAGGATTTTGTTTGTGGACCATAGTTTGTTAACCTCTGAACCAAAGTGTATGTTTTTTTACCCTGCAACCTTTGAACCATTGAAGGGGAATCTCAGTGTAATTTCTGTAAGCAGGTCCAGTCCAAACTGCTATATTTTGTCCACAGCACTGTTACCCCTGACTGACCTCTTCTGGAATGTTTGCCCAGATACCTTAAAACTCTCTCACCCTAGTTGAAACTTTCCACTGGGTTCTGCTTTCTGCTGCTTTTTCAGATCTCTGTTGATTTAATCCTTTCCAGAGTTCTTGCCTTAAGCAAGTTCTTGTGTTGAGCTTCTTTGGTTCTTTATACCCTTTTCAGTCATAACTATGTTGCCTTAAAGTCATCTCTTTGGTTTTAGGAAGCCCAGATCCAGATTTGTTTGTTTTTTTCCTCTCTTGCCAATTTCTATTAAAAAGACAGCTTGTAATACTGGGAAAAGCATTGGCATGGTAGGTAAGGCATGGAGTCTAAAAGATCCATTGGTTCAGCCTCAATCCTTTAGTTGTACACAACAGAATTCATTCTAAGTTATTTAACCCGAAATGGCTATATTGTAGGGTATTGGGAAATTTATACACTTTCCTGGTCTAGGAAACAAGTTTGCTTGCTATGCAGCCAGAAATAATGCAACCGGCAGAAACATTCCAAAATTACAAGGGTCTTCAAAAGAGAAGGTCCCACTACCTACTCTGCCTTCCACTCATCACTCCTGTGAACTGGACACATAAGCTCCTGAGCCATTGCCCTCAAAGAATGAAAGGCTATGCCCTGTGCTTGCCAGAGAGTCCTGTCTCTTCGCTTGATGGTCACATCCACCTTCCTTGTCTTGCATGGGTGTATCTACTTGTCGAACTTGTCATATATAGAAGCAGAGCTACAAGAGAGTCTGAAAACAAGCTCTCCAGCCCCCATAGTACAGAAAGGTACAATGGAAGAGAGTAGAGTGGGTTAATGTAAATAACCATTTACTGGCCACAACCTTGGGTGAATTAGGTTTGAATTTTCCTATAGATAAAAATGGGGATAAAAGTATATTTTGTATAGTATTGGTCCGATTATTTTCAAAACATCTAAGACAAAAGAAGTCTCAATTAATGGCCATTATTATAAATAGACAATAAATGAGTATTTCTGAGTATATAAGAATACCACGAGCATGTTAAAGAAAGTTTTCCTTGTGCTTAAAAGCCTACAAAAATAATAATGGAACATGCGTTTCACCTTAATAATTTTAGTGTTCTGACTTGCTGACATTCTGTCCTTCGGTTGGTTCACATGAATGTCAAAATACTCGTAACTCATATATTCACGGACTCCAGTGCCTTCGGTTTAACTCCAACCTCTAATATATACCCACATCTTTTTATTCCTAACACATGGTTATAAAATGTATACATAGCCATGTAGAAAAAGTGAAACATACAGAAAGTATAAAGAAGAAGATAAAGATCACAGATAATCAATGCTCATTTATTATAAAGTAAAAAGACATTCATGGTAGCCAGTTGAAGTGTACATGGCTTGATGCTAATGGAATTGAGTGTCAGGTTCAACAGAAATTTGAGTACAGGCCACTGTGGGTGGTGTTTGAACCTATGTTATTGATTTGTTTCTCATTAATAGTTAGGGAGGCAACTGTAATTGTCACTCTCATTTTACAGTGGCAGAAACCATGACAGTAGACGACCACTGTATGGCTTCTCATTTTGCTTTCCTCTTGAGAGGCCAGAATTCAAGCTTGAGTATGTAGACTCCAAGTCCACGTCTCTTTCCATTGTCCTGTACTTCCTCTCTTTTTATGAGTTACGTTGGCCTATGGTCAATCAGTCATGCACAAGGAGCAATTCCATTCTGTTCCTACTGCTTATACTCTCACAGTGAGCCATTATTACCCAGTCTAAGATATAAAGGGAATTAATATCACTCTGGCAGTTTAGGACAACAGTGTTTTGCCAAAGATTGTGCCAATTAGTTGCTCAAAAATAACTTTGAGATACTGACAAAATTAATTGACAGCACAGCACAAAAGGTCATTTATTATAATCACAAAGGTGTGAGTTTTGTTTTTTGACTACACATGCTTAGCACATCCTAGCATCTCAGTTGAATATCTTTTGAATTCAATTCACATTTATAATGAAGGCATGTGACCTGTGGGAAAACATGTTTATAAATTTTTTACTAGTGATTGGCCTATTCTCAGGAGTTATTTCCTGATATATTGATCAAATGGAAATAAAAGACAACCACAGAGTATCACCTAATTTAAATTTTTGACTGTTTAAAAAATTTTTTTAATGTTTATTTATTTTTGAGAGAGAGAGAGAGAGATACAGAGGAGGCAGGGGAGGGGCAGAGAGAGAAGGAGACAAAATCTCAAGCAGGCTCCACACTGTCAGCACAGAGCCTGGTGCAGGGCTCAAACTCATGAACCATGAGATCATGGCCTCAGCCAAAATCAAGAGTCAGATGCTCAACCTACTGAGCCACTCAGGTTCCCTTGTTTTTGTTTTTGTTTTTGTTTTAATGTTTTAAAGTACATTCATTCCCACATGATACTTGAATTCGTAAGTGGATAAAGTAAAAATAAAAAGGACACCCGGTATATGCACAAGATGCATCACTATTCCCTTTTTACATGTTCCTTGTAAGCTGAGGCCAGTCCTTTTCCTTTCTGTGTTCAGTGACAGTACATTCAATAAGGTGTCTCAACCTACACAAATAGCTCACCATACATAAATCTATTCTCAACTGACTCCGTCTCACCAGAGTTAAAAACAAAAATGGAAAGAAGTCACCCTGTGTAGCTAGTTGATGGAGGATGGAACCAGTTGATTTCTGGGGACATTGGGTCCCACACCAGTGCTGTGGGAGGCAGAGCCGGTTCTATAAGCGGCATCATTCCATGAGATATGACAGAGCTCCAAACAGCCTACGTGTGCCTCAAATCTAGTCTGTGTACACTAATGATGGGTCATGGTCAAGAGATAATGGCATGGCCACCAGCATAGCAGTTGGGATGGTCGACCATCAAGGTATCTCCTCACCGTTCCTTGTGGGACTATTTGATTTCCTGTGCCAGATGCTCACAGAGCTAGGATTTCTTCTGGAATGCCATATTGTCTTAGTCTCCCTGTAGAAATCATTCTTATGAAAGAATGATTCTCCTTTAGGAAACTAAATGTCAAATATTTCAACATTTCTTTCTCTCTTGTCATAGACACATTTATTGTTTTCTGTGAAATTTAATTGCTTTGCTCCTTAGCTAGCTTTTTCCTCATTAGGATTTCATACAACTTAAAAAAAATGGTCACTCACAAGACCGAGTGTAGGAGGCAAAAAAGTGTCAGTTTTCTTCCTTCTCACAATCACCTTCTAGTCAACAAGTGTCATCAAATACGGCTTCACTTTCCACACAGCTCTAGGGTTCTTCAGGTGGAAATTTTTCCAAGTTTCGGATTGATTATCATGGTCTATTAAATTTTTTAAAAATGTTTATTCATTTTTGAGAAAAAGAGAGAGAATGTGAACAGGGGAGGGGCAGAGAGAGAGAAACACACAGAACTCGTAGCAGGCTCCAGGCTCTGTTCTGTCAGCATAGAGCCCGACATGGGGCTCAAACTCATGAACACTGAGATCACGACCTGAGCCAAAGTCTTACGCTTAACTGACTGAGCTGCCCAATCACGTGACCCTGTCATGATCTATTTGAGTACAAGCCAACAGGACACTGTGCTTTACTTGTGTTGTTAATAAAATTAGAAAGTGTTTGCAGTTGCAAAGTTCTTTAAATTTATTTGGCGATAAAAAATGGCATTAAAGATGAAAACCCTCTTAGTTCTTTAATTCTTGGGGGTAAAATGGGAGCTTAGTTATTTATCTAGGGTTAAATTCTGTCTTTAAAAATGTGATACTTATAAGCTACTCCCTGCACCCTCATTTTCTTAGAGTAGGCAGGTGGGCATATTTGTTTTAATTCTAGAGCTGTGATTTCAAGCCTTGGCTGCATGTTAGTCACTTGGGGCACGTTAACAGGTGTTGGTCACACCCTCATGGGGTCCTGTTCAGTTGGCTTGGGGCGTGGCCTTAGTGCTGGATTTATAAAGCTCCCCAGTGATTTTGTTGTGCTGCCCAAGTTGGGAACCACTGTTCTTGAGCAGGGATAGCACAGCACATCAGTTGGACTCTCAGTTTATAGCTATCAAAATGGACTTTTGCAAACTTATGTACAAAAGGAATTTGCTAATACATAAAGGGAAGCTCACCAATTCAAAGGAAGAGCTACGTTACCAGGTGTCAGAGAGTATAGAAACCAAGACAACCATGGCAACGGAAGCAGCAGGAGCTAATGGACAACCTTCTTAGGCACTGCTGGGATGAATCAGCTCCAGCCATTTTCTGTCCTTGAAGCTCTGCTTCAGGTTCAAATGCCAGGGAGAGAAAGGAAGATCTGCTAAACTCTTAGTCCCTATCCTTAGCCAGGATAGGATGGGGTGGGGTAGTTCCCCAAAGGAAAATTGATTTGCTCTTCTTGGAAGGTGGCACTGTAGTTTCTTGGCAGACAACACCAACAGATGTCCCCACACCCTGAAACCATTTTGCTCTGGATGGGGAGGATGTAAGGAACATTTCTCTCAGAAGGCATTTGGCTTAGGATCAGACTCCCTTGGTGTCTGCTAATTTGTTCATGGTAGTTATTCATTCATTCAGAAAATGTTTGTTGAATATCTATACTCTGAAAGCCACTCTGTGAATGTCAAGTTGGGGATTTAGTTGATGCTTTTAGGATGCTTACAATCTCATAAGGGTAAGAGACATGCAAATGTAAGCATGATATGCCAGGCATATCTCCAGGCCTTACTCCATAGAGTAAGACCAGCATCAGTCAGACAACCAGTATTTGAGTGCCAATAATTTGTTAGACCCTCATAGTTCCTGGCCGGTGAAAATAAGATGAGGGACCATCAAATGTCCCTACACAAGCTTGATTCTTGCACTGGTTACCCGTGGCTGGAATTTCTCATCTTCTGACTGAATCTTTTCCTATTGTTTCTCAGTCTCTCGAACTACCTTACTGATGGCACCTTCTTTTTAGCATACCTAGACTCAGAATTGCCTTCCTTCTCCTTGCTTTAGTTGGATTTTCTGGATATAGCCTCATGTCCGACTAACTCAAAATCCTTACCAACATTACTACTTTCTTTCTGAACCACTATTCTGACATATGTCCACCTTCTTGCTTTGCTTTGTCAAACACAGTCTAAAAAGACAGGCTCTCTCCTTGACCTTGGGCATAGTCAGTTTTTCTTAAGCATGTTGAATATGCTAGATAGTGGGCCGAAAATATATTCTTAAAACTATACTGTCTGGCCTTTTAGGCTTATTTTCTAAACTCAGATATGGTCAGCTGACTATTACGTTAGACCTGTAGTGTGTTTGGGTATATTTTCTCAAATTTCATACTGAAAGTATGTTAGAAACCTGCAAGAGCTATCAATGCAGCAATAATGAAAGCTAAGAAATCAGAATATTTCTGATTTTTAATTAAAATACAAAACTAAAGGATCTAAGTAATAATAATAAAAATAATGGCTGGGGTGTCTGGGTGGCTCAGTCAGTTGAGTGTCCAACTTCAGCTCAGGTCATGATCTCACAATTCCTGAGTTCAAACCCCACATTGGGCTCACTGCTGTCAGCACAGAGCCTGCTTTGGATCTTCTGTCCTCCTCTCTCTCTGCCCCTGCCCCACTCGTGTGTGCGCACACACTCTCCTTCTCTCTCAAAAATAAATAAACATTAAAAAATAATTGCTAATGTTTATTAAATGTGCAATCTACCTAGTCCTTGGCATATAGAAATGCCTCATAAAAATTAGTTGCAGTTTTGTGGGGTTTTTTTGTTATTACTATTATGTGGTCTGGAAGGCATTTTATATATGCAAGTATAGTCCTTGGCATAAAGTAAATGCCTCGTAAAAATTGGTTGTAGTTTTGTGTGTGTTTTTTGTTGTTGTTGTTGTTGTTGTTACTGATATGTGGTCTGGCGGGCATTTTATATATGCAAATACAAAGGTTAGTTCTCTATATTTCCAAACTTATTTAGTCCTTACAGCAATCCTGTGATGTCAAGGTCCTCTCATTATCCACATTTTACAGATGAGGATATTGAGTTATGTAGAGAGTCAAGAACTTGCCTAAGGTCCCGCAGTTAAACTAAGTGCCATAGTTGGGGACTAAACTCAGGTAATGTGGCTCCATTTTTTTTAACCCCAAGATAGTTGTTGGTTATTTTTAATGATACAGTGCCTACATATGGTTGCTTCATAAATGTTTGCAGATAATAATGAATGGATGAATGGCGAGTTCTATAGCTGGCTTTTTTCAATGTGCTCCCTACCACTATGTTTTGGAACACAAGAATTTAAATTTATTTTTAATTTTAACTAAGACATAATCATGAGGACAATTTATATTAAAAAAAATTACTCTGTGCTCTGCAATGATTATTGCACTTTTTGTTCTTTTAGTTTTGTTTTATTTATTGTCCTTTTGGCTTTATTGAGATATAATTTCCATAAAATACTGTGTAAGTTTAAGGTATATAACATGTTGACTTGATTTTTTGAGGAACCTCCACACCATTTTCTAGAGCGGCTGCACTAGTTTGCATTCCCACCAACAGCGTAGGAGGGTGCCTGCTTCTCCACATCCCTGCCAGCATCTTTAGTTTCCTGATTTATTCATTTTAGCCACTCTAACCAGTGTGAGGTGGTATCTCAGTGTGGTTTTGATTTGTATTTCCCTGATGATGAGTGACTTTGAGCATTGTTGCATGTGTCTGTTGGCCATCTGGATGTCCTCTTTGGAGAAGTGTCTATTCGTATCTTCTGCCCATTTCTTCACTGGATTATTTGTTTTTCAGGGGTAGGGTTTGGTAAGTTCTTTATAGATTTTAGATACTAGTCCTTTATCCGATATGTCATTTGCAATTATCCTTTCCCATTCCATCGGTTGCCTGTTAGTTTCGTTGGTTGTTTCATTTGCTGTGCAGAAGCTTTTTATCTTGATGAGATCCCAATAGTTCATTTTTGCTTTTAATTCCCTCGTCTTTGGAGATGTGTCACTTAGGAAATTGCTGTGGCTCAGGTCAAAAAGGTTTTTTCCTGCTTTCTCCTCTAGGATTTTGATGGTTTCCTGTCTCACATTCAGGTCCTTCATCCATTTTGAATTTATTTTTGTGAGTGTTGTAAGGAAGTGGTCTAGTTTCATTCTTCTGCATGTTGCTGTCCAGTTCTCCCAGCACCATTTATAACATGTTGACTTGATATACTCACATAGCACAAAATGATGACCACCATAGTTTTACTAAATACCACCATCATGTAATTACCATTTACATGTGTGTATGAGAACACTTGAGGTTTACTCTATTAGCAACTTACGAGTATATACCAGAGTGTTACTAGCTATATCACCGTATTGCATATTAAATCCCTAAAACTTGTTAATCTCATAACCGCCTATCTGTACCCTTTGACCAGTATCTCCTCATTTCCTCCATTCCCAGCCTCTGGTAACCATCACTCCACTTTCTGTGTCTCTGAGTTCAGCTTTTTCTCAAGTATTTGGTTTCTTATGGTTTTATTAGTTTGAATCACTGAGATTTGCTTATCTTCAGAAGAATAATGGTCTATTTGGCCACTGTAGGTAGATGGGCCAGTGCTTTGGGAAAACGCAGCAATAACCAAGAGAAGAGATGGGGCTGCTTCATGATTGTGGTCTTTCTGATTCTTTTTCCTTGGCTTGCTTTTTCTCCAGGCTGGAGATGACTGTCCCTAAAGTTAATTGCTCAATTGTCCTTGCACTGTCAGATGGCTTTTCTCTTCTGAAGGATTTCCTTAATCCACTGTGGTTCTTTAAGTGCCTGTCTTGATAACACCAAATGTTGTCTGGCAAGCGAATGACCTTACCTGACTATCCACATATATTGTCAGAGGAGACTGTGAACTTTGTTTTGGCTTTAATTTTAGGAAACTGAATCCCAAGGCACATACAACAACCCGAAGACCTGTCCTATTTCTTGGTCCTGCACTTTGTCTAGAGACTAATAGAAATTATTGCTCTTTTTTATTTGTGTTGATTTACCTATTTTTGGAAGAACTACTTATTTTTAAGCCACAGAGAAAGGATGCCAATAAACCAATACCTGGGTGAATCACGGGTTGAAAGTAACCCTGCTGGGGATGTTACAAAGATGCTGCTGAGTCCTTTAAACCAGGAGATCCTGACGGCAACTATTTACTATATCTCTTTGTGAAGTTTTGCCCTCAGTTTCCGTTGCACTTGGACAAAACAAATGTCTGTGATAAACACTGGGTTCTAGTCTGGGACAGCAGGAACCAGGTGCATTCATGACGGTGGTTTCAGAAAGATCCCCAGTCTTAGAGTCAGAGTCAGCCTGGCTCCTGTGCTAGAGCAAGTGTCTGGGCAGAGCATGCAGCTGGGGCAGCTAGATGGTGGCCTTGGGTAGTGATAGGTGAACCCACTCCTGTCACTGCATGAAATTAAAGAAAGAGAAAGTCTCCAGGCATGTGGCTTCTTAAACAATCTGAGACTAGGAGAGAGACATCAGGCTGTGGCCAGGGTGAGTTGGAGGAAATGACCTCTGATCTAGGTCTTAAAAAAGTAGGAGCTGGCTCAAACAGAGTAGAGGAGAGCCTTCCAGGGAGGGTCGCATGTGTAAAGGTTTAAAAAGGGAGGAAGAAACTTAGTGGTTGATGTAACCATGCGTGCGGTAAGGTGGGAGAATTAAATAAGGACCACATTACAAAGGCCTTCTTTCCCCAAAATGAGGGTTTTTTATTTATCCTGAAGGCTCTAGGAGGGAGATAGGAAAGCGACAGCATTGGATTTTCATTTTTGAATCTTCATTCTCATGTGAAGAACAGGTCGGAGGTCCTGGGAACTAGAGGCAGGAAGACCAGCCTCAAAGAGGTAGCAGGATGAAGAGGAGGGGGTTGGATATATGAGATATTTTAGGAGGTAAAATATTACCTTACTTGAGTGCAAGGGAATGAGGATTTCCCCAGGATGGGAGGCTGGGTGATTGGTGGCATTGGTTTCTAAGAGAAAGGCTGCAGGAGGGGAAGCAGGTTTGGTGGAAAAGAATACATGTGCGTGTGTATATATCCCTAGAAGCTGACAAGATGTATCTACTGCGCTATTTTTTCAGCTCCAGCTTACCTCCTGTACATACATAAGGTATTTCAGGTCTCCAACTTGGCTGATGCAGTCCACCGGTCCCTGTTCAGATTGTCACTGCTGATTCTCTCATGAATCATTCCAAGACCATGGGAGCTTGAAAACAGAGACATTTCCCATCTTAAAATGACTTGAGATTCATTCTCGTTCAGGCTTGAGCCTTAGAAACTGGGGAACCAAAACAGTGTTTCTATGAACTGGCCTCTTAGAGAGTAGGCTGGTGGTATGGCTGCCAAGCTACAGTCAAACCACTGGATCTAATTGGTCAGGGTCTTTGTCCTCTCAACCCCATCACACAGAACCCCCTCACAACACGGGAGAGGCTCACTCATTTCTGCTTTTCTCCCCTCCTGCCCTCACAGATTGCCTGCAATAAAGGAGACACATCCTGTGCTTTTGGCCACCCTTGGAACCCTTATAGAACCCAAGTTTTATCATTTCTAAAATTTATTCTTCAGTTTGCAAAGTCTTTCACCAGGGTAATGAGGTGTTAGAGATGATAACAGAAAATTCTGGGGTTCTTGCCTTGACCTGCAGGGTCCTTTCCAGCTGAGTATTTCGGAGGGGGCCTAGACGGTGTTTCACACGTGCTCATAGGGGTCCTCCTGGTCTGCCATTTGGCTGGTCACCACAACTAGCCACCACTGCTGCTCTTGATGGTGTCTTGCATTTTTTCTGGGAATACTGATGTCTGTGCAGAGGGTACTTTAAGAATTCCTAATTCAGTGCTGTGATGGTTAAGTGTCGGGCAACTTTGCTAGGCTGTGGTGCCCAGTTGTTTGGTGAAACACTATTCTAAATGTAGCTGTGGAAGTATTTTGTGGATGTGATCAACATTTACCATCAGTTGACTTTAGGTAAGGCAGATTACCTCCATAATGTGGGAGGGCCTCCTCCAATCAGTTGAAGGCCTGAAGAGCAAAATCAGGTTTCTCAGAGGCAAAGACATTCTGCCTCAAAACGGTAACACTGAAATCCCGAGTTTCCTGACTTTCTACCTGCTCTGTGGATTTCAAACTTGGAAGTCCACCACAATCATATGAGCCAATTCCTGAAAATGTCTGTCCATCTGTCTATCCCTTCCATTGGTTCTGTTTCTCTGGAGAACACTGACCAATACAGATGTCTATACCAAGGGTACTCTGAGCTTTCTTAGTTGTTAGGGTTCCAAAGAAACGTGGCTGTATCTTCAGGGAGAAGGCTTGTAGCTGTATGGAAGGCTGAGACCCCATCAGCCATGTTTATCCATGTGTCCCCAGTCCCTAGTGGAGTACTTACACTTGAAGAGTTAGTTTTTATTTGGGGAGTTGTATAATGAGAAAGTACATGCAATGTACTCGGTACTAAATAAATATTTGAGGATTCGTACATTGAGACAGACCCTTCCTACTGTCCCCTTTACTGGTCGCTTTCCCTAGATCCAGCAACTCAGATGCAAATCAACTAGTTCTAGTCCTGCCTACAACCAGCACGCTCAGATCAAGTCCAAGCACCACTTTAGGCTTTCGCTGAGGGAGTGGAGCTATGTAGTCCTTTCTTTCTCTGGCTGGAATCCATCCTCCACCTGCTGCCTTCCCACACATTGTGGTCACACAGAATGCAGTTCGTCTGTCTCATTTTGCATTTCTATTATTTTTTCCCATGCTCTGTCTCCCCAGAAAGTATGGAGCCCTGACTTATGTATCTTTGCCTTGACTTACATATCTTTGCCTTCCCAGTGCCTCAAATAGCTTCTGGAGCTTCTTAGATGCTAAGACAATTTTTCATAAAGAAAGAATGGGTGGAAGGATGGAGGGAAAGAAGCCTGAAAGGATTGGGAAAAAGGAAAGAATGAAAGAGGGAAAGAAATATGGAGTTAATTAGAGACACAAATCCCTAGTTTTAAGACCACCTCTACTCTCTCTTGTAATTTGCATTTGGTTCTGTCAGATTCTTTGGATAACAAAGTTTCCTTCAGCTGGTAAATGAAGTACTTTGAGAATCCTGCTAGTATGAAAACTTTAGTGCAGTACAGAGACTAGTTCTCTTGTGACTTAAAGGAATAGAAGCTAACTTCAGACCTGAGAATTCATCTCATCGAACCACAGAACCCTAAAATTATTTCCTACACTCACAGGCTGGATCAGACACCTGATACTGTAATGGAAAGCAATCATATTGCATGATATATTTTGACTAATGAATGTGTGGGAAGGCCCCCCGCCCTGTGACTGCAATGCACATGGCTTTTAATATGGCTAAGTGGGACCGATGCCCGATGTGCAGAAATCTCATGTTAGGATTGTTGTATTTGCAGCCAGATCCTAGAGAGACTCAGACGGAAGAATCTACCACAATTAGAATGTCAAATCACACTTCCCCTCTTCACATTGCATTTCTAAAAATAAGATAATGAAAATATGTATTTGTGTGGGAGAGGGCTTATTGTAGAAAGCTGCAAATAAGACACAAGAAAATGTCTGTGCTCAGAAACCTCATTCAGGAGGCGGCTTTCACTGCAGGGAGCTTCTGTCGCACGAAGAAAGCTGCATAATGCGCTCTGCGCACAAAAAGGTAGCAGCCGAGAATGCTGACTGCATCTCTAAGCCTCTGGAATAAAAAGGCATGCAGACAACATTGTTTTACCAGTTAGGGCCAGTTTTTCCTTCTCCCTGTCATCTGACTTCAGACATTCTTTCAGGGGTTGGTGAAAGACTTAATATGGTCTATTAAATTTAAATCTTTAAAATAGTTCTCTATTGAAAACTTTGGTGGAATGTTATAGAAGGCGTCTAAGGAGTTCAACGGATTTCTCCCATACCTTTTTTTTTTCCAGGTTTCTTTTATACAGATAAAACTAAAAATAGGGAAAAGATTTAGGATCCTTACTAGTGGCAAGGGAAAGAGTCAGCTGGTCTGTGACGATCAGTCCCTTAAGAGGTTCTTCCTCAGCAACGAGGATTCCCTGAGTAATCTCTCTTATGGAATGTGTTAAGTGGAAGGAGAGGTTTGAGGGCACGTATTCTCTTAAGATTTAGTTTTCTGGGAGGGGGGGACCAAGATGGCGGAGGAGTAGGGAGGACCAAAGTTTCCCTTGTTTTTTTGAATTGAGAGGGACTGAAACAGAGAGATTCTCAACTCCAAGAACCTGGCAGAAAAGGTGTAGCAGCTTACAAGGAACGCAAGAAACATAGACAACGCCCTAAGACCGTGAGTCTAACCGAGAACGGACAAAACGAACTCGGGAAACTAAGCTGGGGGGAGGGTGAGCCGGGGACAGCGGGGAAAGTCCCCAACATCCGAAGGAGAGCTACAGAGAGGGGGAGTCCACCAACATCCAGCCCCTAAAGACAGGGCTTAGGAGGAGAAGCTCCTTGTCTAACAGCAGAACCCAGCAGAACTCTCCTTGTGCGGGACCGCGGACGGAGGCACAGTCAGCCCGCCCGGCCCAGAGTTGCTTAGCCGCCAGCAGCGTGAGGAGGGAGCAACAGCGGGACCTCGGCCGCTGCTATCGCTGGAGCGCGGAGTGCGCGCCAGGCACCGCTGCTGCCTCCGGCCCCCTGAGCGAACAACCGCGGGATCGCGGGCTGCTGCCGGGAGCGGGGAGTGCGCGCTAGTCGCCGCCGCACTCGGTGGGGAGCAAAAAACAGCTGGACCGCCACGCTGCTGCTGGCGGAACGGGGAGTGCGCGCTAGTCGCCGCTGGGGCGCCCGGTGGAAAGCGAAAAACTGCTGAGACCGCTGCATCGCTGGGACCACCTCAACAGGGATTGTGCGCCAGTCGCGCCACCATCCCCTGGAGAGCCGGTGACCGGGGACCATTGCCCTGCCCGCCGGAGGCCGGATCAGGCACTAGTCGCCGCGGAGGGCCCTGTGGGGTGCGATCAAACGCTGGGACTGCCGCTACCGCGGTCGCCTGAGTGGGGAGTGCGCACAAGTCGCCCCGGCCAGGCGAGCGGGGAGCCCTCAGCGCGACCGGCTGCCGGGGGTGCCCTCAGTCGCCTGTGGAGCACCTCTAACCCTGACACATTTCCAGAAGGTTGGGGGGTGGCAAGCAGGCAGGCGCCCACCTTCCAGTGGACCGCACTGCGCTGGTGCCCATAGCGGAGTAAGGACACAAACAAGGGGGCGAGTGGAAGCCCTGGGACTGGGAACAAAGGACGGAAGGGACGCCATTGTTGTCTTACGGGCCCACAAGCACCAGCCCCAGGAAGTCACTCCCAGAGCCATCCCTGCCTCAGTGGAGAACTCCTGCCTACACTAAACCACGCCCACCTGCGCAGGAGTGACACTCCCACCTGCGCAGGAGCTACAGAGGCCAAGTCCAGACCGCTGCCTGGAGTAACTCCAGGTCATTTCTTTTTAAAATAGATGCTCCCCGTTATTCTTCTTACTGATCCCCACTCCTGAGCTGACTATCCAGAGGCCTGGCTGACTTAAACAAAATCTTATTTCACTCTCTAAAGGCATGTTTTTCATCTCCTTCTGTACTTCCCTTATTCTCTCTCTGGAATAACCAGGCCACATAATCTCACCCGAGCAGTTTCTGTCTTCATTCCTTTTTCCTTGTAACCGTCCTTATTCTGATTTCTCTCAGTCTGGATTAAGCTCTTTAGCCACTCTACCCGGGCAAAGACCATTTCCTTCTTTCCCCCGGAACTGTCATTATTCTCTCTGTAGACGCTCTGCCACCAGCACAGTACACACCCTGTCCTTACCGTGTAGCTGGTATTTCAGGACATTGTCCTCAGAGTGTCATTTGTTATTCTTTTTGCTGTTGTGAACCGCTTGTCTGTATCATTTGTTAGTACGTTTGAGTATTTCTGTTTTCTGTTTGTCTGTCAGTCTGTTTTCCTTTCCAGGGCAACTTCAAGAAACAACCCAAAACACATCCAGCCAAAATGACGAGACGGAAGAATTCTCCTCAAGAGAATCCACAAGAAGCAGTGACAGCTCAAGAATTAATGAAAACAGATATAAGCAACATAACAGAACATGAATATAGAATGACAATCATAAAACTAATCGCTGGCCTTGAAAAAAGCTTAGAAGAATGCAAGGGGTCCCGTGCGGCAGAGTTCAAGGACCTTAAAAACGGGCAGGAAGAATTAAAGAGGAAATTAGAAGAAATACAGGGGAAACTGGAAGCAGCCACAGCACGGATTGAAGAGGTAGAGGAAAGAATTAGTGCCTTAGAAGACAAAATCACTGAAAAAGAGGAAGCAGATAAAAAGAGAGAGAAGCTGATCCAGGAACAGGAAAGGAGAATTCGAGAGCTGAGCGATGAACTCAAAAGAAACAATATCCGTATCATAGGAGTCCCAGAGGAAGAAGAGAGAGAGAAAGGAGTCGAAGGGGTTCTTGAACAAATCATTGCTGAGAACTTCACCAACATGAGGAAGGAAAAGGGCATGGAAATTCAAGAGGCACAGAGAACTCCCCTCAGACGTAACTTGAATAGACCTTCTGCACGGCACATCATAGTGAAGCTGGCAAAATACAAAGATAGGGAGAGAATCCTGAAAGCAGCTAGGGACAAAAGAACCCTAACATACAAAGGGAGACCTATAAGGGTAGTAGCAGACTTATCTACAGAAACTTGGCAAGCCAGAAAGGAATGGCAGGATATCTTCAATGTGATGAGCAAGAAGGACCTGCAACCAAGAATTCTGTATCCGGCTAGCCTGTCATTCAGAATAGAAGGAGAGATCAAGGTTTTTCCCAACAAACAAAAACTGAAAGAATTTATCACAAATAAGCCAGCACTGCAAGAGATCCTGAGGGGCATTCTATGAAGGCAAACCTGCAAAGAACACAAACTGCCAGGGACAGCCTTACAAACATGAAACTTACAGATAATACAGTGACTGTAAGCCCATATTTTTCAATATTAACACTGAATGTAAATGGACTAAATGCGCCAATCAAAAGACACAGGATAACAGAATGGATTAAAAAACAAGACCCATCTATTTGCTGTCTTCAAGAAACTCATCTTAAACCTGAAGACACCTTCAGATTGAAAGTGAGGGGATGGAAAACTATCTACCATGCTACTGGAGGGCAGAAGAAAGCCGGAGTAGCCACACTTATATCAGACAAATTAGACTTTAAAATGAACGATGTAATAAGAGATGAAGAAGGACATTATATAATAGTCTCAGGGACTATCCAGCAGGAAGAGCTAACAATTGTAAATATCTACGCACCGAATTTGGGGGCACCCAAATTTGTAAAACAACTAATTACAAACATTAGCAACCTCATCGATAAAAATGTCCTAATAGTAGGGGATCTCAACACTCCACTCTCAGCATTGGATAGATCCACAAATCAGAAAATCTCCACAGAAACAATAGCCCTGAACGACACATTAGAACAGATGGGCCTCACAGACATCTTTAGGGTCCTTCATCCAGAAGCAAAGGAATTTACGTTCTTCTCAACTGCACACGGTACATTTTCCAAGATAGATCACATTCTGGGGCACAGGGAAGCTCTGAATAAATATAAAAGAATTGAGATCATACCATGTACACTGTCAGACCACAATGCTTTGAAACTTGAAATCAACCACAGGAGAAAGCCTGGAAAATATCCAAGAACATGGCGGCTAAGAAATAACCTACTAAAAGATGACTGGGTCAACCAAGCCATCAGAGAAGAAATCAAAAAATACATGGAAACAAATGAAAATGAAAATACAACAATCCAAACGCTCTGGGACGCAGCAAAAGCAGTCCTGAGAGGGAAATATATTGCAATCCAGGCCCATCTCAAGAAACAAGAAAAATCAATAACACAAATTCTAACAGCGCGCCTAAAGGAACTAGAAGCAGATCAACTAAAACAACCCAAGCCCAGCAGAAAGAGAGAAATAACAAAGATCAGAGCTCAAATTAACCATATGGAGACAGAAAAGGTAGTGGAACAGATCAATGAAACCAAAAGCTGGTTCTTTGAAAAAAATAAACAAAATAGACAAACCTCTAGCCAGGCTTCTCAAAAAGAAAAGAGAGAGAACTCAAATAGATAAAATCGTGAATGAAAAGGGAGAAATTACAACCAATCCCTCAGAGATACAAACAATCATCAGAGAATACTATGAAAAATTATATGCCACCAAACTTGGCAATCTGGAAGAAATGGACAGCTTCCTAAATAGCCACACGCTACCAAAACTCAAACGGGAAGAAATAGAAAAATTGAACAGACCCATAACTAGTGAAGAAATAGAATCAGTTATCAAAAATCTCCCAGCAAATAAAAGCCCTGGACCAGACGGCTTTCCTGCGGAATTTTACCAGACATTTAAAACAGAGTTAATTCCTATCCTCCTCAAGCTGTTCCAAAAAATTGAAACGGAAGGAAAACTGCCGGACTCATTCTATGAAGCCAGCATCACTTTGATTCCCAAACCAGATAGAGATCCAGCAAAGAAGGAGAATTACAGGCCAATATCCCTGATGAATATGGATGCAAAAATTTTCAATAAGATACTAGCAAATCGAATCCAACAACACATAAAGAGAATTATCCACCATGATCAAGTAGGATTCATCCCTGGGTTGCAGGGCTGGTTCAATATTCGCAAATCAATCAACGTGATACATCACATCAACAAAAGAAAAGATAAGAACCATATGATCCTGTCAATAGATGCAGAAAAAGCATTTGACAAAATACAGCATCCTTTCTTAATAAAAACTCTCGAGAAAGTCGGGATAGAAGGAACATACTTAAACATCATAAAAGCCATATATGAAAAGCCCACAGCTAACATCATCCTCAATGGGGAAAAATTGAAAGCCTTCCCCCTGAGATCAGGAACACGACAGGGGTGTCCGCTCTCACCACTGCTATTTAACATAGTGCTGGAAGTCTTAGCATCAGCAATCAGACAACAAAACAAAATAAAAGGCATCAAGATTGGCAAGGAGGAAGTCAAACTTTCACTTTTTGCAGATGACATGATACTTTACATGGAAAACCCGACGGAATCTACCAAAAGCCTACTAGAACTGATCCGTGATTTCAGCAAAGTTGCAGGATACAAAATCAATGTACAGAAATCGGTGGCATTTCTATACACCAACAATGAAGCAGCAGAAAGAGAAATAAAGAAGCTAATCCCTTTCACAATTGCACCAAAAACCATAAAATACCTAGGAATAAACCTAACCAAAGATGTGAAAGACCTCTACACTGAAAACTATAAAAAACTTATGAAGGAAATTGAGGAAGACACAAGGAAATGGAAAAACATCCCATGCTCATGGATTGGAAGAATAAATATCGTCAAAATGGCAATACTACCCAAAGCAATCTACACATTCAATGCAATCCCAATCAAAATTGCACCAGCATTCTTCTCAAAGCTAGAGCAAACAATCCTAAAATTTGTATGGAACCACAAAAGACCTCGAATAGCCAAAATAATACTGAAGAATAAAACCAAGGCGGGAGGCATCACAATCCCAGACTTTAACCTCTACTACAAAGCGGTGGTCATCAAGACTGTATGGTATTGGCACAAAAACAGACACATAGACCAATGGAATAGAATAGAAAACTCAGAAATGGACCCGCAAGTATATGGCCAACTAATCTTTGATAAAGCGGGAAAATCTATTCAATGGAAAAAAGACAGCCTCTTTAATAAATGGTGCTGGGAGAATTGGACAGCAACTTGCAAAAGAATGAAACTAGACCACTTTCTTACACCACTCACAAAAATAAATTCTAAATGGATAAAAGATCTGAATGTGAGACAGGAAACCGTCAAAATCCTAGAGGAAAAAGCAGGGAAAAGCCTCTTTGACCTAAGACGCACCAATTTCTTACTTGACACGTCTCCAAAGGCAAGGGAATTAAAAGCAAAGATGAACTATTGGGACTTCATCAAGATAAAAAGCTTCTGCACAGCAAAAGAAACAACCAACAAAACGAATAGGCAACCAATGGAATGGGAAAAGATCATCGCAAATGACATATCGGATAAAGGACTAATATCTAAAATCTATAAAGAACTTACCAAACTCCACACCCGAAAAACAAACAACCCAGTGAAGAAATGGGCGGAAGATATGAATAGACACTTCTCCAAAGAGGACATTCAGATGGCAAATAGACACTTGAAACGATGTTCAATGTCACTCATCATCAGGGAAATACAAATCAAAACCACACTGCGATACCACCTCACACCAGTCAGAGTGGCTAAAATGAACAAATCAGGAAACTATAGATGCTGGCGAGGATGTGGAGAAGTAGGCACCCTCCTACATTGTTGGTGGGAATGCAAACTGGTGCAGCCACTCTGGAAAACGGTGTGGAGGTTCCTCAAAAAAATGAAAATAGAGCTACCCTATGATCCAGCAATAGCCCTGCTAGGAATCTACCCAAGAGACACAGGATTGCTGATGCATAGGAGCACGTGTACCCCAATGTTCATAGCAGCACTTTCGACAATAGCCAAAACATGGAAAGAAACTAAGTGCCCATCAACTGACGAGTGGATAAAGAAGATGTGGTACATATATATAATGGACTACTATGTGGCAATGAGAAAAAATGAAATCTGGCCATGCGTAGCAACATGGATGGAACTGGAGGGTATTATGTTAAGTGAAATAAGTCAGTCAGAAAAAGACAGATACCATATGTTTCCACGAATAGGTGGACTTTGTGAGACTAAGCAAAAACCAGGGGGAGGGGAAGAGGGGAAAGGAAAAAAAGACACAGAGAGGGAGGGAGATAAAACATAAGAGACTCTCAAAGACTAAGAACAAACTGAGGGTGAGGGAGATGGGGGGGGAGAGGGGGTGATGGGCATTAAAAAAGGGCACATGTTGGGATGAACACTGGGTGTTTTATGTAAACCAATTTGAAAATAAACTATTTTAAATTAAAAAAAAAAAAAGATTTAGTTTTCTGGGCACTTTGGTGGCTCAGTCAGTTAAGGGGCCTACTTTGGCTCAGGTCATGATCTCACAGTTTGTGCGTTCAAACCACACATTGGGCTCTTCAAAGAGCCCACTTGTGATCCTCTGTCTTCTCCTCTCTCTGCCCTTCCAAACTTGTGTGTGTATTCTCCCTCTCTCTCACTCACTCATTCACTCAAAAATAAATAAACATTTCAGGGTGCCAGGGTGGCTCAATTGGTTAGCGTCCAGCTTTGGCTCAGGTCATGATCTCGTGGTTCATGAGTTTGAGCCCCCTGTCGGGCTCTGTGCTGACAACTTACAGCCTGGAGCCTGCTTTGGATTCTGTGTCTCCCTCTCTCTCTGTGCCTCCCCTACTCGCTCTCTTTCTGTCTCCCTTTCTCTCAAAAATAAATAAACACTTAAAAAAAGATTTAGTTTTCATCTGGGGAGTTGTAATGAAATAGGATCATTTTCAGATCCAGGAATAAACATTGGATTCCCCCTTTCTTCCTTTTCTAAGGTTAATAAATACTTTAGGAATATAAAAATTCTCTGACTTAAGTGGAAATAGAAGTGAAGAAACTATTCATTTAGAGTCAGGTGGAGATAATGTTGTTGCTATTTTTTTAACAGATAAGCACTTAATAAGAGATAGGCATTGTGCTGGGATCTGGCTGTAAGTTATTGAACTCCTTGCTGTTCTGGAGATTATTGACAGGCTTTTGAAAATGTAGGCTTTTCATTGCTCTCTGCATTTCAATGTCACTATTTTAGATATTTTCCTCCTACCTGAGAAAAAATCATCTTAATAATTTTATTAATTTTTTTATATTTTAGAAATATTACCTGCTGGAAATGTATTATTTAAATATTTGGAGTTTGCTTATCTTAAAATATCTTAATTTTCCTTTTATTTTTGAATATTGATGTCTTTGTTATTGTCTTCCAATACTTTAAAGAAGTCATTCCATCGCCCTCTGGTTTTCATCATCTCTCATGAGAAGTTAGCAGTTTATCCTACTGTTGCTCTGTTAAAGATGTTTCTTTTTTATCTACTTTTAGGATATTTTTTCATTTTCTTTGGTTTACAGCACTTTGACATGATATAGCTAGATATATTTTTTCTTTCTATTAACTTCATTTAGAGTTCTGAGAATGCTAGAAATTATGAGTTTGGTCTTTTGTGAGTTTGGGAAAATTTCAGTGATTACTGGAGTATTTTTCCATTCTATTGTTCCCTTCCTTCTGGGATATCAAATACATATATGATAGACTTATTGTTATACATGTGTTTATGCTCTTTTATGCATTTCTTATTCTTTCCTCTCTGTTCATCATTTTGTATTTTCATTTTCATTTGTTTCCATGTATTCTTTAATCTTCTCTGATTGCTTGGTTGACCCATTCGTCCTTTAGTAGGTTGTTCTTTAGCCTCCATGTTTTGGGGGTTTTCCAGGCTTTTTTCTGTGGTTGATTTCAAGTTTCAAAGCATTGTGGTCTGAAAGTGTGCATGGTATGATCTCAATTTTTTAATATTTATTCAGCACTTCCTTGTGCCCCAGAATATGGTCTATCTTGGAAAATGTACTCTGTGCATTTGAGAAGAACATAAATTCCTTTGCTTCTGGATGAAGGGCCCTGAAGATGTCTGTCAGGCCCATCTGTTCCAATGTGTCATTCAGGGCCTTTGTTTCTATGGTGATTCTCTGTCTAGTGGATCTATCCAGTGCCGTGAGTGGGGTGTTAAGGTCCCCTGCAATTAGCACATTTTTATTGATAAGATTGCTTACATTTGTAATTAGTTACTTTACAAATTTGGGTGCCCCAGAATTCGGCGCGTAGATATTTATAATCGTTAGCTCTTCCTGCTGGATAATCCCTGTGATTATTATATAATGCCCTTCTTCATCTCTTATTACATCTTTTACTTTAAAGTCTGGTTTGTCCAATATAAGCGTGGCTACCCCAGCTTTCTTCTGAGTTTCTATAGCATGGTAGATAGTTCTCCATCCCCTCACTTTCAATCTGAAGATGTCCTCGGGTCTAAAATGGGTCTCCTGAAGACAGCATATAGATGGATCTTGTTTTTTAATCCATTCTGTTACCCTGTGTCTTTTAATTGGAGCGTTTAGTCCGTTTACATTCAGCATTAACATTGAAAAATATGGGTTTAGAGTCACTGTATTATCTGTAGGTTTCGTGCTTGTAAGGATGTCTCTGGTGCTCTGTGTTCCTTGCGACCTTTCCTTCATAGAGTCCCCCTCAGGATCTCTTGTAAGACTGGTTTATTTGTGATGTATTCCTTCAGTTTTTGTTTGTTTGGGAAGACCTTTATCTCTCCATCCATTCTGAATGACAGGCTGCCTGGATAAAGGATTCTTGGCTGCATATCCTTCCTTTTCATCACATTGAAAATTTCCTGCCATTTCTTTCTGGCTTGCCAAGTTTCTGTAGATAAGTCTGCTACTACCCTAATGTGTCTGCCTTTGTATGTCAAGGCTGGTTTATCCCTAGCTGCCTTCAGAATTCTTTCTTTGTCTTTGTATTTTTCCAAGCTTCACTATGATGTGTTGTGCTGAGGGTCTATTCAGGTTACGTCTGAGGGGAGTTCTCTGTGCCTCTTGGATTTCAATGCCCGTTTCCTTCTTCATGTTGGGGAAGTTCTCAGTGATGATTTGTTCAAGTACCCTTTCGACTCCTTTCTCTCTCTCTTCTTCCTCTGGAATTCCTATAATACAGATATTATTCCATTTGCTTGCATCACTCAGCTCTTGAATTCTCCTTTCCTGTTCCTGAATCAGTTTCTCTCTCTTTTTCTCTGCTTCCTCTTTTACCATAATTTTATCTTCTAAGTCACCTATTCTCTCTTCTGCCTCTTCAGTCCATGCTGTGGCTGCCTCCAATTTGTTTGGCACCTCATTTAAAGCATTTTTTAATTCCTTCTGACCATATTTTTAGGACCTTGATCTCTGCCTCGAGGGCCCCCTTGCTTTCTTCTATGCTTTATTCAAGCCCAGCGAGTATTTTTATGTTTATCATTCTGTATTCTTGTTCTGTTAAGTTGCTTATGTCTGCTTTCATCATTTCTTGCGCTGTCACTATTTCCTGTACATTCTTTTGAGGGGAGTTGTTCTGTTTCATCATTTGGGGTGGGTGTGTATTGGTTTATTTCTCAGTCTCTCAGGATTTTCTGAATTTCACGTTCTCTTCCCCGTAGCCTTCAACTCCTCTTCCTGCAGGTCTCTGGGATTGAGAATCCCTCAGTTTCAGTTCTTCTTAGGTTGAAAGACACGGGAGAGCACCGGGTCCCTCTGCTCCTCTGCCATGTTGGCCCCTCCCTCCCTGTCCATCATTTTGGATATTTTTATGAACCTGTCTTCCAGTTCAATAATTTTGTCTTCTTCCATGTTAAATCCATTCAATAAATTCTTAATTTCAGTAACTATATTCTTGAGCTCTAGAATTTTCATTTGACTCGTTCTTATACATGTCAGTTTTTTTAAATTATGCATCTTTCCTTTATTTAAAACTTTTTTTCTTTTTTTTTTCTTGAAGTTATAACTCATAGTTATCGTGAAGTGTTTTTTCCTGTAAGTTCTAATATCTGGATCTATATAGACATATTTCTTTACAGTTTGTCTTTGGGTTTTTAGACATATTGTTTTCTAGCTTGGCATGCCTAGTAATTTCTTATTTCAATGACAGTCCTTGTATGTAAAAACATTGTGGTTGGCTTCCAGGTATTATCTTCCTCCAGCCAGAGGTTACCCTTTATTCTCCTAGGCCAGTTTGGAGCTGATTCTTAATCTAAGTAAAGACCGTGTTTCAATTTCGGTTTTAGTCTACTCCTGGTGCATCACCACACCCAAGGCCTAACCTTCATAGAGTTTGAGGAATTCACTGGATCCCTCACCCAAGTAGGGCAACTCTAATCCTTTCTTCTTAACATCTAAGATGCCTAAAAACTCTACTCTGCTTTTCATTTTATCTGCTTAGCTTCTAAGCCTCCTCCCCTCCTTTAGAAATTGGCATATTTGTTAAAGTAAAAACTGGCTGTGCATCAGGTTTTGTTCTCTGTTCCTCCCTTGCTACCAATGACTTGAAATCTCAAATTTTGTCTCTCTAGCTTCACAAGACAGTGAAAAACTCTGCTTGTTTATCTGTCTCAAGCAGTGGCTTTCTGCCTGGGCACAGCTTAGATTTGCACTCTCTTGCTCTGAATTCAGAATCATCAAAACAGTTGCACAATGTCAGTATGTCTTTTTCTAGTTCTGTCATTTCCAGAATCTTGTACTCTTTAGCTCTGGTTGTTTCAGCAACTTGCAGATGCTTTTAAATATTTTTTGTTTGTTTAGTTTTTATTCTAAATTCTAAGTTATTCTGATAATGTTGACCTGTCATACTGGATTTTTTTCTGGGAAGAACTGTTTGTATCAGGATCTGAGATGCATCAGATACCGTTTGAGGCATGGGGAGTACGTAGGAAAATGGAGTTGATACATTCTTGGGGTAGATTCTGTTCTGTACAGGAATAGGGTCCTATTAGGGGTTTAACTGTGTGCCCCTCAAAAAGATATGTTTAAGTCCTAACTCCCAGTACCTCAGAATATGACCTTCTTTGGAAATAGGGTCATTTCAGGTATAATTAGTTATTATGAGCTTATACTGGAGTAAGGTAGGTTCCTAAACCAATATGACTGCCTTCTTATAAGAAGACAGCCAAGTAAGACACAGGACACAGGAGAATGCCATGTGAAGATGGAAGCACAAATTGGAGTGATGCACGTACAAGTCAAGACATGCCAAGGATTCACAGCCAACACCAGAAACTGGGAAGAGTCAAGGAAACATTCTTCCCTATAGATTTCAGAGGGTAATGACCTGCTGACATGATATTTTATTTATTTTATTTTATTTTATTTTATTTTATTGTTTTATTTTTATTTGAGAGAGAGGAAGAGAGAGAGAATGCAAATGGGGAGAGGGGCAGAGGGAGAGAGAAATAAATGTTAAGCAGGTTCCACGCTCAACACAGAACCTGATGTAGGGCTTGATTTCATGACTATGAGATCATGACCTGAACCAAAATCAAGTCAGACACTAATCAACAGTCACCCAGGCACCCCAAAACCTGGATTTTTTTACTTCTAGCCTCTAGCAGCTCTAGGAAACAAATATAGGTCTCTTGTCTTCAAAAGTCAGAGAAGGTACTCGGAGTAACAGAGAATTAGGAACTTCTGCAAGATAGAAAAGGGAGGGGGTGGCTGGGAGTTAGAGACACAGCAAGTTAGAAATAGTAGCTTCACACAATGCTTTGTATTGTCAATAATGTTTGTGACATTCTAAATCTTTGGTACATTGTAGAAATGGTGATTAATGCAATTAGATTTCTTGAAGCAACCAGAAAAGAGCTTGAGAGCAATGTCCAGGTAATTGCGAGCAACAAAACCAGGTTAACATAAATGGGTGTCAGAGGGCAGAATAACCTTGGAACTTCTAGGCCCCTGGCATTCACAGAATTCTTAGGGAGAAATTTGAAATTCTGAGGTCTCTGGAATTTTTCTTCAGTGAGAGTGAGGAGGATTAATTTTAAGAAACTTACCTTGAGCCGAAGAGTCGTGACATATGCGTTATTTATGCATTCATTTACTCAAAATTTGTGACCATTTAGTTCCTTATTAGCTATATGCTTGAGTCATGTTTTTGGAAGGTTGCTTTTGTCTTGTGGTTATTTTTTCAGGCACAGTGCCAACTAGATTACTCAGGACAGGCTGGTTATACAGCTATAATAAATTTACCCTGAAATCTCAGAACTTTTAATAAAGATTTATTTATTTTTCATCCAATATCTAACATGAATAGTAATGGAGGGGTTCTCTGCTCTGTATGGTCACTCATGGACTTAAGATGATGGTGGCTTCACTATTTGGGTCATCAATGTTCACTATGGCGGGTAAGAAGAGAACACAGAAAATGATGTGCCAGCTCCTAAATTTTTTGGTGCTCAGTTGACACAATTACTTTTGCTCATAGGCCGTTGACCAGAGCTAGTCATATGATTCACTTCACTGCAAGGCAAGTAGGGAACAAACGGGAACACATGGAATACTTTCATAAACACTGATTGTCTCTGCCACTTCATCTTAGCATGTTACTATCTCCATTGAACAGATGGGGACATTTGAAGCAAGAAAAGTTAAGTAATTTGCTCAAGGTGACACACAGCTAATGAGCTTCCAGAGTCAGGACTCAAACCCAGGCAATCTGCATTTGTAAGGACTGTGCTATATATTACATGTAGAGGAAAGAGTGGTCAATTTGCTTTGAATTTTGGTCTTCCTAGTGCCCCTTCCCCTTTCTCCCAAAAAAAGGGGATTTCTTTATACTCCTCCTTCCTAAAGTAAGATATCAAGAACTGTTGAGTGAAACGTTTCAATCCTTTTTGGAAAATAAAGAAAATAGATTATTTTCCATGACATCTTTCTTAGCTAGCTTAGTTTTTCAGGCTGCTGTATCAGAATACCATTGACCAGGGGGGCACAAACAACAAACATTTATTTCTTCTAGTTCTAGAGGCTGGGAAGTCTAAGATCAAAGTGCCAGCAGTTCCAGTATCTGGTGAGATTTCACTTCCTGGTTCATAGATGGCAGCCTTCTCACTGTGTCCTCAGATGGCAGGAGTGAGGGAGCTCTCTGGGTTCTCTTTTATAAGGGAACTAATCCTATTCACAAGGTCTTCACCCTCATGACCTGATTATCTCCTAAAGGCCCCAACTCCTAATCACATTGGTGATTAGGTTTCAACATTATACATTTTGGAGGACCCAGTCTATGTCACTAGTTAAAACCGATCTTTCTTTTCTCTGAACCCTCATTGCACTTGGATTGCATTGCAACGAGGAAGAATCGGGGAGATTAACTTTTCCATAATCCCGTAATCCTCTAATATCCATTGGCCTTGCTATCATACACACAACACACACATATACCTCTTGTGCAATTGGCATGTCCTCAGTCTTATGCGTAGTGCTGAACAAATGTGGTTTCTAACTTCCTTTCTAAGCAGATCGCGGCTCCTAAACCACTTCATTTCGAAATTCTAGTGCTGCTGTTCTCACACATGGAGTTTCACCCTTCACTTAAACAAATAGCTTTGAGTACATACCTTGTGCTGCTTACAGTATAGCAGCAAGTAAGATGCATATACACAGTCCCTCTCTACATGGAGTAAAGACAGGATCAGTAAATACACGAAGAATGGTATAATTACTTGTAACGTTTGTTCCCCTGGTTGATTTCCCCAACTTAATTGTGAATTTCTTGAAGGCATTAGGCACATCTTATACTGGTTGGGTCCTTGCGCCATGCCTGGTTGAACTCAGTAACTCTTGGTTGATTATTAATTATCTGACCATCTGGACTTGAGGAGAAATTCTAGGTTTAAGGACTTCCTGGCAGAAGGAGTTCTCTGAGGCTGACATTGATTTCTCACTTGGCTCCAACTTTTCCCTATTTTTTCCCTTAAGAAAACAGTCAAATTTTTGACATTGGTTTATGATGTGGTCAGAAGTTAATTTATTCTTTTAGAGAATCTGTGTTCACCCATGAAATTCAAAGTATTAGACTGAAGTCAGAAGTGCTGTTTTCTATAATTGACTAAAGCTACACTGGTGAGTAATACAGTCTCTAATGCAGGTAATAGTGCTGAGCTGGCACAGTGCGGGCTCCACCTCAGAGCAGAAACTTGTCTACAGTGAGCTAGTGGGCTCTTTTAACTAAGTTAAACTCTCCCCTACTTTCTGACCCCTGAACAGGGCAGGTTTCATCTTATATTATTCTAAGACGACATCACTTGTGTTATCACACTTGGGACTTGGTTAAAGGAACTTTTATTGGACTATAGCCTCTCATACTGCCTGGAATTCTCTTGTCTTGTTACTTAATAAGGTTAAGGGCTGCATTGATCTTAAAGTGACCACATGGCCCCAAACCTAGCAACCTGCTGAGAATAAGGCTGGAGCTTTGGCAGAAAGAGCATTGTCTCTTAACTGAGAGAATGGGCTTATAGTACACCCTAGAAAGGAGGAAGCTGGCGGGAAGAAAATAAGGTCGCAACCTCCACTATTCTCCTTTTTATGCCAACCAATTATTGATATAGTTTAAGAGTCTCTTCCTTGAGCAAGGCATTTTCTTTTTGCATTATGCTGCTGAGATAAAGGAATGTGTCCTATATGTTCACACAGATCACTGCATTTGGGGCCTCCTTTGCTTTTAAATTTGGGGTATGTCCTAATAAAAGGAAGCAGTTGCCTCCTAGAATGTGGGAATCACTGTTGCATGTTTTTTCAATGTGAAGGGAGGACTAGATAGACTATGACCCAGTTAGAAGTTTTTATGTTTGATTCATAGTAAAGACTGTTCCCATTGTCAAGAATACAAATGGAAGTCTGTGATTCTTTGTCAGTATTGCTTGTTTCATGAAGCAAGAGTCAGTGTATTGATGTGTTGTTAAAATAAAAATCTGAAGTACCTGGAGAAATCGTTTTTGTTTTTTTTTCTAACTTTATTAATTCCCTATGACTATTGTAGCAAATTACTGCATATTAAGTGGCATAAAACAACACAAATGTATTATCTTATAGTCTGGCTATCGGAAGTCCAAAATGGGTCTCATTAGGCTAAAAGCAAGGTGCTGGCAGAATGTATTCCTTTCTGGAGGCTATAGGAGAATCTACTTTCTTGCCTTTTCCAGCTTCTAGAGACTATCTACTACATACCATAACCTTTTACTCTATCTTCAAAGCCAACAGCACTGGGCTCAGTCTTTCTTATACTGTCAGCCCTCTGGTTCTCCTTGGTCTTCCTTTTTAAGGACTCTTAAGATTACAGTGCAGTGCCCCACCCGGATAAACTAAGGCACTTTCCATAATTAAGATCACTTGATAGCAACTTTCACTCCATCTGTACCCTTAATTCCCCTTCGCTAAGTAACCTAATTCAGAGATTAGGTTTGTGGACATCTTTGGGTGGGGTGGGGGGCATTATTCTGTCTACTAGAGGAATTAGGAGGTGGTTTTTTGTCTTTTAAAATTTGATTTTGATAATTCCAGGACCTGCACGTGATTGTGGATTTTTATCTGTCAGATGAAGACTCTTTGGATTTAAGTCTTCTCAAAGTCTTTGCTGGCCCCAGTTCAGTGTCACTTCACAATATTCTCCATTTTGCAATGTAAGCAATCAGACACAGGCGTGGATTATCAACCAACTGTTTCAGGAGCTTAGAAACTGCTGGTGAATTGCTTATTGATTATGTATGACTGTGACATAATTGTCTGTGCTGTATTGCACATCTTTGCAGTGCTTTTGAGAATAGATCAGATCCAAACTTGTTTCCCATGTAACTTAACATTCCCAGACCACTGTCCCCAAAAGGCTGCTTCTTCGAATTTCTGGTATTATTCTTCCAGACACATATACTGGAAACTTGAGGGTCATCTTTGACAGTCCAATGTGTGTATTTTAGTTTCCAGGGCCCTGACACACGGGTTCTGAGAACACAGAACTTCTGAGTCACTTGCCTGTATTCTGGTATTTCACCCCTCTATCCATCCTGCTCACTCCAACTGGAAGAAATTTTCTAAAATATCAGTTTCTCAGATCATGAATCCTATTCCAGTACTTAGTAGCTATGTGGCCTTGCAAAATTAATTGTCTTCTCTGTGATAAACAGAGGAAATGGAGCTAATACACAGTATCTACCTCTAGGGTTGTCGTGAAGATGAAATGAAATTTAATACATGTTAGGTACTTTGAACAGTGTGAGGCATATACTAAGTACTCGACAAACATTTGCAGATATCATGATGATGGTCATTCTTATTATTAATAGAGCAACCAGTGTGCATGCCTCCGCTTTCGCCCATATGGTGCCTTTGTCCCAGTCATCTCTTGTGAAGAGACTGACCTCTCCCCAGTCCTGCCCTTCAGTTTCTCCCTACTTACCGCCCACCCACACCCCTAAGCCCAGGAACTCTTACCTACTCTTGAATGGCGACAGGTGGGAAACTTGCATTTATTTCATGAAGCCTTCCTGCTGTAGCCCCTCTGGTTCTAAACTTCTGAAACCTAAAAGGCCAGATTTTGAACCTCAAAAAAGCTTCTTCTCTTCTTTTTTGTTCTGACAATGTTTCCTGCATTTGAAGCTTTACCGTTTGGTCTGAATGGGGAAAGAGGCGGAGTGTAAATAAGGAAAATACTAGGGATCCCCCACTCAGACACATACATGAACACACACACCTGTTAAATTATTAACCTGGTAAGAAGAGTTTTGAATAACAACAACTATTTATTAAGCTTTTTTTATGTATTGGGCACTGTCTTTGGCTCGTCAACCACCTGTGCCATCTCACTTCTGGCTCTGCTTTCTTAGATCCTCTGCCTGGGACCTCCACTTTACTCCCTGACCCTGGACTTGCATTCTCACCACTGAGACTTTGCTTCTGCTATTTCCGCTGTTTGGAACTCCTCCTCTTCCTTGTCTGTGTACCCATACCCTCTCCATCCTTTATGGCCCATTTGTAACACTGACCATTTTAAAACCCCTGGATCCTCCTTCAGCCAGACTGAGAGTGATAAACGGGAAGTAAAAGAAAAGGATCTTGCCATTGAAAAGCTAACTGAGGAGAAAAGACACAACAGAGAAAACCCCACAATACTGTTAAATTCTGGGGTAAAAATCATAATTGCTGCACAGGTATCCAGAAGTCATAGTCAAATGACCAATTATAATACCAAATCAACACATGTATAGAATTGACCGAATCCTTTCATCTTTGAAGCAGATTTCTGTTAGGAGTTTATGAACCTGCTCCAGTTACTATATACATTAGTTCAGGAGCTTCCCACTTTCAGTAAATGCGACATATATACAAAACAGGATTTAGAAAACATTTTAGGTCATGATTATTTCCATCAAAAGACTTACCATAACATTTCTCCTAAGGAGCAAGCAAAGCTTATTGGCTAAATAGATGTAAAACATGATTCGATTTACATAATGGTTTTGTTGGCACAGAATTTCAGGACAGATAGCCATTGAATAAAAATGAGGCAAACCTGTAATTACTCTACCAAATAGCCTGGGGTTTCATGAGTTAATGCAACTCTCCAGTAAGTTTAATTCCTTCCCAGGAAGAAATGTGAATTGAAGTTTTGGTAGAAAATATTAACAGAGTATGTCCAAGAGATAATTAATTAAGTGCTCATATTCATCAATTTGGTTGCCTTGGGCGGGGAATCTCACTTCCGTTTTTAATTATTTATGGCTTTATTTATGAATGAGTCACTACAGAAAAAAGTGTTGGTTCTGTTTGAACCAACAGAAAGGAGACTTTTAAATTTAGATTGATTCTGTTTCTAGAGCAAGGATTCTTAAACAGAATTCTCAAATCACGGGTGAGTTGTAGAGAGTTCTCAAATACTGGAAAGTGTGAGCCAAAAGCTGTGTGTGTAGGTGTGCTTTTTGGGAGGAGAGAATCAGAACTCCAAACGGAGTTTTCAGAGGGATCCATGATATCCCATTTAAAAAGCCACTTTTTATTCCCCAAGGATGAGTTTCAGGAAGTTCCATCAACCTCCTTGATTTGTATCCAAATCTTGCATATCAAATATACCTGGGACAAAGCCAAGGAGGTACCCAAACTCCTCAGCCCCTCCTTCCCCTCTTACTTCTAATCCTTTACCCTTCTCTACTCTGGCATTAACATTTGCCTATTTGGATTCTGAGAACTTGACTTAATACCAAGTTTCATTAAATACATTGTCTTTAGTATTGCCAAATGACTAAAGTAAAACAATTTAGTAACAAGTTCAGTGCCTTTATTGGAGGGAAGACAACCCATGGACTGGAGGAGCATAGTGCCTCACAAGCTGTGGAGCACTCTTCCTGAGGGATTTTGGGCAAAAGTGAGTTTTATCGAAAGTTAGAAGAGGCCACATGGAGGCAGGGCATGATTGGCTCAGAGGTCAGGGATTTCCTAGTAAGGTGAGCAGGTCCTGTTTTCTAGGGGAAGGTAAGCTGGCTAACACTGAGTAGGAGGTTTGTGATTGGTATGAGGTTTCCTAGATAGTGAGGTGTTTCTTAGTGCAGGCCGACTTAGGGGTAGATTTGTGATGTGGGGCCTGCATGTTGGTCCCGATATGCACATAAACTTTCTCAGTGTAGATGTACTTCGTGAACGTCCGAGTGTCTTGAGTGGGATCACCACATGGTCCTCCTTGAAGTTATGTATTTGTTGTTTGTTGTATAAATTTTTCCTTTCAGAATAGTCATTTAGTTTTTGTCTGGGATATTTTATATGGCATGGTCCATCTGGTGTCATCTTATTTAGCAAGTGTAAGATTATTTATATCATTGTTATTGGTTATTACTACTTTACTGTAATTTTTTGTGCATTAAAGTTTGAATTACTTAACAATACCATTTGTATACATATTTGTAAGCATTGTCTAAATCATAAGCTAGAAAATAGCTCCATAAAAGACCTCAGAGGGAACAGGGAAACAACCATATTGTAGAATAATTAATGAAGCGAAAACACCTTGTTAGGTTATGTTATGATAATGAATGTTAACTATTGAAGTAATTAAGCCCATTGTAATGGGATTTGAAGTTGTTTTAACATTAAGTGCCTATCAATTTGGAGGATGGAAACACAAAACTTTTTCCCATTGAAATTGATTGTAATAATATTTTTCGGAAATAGCTCTACAGATTCCTTTACAGGAACATATTATTCTCCAATAGACGATGTAAGACTGTTTTGTTCTTGTTCTGTCTAGACTCTTTTCCACTGTTAATTGACCAATGACTATAGTTACCTCCACTAGTTTAGGGAAAATGCAGCATATGTGATAAAGATTCTTTCTCCCTTTTTTCTGTTAAACACAACACACACACACACACCTTACATGGTTAATGTGAGTACCAAAGGAAAAAATGAGGATCAGTGATTGCCTTATAGAACCCTATGTAAGTTTTCCCTTCCTGTAGAGTGTCTCAACTTTCATCACCACTGACTAGAAGTGCCAAAAATACCCACGTAAGTCTACTGGACATGTGTATGTGAGTGTGGTGTATGTGAGTGTGGTGTATGTGTCGGGGGTGGTTCACTTGGAGGGATATTGAGAAGAAACAGAAGGATTGCTATTGGCTTGGCAGTGCTGCAGGAAGATTTTGATAGATGCTGTTTACTGTTGTCGAAGATCTGACTCAAGCCTTCTGGAGAAAGGTCATTAGTGACACCCAACAAATCACTTTTATGTTGTAGCTGATGTGAAAGTCAAATGGAAATTCTTTCTAAAAGTCAATCAGAGCAAGGCTTACCGTGAGTCTGGTTAAATTAACTTTTCTCAAATTTACCAGTTTATGGGCTGAAAAGCCACAACCAAGACAACAGAAATAACAAAAGAGAAAAGATCCGGCTTCAGTAAACACTGTGGGGATGAGAGCCTGGAAGAGAAATGTTTTTCAGGGCAGCACAGCCTTTCCAGAGCCAGAACAGCATAGCCCCCTTCAGCTTCACATCAACAATGTGAATGAACACTTAGCACAGAATGCTGCCAGCACTGCCGGCCGAAGCCTGGAAGGCAATGACTGCCAGCTCAAGCATAAAGACCGAAGGGAATTGAAGTCGGTGATTAGGAAATTGAAGACTGGCTGAAAACTTGAGATTTCCTGTACTTAACAGGGGGACTCATGAGAGATTGATTAGAATGCACACCAAGAGGTCAACTCTTTTGTCTCTCCTGCTCTACATTGGACTGAAGTGGTGGGGTGCATTCCTGTGCCCTTATTGGATTTGTCTCTGAAGATTTAAAGCATTCAAAAGTAAAATTCCATTGATCTGAAAGGTCAGGAGGGGCAGGAGAAGGCATTATAGGTTTAATTTCCAGTTCTGGGTGACTTCCTAGTGCTTTACCTCCATCGCTCAGTACTTCATCCATAAAAGTGGAGGAAATGTTAAAAAAGAAGGAGAAGGAAGAAAAAGAGGAGGAGGGGAAGGAGGAGGAGGAGGAGGAAAGAAAAGATAAAGGAAATATTCCTCAGAAACAATGCAAATGAAAAAAAGTAAATATGCTAAATACTTCTAAAAGAAGTTAGCGAAAATGAACATTGTGTTAATATCAGTTTGGTCGACATCCTATAGAAGTTATTTGATAAATAAGAAGCAAAAATAAGTCAAGAAATTGTGTACAGTAGTAAACTATGGTTGTTACCGTAAGAATTTTTTAACGAGGAGAAGGAGAAGTTGGAGTTCTACCATAGTGTTGGATCCACACAGTGAAATCCACATAACTAAAAGGAAAAAGAAATAAAAGGACCCAATTCGTTTGGGTAGAATTGAGATGCCAACAAATAGTCCACTGTGGGTACCTTGGGTGCTCTGGACAGGTATGTATGTAGCAAGCTGTGTTACACGTTGCTTTCATATCTCTGGGAGTCCTGATGACCATGCGATGCTTTCCTCTTCACCATTGTGAACGCCTTCCAAGTTAGCCGTTTGATTAATTCTGCCAATTTCATGTACTGCCAGAGTCATTTTGATTTAGTGACATTTAAAATCCGTCTCCTGTGTTTTCCTCCTCTTTTTGTCTAAAGTCAGCATAGCTGGTCTCTTTGATGTACAGTTGCCCTGTGCTTCTGAACTTCTGAATCCCACAGAGAGCCCCAGTGTGGCACATCTGACTTTCCCAATACAGAAGAAGGCAGAGCTGAAGCCCATCTGTAACGGAAAACCTCTTACATGGTAACCACGAATGGCCCTGTTCTCTCCTAAGTCACATTTCATATTTAACATCAATTTTGTAAGTCAGCCTTCCTTTCTCTCTATTTGATACTTTCACGTCAGGATTCTTTCCGATCATTCCCAGCTAAATCAGTTCGCACATTGGTGATGGCACAGAATTGTTTGCATTCCAACTGCATGTTTATAACAGGGATATGTATTGTCAGAATGCTAGAAAAAATGAAAAGGTGAGAAAAGAGGGTTGTGTTATTCACAATTATATCCCTAATGCTTATTGTTCTTGCCTAGGTTTGCCCAGCACCTTGCCTGGTGTGTATTAGATATTAAATATATATTTTCCCGAAGGAGTAATTTTATCTAGCGGTGAAAGCGCCAATGAGCAAAATGAATAAGAAAACCCAGGTTTCCAAAATCAGCTTTTTAAATCGGATGTTTCTGATTTTTAAGTGAAAAAGATATGGTAATGTGTTTGTAATAAGCATCTAAGCCAGAGAAAGCTGTTCTCTCCAATTTGGGGATCCTCTCTGCTCACTCCATGTTTCTCGCCAGTCATTATAAGCAATGGGAATAATTTCTGTCTTGATTTGGGCAGTAAGACTGTCGGCACTGTCTAGTGTTACATTTTCTTTCTCAGGCTTTTCTTTTCATTTTTAAGAGTGCTTCTGTCCTGCCAGTTTCCTACACAAGAGACCTTAGAGTCATCCTAGACTTTTTTCTTTCTTTCCCCTCTCACTCCTGTATCCAATGAATCAACACATCCTACTGTCTTGACCTTCAAAATATTGAGAATACGACCTTCTCTCACCATCCAGAGTTCAAGCCACCACTGTGTTTTGTCTGGATAGTCACAGTGGCCTCTTGATAGGTTTCCCTTAGACTTTTCTCTAAAGCACAGCAGCCCAAGTGAGCCCTTAAGCCCCTCTTGAGTCAGATCATTAAGCCCCTCTGCTTAAAAACATTTATGGCTCCTCATCTCATTTAGAGTAAAAGCCAGAATCCTTGCAGTGGCCTCAGATCGGGTCTGAGTCATCTCTTGGACTGTGTCTTGGATCTACTCTCCCTCCCATGCTTCTTCTGGCTGGCCACACTTGTCCTTGCAGGGCCGTGAACATGCTGCCCCCACCCGCACTTGCCATTCCTTCCACCAGGATGCTCTTCCCACACTTACCACCGTGTCCCAGACCGCCTTCAGGTGTTTACTCAAATGTCCTTCCCCCAAAGTTCTTCTCTGATCGCCATATTTACAGCAGCTGTAAATTCCTGACATTCCCAACCCGGCTTTATTTTTCCTTGTATCACTTATTGTCATGTGACTTGTATTTTACTTATTTATCGTTAATTGTGGATCTCTTTCCCTGGAAAGTGAACTCTGTAAAACCTGAGGGCTTCATCTGCTCTGTTCCCGGCTGTATTGCTGGGACTCAGAAGGGAACTGACTTGTTAAATATTTGTTAAATGAATGAATGAACACCTTCCCACTGTTTTGACCAAGCTGCAATGTTTATCTCTATTAATGCGCCTTTGAACAAGCCAAGTAGACTGATATATATATTATATATCATATATATATAATTTATATATGATAAACCTGATCTCTATATATTATATATATACACATATATATGATATAGCTTAATAATATGATTTAATATGTATTTAAAAGTAGATGACAGATAGAAACTCTACCAGATCTGTACTCCTCAAATGAATGTAGCTCTATATGTAATTACTTTAAATTTCATGGGAATCAAACTTATTGATCTAGAAGTGCATGCTTCTTTATCAAATTGCCTTAGAACCATTATTCGTACTCTGTTACCTCCCTGAGCCCATCTATTCATATTCCTCATACTTAGAAGTCTAGGGAGATAGTCACATTGCCTGGCTATGAGGGAGAAAAAAATGCAAGAGGTTTGGAAAGTGGTGGAAAAAATGATTATGGCAATACATAGGTGGAGTAAATCAGATGTAATTGATCATTTATTAGATATAAAGGACATTTCAATTTTTGAAAATTATTGTAATACGCAAACCTTGGAAGATGTTAGCTAAAGCATCATGTCAAAGGTGAGATTATTATAAAAAGGACTATGTGAAGTGTTTTCTGAACACCTGTTGCCATTACTGATTGACTGGAGAAAGCTGTAACAGTATTTCTCATAAATACTAGTAACTAGAGAAAAGTTGGGCCCCTTCAAGAGTGGACTGCTCTCAAAAGCCCATTAAAATACCATTCCAAAGTTCATTAATAGGCGTAATTAATGGCATCCTATTTCAGTATTAATGACACAACTCTTTGACGCGGTCTTTGGCTTTGTAACATACAGAATATACGAAGAACAGTGGAATGTGAAAACACAAGTGAACACTGCTTGCCCCTGTTACTCGGCTCAAGAACCCTTGAAATCACTAGAGTTTTCTAGCTGAAACTGCTTTTGTAGAATTAGTCACTCCGAATTGACTTCCTTTACCTTTAAATTGTCATATAAATACATTTAGGTATTTATGCTTATGTGAATATTAGAGTATAATGCAAGATGATAAATCTAGTAAAATGCTTTATTTGGTGTAAAGTATTAGATGATCTACAGTCAGTGGAATCAGAGATTTTTATCTTATTTAACTTGAAAATTATTGTCTGGACACATAGTGTTTTGGGAAGTCCATTTTATTTACCTTTATAAAAAAACTAATTTGTAGTGCCTATACAATGGCAAGCTATCATTTCCCCCTTTATTCAAAATAATGCTAAATTTGCTGGTTTTAGTCTACCATGATTTTTAAAAAATCTATGTAAAAACAGATATTATAAGAATGTCATTTTGGGGGGGGATTGTTAAAAGTTTTCCATCTAAATCATCACCAACTAATACTAGACAGGTTTACACTTGCCCATAATATTTTACAGTTTAGGGTACAGTGACTATTATGCATCCATCTCCTGTACTTAGGTGATTAAACTTATACCACAAAATGTGTGACAGCAATGGATTTGTGCATAGAAAAGACCTACAACATTATTGACAACCACTGGAAACCCTGAGAGGTAGTGTCGCATTTAGAATTTGAAAAAGAGAGAGGAGGGGATGCTATTGGATGGATTTCAAAATATGTAGCCATTTGAAGCACATTGAATTGGTTTTCTGCAATCCTTTTTTATTTCCCCATAATGCTCTTCATACGCATTGACATGTAGAGCCAGTGCTTTTGCAGATATGAATTTTTCTCTTTGCAAAATAAAAACATTTAAGACATTGCTGTTAAGGTAAAACAAATAGTAGCCAAACAGCTAGGATTCTGACTCCATCTTTGCCACTTACTAGAAGTTCGACTTTGGGCAAGTAGACTAAATCTCTTTGCCACAGTTACTTCATCTATACAGTGGGGATATTAATTGCATCTACCTTTAAAGTGTTGATATAAAGATTAGAAGAGCAAATATGCCTGAAACATAGCTCTATTAAATGAATGAATGTATGGGATTTGGAATCAATATATCAGGATTTGAATCTTTGTTCTGATTATTAACCATATGATAAGCTATGCAACGTTTCTCGGCTTTGTTTTTCTCATCTGAAATATCAGAGGAATCATTTCTATCTCATTGAATTGTGCGATATCAAATGAAATGATATTTTTCACTGTTGGAGGGGAAATCTATATATTTAATTCTCTGTACTTTTGGAAGAACATGGGAAAATGGTTCATTTCTATTCGTGGGAATATAAATTGGTACAACTATTTTGAAGGACAATTTGGCAACATCTCCTGTACTTTTAAATGCACATCCCTTTTTTTCCAGATATTTAACTTCTTGAAGTTTATCTTACTGATAAATAAAAGTATATGTGCAAGGATACTTATTATACCACTCTTTGTGATAGTAAATAATAAATGATAGTATTTACAATGGAATTATGTGTAGTCATGAAAATGAATGAGGTTGATGCACAGAAATGGAAAGGCATCCAAGACTTATATTAAATAATTGAAGAATAGTAAATGATAGGCATCATGCATAAACGCATGCATATACATGTATGTATACACACATATAATAAGTATATAGAGACATATAAATATGTAGTACCTTGCATGTAACCAGCTTAATATGTTTCACTAACTTGGAACACAGATGAATACGTCTCTATTGTTCTTCCCACTAATTGCTTGTGTCCACCCTCCCTAATAGATTGGTTTATGCAGTGCAAAAGGGACACATCAGTCCAGCTCCTAACACCAGGGGGAGCCAGCACAGCAGGCTCTGCTCAGCCCTCTCCCGGCCTTCTCAGTTCCAGTCTAAGTTGTCTTGACTGGTCCTGGCTGCAGCTGCCACGTGACACTCACTTGTCCATGCTATTGGAATGCCTCACTCTCCCAAGATCCCAAGAACCTGTGATGGCCCATGTCCGTGCTCTGGAAGGATAGCTGGTTTGAGTTTGCACCCACAGGCTTAGTCCTTCTTCTCCAAATCAAAGGCCAAGTCTTAGCCACGTTCCTTGCAGGAGCCCTTCGGTGGAGACTCTTGGCCCTGCTGGTGAACTAATGTCCCTTTTCCCTCCCGGTGATGCTTTTGTATCCTTTCCTTATGGAACCACCCAACTAGTTTCCCTAACTTCAGGCAGAAGTTCAGCTCGACATTTCCTCTTTCCCAGAAGACAATAGGGACAGAGGTCTTTTTCGATTTGGTCCATCTTCTCTGCACTCTCAGCATATCAAGGATAGGAATGACTTTTGCTAAATCACACAGGCCTAAATTGTCTCCATACACTCTCATCCCAGGGGACTGTTGTGTCTGCCGGCCTTGCATTTGCCTAACTACAAGCGACATTTTCTTTTCAGAATGAAGACCTCTCCTTCAAAGTGACTTTTAGACCTGCCTTTTCAAACAGGTGACAACGTGGGGGATATGGATACTTATCCTTGCCTTATGAGGCATTCCATTTATCTGGGATGTTAATATTTCTCATGCACACACATTTTTATATTTATTTTTTGTTGATGCCTGTATGTACAGAAACTTTCTGGAAGTACACTCAAATTATTAATGCTCTTTATCTGTATGAGGAGTAAGAATGGTGTAAGAGGGAAGACTTTTATTTTTTACTATATCCCTTACTGTTTTGCTTTGATTTTTAAGAATTTACTTTGTAATAAAATTTAAAAATAAAGGCAAAGATAATTTCAAAAAATGAGAAATGAGAAAATATATTTCCTAGCATATGACAAATATTTAAAAATGATTGTTTCCTTTCTCCAGCAGTATCTGGCCATTTTTCACCCTGTTATCTGGACAGGAGAGGCTGAGAAGGTCTAATGTGTCTAATATTGAGCAAAGTGTTTCTCCATGACAGAAATATGAGACAAGGGTCAAAAAAAGACTTGAACTGTTTCAAGGTGGGCCAGTGTATATGAGTATTCTTTCTCATAGTTTTCATGTACAGGGCTGCCATTTACAGCTGTGTAGGATGTACACTGAATGAAAGTGTCACACCAAGGAATATGTTCATATAGCAGACATAGTAAATTTGTATGTTTATCACTGCTTTTACCTGGAAGATAAAAAAAAGTATCCTGTTCAATAAAAATTATTATATTATGACGATTTCATGGAAGTAAAGCACATGGGTGCTGTAGAGGAGGCCTTTCATGACCCACTGCCAGAGTGATCATCTCCAACAATGATGGACAAGTCCCATTCCCTGCTCTTCTCTGACTTCCATTCACCTTCTTAGTTGTACTGTCAAGTGCCACTGAATCCCTCTTCTGTCAGAGAAGGAGAGGAAAACAGAGCATGGCATATACTTTACTCTTCCCTGAGCCCTTTTCTTCTCAAACAAGGTACATTCAGAATTAGTGGATGGGTTTTTGTCATTTTCTGTGAACCAAGATAGAAGCTCTTTGTGGTCCTTGCCTCTATCAGAGTTCTCTTAAATAGGATGTAACCAAGTTTAAACTAGATGACATTTTTGTACCTTCAGATACAAAATCCTCTACCTTCAAATTATTGTTGACTTTGAATGACAGAGAAGCTCAATAGGATTGAGGACCTTTGCTTGAGGTTATCATTTAGTATATTTGTCAAATAACGAGACCCATTGTTAGGGCACTGCTTAGAACTTTCCAAAGCCTGTTGTTTTAATACATTGGTATGTATTACTATTTGTATATGTTATTTAACTTTAGGGTAATTTATCTGTGATATAAGCATCGATAGTTGTGCTTGTGTCTTCATTGTGCAAATTTTGGCATTCAGGGTCTAAAAGAAAAAGTACTGCATATATACCTAAATTTTATGCATTAAAAGGAGTACAGTTCCAAGAGTCTGCCTCGCACAACTCTGTTAGTCTTAAACAGGTACAACAGTTTAATGCTCTGGTGACAAGACCCTGAAGTAGGATATTAAGTAGATAGAAGGTTATATCAATTAGGACTCTCAATTGTAAGGGATAAAAACTTAAGTTGAACAGGCTTACGCACAAAGAGAATTTATTGGCTCCTGCAACAGAATAGCCCAGAAGCAGTGAGGGCTTCAGGACTGATTTGATCCAGAGGCTCAAACAATGTAATGAGGACATAATCTTTCTTGAGGTGAGTTTCATTCTTGGGCTTTATATGCTGGTGAAACAACTGTAAAAAGATCTTCTCCCTCAGACTTATTGCATCTCTGTAAGACTAATCATGTGCCCATTCCTGAGTCAGTTGCTATAGCCAGAGAATATGATCTGTGTGCCCAGGAATGAATCACATCCCTGCACCTGGAGCCATGTGTGAGTCAACTCTTCTGTAAATTCATGATCTGAGTTTGGAGGAAGGACTGGTTCCCCAGAGGAATGCTGGGATGTGGATAACAGAAGAAAAGGCACAGGGAAGCAAAAGAAAAAGTGCCCACTTCAGAGGTGGAGGGGTCTAACAGAGCAGGGCGGGTAGTCTACATTTCCAGATGAACACTTCCCTTTAAGGTGTACAAGGACAAAAATAAAGAACAGAAGGCTGGACATGCCTTGGGAATGGGCAGTGCCAGGACTGGTTATGCATTTCGTTCTGTTATACTTTGGTTGTCCATTAGATTACTTAAATCTTAGTGACCTTTTTGTCTAGATCTGATGGAAAGCACTTACAATGTTTTTTTATTTTTAAAATGATTTCCCTTTTTAACTTCTTTATTTTTTAATGTAAGCATTTACTTTTCTAACCTACCCACCTCCACTGCTCCTGCCCTATGCATCATATGTTTTTGTTGAAAACTTAGAAAAAGCCCATAAACTGAAAAGAAATGAACAAAAACCACTCAGACTCACCAACCTCAATATTTTCACTATTATCATCTTGGCATATTTCTTTTTTTCTAATGCTTTATTTTGCATCAGAAATTATATGAATGATTTAGAAGGATTACTGAAATAATGACAATTCTCGGCTAGTAGTTTGGTATCTAGATATGAAGATTCAGATATAAAAATGTTTCAAGAGCATTTAATGGATGAAAACAAACCTCAAAAGACAACTGCATTTTCTGATGCTGTGTTCTATCCTGCAGGCAAAACATTATTCTTTCTCAGGATATGAAAGGTTATTTCAGTGATATTGGCTTAAATCAAAGAGTCAGGTCAATCTGTCATATGTCCCTGAGTTTTCCAATCAACAGGATTTACAATATTATTAATCACATTTTTATGTTATTTTACCAGCTGTAGAGGTTCTGGATAGTGACCCTGTGAGAATATACAGTGTGTCACATATTTTTAATACACTTGATATTAGACCTTCCACAGAGCTCTTTTCCATTCATATTGGTATATTCTTATATTAAATCATTTTTCGAATAACATGAAAGTAAAGCAGGCAGAATTCTACTTTTACTTCTCTTGATGCTCTTTCCTCCTTTGCAAATGGGACCAAAGTTAAGGAAAGGTTGCCTACGTTATGTTAGCCTTGGGCCCTCATAGCCCAGTTTCTCATACTCATGAAGGCTGTGGCTCTCTTTAGTTACTGAACAAGATGTAACTTCCTATGTTCTTTAGACAAAATCCTGTATTAATTCCTGATGGTTCAGACCTTCCTTTCAATTTTGAATTACTCTTCCTAGGTTTGGTGACCATTTAAGTTGAGACCATAAATCATGACTAAATTCAGCTGTGACAGTGTTCTCTGGATGCTACTAGTGCCCAGAATATCTCAACTTTATGCCCGCACCTTGATTTTTATGGCTACCTACTTGAATGCTATCTCATTCCTATTTGTTTAAGGCTTAGTTCCTTGAACAAATTCCTGTTTGCTCAGTCCCTTAGTACTACAGAATGTTAAGTTGAAAGTATCCTAAAAAGGTACTTAATCACAGAATTTTTAAGCTACCAGCATTCCCTTTCTTCTCTCTTCCAACTTCTCAGTATATGGCTTCATCATCACCTGCTTGGCCAATCTATAAGGTTCAAAGTCACCTTAGACTTCTTTATCAAGCCTCTTCTGTCAACCCTCTGCCAGTTCTAAACCAGTTGGTGTGAAGTTCTGTCAATATCATTGCCATAGTGTCTGTCATTCCCTGCCCCCTACCTGTTTTCCCAGTGTCATGTCTGATAACAGCACCCACTCTTCCAGTAGGGAACCAGACCACCTTCACGCCACATCCCTGTGGTTCAGATAAGGCTGACCCAATTTGTCTCTCAGTCTTTAAAACACTCATTGTCAATACATTGACATAGGATTGCCCATAGGATCCTTGAGAAAAGATGTTCCTCTTTCCCTGGGGGTGCTAGTTGGAGCTGCTTTTGACCATTTTTCCAGCACTCGATTAGAGCCTGTCTAAAAGCAGAGCTGTGGAGGGTGAGAGGGAATTCCTAGAGACATGGAGGGTGTCTGGATCCTCTGGATCAGCCTCTGGAGTGACTGAGCCATTATAGTTCTTTCTTTCCTTGAGTAGATATGAATTTGGTTTCTGTCATTTACAAGCCAGAGTCCTAACCAATATGGAGTCTATGAGCATTTAAGTATATCCAATTTTAGTGAAAAATCCTTCCTCGATCCTGTGTCTCGCCTCAGCTGCTGTCCTTCTCTATCATCTCCTTCATAGCCACAACTATTAAAGGAGTGGCTTACCATAGTTTTCACAATGTCCCTGCTTCCAGTTTATGCAACTGGCAGCACTCTGCCTTCTGCTCCTTCTGCTTCTGAACCCCAATGGCATTGCTTTTGCCAAGATCCCAAACTCTCTCCTTTTGCTCCTGAGTTTGGCATGCTTATTTACTCTTCTGGTGATGTTTGATACCAAAGACTGTTTTTCTCCATCTTCATAGTCTCCATTTCTCCTGCCTCTCTGGATATCTTTCTCAGTCTCCTTTGTGGGTTTTTAATGTCTGGGATCCTCAGGACTCTATCCCAGGTAGACTTTTCTTCTCACTCTACACATTTTCCCCTGGGCGACCTTATCTACTTCAGTGGCTTTAATTACCATCAAAATATTGACGATTCTGTATTAGTCAATATTCTCTAGGTTTCAACAGACATAGCCCCAATACAAAGTGGCTTAAGTTTAAATAAAAAAAAAGAGAGAGATAATCTTATTCTCCAGTTTGCATACTGGATACTGGAAATATACAGTGCTTGACCTGCATCAGGTCTGGCTGTATCTGTGTGCTCAAACAATGGCATCTGAGGTCCATTTCTTCTATCTCTAGTGCAAGATTTCCTTATGCCCATTTAAAAATCCTGGTGGAGAATGAGAGTTTTCTCCCCCTTCCCATCTCCAGGAAGGACTTTGATTGGTCCATCTCTGAACCAATCCTTATGGCTAGAGTGATGAGTATTCTGATTGGCCAGATCTAGGTCACATGTCTGCTCCTGTAGTAGCAGGAGCAAGGGGATGGTGTTAGCTCCGTTTGAACAATGCAAAATAAATTCTCTGTGGCAGAAAGTGCCCTTTTATGAAAAGAGAAAGAAGAAGGTATTGGGTGGGTAAAGCCAGCAATGTTCAAAATGACTCCCAAGCATAGGATTTCACTTTAGATCTCTTTCCCAGGCAAGATTGCTGTATAACCAGCCACCTAGTTGACAGATTTTCTTTCTCAGAGGAAGTTGTTCTTTCTCCCATGATTACTATCCTGGGATATTTTTTCACTTCCATGCGCATGACATGACCAGTATCATCCTTGGTTCTTGCTCCCCTTTCTCTCCATTTCAAAAACCATTTCCTGTCCATCATGCATTATAAATATCTCACGTGACTATGAAGGAGAGGCCTAGAAAATCACAGAACACCAGCCCAGTCATTTTGGAACCACGCATAAACACCAGCCCACCTCATTTCTTGTTTATATAAGAAAAATAACCCCTATTTGTTTAAGCCACCATCATTTGTATTTTCTTTTCCTTGCAGCTGAAAGCATTCCTAATCGATACAGTGCCCCTGCTATGTGCTCTAATCTGTACACTAATCTCATCTCATATATCATTTATATTTTATTTTAATTTGTTATCTAATTGTCCGTCTTCTTAGCTAGAAGGCCAGAAAACTTTAGTACATATCTGTCTTGATTGGTGCTATACCTCCTAAGCTTAGGAGAGTGCCAAAAACCAGAGTGCCAGAATAAATCTAGTAAAACTGGACCCACATTTTCAGCTGAAGTTGTGTAGTAAATTAACTTCTAAAGAAGAAACATCAGTAATCAATTTCCCATAGTCTTCACCATTTGTATTTTATCTCTGACATTGATGCCAAGTGTCAGTGGCCACATGAACTGTGCGTATATTGCTCTCTAACTTCGAGTAGAGAACAGTCTTTGTACCTTTGTGACTACAGGTAAGTGATTAAGGGGTAACTATAGGTATGTGATTAATAAATATTTGTTAAATGAATATGTGGCTTGTACCAGGCCCTATCTCATCAGTAGCCTCACTCTCTAGGATACTAGAAGCAACTTAAAGGAGGCAAATGCTAATTAGAAACCCAGGTAATTCTGGTGAGTATCTGGAGTTACTATGCAGAAGTGGTAGAAGGCTTTAAAAAACTAACTTCTACTTTTACCCATGCTTTAGGTCTGGCTCAAATGTCACTTTCTCGGGAGCCCTACCTTAAACTTCCCTTTATCTTTGGGGTTAGAAATTCAAATGCAAAACAGGTAACATAGACGAGTATGACAAAATGATATAAGCAGAAGTGTATCTTAAGCTGTATTCTTTCAACACAGACACTGTATTTGCATTAAAAACATGAGCAGTTCATCATTTCCATAAAGAAATATGCTATTTTTCCTGAAATGAGCTGCTTTCTCCATCTTTCTCTTAGTTTCTCAGTTTTGATAGTTACATCAGTAGGAAGGCAGTGTTCTCTATAGGAAGTTAGTCAGCAGAGTAAGCACAGTGATAGTGGTCACTAACAATTAGCTTCAACGCCAGGGACAAAATGTAAATGATGAGGACTTTGGGAAATTTGTTATTGATGCCTCTTTTTCAGGAGTTTATCTACAACTCAGCTTTGGCTGGAAATGTGGGTCCAGTTTCGCCAAATCTGATTTTTCAGAAAAGATGAAAGGCTAGATTTTTATGTGGAATCCTTTCATTTTAAAGTTTGGGTCAAGTTAAATAAACAAAATAAGCTGTGCCAAACATAGCTGGAGTTCAGATCTGTCCATGGCTCATGAGTTTGCAAGCTTTGCTCAAAGAATCAAACCCTGGCAGCCATTACCTAACACACTTGACAGAGTAGGTGGATCAGCATATAGATGAATGAAGTGTTGGTCTTTCTGGTTCTAATTTCTTCTCCCTTCAATCTGTCTTCTGTGTAGTTGACAGAATGACCTTTCTAAAATCTAAATTGGGTCATGTCGTTCCTACTTAAACACCAGAACTTGCCTTCTCATTCATTACCTTTAGGTTAAAATGCAAATCAACTATCATGGTCTTACCTGACTCTTGATCCATCCGTGTGTCTTACTGTCCAGGCACGTTGGCCTACTCACCACTGCCTTGGATAGCTGAGTTTGTTCTAATATTATTCTTACAATTCCCTCAGGCTAGAATGCCTTTCTCCTCATCCCAGCCATATTAAATCATGCTTATCCTGCAAGTTCCGTATTGGTTGTTACCTCCTGTATGAAGCCCTCACAGACATACGAGACAGAATTAATGGCTCCCTCTGTCTTCTCACATCACTTTTTCTTATGTCGCTGATATAGCATGGACTCTGTTTTAATATAGATCTATTTTTAACTGTCTGCCTCTCCAGTTATGTTATGAAACACTCAAAGATAGGGACCGGATTTGGATCTTGAGTAATCTCTTGTATTTTACTGCTACTTTGCTTTTTAAACTTAATTTTTCATGGGCCTGTCAATGCCTTAGCTTCCCAATTAAGTTAGAAACTCACTAGGGTAGAGATTGTATAGCTCATAAGACATCATTCTCTCATGTACCTAGAGTACATGTTATATAATTATCTTTAAAAGTGTCTGAATGATTGCATCAAAGTCTTTTGGAAAAGAATAATGAAGATGCTGTGTAAGACCACTGATATGCTCTGTTCTCTTTAAAATAAATTTATTCTAACGACCATTAAACTGGGCTCATTATCTTTAATATAGTCCAATTTCGTTTTTTTAAAACTATAAAACCAGAATTATAAGTTTTGTAAGGAAATTCTATATTTGTTACATCTTTGAAATCAGCCCACCCATACTACATATAATTGTTTTATAAATGATTAAAAGTTTGCTGTCTTTTGTCCTTAGGAAGACCAAATTTGGCCACCTGGGTGGCTCAGTTGGCTAAGTGTCCAACTTCAGCTTAGGTCATGATCTCATGGTTCATGGGTTCGAGCCCATATTGGGCTCTGTGCTGACAGCTCAAGATTCTGTGTCTCCTTCTCTCTCTGCCCCTCCCCTGCTTGTGCTTGTGTTCTGTCTCTCTCTCTTCCTCAAAATTGAATAAATGCTAAAAACAAAAAAAAGACCAAATTTCACCTTTGCTTGCATTGTTCATTTGCTCAGCAATGAATACTTTGTCCCATCTTCTGCCCACATACAGTACAAAGGCAAATATCCTTGGGGTATGATTGCTTCACTGTGATTATTACTACTACACTGGAGACTCATATCTGTGGTGCCCCAGTTGAACCATCCTATGACAGATTCTAGTGTAGATCCATCTTAAAGTAATATATAATGTCTGTTATTTAGGATTCTTTGGTTACAAGAAACAGAAATTGACTCTGCCCAATTTTTATTAGATTGTCACATATCTTCATAGAATCAATGGGATTGATCTTTTTAATTCTGGAAAATTCTGACTGTAGGTTATTTTCATGTTTCTTTTTTTTCTTTAGATAAATGATTTAATAAGAAACTTACCTTAATTTTGAGTGTAGCAGAATATCTTGTCTCCTTAATTGGAGAACCTCAAGGAGAAATAGCTATCCCATCATAACCTTGTGGACCTCGGCCCTGACTTTCTTCCTCTTTGTTTTGTACTTCATGGAAAAAATGAAGTAATACCAGGAAAGAAGACTTCTCCATTTTTTTAATAGGCACAATTGCATTCCAGACTGTAAGTGAGTTTCAATTCAAGACAAGTGGAAGGTCAAACTCAGGATATTAATGAGAACCATATTTTTTCTTCCTTAGTGGCTATTAAAATGATAGATGCCATTGGAGTGGGCTAGAGGAAACCCACTCAAGACCTTGAATGTTACCATCCATCGTTAAATCTCACACGTACACGTGTCATTTTACATGAGCAGTGTAAGTGCAGCCAAGTTAAGGCCATGGCTGCTTCCTTGTCCTGTCTGTCACTGTGCTGTCAAATCTCATGCAAACAAAGAAGGTTCCTTTATTATTTATTCCATGAGGAACAGTGAGGAAGAGCTGGAGCCAGATCTTGGTGGATGCATTCCTGGGCTGGGTTCAAGCCAGGTCAGAAGGGTAGGAGTCAGGCAACAAAGCAAATTATCCCATGCAGAATGCTGGCCTGGAAGGTGATCTGCAGAGGCAGAGCTCTGTTTACCCAAATGGTCTTGATCTCTGAATCTTACCTTTCTGTCAACCATTCGTATGTTTGGTGACAGTTTTAAAGGCTGCTGTTTCACTAGACAGTGGTTATATATGGTATTTTAAATTAGAGTGGGAAAAAAAAGGAAACATGTATTAGGAGGGGCAGCGTGAGAGAGTGGAGAGAAAGGAAGAATTTGTATAGGTGGTCAACATGCCATTAATCCACTCTCTAGGTTGATTCATCATTTATTTACTCACTCAGTCAACCTTTATTGAACACCTTTATGTGCCAGACACCGTGCTAAATGCTGCATGTGTCAGTGGTCCCCAAGGCTACCCTCAAATTTGATGATTCACCGGAAGGACTCACAGAACTCAGAGGAGCTGTTACACTTATCTTTATGGCTTATTATAGCAAAAGGTACACGTTAAAATCAGTAAAGGAAAAAAGCATGTGAGGTAGAGTCCACCTTCTAGCTGTCCCCTTTCCGAGTAATCAGATGGTGCTTAGTTCTCCCAGCCATGATGTATGACAACATGTGTGAAGTATTATCAACCAGGGGAGGCTCAACTGAGCTCTGTGTCCAAGCCTTTTACTGGGGGTCAGTATCATAGGCATAGAGCACCCACATAACTGATCTTAGCTGCCTGAGTCTCCGGTCCCCAAAGAGGTCAAATTGATACCATAAGGTGCAGGGCCCAAGGCAAACAAAAACAAGCACTCACCATAAATCTCATTATTAGCATGAACTATCTGGTGTGGCCCAAGACTGCAGGTATACAAAGACACTTTATCAGGCAGGACATTACAAGACTTTAGAAGTTATCTCCCCAAAGCTGGTCAAGGGCCAGTTATTATTTTGGGATGTGCAGGGTTCAACCCCCCAAGCCTGCTGAATTAACCCTTTACTGCACACTGGGGATGGAGCTCTTTCTCCCAAGGGCCCGGAAATCTGGTTATACAAACAAATACATGGAAAATAACACAGCCAATACCATATTCTATTACTTTGACCTGGCTTCATTTCTTTTTCTTCAATAGCTAGAGTGTCTGTGCCTGTGGCTGCTGTAGTTACTGGGGGATAAAACAGTTTTCTAAACATCACCCCTGCTCTCGTGGAGCTTCGTACTCTAGCTGGTCAAGGTAGACCATAGGCAGATATAGATATATTATACATCAGATCTTATGAAGAAAAGTAAAGCAAGGTGTAAGGGGGGTGGCGGGAGATGAGGATATGAATGCTGGTGTTTTATGTGGGGTATTGAGAGTAGCTCCCACCAAAATGATGGTATTTGAGCCTTGAGACTTGAGGTGGGTGAGAGAGGGAATCAAGTGGGCATCTTAGGAAAGGATGCTCCAGTTAGAGGAACAGTGGGTATAAAGGCCAGGAGGTAGGAGCTTGCTTGTGTTCAAGGAAGAACAAGGAAGCCAGTAGCACAGAAGCAATGGGAGGAGGGAGAGTGAGGAGGAGATGGGTTACAGAAGGGTTGAGGCCTGGATGGAGAGATGGGAAGACTTGAGCAGGTGTTGAGAAGAGAGTGGCATGATCTGCATTGTATTTCCAAAAGATCTCTTTCATTCCTGTGAGGAAGATAGACCTTAGAGGGCAGGAACGAAAACAAAGAGATGAGATTGGTGGGGCAGGGTGGGGGGTGGCGCTAATGTAATGTGGTGATGGGTTAGACTAGGCTTATGGTGGCTGAAGTGGGATGATTAGGAGGAGTCCCAGTCTATATCAATCTCAGAGGTAGAGCTGAAGGATTTTCAGATGGAATAGATGTGGAATGTGGAGGAATGAAGGAAGAAGTAAAGGGTGGCTTCACTAAGATAAGTAGTTTCTCAGTCTGAATTGCCCAATAACCTTTAGTATATAAAATATTTACCTGGTGCTTTACGATAAAACACTTGAAGAGCAAATGTAATTAATACTTAGGTGTTTTATGATTAACAAAATTTTATTTAATTGTTGAGATATGACATGGTATATGAATTAATACTTCCATTTTATAGATGTGACAATGCAGGAGTCAAAGCCTAGGTATTAGTGAAATCTAGCAGGCATAGTTGGCTCAGCCCTATGTCTTACGTTTTCATGTGTGACATCTTTATTCTGTTAGCCTCTGCATCTTTAGAATGCCTTTGGCTGCAGGTAATAGAAACCTGAGTCAAACTAGTTTAAATATTAAACACATTGCTTGTGTTACATAATTACAAGTCCAGAGATGAGATGAGTTACAGCTGTGGTATGATCAGAGATGAAAGATGTCATTGAAGACTCTGGTTCTTTCTGTCTCTCCAGTTTTTGACACTGACTCCCTGATAGGGCTAATTTTCCTTGTGATTGCATGATGGCTGCCAGAGGCAATCTAGACTCCATGCTTTCTTGTTCAAGAAAGAGGGAAACTCATCCTGCAATTGTGGGATCAAAGTCCTTCTCATTAGTCTTACTGGAGCACCTTACCAGCCCAGGATCAATGGCTGCCACCAGCTAATGTCATGCTCCAATTGGCTTTATTACTCAGGGTCTATCCCTGAATCTGGGAATGAAGTCACCATCCTCTGACTCATGTATGTGATAGGCAATGGACACAGTTAAAGCAGGGGTTCTAACGAGCCTGCCTGGAACATTCTAGAAACGATGAGATTAGAGAGGCAGGAAAGAAATAAATTGGGGATTGAGTAGTAGGGAATGAGGTTAGAGGGCAAGAGAGGCAGACAACGTAGGACCCTATCATGTAATGAAATGGGAAGCTATTGCAGGGTTTTGAAGAACGGCATGAGCTGACATATTTTAAAAGGATTCCTTTGACTGTTGTGATAGAAAGAGATTGTAGGGGGCAAAGGTAAAAGTAGAGGGACCTACTCTAAGGCTAATGCAGTTATCCAGGCAAGAGGAATTGGTGGCTGACACAAAGGTGGTAGCAGTTGAGGTTGTGAGAAGTGACTGGATTCTAGATATACTGTGAATGCAGAGCCAACAGAATTTCTGAAAAGGTTGGATGTAGAATGTGAAAGAAGGAAAGGTCAAGGGTGTCTCTACTGTAAGGATGGAATTGCCATGAACTGTAATGGAGATTTAGGTAGAATAGATTTTAGAGTTCTGTTTAGACGTGTTGATTTTGAGATGTCTTAGATGCCAAAGTAGGAGCACGAGTAGGCAGCTTGTTGTTCAGAGAAGTCAAGTCTAGAGTTATAAATGGGAGACCTGTCTGCACATACATGACGTGTAAATCTGTGAGATTAGGCGGGAGCATGGAGGGAGCCAGAGTAAATGAAGAAGAGGACCAAGGACTGAGCCCAGAGGCACTTTATATTTGTAAAGTTATGGAGGAGGGGAGGAACCAAGATATGACAAGTGATCAAGAGGAAACCTAGGAGAACGTGGTGCTCTGGAAGCCAAGAGCAGAAGGGGCAGCATAGACAAGGGAGTCATGAAGGTGCCACACACCACCATGCAGAGGTCCTTGGTGACCTTGACAAAGTGCAGTAGAAGGGGAAAAGTCCTAATTAGAGTGGTTTACTATTATCATTGTTATTTGACTCATAAAAACACCTTTTAAAGCTCCTAACTTAGGTACTCAGGTCTTTGAATGTTGCTAACTGTGTATGTATGTATGTATGTATGTATATATATATATATATATATATAGCTCTCTATCCCCAAATAATCAGGAATGACAATTCTACATATCATTTTACCCCCTTTCTGTTGGAGTACTTTCCTTCTGGTGGAGAAGCTTGTACATATTGCTGTCAGCAGTAGATTTTTCTTCGATATCCAAAATATGAACAGAAAGGATAGATAAATAAAATGTTTCTAATACTGAGGGCTAATGTTAAAATTTTTTTAAATGTTTATTTATTTCCGAGAGAGAGAGCATGAGTGGGGGGAAGAGAGAGAGAGAAAGAGAGAGAGAGAGAGAGAGAGAGAGAGAGAGAGAGAGAATCTGAAGCAGGCTCCAGGCTCTGAGCTGTCAGCACAGAGCCCAATGTGGGGCTCAAACTCACAAGCCGTGAGATCATGACCTGAGCCAAAGTTGGACTCTCAACCAACTGAGCCACCCAGGTGCCCCAGTGAGAGCTAACATTTATTGAGAACTGTGATAAACCCATGGACTCTTCCATTCAGTACCAGTAACCTAAGCAATAGATACAACTCTTATCCCCATTTTAGACACAGTGTAGCTAGTATTAGAGAGGTTATGTTACCTAACAAAGTTTTCATTGCTTCTGACGATAAGATGGCAGACCTGTGATTTGAAACAGGTCTTCTTTATATAATTAGTTCTCCTGATATTATGAAATTTGAATCACAAAATTTAGTTTATGTGAAATGGATGGTGCCTAATAAAATTGTAAGAGCTGCAAAAACCCCTGTTGAATTTTATTGAACTGAATTACGTTATTGGGAATATTGAGATACCCGAGCCGTGCCCAGCTTGCAGTTTTCTTTGGCCAGCTCCCGTTTTCCCAGCCGAGGTAGTTTCCTCCCTTCTCCCTGTTGCACCAGGCAGACATGATTTCAGGTTGCCTGGTTTAAAAGCAATTATACCTCTAGAGAATCTTGTTGCCTCTGATTTCTAAGTGCTGCTTGTTTATAGAATTACTGCTCAGATCCCTTTAGTTCAAAATGAACATGCCAATGAAACCGAAATGAGAATCTGCACTTCTAAATTGGATTATCGGCTTCCCTGGTGTACCAGTTTGCACCATTCCTCCCTCAGCAAAGTTGCCAGTGATTCTCAGCAGTTTAGTTTTACGGCGTATGCTGGATGGCTGGAGCTAGGTGCATCTAGTTAACTTATTAGTTATGCCGTGTCTTGGGGATGACTGTTGCCACAGTAACAGACCAACAGACCTTCCTAACCCTTTTAAATAGGTTCTAAACCTTTTCAAAAAAAAAAAAAAAAAAAAAAAAGGAAACAGAAGAAAACTATATTGAGAGGAGGATAAAATCCAACTATCCATTCTAAATTAGTGTGCTTCTGTAGGGGAGGAAAACTTTTCCCTTCTTCCCTTCTAGGTTCTTTGGCTGGTCTAATAAATAAATTGACATAAGACAGATTAACATGAGAAAAACAAATTTAATTTTGTGTACATGGGAGCCCCAAAGATATGAGGCACAAAGAAGTGAGCAAAGCAAGCAGCTTTTATACATTTTAGACAAAAACAGTAATTTGAAGAACTGACAAAACAAAGGGATTTGGGCTTGGGGTAGCTAATGAGTGAAGTAGTAAGGAAGTTTGTTTATATAGCTCTCTCGGCCCCGAAATTCCTATCTCTGGTGATAAGGCTGTCTCTCTACCTCCTGGTATAGAGAAGGCACATTTCACACGGGAGATTTATTTCCTGATTTCGGGGGTCAGGGAGAGTGTGCATGTCTTGCACCTACATTTCTTAGGTAACTTTAATTCAAAATAATCACTATGCCAAAGTGGTATATTTTGGGGTGGCATATTTTGTTCCCCTTCAATGCAGAAATTTTTAAAAATCCAACAAACAAAAAAACGAGGGAACTTTCTGTTCTTTTTTTTCTCCTCTTGCTTTCTGCTTGGAAAACCCTTGTCTGCATAAAACAGAGCTGAAATCAATATGGCTATTTTGAGACAACAGTTCATACAGCATGTTTTCATTGTTCACTATTTTTGTTTGGCACTAGCATAATTGACTAATGTCAACAGAGCTGGGTTAGTATTTATCAGTTAACTGCTGCTACAGAACTGTTCAGAGGAGGCAACACAATGCAGTGTTTTCATGAACTTGAAAAAGAGTAGGTGGGTGGCTTAATTTCCCCTGAATAGAGAATTAAAGGAATTAATAGACTTTATGGAACCCAGTAAGATTAGCTTTCAGGTAAATCAGGCTTGGGTCTAATTTCAGATAAGTTACCTTTTCGTTTCTAGAAAAGGATTTAACTAAAAGATTTGTTGAGGATACTTTTTTTTTATATATATACATCTCCTGTGAAGTACTATATATTTATAATTAAATACTAAGAAAAAACTCACTATATTCCCGGGATTTTGAAAAAAAAATATGGAAAGACACTGTGGCCTGATGCCAAAGTTGAAGAAACCAAACATGGGAAGAGATAAGTGCCCTGAAAGCTGGACCCCAAGATCACGTGGAGGATAACTTGTGCTCTTGTGTGGTCAGAGGGAAGGATGCTGACGGATGCTGCTGGCCCGCATACCATCTTTGCCATCCTCCTGATTGGCACATACTCTTTAGGGAGCAATTTGCCTTCCCTGGCAAGGGAAATAAAAATATGGCAACACGTCGGCAGCTGCTAATGAGAATGAAGAGGCCAAATGGGAAAAATGAAATATGTTATATTTACTTAGCTGGTTTTGGACTGGCTTTAAACGATATTCTGTATCAAATGCCACGTACCCTTCCAGAAGAGAAAATGTTTTCCTTCCTTTAAAAATAGAAACTAAAGCGAAGGGATCTATGCTCACTGGTGAGCTTAGATTTTACCCCTTGACTCACCACACGTCTGCTTGCTGACCCTGTTTCGCCTACACACCGAATGGGAGGAAGCCCTGGGCTCAACTCTGGCTGCACATCAGAATTGCCTGGAGAGCTTTCCGAAATCTTAAAGCCCACATCAAATTAATCGGACTCTCCAGCATTCTTATTAAAAAAAAAATAAATCCAAGGTGATTCTAATGTGCAACCAAGGCTAGAAACCGTAAGTTTGGGGATCATACTCTCCTGGCTGCCCGAAAAAGGGCAGGATGGGTGGAGGTCTTCATTGTGTAGAGCATCCACTAATTATGGAGAGAAAGCATATTTTATGATAACGGGAATCAGAAGAAAATATGTCCCATGTACATGATGATGTGCAACTTTTTTAATTAGGAAAATATTTTTAAATGGAGATAAATTCTGGGCATAAGAGGGGATAAGGACAAATGCCATTTGTTAGCACTTAACTTTGTCCAAGGGATGTGAGCAGATACTTTTATGTGATGTTTCTTTCAGTCTTCCTAGCACAGCCTGTAAGGTAGCTGGATTTGTCCACCTGACAGATGAAGAAATAGAGGCTCGGGGAAAAATAAGACTACACAGCTGGGGGAGCTGGAACCAACAGCTGGAGCTGAGATGCTCCCAAACTGCTTCCACGATGCTCGCTGCTCTTCCCACAGCCTGACTTCAGAGAGACGCTGTGCAGGCCTCGGCCTCCACTATTCAGGCATCTCTTGAAGTCGGAGAAACACCGGTGCCATTCTGCATTCTTCGTGTTATTTGAAATTGCCTGTTTTCCTCCCTGTTAGTCCCTCTTCACTTCTATTTTATTTTCCTATCATATCATATTTCTGCTCTTTTCGCTTTCCCTGCTAAGGCCAATATTAGAATATTTACGTCGTGCATTGCAAAAGCTGTTTTCTGGCACATTGAATACTTTTTTTTTTTAACCATGATTTTCATACATTCACTCACAACACACATTTCATTAAACAGATGGGGAACCGAGGGGAAGCGATCTCATTATTTCTCTAAGATATGAAATATTTTCCCCAATGTAAGAATTTGACCCTACCTCTCCCATACCGTAAAACTTTGCTATTGCCGAAAGGCTCCGCACGATAAGTGAGGGACAAAAAGCAAAAGACCAAATCCCTCCCACACTGATGGTTTCTATAGTTGGCAATTCGTGCGCCAACAGGGTAAGTGCCTGCTGTTTGCGTTTGTCTGGGGAAGCACACTGGGCTGCTATGGGTATGCCCTAAAATGATGATTTGAAGAATGATGTGAAATCGAGGTGGGTCCTTGTGTGAGTCATGATGAATAATGCCTTTGTCTGCAAATGGATGATTAGCCACAATTGAGATTCCTGTTTCCAATACAGTTCAGGAGAAGACCTATTACAACATCAATAAGCTGCATCCATTTATATGGCGTTGTGGCAAATATAATTGGTGAGTTTCTCATTTTTCCATGTTCCTCCTCCCCCTGACTTATTTATGAGTGTTACACAGTAATGAAAGAGATAGGCCATAATGAACAACTGCTGTGTGGCACATTTTTCCAGTGTTGCTAAGTTTCTTTTCTTTTGGACAAAATTGTACCTTTCTTTCTCCCCTTGCTCTGTGTTTTGATGAAAAAAAAAGAAAAAAGCCCAGAAAGTTGAATATCCATAATTAATACATGTTTACTGTGCCAAATGAGTTCCTACTAGAGAAAACAGTGGCAGGAAATAGTAAAAAAAAGGGCTTCAGTTCTATGACTCTCAATTAGCAAAGTCACATTAGTTACCTATGTAGAGGGGTAGTATCTTAAATAGCTGTGATTCGAAGAAGGATACCACAACTGAGTTTATTTGAATTGGCTTTCCTGAGATACTCAAGGCATTTACTGCATGTCTCAGTTCTTCTTTTTTTTTTTTTTTTTTTTGACATAATTAAAAGGTAGAGGCAAAATTGAAACAGATCTTCTGAAAAAAATAATTACACCAGCAGCTACAAATTTGAAAAGCCAAACTAAACAGTACAGTTGTCCAAGATGGAAATTCCCATTGGCATTCCTAAAAAAAAGATTGATATTAGTCACTACTTTGGAACATTGGCTTATTCATACTTTCTACACTGAAAAAAGTCCAAACATTTTTGATGGAAATCAGAGGTAATGTATGGCTTGCCTCAAGAATGATAGTTTTGTATCTGTTCCTAGAAATCATTAAGTCTCATCTTCTCTCTGCTATATAACCCCATGTCGTGCCAGAGCCATAGAATTTTCATCCTGCTACTTTTTATTTGTGGTATTTATGTGTTTTATTGATTATGTGACATAATAAAACATAGCAAGTCAGAACCGTATGTGCTATATATTTTGTTCAACAGCGATACAGAATGTTAGGGCTCTGCTCTCCACTTGGAGAAACATCTTGCTGGGATATAAATAGATTTATAATGACTACTAGGCTATGTGCCTGCAAAATATCCTGGTAGGTAGCTCATTATAGAGCTAACATCGTTAATAAAATAGCTGAAAAATTTCACAAGTACAGGAATATCTTTTATATCAGTAGCTGTAAGGAAAATACCTAGCGTATGCATAATTTGGGACTCATTTTAAAGCTATAATTTATCATCATTATCTACATATTATAATGGCAAAACAGGTTTAATTGCTTTTGACTGGACTGGCATGATGATGAGGAAAAAAGTTAGTAGCAGATGGCCCCACTGTCAAAACTGCGTCTCTTAGCCCAAAATAAAGTAACAGACTGAAGAGAGGACGTTTCTGGTTTCTAGCTCGAGCTTATCTTGATAAGTATGAATTAGCATTTTCTGGTATTATAATTGTCTAGAGAAAAGTGGAAATAGTAATTATTTACAGAAGGCTAAAATAGCTGTGAAATTCAACTATAGCAGGTTTAAATTGTCTAACATTTCTGGATTAACAGAAGTATTTACTTTTGGTGTGATTTAGTAGCTTTCCAAAATATTTCCATCCCAGCTTTACGATATAAAATTGCTGGCATGTGGACACCGTAGAGCACGCCCATTTTGGTATTGCATCATATTTATTCTCCAGATCCTCCTGTAGTGTTCTTCATTTTTTTAAATCATATCAATGACAACAATTATTTTATTTGGAATAACCAGCCTGTATGTGAAGAAATAACTTATCCGGTGACCCTTACAGACATACCCTTTTTACATCTCGCTGTGCTTGAAATTTCAGTATTGCTACATCAGTGACAATACAATGTGAAAGCGTCCTCCTATTTTAAGCACAACACAGATGGATAAATGTGATTTGAGAAAAAAAAAAAAATTCCCACCCTACCCGTCATGGAGTTCCTCAGCAAATCAAAGAATTTAAGATCAAATCATGAGAATTCAAATGATAAAACTGCAAAAATTAAGTCTTCTTCTTTGTCTTTTAAGACTTTGGTGGCCTGAGAACACAATTATCAGGTGGCAGATTACACTGCTGGCTGGTCAATGCAAGTAAATTAACTGCTTCGGCTGATAGAAGAGAAATGCCAGCTATAGCAACTTAAGTGAAGGTGACATGCTATGTGCAAAATAATGTGAATTCGAAAGTGCAGTTTAACCCCAAAGTAAAGAGAAAAAAAAAAAGGATGGAGCAATCTGCCAGACTAAAATAATGTGCGACAGAGAAATTATTCGGAAATGGAACTGGTTATAGAGATACAGATTTATTATTTGGTTGCTGTCATGATAAATTTGCCTCAGCTATGCCCATACATGTTACAGTATTCATGTCTGAGATGAGTGGAGATGTTGCAAAAGGCTTTGCATGATTGAAAATTCATTCTGGAAATATAAATGAATAAATGCTCTCTCTTAAGAGTGTGTGTGCGTGTGCACACACGCACACATATATAAATGCACACATGTGCAAGTGCATGCACGCACATGTGTATTTTGAATTTAAAATGGTCAGTGAATTGAGATGCCCACACAACATAAAGGATTTGAGACTTTAAAATGAGGTTATTATTAGTATTACCTATTTATATAAATAGTTTAGAAAACCATTTCAGTGGCCATAGAATGGTTATTTCTGATCTACTACTACCAAATAGTGACTTTCAGCGCTAGACACTATGTGGATCATCATTATTAATAAGCATTGCTCATTGATTATTAGTAACATATTTAATCTAAATAATTCAACCTAATATAACACATTTTTTTGTTTTTGTCTTTACATATAGCAATTTTCGCTGTTATGCGATATATTCATCATGAAGTAGACTTAGCTAAATGTTATGAAAAGCAAAAGATTGAGAGGACAGGCAATTACTTTTGATAGAGAAGAGAAATGAGATACTTCCTCTAGCTGGAATTCACGGAGCCTCTCGTGCTTGGGAAACCATGATTCTTCGGCATGTTTAGAGAGAAGACTCACGGTTTATTTGATAGACTTCCAGTAACAAATCATACTACAGTCTTCTTTTCTACTAATCTGTTTTCTACAAGAAATTTTGGTGCATATGGCTCCAGTCTGGACAGTTCCATTGATAAGAAGCTTGCTTCTACTCTTCGAAGTCTTCTGTTGAATGATTATTGTCATTCCTCAGCAGAGTTTATCTTCTAGTTGTTCTCAGTATCGGATTTCCTTGTGGAACTGTCTCGGGCATCTGTGGCTCCGTGATTGTCTGCATCTCCTCATCCCTTCCTTTTAACTAAACATATATCCCGACTCCTCTTTCTTCAGTCACTTTTGTCTATAACACAAGGGTATTTTATGTACCTCCCACCTAAAACGCTGTATTTTGCATTAAATGTAGGGGATGAAAAGAAATCTTTTTTCCTCTATTCATTTTAGGTCATTGGCTAGGGCATTGTAAACTGGACTCAGGAAAGACAGATCAACAGGAGAAAAACAAGTTTATTAACACACGCATCACACATACATGTGGGAATACTCAGTGATTATTAACTCAAAAGAGTAGCTAGAACTTGGGGTTCTATAGCATCTTAATGGAAGAACAATAAAATTACAGAGAAGTGACAAAAAAATGCAAAAGGACTTTGAGCTTCTAGAGGCAGCTAATTGTGGGAAGGTAAATGTATATGGGGAATCTCATAGTAGATAAAGGCCAGTTAGTAAGATGCATGTGTGTAGACTCTTTCTTGGTGCCATCTTGTCTCTGTGTTAAGGCTATCCCCTGCCTGATATGGGATGTGAGGGAAAGGGTGGTAGGAAAACACCCTTCAAAAAGAATTTATGTTCTGTTTTCAGGGAGATAGGAGGAGGGTAGAAAGCCAGTCCCGTATCTGCTTTTTCTCAGTTTCCTTCGGCCCCAAATAATCAAGATGCCAAAGTGGCATGTTGTGGGATGGCATATGCTCCTACCCTTCGTAAGTGATGGAATGACAAATTATATTCTATGTGTGTATCTGTATCCATTTCTGCACATCTTCAACTTTGGATTCCAGGCAGTGAGAAGATCATTTCAGGTATATTCAAACATAGTATTTTACAGGACATGAATCCACAGTAACAGCACTGTTACCTCCCTCGTCATCTTCATTGCTTCGTCCTAACCACATAAATTAACTGACAGCTTACAATGTGCATACACTACCTCAGTATGTATGATCACATTTGAGTCTGCAGCTCAGGGAGGTGCATACTTTTATGATCCCCAATATCAGGAAACCAAGGTTTAAAGGATGAAAGTGCCTGAGGCCACACAGTAAGAATGACTTGAGATTCCAGCCCATATCACTTGGACTCCAAAGTCTATGCTGGTAATGACTGACCTTTGCTGTTGTGTTAGAATTTCAGAATTTGGATTCCTTATCATTAAATATAATCATGTATCCTTAATCCATATATAGTTTTTGGTGTTACCATCATTCTGGAGCTACAGTTTTGTTTCTTTTATTTGCAAAATATATGCATGCGTGTAACTTATCAATTCACTTTTCTTTAGATTCTATAGTTACAAAATTAAAAGTTTTTTTAACATTTAGTTTTGAGAGACAGAGGTAGAGCATAAGTGGGAGAAGGGCAGAGAGAGAGGAAGATGCAGAATCTGAAGCAGGCTCCAGGCTCTGAGTTGTCAGCACAGAGCCTGATGCAGGGCTTGAACTCACGAACCGTGAGATCATGACCTGAGCCGAAGTTGGATGCTTATTAACCAACTGAGCCACCCAGGCACCTCAATGTTTACAAAATTTAAAATGACAGATTTTCCTATAGCCTCCTTCATCTTTAAGTTTATCTTAAATATATAGAATTGGTTAGAGTCATTGAAATGAAAATAAAAGCTTATTGGGAAAAAAAAAACAAATGAAAAGTAAGACCACGCAAAGGTAGAAAAGTAAGTAACATCTTTTTGTTTTATTACACTGGACTTGTTTTATGTTTTTAACAAATTGGAAACAACAATCAAATTAATTGTAAGCAGAAGCTGTTAGTGTTGGGGGCAAGAGGAGGAAGTTTTACTATAATAAAATCTATTTCATCTAACTCCTGAGTGATGATTTATAATGTTCTCCTCTAGAACAATACGAAAAGAGCATTTTGGAACCATGCTGTTGGAAATGCACATTTTACCACTGTAATGTATAATTATAGCCTACTATAGCAGCTTACATTATCCTTTAAATATTTATCCCTTTGAATAATTGGATTTAGGAGATTTGAATTCATTTGGTGAATATGCCATTAATTTTTCATATTTTCTGATAGTATACCAATTGTTCACTTGCCTAGCATCTAGTAAATGTAACTGAATGGCATGGAACTTTACAGCAAATTATTCATCTTTCTGGATCCTTTTAAATATTTATACCCAAAATAAAATACCCATTACAAACTAGAGAAATTCAGTTACTGACTTACTTCTGGTGGCTAAAAATTAATTTGACTAGCCCTCTGTTTTACTTTCCTTTGTAGTTGAAAGTAATGGTTAAAAATAAATGAAGACAATATTACATCAAAACCATTCCAAAAGCTCAAAGAGGTTTATAGGCTGTTTCCATGGTACCCAGTGTGGCAGCTCACCAACAGAGTTTGGCAATAGCCGCCTCAACAAAATGGGCCTAACTTTTGTTTTCTACAGGAACAGTTAGACTCCAAAGGCTTGTGTTGACAGGTAATGAGATTTAATTCATAAGAGGACAAAAAAAGGTGGGGGAGGGGGAGAAAATATCCATATTCATTGCTTAATCAAATAAAATTCTTTCAGAGGATTCTGGGAATTCTCCCCAGTTGCTTCCAAAGCTTCCCTTTGATAGCCATAAACAAATTACCTTACGAATAACTTCTTAATCAGGGAAAAGAAGCACCGTTCTCGACTTGATCTTTCCCTTTGGGTGGTCCCAGCCAGAGAGCACAGTCTTCCTCCTGTAGCTAGGCCTCTGAAAAGCCATATAGCATTATGCTGACAGCTGTAGACCTCCTTTTTGTTAGGATAACAAACATCCTGTGTTGAGGACAGCATCAAGCCAGCTTGCAGTATGCCCAATTAGAGAAGCTAAAATCTCATTTGTTTCACCATGGGAGCCCCCTGAAAGCACACCGTTTTGGCCTCATTACAGTATTTTTAACTTTACAAAAACAATTTCATTATGGAAATTAAAGAAGCTCATTTGGCCTTAGCATGTATACTGAAGTTAATAAATTCCAGAAGTATTTCAACTGCCACAGCATGTAGTTTTGTCTTCACTTAATCACAGCCAATGGTTGCTTTGTAGAAAACATGGTGGATCCAAAGAAAATTATCATTTTCACTTACTGTTTGCTGTGCTTTGATTAAAAAACAAACAAATCTGCAAGAAAATATTAACTTCAACTGTGTTGGAACAGAATGGATTCCTGAAATTGGTGTCTTTGTGGATATGTTGATTGCACAAATGCATAAGCTCGGCATGCTCTGTTTATGTGTAACTTCTTTGGAAGGTACCCACAACCTGAAGAGTAAAATCAAAACAGTATTTTCTAATCACTCAGTGCACGTGAAGTTGATGTTGGATGTTTAAAGAAAGTGCTAAGAATGTCCATAGTTACTATTATTTGAAAAGGGAAGGGTTTTCCTCTTTCAAAAGCAGTAGTTGACTTTTGATATTCCAGCTAGTAGGACAATACAGTCATCCCTCCTTATCCGAGGTTTTGCTTGTTACCTGGGATCAGCTATGGTCCAGAAGCAGATGATCTTCCTTCTAATGAATTGTCAGAAAGTCAGTAATGCCTGTGTCATTCACCTCACTTCATTTCACGATGTAGGCATGTTATCATCTCACGAGCATCACAAGAAAAAGAAGAGTGAGTACAGGACAATAAGATAATGAGACAGTGAATGAGACCGTCTTGCCATAACTTTTATTACAGTATGCTGTTAAAAGTTGTAATTGTTCTGTTTTATTATTAGTTATTATTACTCTCTTACTATGCATAATTTATATATTAAACTTTGCCATAGGTATGTGTGTATAGGAAAAAACAGTATGTATAGGGTTTGGTAATATTGGCAGTTTCAGGCATCCAGTGGGGGTCTTGGAATGTATCCCCACAGATAAGGGGGGACTACTCTAATATAGTAAGTAACCAGGGGCACCTGAGTGGCTCAGTAGATTGAGTGTCTGACTCCCGATTTCGGCTCAGGTCATGATCTAACAGTTTTGTGACTTCAGGCCCTGCATCAGGCTCTGTACTGACAGTGCAGAGCCTGCTTGGGATCCTCTCTCTTCCTCTCTTTCTGCCCCTCTCCTGCTTGTGCTCCCTCTGTCTCTTTCAAAATAAAATAATTTTGTAGATAATAAGTAACCAAATGGTGATGTTTGGTGTTGCTAAATTTGAGACTCTCAATAGCTTTATGTAAGAGAATACTCCCGTAATTGTCCATGTGATGGATCTACTCTGCTGGTCCCCAGCTCCTATCACATTGGCCTCTGTGCAGGCTGCATGGGACTCAGTTATGTTCTGGGAGAAGAGACTTCAGGCCAAAACACATCCCATCTGTTTTTTCTTCTTCAAGCTTCAGATATTCTGAGATGATCTCATCTAGATCAAGCTGTAATTAATAAATTGATTACATTAAACAGAAGACTTCTAAAATTACATTATTGAGACTCTTTTAAGATATAAATACATACTTCTCTACCCTCCATCAGAAGCAGAAAAAGGGTGTATTAAAATTTTTAAAATATTGAGGGCGGGGAAAGGGAGAAAACAAAGTTCTGGTTCTAAGCCAGAGACAAACAACTATCAAAAAACATTGCATTAGTTTGATTTAAAAAATAGAAAATAATTTAACTTTTCTAACATATGGAAATCTATTTATTTTTGTGTATTTTCTTCTAGTAACTCTCTGGTGTTCATTTCCTTCCCTTGTCCCCTCCCTTCATCCACCATTCCTTCCTTCCCTCCTTCTTTCTACCTTCCTTCCAATCAACCATCCATCCATCCATCCATCCATCCATCCATCTAGCCATCTATGATCTCTATCTGGAGAATAACTGGATAGCTACTGATAATGTTCTTTGTAACATAAGGTCTATCTGAGTGCCTTTTATCAGTTAGTGCTGTCCATTTGATGCCTCCTCTGTAGGGATGCAGAAGAACGCACAAGCAATGCAAACCTAGGAGAGATTAGTTCCATTGTCAGATGGTATCTGTCTTCCATGAAGATAATTTTGCTGTGTCACGTGGAAAGTTGTCAATGTCTCCAAAAATGTTATTAGCAATTTAAGCTAAATATTTATTGTGTTTCTCTTATCCTCAAAGATGCAACTTGATATAATAGAAAGATAACTAAGTTGGAGTCAGAAGACTTGAGTTGTGGTCTAACTCTGAGTATTGGTTAACTATAGCTGCATAACATATTATACCAAAACCCAGTGGCTTAAAACAATAAACAATTATTATTTTGCACAGTCTCTGTAGATCACAAATTCAGGATTGGCTTCTCTGGATGGTTTTGTTTTGTATTCATTTCCTTTGTTTGTTGTAACAAAATACCACAAACTGAGGGGCTTAAAACAATAGAAATTTACCGACTCAGTTCTGGAGGTTAGAAGTCCAGAATTAAGTTGTTGGCAAGGCCATGCTCCTGCTAAGACTCTTAGGAGAAAACCTCTTCTTGCCTCTTCTATCTTCTGATGTGTGCTGGTAATATTCAGCATTCTTCAGTTTGTACATGCATCACTATAGTCCCTGCCTCCGTTATCACATGACTGTCTTCTGCTAGGTGTCTGCATTGTCTTCCCTCTGTTGCTTCTGTCTGTATGTTCAGATTTCCTTTTTTTATAAGGACACAAGTTATGTTGGATTAGGGCCCACCCTAATGACCTCATTGAAACCTGAGTACATCTACAAAGACCCTATTTCCAAATGAGGTCATGTTCACAGGTACTGGGAGTTGGAACTTCAACATATCTTTTCGAGGGAGATAAAATTCAACTCTCAAGAGGATTCTTTCCTGAAGTTGCAGTCAGGGTGTTGGCCAGGTCTGCAGACATCAGAAGTCTTGACTGGGGCTAGCAAATCTGCTAGCAACTCATGGCTAGTGTGAATCTGCCATCCCAAAATATGTCTCTTTGGCATAAGGATTGCTTATTTTGAGACGGAGAAGACAAGGGAGAAACTCTGAAGAGAGAGAATAAATTCCCCTTTTGCAACAGGTATTTACATTTGTAAAAGAAATGTCCATTTGTAAGGATCTCTCCCTTTATGTACCAGGAAGAGAAGGGTGACTCTTAATCACAAGAACCCTTAAAAATAGAGAAAGCATAGATTTAGATCTGAATAACAGTCCTTAACCTTGTTTACTATGCTTTCCTTGGTCACCTTCTCATGGCTTGCCCAGAAACCCAAACTCCTTTTTCCTTTGTTTTAGCCCAAGCTGGGATTTAACCCAAGTTCTAACCACCCCTTTGAGTTACTCATCTCTGAGTTTCTCCCATGGATATATGAAATGTACATGTTAATAAACTTCTGTTTTTTCTCTTGTTAATCTGTTTTTATTTTTTTTACAAAGTCCCACCTAAGAACCTGGAAGGGTAGAAAGAAAATATTTTTTTTCTCCCCTACACTGGTATGTTGATACTGATTGTCTCAAGAAACATCAGGTCCCCCCCTGCCATTGAGCCTCACTAGAGGCTGCTGGAGGCTCCTTGCAATATGGCTGCTGACTTCCCTCAAAACAGGCAGTCCAAGAGAAGGCAAAACAGAAAAGGTAATATCTTTTGTGATCTAAATTTAGAATCATACACCATCACTTCCACCATATTCTGTTTGTTGGAAGTGAGTCACTAAATTCAACCCATATGCATAAAGAGGGGTATTAGACTCTCTACTCTGACAGGAGGTGTGTCAAAGAATTTGTAAAGATATTTTAATATCACCCTTCTCTGCTATTCAGTAGCTATGTGATCTAGGGAGCCATGTTATGTTTGGACCTATGACATCAACTCAGTTATCCTAAAGTTATGAGCACTATTTGGCTGTTTTTATATACCTGGATATCCATAGTCCCAGCCATAGAATCATAGCTGAGAGGGCCTTAAGCACCTTTATCTAAATATCTCATGTTACACATAAGACTTATAATCTCAAAGCAACAAAGTCCTTTTGCAAGTATTTCACCTACCTTTCTAGAATAGCTGGATGAGAGATTTCTCATCGTTTCTTCAGGCCTTTGAGAGTGCTTTCCTATTCTGTCAAACTCAGCATGTCCATTGTTGTCCCTGGTGCTAAGGGTAGACATTAAGTTCAACATTTGGACGTGGTAATGGTCTCACTGAGTTTATAAGTCAAGGTTAAGTGAAGAAACAAAAAACACTAGATAGTTAAAGTACAAATGGATTTAATACCTGAATTACAAGTTTTTATAAAATCAAAGGGTTAATGGTTAGTTTGGTATGTCAACTTGACTGGGCTAAGTTAGGATGCCCAGATATCTAATAAAACATTTCTGGGCATGCCTGTGGGTGTTTTTGAAAGAGATTGGCATTGAATCAGTTGACTAAGTAAAGATCACCCCCACCAATGTGATATCATCTAATCCACTGAGGGCCTGAACAGAATAAAAAGGTGGAGGAAGGGCATATTTGCCGTCAGTCTGAGTTGAGACATTGCCTTCTCTTGCCTTCAGACATTGGTATTCCTGTTTTTTAGCCTCAGACTAAAACCAGGACTTACACTACTGGTGGCAGATCGTGGGACTTTCTCAGTCTCTATAATTTCATGTATATGATTTGAGAAAGAAGGGAAGGAAGGGAGGGAGAAAGAGTTGGAGGGAGGAGGTAGGGGTGTTTCAATGAACCTAGAGAGTTATGAAAAGAAAACATGCAAACATGTTCTATTTCTCTGGAGAACTCTAATACACAGAGGACAAGCTGGAAAGGTAGAAGTCAAGAGGGCTCTAGCAGACTGCTGTGTGAATGTTCAGCACTTAGCTATAATCTAGGCACCAAAGCACTGCTGTGACAACTGTCATCCATGGAGTGGACCTACATAGAATGAAGTCCACCATTGGAAACACCATGTTTGGAGGTTGCTTTTAGCTGCCAGCCATGCCCACAGGAAGATGACTGCTACCTCACCATGCTAGTTCAATCTTAATCTCTCGAAAGTATATCTAGTTAGCAAACAATTCACACTAAAAAATCCTAGCTGCAAGGGACTCTTGGATATGTCATTTTACATTTTCAAAAGTATGCAAATAGAAGTGAGATGAAATGAGGACTGAGAGTACCAATGCAAGGTTCTCCCACATCATGTGATCCAACTCAAGACTTACGATGCCAAAGGTCACATACCATGATAACTAATTTTTGTGGCAATGACCTGACACTGTGCTTCCACTGCCATGCCCCCAGTCCCTTCCCATGAGTGTTAGTCTCTCAGTGGTTGCTAGTGATTGTGAACCCCCACCTACCCACCCACTGGCTGGGTTGCAAAATTTTGAAGCCAGAGACCTTGTCTGACATTTTCATCACAGCACCCTCAGCATCTGATTCGGTGTTTTTGCTTATTAAGAACTCAACACAAATCTGATACATGAATGAAGAATTGAGAACTGTCAGTGAGTCTTTAGGCTCTTTGTGCCTTGTTGTTGGTGAGGATAGGGATTGCAAAGCATTTATAAGGAGCAGAACTTCTCTCAGCAGCAAAACCAGTGCAGAAGTAATTCTGAAGAGTGGTCATGGAAGTTTATGTAATAAAGAAACTGATTTTCAGTTCGGTCTTCTTCAAAACATATTATGGCCAACTATCTGGGTCAATTTAGTTGAAGGGTTCTCTTATTGAGTGCCATTATCTTATACTTTGAAATTTCACTTGATCCTGGATTGGCTTTTAACTGTCTTGTGGTACCTTTTTTAATGACATGACTTACTTATCTATTTTTTACTTATGCATCTTTTTCACAGAGTCCGCCTATCTTAAAAGTTCCTTTGAAGGAGACCAGAACAGTCATCTACTCCAGCCTTGTAACTCAGTGTTTCATCTTCAATATTGTTAATTACAGTAATGCTATAAAAACAAACATACACCAAATAAATCCTCCTTGGGACTATATGCCTACAGTAGTTAACAACATAATTAGTGATATACCCATTTTCACTTCAGTTAAGACCCCTCAGCATCTCTACTTTACTTCTGGACATGGTACCATTTGCATTTGTGATTTCAGTGACCCACCAAAAAATCTGTTTCTGGTCTCATAGATGCCTCTTTCCTTGCTTCTCCTTTATTTACCATGTGTTTCTATTAAAAAGGAAAAATAGTAATTAAAAAATATTCTCAAAATGTATGTGATTCAGACTCTAGATCATATCAAAAGGATTTTTCAGAGGTGCCCGGGTGGCTTAGTTGTTTAAGTATCTGACTTCGGCTCAGGTCATGATCTCATGGTTTGTGGGTTCGAGCCCTGCTTCGGGCTCTGTGCTGACAGCTCATATCCTAGAGCCTGCTTTAGATTCTGTGTCTATCTGTCCCTCCTTCGTTCATGTTCTCTGTCTCTCTCTCAAAATGAATAAATAAACATTAAAAAAAGGATTTTTCATATATATGCCACATGAACCAGTTATGTTTTATTTGTCTCTCTTGTTTATACTTGAAGCTTAGATATTTGCATTAGTGGTTCCAGAATTTTACATTGGAGGGGTTGAAGAATAGAAGTCTAGCCTATGTTTCTGTAGCTGTACATATACTGGGGGAAGAGATATGTGCATATCTACATATGTAGGGGAGTGCCAAAGAGTTTTGTTCTGGAAGCTGCATTTATAGCAGGCATATTCTGTTGAGGTTGTCTGTTCTATTTTGGCTTCCTCCGGAGAGCTGGTGGAGATTTGGGGAGAAAGTACCCAATGCCCCTCTAAGCCATGCCATGGTGTACCCATTAGGAATTTGATTTCAGCCCCCAGAAAAACGGTGCTCTGAGTCTGAAAAACTGGACTTTGCATCTAACATATTGATAAAATGGAAATATTAGAATCCTAGAATATCAGAAGTGCATGAGACTTTAAGAGATTTTCCACTTTTATTCTCTCACTTTACAAGTGAGAAAACTGGGGTCCAGAGAAGTTAAGTGATTTGTAGGAGAAAAATGAAAAAACACAGTTGGGAGAGTTGATCCATTTTTGGAACACCCGGGCTGGATGAATGTACTTTCCATTACAGCTCTACTTACTCCAATGTTATAAGACAAATAGCCTTTCATTGTCTTCCATCACCACTCAGCAGTGGGAAAATTAATTCAAAAGGCCTGAGATATACTAAACATCAATAGTCTAGGCCTATGAGTACTTATATTAACTCATTTAGGAGAGACAGGCTATTGATAAATAGATTTGGCTGCTGTGGCAAGTGTAAATAGCTTCTTCATTGTCTTAGAAGTCAACGATTCTTTTTAAACATTAGACATACCTCCTGAGAGATACAATTATCGCTCCTGGAAGTTACTGAAGTATTTGAGGCTTTGAAGAAAGTTTAAATAAAAATCAAAAGAAGGAACTAATACTATGCAGTAGGCAGTCTACCCTATGTGCCTTGCGATTCCTGGGAGGAACATTGTTTTATAGATCAAGGATTCCACATTCATACCCTATACACCAATGAATCTGAAAAGTAGAGTTGGGTTTTGTTTTTTTTTCTCTCTTTCTCTAAACTGAGGCTGAATTTCAAATAGAGGCATTCTCATGATTCTAAATATTTTTTTTAACAAAGTGGTAGAAAATATTGTACAAAGCAATCATTAACCAAATATAAGATTTTGACAAGTCACTTAACTTCCCTAGTTCTCTAGTTCTGCACTCATATAACTAAATTCTTGATGCTTCCAAAGGAATCCGAAGAAACAGTGATTTATTCATTCATTTACTCATTTACTCACTTATTCGTTTAACCACCCTCCAACAAAAAAACTGAGGCCCTCTGATGATTTTTATTTCTAAAAGTGCCCTGTTCCTTATCTCACAAAGTGAGATTGTATTGTAATTATTTCCTCCTGAACCTCTCCTGCTACCTCCAGACTGTAAGCCCCTTTAAGTTAGGCGCTATATCCTTCTTATTGATTAATAAATTCGAGTACCCAAGAGACTACCTTGATAGCCCTTGTCACATAGAAGTTATTCAATCAATAGCAATCAGTGAATGCAGGTATATACACACACACACACACACACACACACACACCCACACACACACCCCTAATATACCTCCTGACACAGAGAGAAAACCACACAGACAACATTTGTGGCTGGCAGTTGTGGGTTACAGAAGGAATATACATTTGGTTTTAAACAAGCAAAAAGGAGGGGCATTGATGCTAGCTTGATGGAATCAGGAAGAAAGTATTAAATCTGTATAGAAACTGGGAGGAGAGAAGTGCTATTCTAGTCACTTGTATAGGTGAGGAGAATGAGGCTCGACACCCTTAAGACCCAAGGATCTCACCATCAAAAAGTACTGAATCTGGGTCTTGAATTCCTGTGTCTGTATCCAGACCTTTCCCCCAACTCTGTCTCTTTCCCAGTACATCCACAGGTCCCTCTTTTTCCTAGGGATGTGGCCAGGAGCTCTGTGAACATCTGAATCACTTGAGGTGGAGGAGGTTTTGCCTCTTTGAGCTGATGGAATGCTTCCAGGCTTATTCTCCTGTTTCAGGTAATCCTCTTGAAGGGAAGCAGTCTGACAGGTTGCTGCATTCTTGTATCTCTATTCCAGATTGCCCACATAATGGCCAAGACTATTACTTTTTTTTTTTTTTTTTTTACCATCAGGTGTATACTGATTGATGGATCCATAATGTGCCTTTTCTCCTCATTCCATGTTTATAAAATGAAAGTATTTAAATCTCAAAAACAAGATTAGTGTTTCCACCTTCTTTCCTTGCAATTTATATCTTCTGTTTGGATCTCTCATGTTTCAGATGTTCTTTCAGTGGTTTCAAAAGGTTACTTCAATGCCATTGGTTACCAATTTAATGATGCTTTTCCGTTTTCTATCCACTGGATCAAAATGCTAACGGACCTTTGTCTTTGCCATAAATCCCATCAAAGTGTTTACATCTACCCCCAAATCGCTTTTAAATGCAAATAAATAAGTTCAGCAGAGACAAACACCACGTGGATCGTTAACTGCAGCCAGCAGACTGTTCCAATCGTTAACTGCAGCTTGCAGAGATTCTTGACGAAAAAAGAAAAAAGAACCAAGTGCGGATGGTCTCTTTAATGAGGTTTTCCCTCTCATTTATCAAAGATGGTGTAGCTTTGCCCAGCTGGCCTGGTTTGAAAATTGGAAAATAGCTTAATCTGACTCACACAGAAGACCTTTCTAGCAGGTAAAGCAGTACATGCATTAAGGTGTATGTTTCTTTGATTTATTTTTTTAAGTCATGCCATTGACATGGGTCAGGCTTAGGGTCTATGACAGAGATGATTAAAGGACACAGAATATTTAGCCATTTGAGTCAGTGCCCTATTGATTAGAAAATACATTTTTTCTTTCTCATTTTTCATTTCTCATATGTCCGCCCAATCAGGATTGTTGGGCAAGTGTTAGAGTGGAATTATGGGGCTGGAGAGCCCTTAGAAATTCTCCAGTTTGCACCCCCGTTTCCTAATTAAGAATCCTCTGACATCTACACCAGCCCTGTGCCTTGACCACCTTCTCACAGATAGGAGCACTTGTGGAACCAGAAAGCAGGTCTTCCCATTCCTGGCCAGACCCCTTTCCCACTGCTTTACAGTGATAAAATAGGCATGGAAAGGGTGACAGTATTTCCTTCTTTGAAGGGCGAAATATACAGTACGGTTGAGTATCTCTTTGGCTTGGTGTGTTTAGAAAAGGATGCACAGAAAGCCCAAGCTCAAATGGACTCAAATGAAAAAACAGAACTTAGTGGCTCATCAAACCTCAAACCCTAGGGCTTAACATGGACCCAGGCCTCTCTTAATTTCTGATCTCCTCCATGGTGGTGGTTTCACTATAGGCTGCCTGTGGTGGCTAATGGCTGCCTTCATTGCCAGGACTACCTCCTCCCAGGTTCAAACTCAAGGCAACAGAGAACTACCTTCTTTCTCACCCAGCAGTTTGAACTAAGACCCACTTCCAAACTTACCATTATGACCCAGGGGAATGCGATGCTTTCCATGGGCAGGCCTGAATCACAGGCCCTCCTGTGGAGCTGAGGACTTCATCAGTTCTAATAGAAGCATTTAAAGTGAGGGAAAAGATGATTCTCTAGAAGATTGGGGTATGTATATTTCGGAAAGGTTCAATGGTTGTGGACAGAACAAATAACAAATAATCATTACAAATGGCATTTTATGAATCTTTCCAGAAGTCAACATCTTCCTTCCCTTTGTTCATTTGTAAATTTCTGTCAGCTTTGGCCCAGCAGAATCATAAATATGCAAAGAATAGTTAAAGTCCTGTGGGAAAGAGTATGCTTGAATATGATAATGATCCTTTCATTAAAACGTGAGTTATTATTTTAGAAAAAAAATACATGGTGAAATTTTAAAGCAGTAACTTGAGTTGACCATAATAGGCTACAGAACTCAGGGTGCACTGGCAGAGGTCTCTGGAGGAGAGGAATTTCTTCAAGCTCTGCTGAGTCTCTCTTCCCCACAGCTCACATTGTGCTCCTCAATGAATATTGTGGCAGTATAGAGGGCTTTTTAGCATTCGACTATGCAGAATTTCCTTGTCATTATTCTGACACTCCTCCAGTACACAGAGAACAAGTCATCACACACTGATTGAGAAATTTTCTGTCTCCCTTTTCTTTTCTGTCTGGTTGAATAGGTAAAAGGAGTTTAGATTTAGTTTCACCTTAGAAAAATCCAGTGGGCTTGACAGGAGTCTTCTCTGTCTTTTGTAGTATCTCTTAGATCTCCAGGTCTCTTCTGGAGACTTCTGATTTGGTGGGGTATACCCTGAGTCTTGATATTTTGAAGTCTTTTTCTCTGTTTGTCCTGATGAGAGGAAGGACTTGTGTGGCCAAGGGTGATGTTCTCTGAGATGCTCCATTTGGGAACTGATGGGGCCTCTAGAAAATGGACCCCATCCATGTCTTCAGGATGAAAGTGGCTTCGTATGCCTGGGATCCATGCTACTGTTTGTGGTATCTCCTTCAAATGCAAGGCTGAAAATAAGTCGTTTAAAATCCCACCTGGAACTATTCAAACAGGTGTCTGTCCATGCTGATGAGCTCTCATTTTCACACTCAGAAAGCCCTCTGGAATTGGAATGGATACAATAGTGTTATTTAACCCATTCAAATATCCATTAATTAGCAAGAATGTCTATGTGCTTATACCATACATTTTGCTTGTTTAGTAAGCTTGTATACAGATATTCTCCAGCTAAGTTGACGCTTAGTGAGTGAGAGATTGGTTAGAAGCTGAATACCATAGTAGCGACATGTGCCCAAAGCATCCCTTTTCCTGTGAAATCTCTCATTTGGGCACAGCATGAATATACTTTTAGTATTCAGCCAAAAATGGAAGATTTGCTTGAAGCCTTTGATTAATGCAAATAATTGCTGCACTAGAGCAGCTCTGATGCTTGGGAGGCCATTAGTGGTGCACAGCTGCCATCAACCAGGAACAAGCTGTGCATACAAAGATGATACATGGACCGATTCTGCGGTTGGAACATACTGAGTGCCCTGCCGTTTGGTCCAGATAGCTCTAAGGGGTTGAACAGTGTGTGCATGGGCATGGGGGATACAGGTAGCTGGAAGAGAGTGCCAGCAGAGGTAGTAGAGTAAAATTGGCCTAAAGGAAATGTCTTCAATGACAATTTCTTCTATTGTAGTTCTGGCACATTGTAGTTGATCTATTTTGTCTTAGATTCTCACGAAGTGGTGGTAAGTAAGAGAGTATTCATCACCTCCATTTTACCACTAAAGAAAATGAAGATCATGAATATTAATGACTTGTTCAGAATCACAGTGATGATAGTTGGTGGAATTAGGACACAAATCAAGACTGTCTGATTCAAAGTCCACTGTTCTTCCTTCTCTACCAAGTAGTACCAGTGGTCTCTGGCTGGACCTAAGGATGTATGTGACTTTATCCCTTAAAGATCATGATTGAAGTGATGGGGCATGAGAAGTAGGTGAAAGGTATACAAACTCTGTATGAATATTGAATGCTGTGCTCCAAAATAAATACCCAGTTGGTCAAGTTTGAACATGATTGTGTATGAAACATAGGCTTACTTGCATGGGTCGTCCCTGTACGTTTCTTGGCAAATACCTTGAAATCTGCAAACTGACTAGTCGGTCTGTGCAAAATGCATTTATTTTTGAAAAAGACTAATATTAATCAAGTTTGCAGAGACCAGGATGCCAAATTATTAGTTTACTATAAGAAATATAAGTTTGGGAAAGAGGAATGGTCCGGTCTATTCCTGTGCATATGCTGTATGGGATGATTTTTTTTGGTGTGTGTATTGTTTGTTCACAGTTCTTTCTTCCTTCCCTACCTTTGCCATGATTGACTGAGAGAAAATATATTTATCTGTTCCAATTGACTTTGGGCTTAGCCCTGTGACCTGAGTTGGTCAATGGAATATGAGAAGCATACTGTACAAAACATTCAGCTCGAAGCTTTAAATGTCCCTGTGTGGCTGGTCTTGCACCTGTATTCCTGCCCTGAATAATGAGAAGAGTATGTGCAAGGAGCCATGCTCCTTCAACCTGAGTCATGGAATGAGAGACACATGGAGTAGGTCTAAACCCAACCTGAAGTCTAAAACAAAGCAAACACAGCCAACCTAAAGATCTGTGAACAAGAAACAAGTGTTTGTTATTGAAAGCTATTGAAATGTTTGCATTGTTATGGAGCATTGTGTAACAATAGCTAGCCAATGCAGATGCCAAGTCAGTACCAGAACGGTATTCCTTGAGCATGGGATGGGATATGATGGTTCAAGTCCTTAGCCTCATTTCTCTCCTCGTTGGGGATGTATCTTCCACCTGGTCCAGATGAGATAAGTCTTGGGTCTGGCTACCTTTTCTCCTGAATGGGCATTCCCATCATCAGCTTCCTTTTCCTTTGTTGCTATGGCTTACTAACTCCTCTTCTGATCAACTTAGTCTTTTTTTTAATAAGAATACTTTTAAGTGAATTCACCTATATCATTTATGTTTATTTTAAAGCTGTAGTTCCAGAAAGTAACCATGTTTCTCTGATTTCTAGTTGGATAAAAGTTTGCTTCATGTGAGCCTCATTGTAGCACTATCTACTATAGTTAAGTCCAGGCCATTTGATAGGTGTGAAGGAAGCCTCTGCTAAGCTACAATCATGCTTAAAATTAAACTACAGTTAATACTAACCCTTTAAAAATTATTATTTAGAAGTAATAATACCTCAATAGCAATTAGCACATCCAATGCTGTATCTTATTTTGTAAATACCATTTCCCACTCATAGCAACCAGAGCTCATTAGAGAAATGACTAATTCCACATTTGGGTCAGGGAACAGTATGAGCAAGGGGCATGTTGTGCTAGAAGACAAAAAAAAAAAAAAAAACACTAAAAAACTAATAGGAGCATTTCGGAGAACTTAGGAGCAGAGTCCATGGGGCTTCCACTGGTCTAAATTTGTGGCAGTTTGAGCATCAAAAGGATAATGATTATAATTACATATAAAACATTGAAAAAATAAAAACCATGAAACCAGACTAAGCAAGAGTCCTTTGATGATATTGGAAGTGGTTATTACATAAGCTCTTTACTTTGAAATGCAGAGGTTAAAAATAAAACAAAATAATAAAAGTAAGGGATTTACTTTATGCTTTTTAGGAAGAACTATATAGTTCTTACCTGGTTGTTGAGGAAAGGCTCTTCTTTACAAAAAAAAATTAAAATCTCACAACTAAATACAGAAGAATTGTGGGATTAGAAAGTCGCCATTTTGCCATCTCCAGTGAAAGTCTTGATTTGGACCTGGATGATAAATGGATGAGAAAAATCATTAGGTGAGAAGTTGTTGGCACATGGGGTATTCACCTGGTGCCAAAGGAGCATCCCACAGATTGCTGTTTGCAAAGGGAGGACATAACTTTATCATCGGGAGATGTGGCAAGGATAATACACATACTCTCCTTAATACTAGGACAGCCTAACCTTACGTGCCTCTCTGGTGATGCAATCTGAAGATCTAGTTTTTCCTATAAGTACTTTTGCCCAAAATATTTAACCTGAGCCTAATCAATGTTTAGATCTTAGTTCTAGTTTATAGTAAGTGAAGGGAATGGAGAAGTCAGTTAAACAATGCTGTGAGAAAACATTAAGTCAAATCTAGGATGTGAAACTCTCTGCCAAAGAGATGCTAAGTTCTTTTATTTTTTCCCTAAGAATCATTTTTTTTAATTTTATTGATCAAATCTACTATTTGATTTGTTTTCTATTTCATTGACTTCTCTTTTCATTCCTTCCTTCTTTCTCCTTTTTTGTTTTTATTTGTTTTCATTTTTGATTTATATACTTAGTTTATTTTTAGTCTTTCTTTTCTTTTTTTTAAAAATAATTTATTGTAAAATTGGTTTCCTTACAACACCCAGTGCTCATCTCAACAAGTGCCCTCCTCTGTGCCAAGTTCTTTTCCAAAGTCAGTGTCATGAGCAAAACATAAAGATGGGTCAACTGATGTAGAATAAAGAGACCAAAGGGACAGAACAAATGCAATGTGAGAACCTTGAATTTCCATGTTAAAAAAAAAAGAAAAACTTTAAAAGTCAAATGACTTTAGACAAATGAAATATACACTGGATGATAAAAGACATTATGGAATTATTGTAATTTTCTGAGGTGTGATGGCAGAATTATGTTTATGTAGGAGAATGTATTTTTTAGGAGCTGCATACTGAAGTACTTATGGGTGAAGTGTTTTGTCATCTGCAGTTTACTTTCAACTAATCTAGCAAAACATCCAAAATATGTGTATATTTATAGATAATAGAAACATGAAGAATATAAATAATTGTTGAATCTAGGTGGGAGTTAAATTGATATTCATTTGACCTAATTCTTAAAATTATTCTATATGTTTGATATTTTTTGTAATATAAGTTGGAAATAAATAGGGACTCTTAGCAGTTTTTAATGATTTTAATGATTTTGAAATGTCTATATTATTGACAAGCTCTTCTATTAGATTTTAGTCAAGTGTAAACCACATTAATGCTACCACTAATAGTGTAGATTTGTCTATTATAGAATTTATTTCTTTGCTATTAATAGTAATTTCCAGGCAAGATGAGCTGTGAGGAGATCCATCATTTAGTAACACTGTATATGTTTTGTTTTTCTGTAACTGTCAGAATCCAAAAGAAAACCCATGTTGCCCTCATGTCAACACTGATCAAGTTTGAGAGAATGTCATATTTCTTTTCTCAGCACTGTTGGAATAAGAGTCAGATTCCATGTAAAAGAAAGCTTGTTTGAAAAACGCCTACATTAGAACTCTTATGCACCATTTGGGGATTTGAGGGGCTTACTGATCCCCGTCTCCCTTTTTTAATGGGCTTAGTATTCAAGTGATTTGGTTTAGGGATCCAATGAGATGAAAAAACCTGTGAAAATTCATTCTGGAAATAAGACAAATCGGGATTAATTTTCCTGCCATCTCAGGGGCCTTTGGCATAAACCCGACTGTAAGATTTTGCCCTAGCAAACATTTCTGAGCACTGTGCATTAATGAGGGCAGGAGAGTCTGAATAGAGGATGTCATGCTTTCCTATCTATGTGATTCCTCTAGTGCTTTCTTGTGTATAGTCTGCACGTGTGTGTGCATGCACCCGTGTGTGTTATCCAAATATATTCCCTCCCAGATGTTACTCCTCACCCTCCACCCCTCCCCTACTCATGTTAAGCCCAGAATTCGGGAACCCCAAGAACCACCAGGGAGCCAAGCCCGATACAAGAACAAAGAGCCTTTACTCGAGCTAGCTCGAGCTCAATCTCCTACCTGCAACCATGCAGCGGGGGAGAGGGAGGGGGATCCAAAGGCACAAGAGTTTTAAAGGAGTAGTGGGAGGGGTGATGGTCGTGGCCCTAGCCGATTGGCTGAGGAAGGGTCAGGGTCCTGTTCCTTTCCAAAGCGGAAAACAGGTGTCTCTATTTGCGGGGATACAGGTGCTCTAAGGATTGATCCCAGCTGGTCTAGTGAGGGGTGGAAGCTAATTGATTGGTCCATCCTAGTCTTTTGGAGTCCGGATTTGCCCTTACACTCACTCACTCACTCACTCTCCCTCCCCCTCCTTCCCACATCCCTTCCAATAGCCAGACTCCAGCCGTCAATCATTATATGCTCAAGCAATCCTGAGAGTTAGGGCTCCCATCTTGGCAAGGCTTTCCTGTCACTCAGCTTAGTTGGGAACTGGACTTCCTGGAGAAAACTGAATTTGCAGACAGTCCAGAAGGGCATGGTTAGCCCTGTTACTGCTGCCCTGCTGCTTAGGTCCCCCAGCAAGGGAAAAAGCATTCAGAGGTAGAACCTTTGGGGCAAGTAAGCAGGGGCTTTCAAGTGAGACCTAACCACCTACAAAAAGAGGTATCTTGAGGAGGAATCAAGGGGTGATTTTCTTAAAACAAACAAAAACCAAAGCATACCAAAACACAAGGACCAAGTTGCTTATATTATTTCATTAGAAGTGGTTATTTGCAAAAAAGAAATATTGGAAAGATAAAACAGAAACTCATCTCCCCATTTAATGACTTTAATTTGTTTTGAAAACCTTGCCACTAAGTGAAAAGCCATTAACTAAAAACATTTTTCTGTTAATTTTAATTGGAAAAAATTGTGATGCATTCCACCTAACCCGAAATTCCCAAACATTATTCACAGGTGGAAAAATATTATCAATTAAATAGTATAAATAAGTTTCTATAACTCTTAACAATTTGAAAGTAAATAAATGTCATTTATTTAAAACATGGAATGTAATGGATTTTTATTGTAATGAAGGTTACTCACCAATGAATAGTGAAGATTGATTGGGATGCCCGGAGATAATTCTGTGAAGATCATGAAGAGTCAGGTGGTCAACTTCCAGACAGGCAGACTTCTAGCACTATTGTCGTCTCGTTCTCAAGCTGCACGTGAAAATAAAATTATAGCACTTACCAAACTCTAGGGTAAAATCAAGCTAAACATGAGAGCGCTTCAAGACACATAAAATGGACATGCAAAACACAGTAGAAAGTCAGAAAATGCTACCTGTTCATCCCTCTCACTTGGTATATGAATACAAAGAAAAATGGGGTTTATCCAAATATATCACGCGATATAAATTCATTCTGTATAATATTCTCTGACTAGAAACCACTGAGTCAAGTAAATTAGCAGGCTTATCTTTGCCCAGAACCATAGTGTCAAGGTAGCCTTTCTTATGGCATATTTATTTGGTGTCTCTGGCTGAAAATGTTGATAAGCCAGTAAAAACTGAGTTGTTCAAAAGTTGTATAGTTTTTCATGTGCCTTCATGATGAAGATCCTTATGAACTCGGTGGCTGTTATGTGAACATATGTATGTGTATATATGGCACTGTTGGTGACAATATATTTCTTAAAATGTGTTCAACTATTTTTTAGTTCACTTGGGGTGATGGTAGCACTTATGAGCTCCCTCATAAGATCGAAACTATAGTTGTAGAAGTATCTCTACTTAGAAACTTAGTTCAGTCTTAAGTACCTCGTTTCCTCTACCTTAGGGTATGTGAACATGAGTGAAACTAATAGAGCCCTGTTTCTGTGGCATCTGACTAGTCTGTTGAGTTCCCAGGGTCTTGATCCTCGAGGCTGTTATAGCAGAGCCTCCTCCCCATTGTCCCTCCCCCCAAGATTATTGCATGAATAAATAAGGGTTGGTCAGAGCTCTTTGCACCTGTTGGCAGAGCAATTTGCCTTCTCACCTACTTTCACTGAACCTTTACCACTTGGACGTCCTGTCTGATGCTCTGGGTGGTTTTGCTACTTTCTGCAACTCAGGGCTCCCTGTGGGGAACCAGCGTAGCTTCATTTGGAATTTCATCTGCATAGAGAAAACCCTGGAGGGAAACAAAGACCTGTACTTCATATGTTCTTTCCAAGATATGGAGCATCTAACGGTCAGCTGTTACATCCAGGCAAATTTCCATCAGACATTTGGAACTCTAAATGTCAAAACCTGAATCCATTATCTTCTCCTTTTCTGTCATTCCTGCTCTACCATGTTTCTTAAATTCGGAAATATAATCACCATCTATCTGGTTTCCTTAATCAAAAACCTAGGGGTCATTCTTCCTGAATTCTTCCTAGTGTTGTAATCTCCGGCAATTCAATTTCTGCTGATTCTGCATCCCATGTATCTAGGGTACCCATTTTCACTTTCCTACCTGCATTGCTGTTGCCCTTGTTTAAGACTTCTTCACAATGGCAGTAGCCTCCTATTTGCAGTCCTACAGGATTTATCTTTCATTAGTTCACTCATTCATTCATTTAGTCAATAAATATTTGTTGAGGATTTACTATTAGCAGGAACTGTTCTGAGCACAGGGCTTATAGCAGTGAACAAAAAAACAAGAATTCTTCCCCTCATGGATCTTATCTTCTAGTGAGAGGAGACAGATCATAAAAAAAATAGGTAAGCTACATAGTATATTAGAAAATGATAAGTATTTATAAGATAAAGCAAGAAAGGAGCATATACAAGTGTTGGGGAGAGGGAGATGAAATTTTAGATAGGGCAGTTAGGGACGGTCTTACTGCAAATGTGGCATTTGAGCAGGACTTTGAGAGGACTAAGTCCTGATCAGTGCAAGCATCTGGGGGACAGATGTGAGTAAGAGGAAAGAGTAGGCACAACGTCCACCCGTGAAATGGAGAAGACAAGAAGGGAGATCAGTAAAAGAGGTAAGAATTCATAGGGACCGTATCATATAGAATCTCAGAGGTCATAGCGAGGACCTGTACTTCTAGTATTCTGGGATGGGGCACTTGGCGATTTTCACAGATGTGATGATCTGAGTTTCATTTTACCAAGATGAGTTTGGCTGTGCTGTTGAGACTAGACTGTTGGAGGAGAAGGACAGAGAGGGAGGAAACCATTACAATACTCTGGATGCCAGAATGATCTTGTTAACATACATATTCAACCATGTCATCTACTAACTCAAAATTCTTCAATGGTTTCCCAACATGGATAGGATAAAATTGAAACTTCTTTGAATAACTTCTAAGGTCGGCCATGATTTGGTGCCTTCTACTATTTTGACCCATTGCTTGCTAATGCTGCCACCTGACCACCATTCTCTGATCTGATTTACCACCTGATAAATGCTTATTGAGTCTTTAAGTTATAAATGCTTCCTTCTTCATGAAGATTTCCCTGAATTTACCCATTTTCCTATCCCACATTCAATTCGAACACTTGTTTCTTTTAATACTAATGCTTTTGGCTCTCACTACTATAATGTGTACTTCCTGAGGTTAAGAATTTGCTTTTCATCTTGTTACATAGAAATGACCAAAAATAAAAAAAAATTAGGGGCACCTGGGTGGCTCAGTTGGTTAAGCTTCCGACTTCAGCTCAGGTCATGACCTCACAGTTCATGGGTTCGAGCCCCGCACTGGGCTCTGTGCGGACAGCTCAGAACCTAGAGTTGCTTTGGATTCTGTCTCCTTCTCTCTCTCTGCTTCTCCCCCCACTCATGCGCTGTCTCTCAAAAATTAAATACACATTAAAAATTAAAAAAAATTAAATGAATGACTTTAATCATGGAGTATGTTTTGGCTTTCTCTCTATAGAGTTCAGGGCAGAGGAGGTGGAGAAAGAGTGGAAGAGAAGTACTGGGTTTTGAGATCATGTGAATTCCTAGATTCTTTTTTTTAATCTTAGTCTTAAAATATTCAAGAGGCCACTGAAATCCTTCTTAACTGGGGCAGGGAATGGGATTTGCAAATGCCACCTCTATCTGCTGATGTCATCTCCTCCTCCCCTTTTAAAAAAGTCAGATACCTTTCTATTGTTCTTTGTATTCGTCCTATACCGGAATTCTCTCACTAATACCCCAAGAGATAAAGAAAAACTGAAGAAGAAAAAAAATGACTTATCTAGCTGCTACTTCATAATGCCCTGTGGTTGTTTAATTATATATTAGTTTTGTTGGGGGAACAGATTGTCCTAGGCATCTAGACTAGCATTTAATTTCATGGTTGGGTTAACTGTTTGTTTTACTCAAATCTCTAAGAATGCTGTTTTATAAGACTAAAGAAATACATTTCCTCTAAATCTTGTAAACCATTTTCCCCAAAATATCAGCTTCTAAGATGTTTCTTTTTGGCCATTACTGCATGTTTATTTTCTTGTTGCAAGCCTTTCAGTCTAGAATGGAATTCACAGCATCTCCCCACAGTTTCTTCAGTAACAGTCATTAAGACCCTCTTTTGTCTCATCGTGCTGATCATTAATGAAGCTGTTAACTAACACTAGAGTTTCATTGATTTCTGGGGCAGGGCTACAAGACACCTCTGTAACGTCACACATCGCCTTTGTCCTTGGTTTCTATGTCACCGGCCCTCAGCTTTCAGCCACTATAGAATGCCAGAGTTCAAATTCAATCCAATTTGAATTCATTTTGCAAGTAAGACTTTATTAGATACTGTATTAAGTGCTTTCCAAAAAATTAGGTTATGTTACATCTTCATTTTCTCTCTCTCTTTTATTAATCATGCAATTCCCACTCTCTTTTAAAAAAAGAAAAAAGAAAAAAAAAAGCAATTAGGTTTGCCCATCTTGATTCAGTCTTATAATCCAGGCTGCTTATTGCCCCTGGTTCCATTCTAATCTAAATGCTTACAGATGCTAACTGTCAGGCTCCCTCCCCTCGCATCTCTAGGAAATCAGTGCCAGGCCAGCTTCTATCAAAACAGCACACCTCCTTAAGCCTCAGTTGTTTTTAGACTGAAAGTCCCACCTGATTAACAGTGCTTGGCACTGGATGTGTCCCCAGAGACATTGAAAAATGTGGTTTTCAAAGTGCTTTTCAGGAACTCCTGTTTCCCCAAAGATGTCTTAGGGACCACAGGGGAATGGTGAGGCAGAAGCTCAGAGGAGAGAGTTCCATCCCTGTTTTCATGAAAGCAACAGTTTTCATGTGCCCGTGTATTGTGTCCCATGCAGGGTTACCTCTAGTCTGCATGGAGCCTTTGTGCAAATAAGAAAAAGTCTCCCTTCCTCTGGGTGCGACAGAGTGACCATGGTATGCATAACATTTGATTTCCAAGAGGGCTCTGCTGCTGAAAATTACTTTGGAGAACCTTTAACTAGGCCAACTTATGTTACCCAAGACAAAGACAAAGCCAACAAGATGGACTTTTCACCATTCTACAGGAAGGCAGTGCATTCGGCTCCTTCCGTCTTGAGTATATAAATATTTTTGTAATTTTTAGTGCATAGGCCCTGCTGCCTTGACCACATATTCATTCTCCCAGGTAAATGAATTCATTCAGCACATGTTTATTAGACATTCACAAAGTCTATAAAGCTTATATTCTAGACGAAGAAGACAAGTGATAAACAAAATCATACATCAATGAAATGTCAAGTGGTATAATGAACTACAAAGAATGAGGCAGAATAAAAGGACAGAGAGTAAGGAAGGAGAGTGCTATTTCAGGTATCCCGTAGAACAGTAATCTCAGATTACTGGATTTGAAAGAGGATTTGTCTTTTAATTTTGAAGTTTTCTATGTTACGAAGTCAAAAAAGAAAAAAAAAAAGAAGCAAACATATTCCCCTTCTTCACTTAGTGTTCATAATATACTGTAATAATAAAGTATAGATCAAGCATACAATGATTTTTTTCTTCATTCAGTACATTTTACTGAATAGACACTGAAAGGAATACATGCAAACAAGATGTGCAATAAAAACGTATTTCCTGTCCTCAAGGAGTTTGGTGTCTATGAGAGATTTCTATACATTTAAACATTCCAATACATTTCTATAGATTTAACCAACTGCAGCATATTTCATAATGAAATAATCGTTCAAAGGATTTTCAGGGAGCAATGATTGATTGCAACCGGCAAGTGATGTTGGGAAGGGGAAGGTTTTATTCAATGATATTCAACATATATTTATATGTTTGTACTCAGCAAGTGAAGATGAGTCAGCTGAGCTAAGCATCAGAGGTGAGGAGGCCAAGGAGAGAAGGAATGAGCAGAGACAGGAAAGCTAGTCTGAAAACCAGAGAGTACCCTGCTGAGGCAGGAATGTGTCGTGTGAGGACGAGTCCTTAGAGGCACTAAAGAGCGTGCCGACCAGTTTGGGATTTGTTCCATAGACGATAGGGAAAAATGGAAGAATCTGATGATGTGAATGAATCTACGTAAAGGAGATTTGCAATGAATTTAAAACAAATGTATTAGTCAACATATCACTAGTAGTATATTGGATATATAATAGGAATATATTGTATTAGGGTTCTCCAGAGAAACAGAACCAATAAAATGTGTGTGTGTATATAATAAATATACATCTGTATAAATAAGTTTAATATTATATATTAAATATAATTGTTTTAACATTTATAGATATTAGATATATTTATTGTTATAAGCATATGCAAATATATAAATATATATTATTATATATGGAGGAATCTATATATTATACATGTAAAAGAAACTATATATAATATTTACCATATATAATATATGTGGTATATGCATGTGTGTGTACATGCGTATATATATATGTGGTATATGTGTTGTGTATATGTGTGTATACATATGTATATACATATATATATGCATATATGTATATATAAATGTATATATACATACACACACACACATATATATGGAGAGACAGAGTGAGAGAGAGATTTATTGTAACAAATTGGCTTATGCAATCATGGAGGCTGGCAAGTCCAAAATCTGCAGGGTAGAGTGCAGGGGCTGGAGGATGTCTGCTAGCAGAACACTCTGTCTTCCTTACAGGAGGTCAGTCTTTTTTCTCTTAAGGTCTTCAACTGATTGAATGAGGACCACACACATTATGGAGGATAATCTGCTTTGTTCAGAGTCTAATTTAAATGTTAATCTCATCTAAAAAGTACCTTCACAGCAACATCTAGATTACTAATTGACCAAAATATCTGGGTAATGTAGCCTGGCCAAATCAACAACATGATATTCACCATCAGACATCTTCCTACCATTTTGTCTGTGGAACTCAATAGATGCTCAGTAAACAGTGGTAGCACTGGCCTCAGTGCAATGTAAGTTGCAGCCCGTAGCCAAATGATGGGAATGGGGAAAGGGTCTGATATATTTCAAGATAGGTCACTGTCCAGGAACTCAGTACTTCCCCATCACTAACTTGCTTAGGAAGCTCCTGGAAATCTTATTAAATGCAGAGTCTGATTTGGTAGGCCTGAAGTGAGGTCCAATATTGTCATTGTTAATAAGAGATGCTGATACCATTGGTCCATGGTCCACACTTAGGGCAGTAAATCAGTAGAATTCTCAAAGCTCTAATTTTGGCAAGATGGATGGAAGGTAGCCTGGGTTCTGTAGAGGAAGAGGGACCCTCTGAATTACGAATTGAGAGGTAACAACACTTCTCTGGAGTGTCTATTTGAAGACAGTGGTTGTCAGACTGTTATGTCTCATAGTCACCTGGGGAGCTTATAAAATGTAGACACTCTGTGTCCAGAGCTTGTGATTGAGTGTGTCTACTTTGAGGCCAGGACTTCCTGTTAACAATAATAATCCCAGAAGATTTTGGTGAAGATATGGGACTACCTTTGAGAAACACTGGTTTAAAATTTTAAGACTCAGAAAAAAACCACAAATATATTTTCTTGGAAAAATCTTTGAGTCATCTACAACCATATTTGGTAGAAAAAAAAGTGGAAGGGTGGAAAATAAATTTTGGCCACTTTAGAGTTTTGCTGAGGATGAGAGGATACAGAGCCCCGGGGAAACACCAGCCTACAGCTGTATGGAAAAAATTCCTAGCCAGACTGGATATTGATTCCTTTTCCACTCCATGGCTTACTCAGGGCAAAGACAAGGAATGGTCCCAAGACTTATACTTAGATACAGAAAGTCTCTGGCTGTACTGGTTGTAGTATTTAGGATTAGATCTAGCTGTGATATAAAAAACAGCTGAAATAATGCTTACTTTACTGAGATTTTTTTTCTAATATAAAGGAAGTCTGGCAGTAATTTATAGTATGGTGTGGCTGGGATGGGGACTCCAGAAAACTCAGAAGCACAGATTCCTTCTATCCTTAACATATTGCCTCATGGTCCAGTATGGCTGCTAGAGAACCAACCATCACTTCCACGTCTGAAGTAGCAAGAGAGTGGAAGGATTGAAGAAGGGCATATATTTTTGCTTTTAGGAAGGCTCCTTAAAAGTCCCTTATAGTATTTATGTGTACATTTCAGTGACTGTAATTATGCAAATGGTCAGTTTAGCTGGAGTATGGGAAATATCTCCCTGTTTTCTACCTTATTTTGGTATTCTTTGCTAAAACTCTAGTGTTCTTTTACAAAAGTAAAGGGAAGAATGAACATTGAGAGGCAGCTACGAGTCTTTGCCATAGGAGTTGCTAGAGGCTAATCAATCCATAGAGCTGCCAGATCGGTGAGTAGAAGTAAGGAGGTAATTAATGAAATGACCTAGGATGGAATAATATATAAAAGGGGTTCTGCAGCTAGTTTTGCAGTCATTCTGGCCTTTATTCATTTATTCAAAAAATGCTGATGGAATTCCTTCAGCGTGCCATGCACCGCACTGTTCCGTGATTCAACCATGAATAAGGTACGGTCCCTGTCATTCAGGAGCTTAATTTCTAGTGAGAATTACTGATAAATTTACAGGCTATTACAGGGTGTCAGTTGCAACATTAGCGCTGAACATTGGTACAGAAGTGGCCCCTCGGAGTGGTATTCAGCCTAGTGTTGGGGATCAAGGAAGATGTTCTAGGTGAGGAGTAACAGAGCTGAAGGGTGAGGAGGAGTTAGTAGAAGTGTGTGCATATGTATGTGTGTCTGTGCTTTTGTGTGTGTCCGTGTGTTTGTCCGTGTGTGTGCACGCATGCACATACATGGGGCTGTGTTCTGGAAGCAGAGAAGTGCCTTGCACTGAATGTGGGAAGGCGTTAACGGGATCCAGTATGACAAGCTGCAAAGAAAGTTGACTAGATCCTGAACTGCAGAATGCATGTGCCCCTACACCAAATGGTGAGCCAGCGAGTGTGTGCACTCCTGTGTGCAAGCATGCTCACCTAGGTGCTTTGATAGAAAGGTCAGGTTTAGCCAGACGTAAGGCTCAGACACACAGTTATTTGCACGACGAAGTAGGTGATCATATTTTCAACATTCTCTACACAAAATAAAATAACTAGATGATAAAAGACTTCTTTCATACATAAGGGATCATGTGATTGTGACAGTACAGTTAAGGGTCGGGGTAGGGAGATAGAGCAAAATCCAAACCTACAACCTTGTGCATTTTAACATGCATGCATGCAAAAAGTTAGAGTAGTTCTCTTAGGGTTATTTTTCCAAAAATGGAACTTGACATTCAAAAGAGCAGGAAGAGCCATTGAAATAAAGGATTAATTTCTTTTTAAAGAAACCAAATTTGAAAAGTTAAAAATTTGGTGAAAAGTGCTTTAATCATTGAGGTTTCTCTGGTCCACTGCAGTGGATTCATCACAAATCCTAAAAACCCAGGATGGAACTATAGCATACTGATAAAATTTATCCACAACCCCAAAGATGCTGTCATAATTAAGCAGTTTTTGTTTCTCCTAATGGAGTTTGATGGTCTTAGTTTATCAGCAACCTTTGAATTGAATTAACAACACGAAACTAATTAATCCTGGTATACCCTCGCAATCCACTCAGAAGCGGCATGCAAAATTCAATTAAGTCCCTTTGCTTTTTATGAAGCATGCACACTCAAGAAGCTTCGGTTTACAGCTGAGAATTAGGTAACAAAAAAAAAGAGCTTGTCATGTTTTTCAAACCCAACTTTTGAAATTAGACAATGGGTTTTAGAATTCTCCCCTGATTTGGAAAGTTGGAATCTGAAAGAACAGAACAAAAACCCTCCCTCCCTGAGCTAATCAGCCCTTTCCTCTCTCGCCTTTCCTTAGATCAGAAGAGAAAGATGGTGGTATGTGCCTCTGCCTCGCTGGCCCTAGTTTGTCACCAGAACCTTAGAGTTCGGGCTGTTTCTTGAATGCTTTTTGCAAACTCTTCTTTTCCTGGCTTCTGGCATGCTCTGTGCTGTCAGTCTTATTGATTAAAACCCTTGGTGGATTTCAAGACCTTCTCGCCCTGTATTGTCACAGATCTACTTAAAATGGATTTTCTCTCTTTGCCAGACCTGTATTTCTCAGTTGGTCGAGCAGATGCAAAGCAGGTGGTTCAGAGATTTCAAATAGAAGCTGTTTCTTGTTACTGGGGGAATCAATGGTGGTATTATAACTTCTTTTGTTTTATTGTCTTTTAACATTTTTATTTATCTAAAAAAATCTTTGTACCTCTCGGTGTATATGGTTAATTCAAATAAGTAGCATTTATTGCTGTTAATAAAAGAGTATTTGGCAGGGGTAACAATCTGGGGCTTTAGATATTTGAGGCCCAATGTGAGAAAGATGTGATAATACACTCCAAAACAGAAAGTGTGTTGTGTGGCCTGCTAGGTGCTTCTCCCCGTCTTTATTTTCCTTTTCTCCTTCGCATCATCCTTGGCACTGGAAAAAATTCATGGAATCTGGTAAATTTGACTTTAGGTTTGGAGCCCATGCTGTAGGAAGGGTTAGATCCTTTCTTCCCCTGGCCACACTGAATGGTTTAGGAACTAACAGTGAACAAGATAGAATCTAATGGTCCTATCAGAGTGAATCTCAGGGCTTTGTTTGGAGTGCTGGGATAAAGGCACTCTTCATCTCTCTCTTTTTTTTTTTTTCAAGATGAAATATGCAAGATTAAATATGCAAATGGTAGGCTCAGAACTTCTGCTGCCATTTTTGCACCATGAGAGTGGCTTCTGGCAAAGCTCACACATGGAAAAGTCCAGAGACCAGAGACTACAGAGGAATTTGCAGAGATTTTCAGAGGATATGCCAAACCTGTGGGTCAAACTGTACCTAAAGCCAGAGCTATCTCAACTTCTCTATTTTGGTGAAACAATACATTTTCCCCTTTATTTTAAAAAAATGTTTATTTTATTTTTAGTGAGAGAGAAACAGAGAGAGAGCATGCATGCATAAGCGGGGGAGAGGCAGAGAGAAAGGAAGACAGAGAATCCCAAGCAGGCTCCACGCTGTCAGCACAGAGCCCTATGCAAGGTTCAGCCTCACAAACTGTGAGATCGTGACCTGAGCAGACATCAAAAGTGTGATGCTTAACCTACTGAGCCTTCCAGGCGTCCCTAAAACAATACGTTTTTAAATTGCTGAAGTTAGTTAGGGTCATTTTTATGTTACTTAAAATGAAAAACATTCTAACTATATGGTTCAGCTTTTGCTATATAGCAAAAGAGCCCCAACTTCAATGGCTTATTAAAAATAAATAAAATAATTTATTAATATGGTACAACTGCCTAAGAATTGGTTAAGGTCAGCTGATCCAGGCTTAGCTCTGCTGGACTACTCTGTTGATATTTCCTGGGCTTGTTCATGAGCCTACCCTGGACCAGCTAGCTTGTTCATTCTTCTGGGGATAATCTGGAGTTGTGTTTGAATCTGAGGTTGGCTCAGGCCACTTCCTGGCATTTCTCCATCCTCTAGGTTTCTCATTTCCTTGAGACTAGAGGGCTAGAAAGCTAGCATAGTTTTGGTGTGTGTGTGTGTGTGTGTGTGTGTGTGTGTGTGTGTATATATATATATATATATGGTATATGTGTGTGTGTGTATGTGTGTATATGGTGTGTGTGTGTGTGTGTGAACACAGTATATTGTGCTCACATATGAACTCTATATATTGTGTTTATATAGTTCAGCTAGCATAGTTTTGGTGTGTGTGTATCTCTCTATATATATATTCGTATGGGAGAGGCAGAAACATGCCTGACTTCTTGAGGCCTAAATTTGTTACTGGCTCATAATTGCCTCATGCTATTGGCCAAAGCAGATCACATGACAAAACCCAGCATCAGGAGGTAAGAAAATAGACTTGACCTCTTTGGGGAGAAAGTGCCAAGTCACACGATAAAGGGCAGGGAAAGAGAGAGGTAAACAATTGGGGCCAGTAGTGCAGTCCGCCACACTGATACGTGATTCAGGCACCAACATTTATTGCTATCTCGATAGCTCAAGGTGGTGAGAAAACTACATTGTAAAACTATATAGAAAGTAGTTATGCTAAATGTGGCAACCATTTCAACGCTACCCTATGGTAGGTAATCTATACCCATATTTGCAGTGATTTTTCTTTCAGTGAAAAAGCAAATTTAATTTTGAGTTATGCTTTGGCTTTTATATAAGCTGGTCTCTGTTCAGATGTGAATTAATCGTACTCTAGATTTAAAATATTTATTTTCTCTGTATATACTATTGATTTAATGATTGCAGAAACTATTTATTTTCTAAAATGACACTTTTGTGTATTTATGGAGCTCACAGCACACCTTTATGTATGCCCATGTATAATTTGTTTTGCTGGGAAGAGGCACAGGTATTGAAAGCCTTGGAACGAACTTTCACCTTCCTCATTCAGTTTATACTCAATATTCTGTTGAGATTATGACTGTAACACTAACAACAATAACAATAATAATAATAATAGTTGATGCTTCTATAGTGCCCGTTATGGGCCAGACACTGTCCTAAAGTGGTCTACATAAATGACATCATTTAATCTCACAACCTTATGAAGTACTATTATTATCCTCATTACACAGACAAGGAAGCTGAAGTACAAAGCTAGATACCTGGTAAATGATAGATCTGGGATTCCAGCACAGTTTGTTTCCAGATTTCATAATCTTAATATGATTAGAAATGGCAACTGAAACACTTATTTTTCCCACCAAAATTAGTAACCACCATTATTAAAGTGATTATTAAAAATACAAGACAGAGTGTGTTTTCAAGCATCCATACCACAATACTTCCAACTGAATGCTGTCTTTCAAACATGGAAAGGTAGTCTCCTTTATTCCTACTTTGCTGCCTGTGCTCACAGCATTTTTGCATTTTCCTTGAAGAAGATATCACTCTCCCAGACCTACATTTGGGTGTGCTCCGTTAAAAGTCATTCGCATTACTTTGTAGTCACATGCTCGTATTTCATTAAGGTCAAGAGATGACATCTAGAAAAACAAGAGATGACAGAGGTAAAAATATTAACTTTATTGAACTAATGAGATAATATGGTGATCAGCTGGGGGACGTGATGGCAAAACAAAAGTTTCAGAATATTTCTTAGAATCCCTAGCTACAGGTCAGTGATAAACATGCCAGTTACAAGACTGGGCCTCATCTGCATTTTACTGTGAAAGACTGCGTTTTCAAAGGACTCACTTTTAGTATTTTCTTTGATTTATATTCCCTCATGTTTAAGTAGGTGGCTAGGTGGAAGAGCTGGAAGTTTGCCTCCAACACCGACTGTCATTTTGAAGCCTCTTACGTGAGTGGTCTCTAAAAGCAAGTACAATTATCTTGTGTACCTTCATAATAAGGACATTTTGACATTTTCCTAATAAACTATTGATAAGTGCATTGAGAGACGTAAAGTGCTATGTCGCTCCTGTTATCTAACTTGAAGCACCCCGCAGTTCATTTTTTTTAATGCCCACGATTATCGTCCTTCTTCAGATCATTTAAATGGTGAGAATTTTCTATGTTCATTAGAATTTGTATCTAACATGGTCTTTGGGCTTTTGGGGCATCTGTAGAAAGTACCAATTATCAAAGAGAAGTTCAGGACTTTTTATTTACATGAAATGTTTATTTTCTGTATCATAACATTTTAAGAGAGCCCCTTTTTCCTCACTCCGGAATAAGGATTATATTGAGAGATTTTAAAATATAGCTTTCCATCATGATTATTCTGCCAGCTGTATCACAGTTCTATATATCATAGTTATTGCTATAACTATAACCAAACTGCCCTTCTAGAACCTTCCTGTTTTTCTCTTAAGCACATTTTGTGAATCTTTTTAAAGAACCAGCCCCATTTCCTTGTGGAAAACCGTATTCTGCTCCACAGTTGGAACTTCTTACCGTATTCAGCCTCTGCTTGGGTTTTACCACCATAAAACCCAGGTCCTGGAGATTTAAGTTACAGATTTATGTGTCTCCTTATTTATTCTGATTTCCTTTTTTTTTTTTTTTTTTTTACTGCCTCTAAGCAATTGCCTACCTTGTCCAATAGTAGTACACTTATTTCTGTGTCTTATTATGGGCCTGTCTTCCCTCACTTTTAAAGATTCCACCCCCTCAATCATTTTTTTTTTAACCAAGATCCAAAGAATTCTCCTAAAAGCACGAGGAAGAGTAACATCCTCTGGAGATTGAGTGTAGACAGGAATTCACCTAACTAATAAATGCAACTTTAAAAATTACAGATGACATGGGAAAATGAAAAAGATTGTTTTCTGTGCTGAAATATCCTCTCCCCTCCGTACCCTGCCCTGCCAGACGTATGACAGTGGTATAGTAAAACGGGGGGTATAAAGTAGCCCTCTCAACTCAACACTGTCATCTTGTTATTGCCGTTTTAGGCTGTAGGTTTGACTGGGACACTGGCAGTCGTCATTATGAGATATGTGGGTTAGAGAGAGAGTGACAAGAGTCAATGAAAAGATTCTGGGTGCCTCAAGGAGAGGGGCTTCTAACAGCTCTGCTGCTCGCTAAAAAAGGCTTTTGTTAAAATGGAAATCTCCAGTCGTCTCGGAAATAATTGATTGGCAAATACAATGAGTGACCTAGCTGAACCAGAAAGAATTTGAAAAGTACCAACAACAAAATTATATCCTTTTAGCCAAATATGTTTTCTTTTCACTGAAATATGATTGACTCATAATAATGCTAATTATGCCTAATTATCATCTCAATTATTTTACTCTCAGAAGAACATTTCATCATTGTGGTGTTTATCAGTTATCTAATAATAATTTATTTTCTTTTGCCTTTTTTCAAAGAAAAGTTGCATCGGTTTAAACACACTACCATAGTTTGGTGAGATATATAATTATTATTATTGGCTTTTATTCGATTGTAGGTCTTTGATGAGTTACAACAGAATTTCTCTAAACTCTTCTACAATAAGTTCTATCAAGAGACTAGTTTAAATGGCACAACTGGGCCTCTGTGGGGAGGCCACCTGTGGCTTGACTCATTAATTGGGAGAATTGAATTATCTTTTTGTGGGATGAAAGTGACCAAGGGCCTAATACAGAAGCAATAAAAAGAGAACGTCAAGCCTCAGTATTGCTAAAAAAAAATCCAAAAAACAAAAAACCCCACAAAACTTACAGACCATTAAAAGGGAGAATTGCACCTTCGCATCCCTGCTGCGTATTCAGCTGGTCAGCCTTTGAACATCTCCAGACTCGGGAAGTCGGAAGTCGGTTGACTGACAAAGCCCCTCCCTTCAGTGGAGAGTCCTTTTCTCTGAATAGAAATGCTTGTGGCTCTTACGGGGCCACACAGGACACATCTAAAACCTCTTCGACATGACAGGTCTTCAACTTTAATAACGATACTTAACATTTGTAAAGCATTTGCTCGTGGACGAAGTGGTTTCACATACATTATCACATTTAATTCTTTCCGCGGCCCTGTGACAGAAGTCCAGCTCACTGAACATTTTTCTCGTTCTGCTGTCTCATCTTCCCCTTCCTCCAAACCTGTCTTACTCAACCTTCGAGCCTTTGAATGTCCTTCTGTTCCAGCTGCTGCCCTCTGAATTCTTTCTCTCTTTGCTGCTTTTCTTTATTTAAAAGCGTAACTCTGAGAACTGGATGTCCTGCTTTATGCTTCGTGGTCGCGAACTGCGATTTTACCTACTGGGTCAAAGACTGTTCTCTAAGACAACTTGATACTGCATTTGTGTTTTCGGCAATGCCCTCTTATGGAGGATCGATCTGGACTTGACCTCAGCCAGAACTTTTAAGAGATTTAATCATGTGGCTGCTAAGTCACCCCTTTCCCATCCTGTACTTGTGAAGGCTTTTTGTTTTTCTCTTTTGGTTTTTAATTCTAGAACAGCACTCACTCACTTCCGTGGGATCTGGGGTGAATGGACTGCCACGCTGGACAAGGCCAAGTAAAACCTGAGTTCAAGTTTCTGTTGTATCACTAATTGGTTGTCTTTCCATTTCAAGTAATGGCAACAACTTTACTCCACTCTCAAAATTCCTACCAGTCTCGGGGTGCCTGGGTGGCTCATTGGTTAAGTGCCAACCTTGGCTCAGGTCGTGATCTCATGGTTTGTGAGTTCAAGCGCCGCGTCGGGCTCTATGCTGACAGCTCAGGGCCTGGAGCCTGCTTCAGATTCTGTGTCTCCCTCTCTCTCTGCCCCTCCCCTGCTCACACTCGGTCTCTCTGTCAAAAGTAAAGAAAGATTAAAAAAAAAAAAATTCCTACCAGTCTCACCTTCAAACTGAAGCTGATCATTTCTTACCACCTCCATCATAACCTCCCAGCTTTAGGCACCATCACTTCCTGTCTGGATTGCCAGAACAGCCTCCTGTGGTCTCCTCACTTCCGTGTTTGCCCCTCTACAGTCTATTTTCTTTCTTCCTTCCTTCCTTCCTTCCTTCCTTCCTTCCTTCCTTCCTTCCTTCCTTCCTTCCTTCCTTTCTTTCTCTTTCTTTCTTTCTTTTTCTTTCTTTCTTTCTTTTTCTTCCTTCCTTCCTTCCTTCCTTCCTTCCTTCCTTCCTTCCTTCCTTCCTTCCTTTCTTCCTTCCTTCCTTCCTTCCTCCCTTTCTTTCGAGAGAAAGAGCAAGCAGGGGAGAGGGGCAGAGAGAGAGAGAGAGAGAGAGAGAGATATTGAATCTTAAACAGGCTCCATGTTCAGCACGGAGCCTGACACAGGGCTCCATCCCATGATCCTGGGATCGAGAGTCGGATGCTCAACCCACTGAGCCATCCAGGCACCCCTCAGTCTGTTTTTTGTACAACAGCTGGAGTGAGCCTTTTAAATCATGTCAGAACATGTTATTCCTCTGCTAAAAATTCTCCAGTGTCTTCTCATTTAATTCAGAGCAAAAGGTAAAATATTTACTATGCCTACAAGGGCCCCACAAAAATCTCTTCCTTCCCTCCCACTCCCATGCTTCCTTCTTTGTCCCAAATGACTTTCTACCTTGGTCATTCCATCTGGCCCTGGCCTTCTTGTCCTCTCAAACCCACTAAGCCTGGTTTTCCTTCAAGACCTTTCCACTCATTGCCTCTATATGAAACACTCTTCTCCTGCTTTCAGATCTCTGCTCAAATAACCCCCTTATTAGAGGACCCTTCTTAGACCTAGCTGTATAGAGCAACACCCCCTGTCCTCCACAGCCTGCTTTATTTTTCTCTGTAGCACTTTCCACTACCTGCCATATTACCTTGTTAAAAGATAAATGGAGGCGTATTAAAATTTTTAATAGTTTACTTGAGCAAAATTTAATTTGCTTGGGGCAGTGCCTAATGAAAGTGGGTGAGGGTGAGGTGCTAAGGGAAAGACCTATAGAGATGGTGTGGGCCTAAAGAAGGATGTTACTGAATTTGCTGTAGCTTAATGTTTAGCTGGTTGTTTTGACTGGTTGTTCTCAGGTTTTGATTTATTTTTTTTTATGTTTATTTATTTTTGAGAGGCAGAGAGAGACAGAGTGTGAACAGGAGAGGGTCAGAGAGACAGGGACACACAGAATCTGAAGCAGTCTCCAGACTGTGAGCCGTCAGCACAGAGCCTGACGCAGGGTTCAAACCCAAGAACTGCGAGATCATGACCTGAGCTGACGTTGGACGCTAAACTGACTGAGCCACCCAGGTGCCCCTCGATTTTTTAACTTTGAGGAATTTACAGGCATAGCTTTTCAGTTGCTTACATCAGTTGCCCCCACATCACAGCCACCTCAGTCTAATGGCTTCCTTGTTTAATTAATTAAACAATATATCCACTTGGTTTCATTACTTATTGTCTGTTTTCCTCAATTAGAATGGAAGTTCCTTATGACCAGGTCTATTTCGTTTACAGTTGAAGCCCAGCATCTAGTATAATGCTTGGTATATAACAGGCACACAACACACCTCTGTCAAATGAAAGACTTCTCAGAATATTGTTACCTTTCTGACTTTGGCTTCCTCCTTTATTTTTTGGAAAAAAAGACATTTGTATTAATTTCCTAGAGTAACAAAATACCACAAACTTGGTAGTTTAAACAATTAGAATTTATTCTCTCACAGATCTTGACACCAGAAGTCCAAACATCAAAGTGTCAGGAGGGTTGATTTCTCCTGGAGGCTCTGAGAGAGAATCCTTTCTGTGTTTCCCTCCCAGCTTCTAGTGACTTCTGACAACCTTTGGTGTCTTTTGACTACTAGATCCGTCACTCCGATTTTTGTCCCCGTCTTCACATCACCTTCCTTGAGACTTATCCCCTTCTCTTCTAAGAACACTTTTGTCATTGGATTTAGAATTCATCAATCCGAGTTGATATTGTCTCATGATCTTTAACTTAATTACATCGGCAGAGACCCTCTTTTCCAAATAAAGTGACATTAACAAATTCTGGGTGGACGTATCTTTTGGGAAGCCACCATTCAATCCACTACAGCACTATCGTGACTATACAAAATAAGTTTTATGAAAGCTCTTCGAATAATTTAATGTAGTATTCAGAATTGAGTCATTTTGTTAAAACATTTCATCCTCTCAGATCTGATCTACTGTTCCAGTCTATTGAAATATGTTTCAATACTAATTCTACTTTCCAGGGTATTCATTGGCCTTCCTAACTCCAAGTCATTCATAAAATTGTAAAATACGTCTTCTATATATTCATCCTAGTTATTGATTTAAAAGGTATATTGAATAGAACGGAGCCATGGAGAGAGCAGTGAGGTCTGAAAGCAGACTGCTCATTAGATTGGTGTGGGTGGGTTAATCAGTACCTTTTGGGTCTAGGGCTTTGTCCAGTTATGAATCTTCTTCAGGGTACTTTCATTTGTCTATTTCTCCATATTATCCACAGTAATTTATGATATTCTGTTGAATAGTTTGTAGAAATATAGAGATAACTGACCCATCCCATTTAATTTGTTTGTTGATTTATTCATCCACTAATTCAACTAGGAATCATTGAGTGCCTACTAGGTGCCAGGCATTGAGGAATTGGCAGTGAATACAAGAGACACTGTCCCTATTTTAAGGGAGCTCATCATCACTCATCTGGTTTAGTAACTTGATTTAACATAAAATCTGTGTGTATGTCTTGGGTGGAGGAGACTGGAAATGAAGTCAGTTAGTCATGACTTTTTGCAGCCCATGGTAGCCATCACTACTCCTTTTATAGGTATTTGAAACCATCTCAGTTAGCTGGTCTGTTCTGGATTCCAGCTTTCTTGTTTGAAAATTTGAAGTGCATTTGTTGGCCTCCTCTCTTAGAGTATGTATTTAGCTCTCTGATTTTTCAGATTCTGTCAATCTCCTGGACATTTCTCTTGGTCCTTTGAGGTACAGTTGATGCAAGGCAGCAGACCCTGGATGCCCTTTATTAGAGCACTAATATAAATATTATTTTAAGGACAACAACCACAGCTGTAATTTATTAAGTAATTCCACTGTGCTAAATGCCTAACAAATATTATCTTTTTTTTTTAATTTCACAAATTTCTCCTATGAAGGATGCATTTACCTCTGCTTTCTAGAACAAGAAGCTATGACATCGAGGGGTTAAGTAATTTGCCCAAGATTACATAGCCAGTGACTGTCAGAACCAAGTTCAAACCCGAGGCTCAGATTCTTTCACCACTGAGATATCCTGCCCCCATTCTTTACCTTTGATCTCAGAGCTCTTTCACTCCCTCCTACTGTTCTTTTTTACTGATCTGTGCTCCACCCCTTTCAGTTTGGAAATCCCTCACTTTTACAGAGCCGCTGTGTTCTTCCTTTTGGTTATCCATCGAATTAGACCACCAGCCCAAGGCAGAAAGCTGCTTATCCCTGTCAACTTCATGTTCTGAATAAAACTGTAAAAGCTTCCTTTGTTGTCCCTCACATTTTTCTCATCAAGCCTCAGTTCACTTGGGGCTTTCGCCTTTCTGACATACTTCTTATAAGTCCATGCTTCTTTCATCTGGTTAAGAGCCCTTCTTACCATCTTTTGAATATTTCCATTTGAAAACCTGAGTGTCTCAGGGAATCGGAGAATCGGCTTCTTTAGGTACTTCTTTTCTTCCTGATGGGGTTTATTTGGAATTGTATGTCAGAATTATTTTTTTAAGCTTCCTACTTTTCTTGAGTAATCTCCTTTTTAGCAATATATAGTCACAGCCTCACCAGCCAAAAAAAAGGTGTAGATATGTACCGTGGGTCAAGCACTGTGTTCAGTACAGAAGTCTATGAATCTGGTCCCTCGGTCTCTTAAGGAGATATTATAATATGTATGGCATCATAGACGGACATACAGATTAAGTGTCAAATGTGTGTTTAATCATGATGATGCACAGAGTGGCTGGGGGAGAATGGATGCGGGCTGGAGCAGTAGGGAGAAGTTTCATAGAACAGGAAGGACTGGAAGGATAATAATAGAGTATATATAACGTTATAAACCCACTTAATTCTTCCCAGAATGCATTAAGTTAAGTATATAGAGTATATTCATGTTTCAGATAAGATAGTGGAGGGTACTGAGAGGCTAAGAAATTTGTCCAAGGACACACAGCTGTAAGTGGCTAAGCCAGAAATTGAACTTTGTGAGTATGACTCTAGAATTCAAATTCTTAACTGCCAGCTCTCCTTGGAAGCTTCTAGATAAAGAAGGAGGAAGGAAGAAGGTCCACCAGATGAGGTATGTTCAGGACTTATTTGGGGGCAACATTGAGGAGAAGAGTTTTGCCGAAGGTTCTTTACTTTTAATTAGAGGAAAAAGATGAGGGTTATGACAGCATTATACCTTAATACCCGTACTATAAACCAACTGAACCACAATGTACTTGGAGGAAACAACGCTGGATCTCACCGAAGCCCAGTTCTGATAACATGACCAGAGTTTTCTATGAAAAAAATAGAAAAAAATCAGAGTGGCAAATGACAGCAAGCAGTGTCAATAGATGCCCCTTGCAACTAATCAAATGCATTCAATGTGAAAAATCGTTAGAGTACGTTTTGACATCTTGGGCCATTCTTGTGCTCACAGATAGCTGTATTGTTAACAACATTGTCATTGAAAAGGAAGAAAAATGACACACATAACAGGTAAAAATAAAACCATCTGAAAGGTGTGGAATTTCTCAGAAAAATGAATTTGGAGAAAAATCAAACACATCTGTTCCAGCATTCAGTTATTAAACACCTTGAATACAAAAACAGATGACTTTGAATGTCAGTTAGCTACACCGTCAGCTGGTTGGACCTACCCCCAATAGGCAACTCTGTGAAAATACTACTCTTCTTGTGACCTGTCCCATGTTTTTCATAAAGCATTAAGTTGCTTTCTAAGGATTTCTGAACACTTGGTTGCTGACTGGGCATGATTATTAACAATCAAAGAGTCCTGTTCACAAGTTGGAAGGCCTGCAGTCCTGGGAATCTGGCTACCTTCCAATTGGGTAATTACATACAAAGAATCTTGTTGAATCCCCATTGGAGCTCTAGTTATGAAAGCAACTTATAGGGTGATTTGTAATTGTTCCTGTGGCTGGAAAAATAGTGTAATGCACCGAAAATAAAATTAGTAGTAGCCTCCATTGGAAGAAGAGAAAGCAAACCATCGTGCCTACTGCGGAAAGCTAAAGGTCACCCTTAAAATAAGAAGCAAAGAAAAATAAAATGATTACTGACACAACCAAAAAGAATGCAGATGAGTCCTTTTTTAGTTTTTTTTTTTAACATTTATTTATTTTTGAGAGACAGAGAGAGACAGAGAACATGCAGGGGAGGGGCAGAAAGAGAGACACACACACAGAATCTGAAGCAGACTCCAGGCTCTGAGCCTGAGGCAGGGCTCGAACCCACAAACTGTGTGATCTTGCCCTGAGCCAAAGTCAGACACTTAACCTACTGAACCACCCAGGCAACCCACAGACGAGTCCTTTTAACTTTTAGTTTTTGCCAAATGTAGTGAGCTACCAAATTCTAGCAATATATGAGAGAATGTTTTGGGGCAACAAAGTATTTGCTTTTGCATCATTTTTACTAGAGATATTGTTTGTTAGGAGTCAGTTGGAGTCTGAGTCCTCTTAATTATATTAGGGCAAAAGGCATTTTCTTTTATAAATTATGTCATCCGAAACCTTGCATCAGGTAGATAAGGATGCAAATAACTTTTTCTGTTATTAAAAGATTTGATAATTTGCATTAACAGATCCCAAACTCACTTGTATACGTAGGAATTACCTAGGGAGCTTAAAAAAATTTCATGTTTTCAGTCCCATACATGACCTACTTAATCAGTAGTTGGGAGTAAGATTGGGTAATCCCTTTATTTTAAAAGCTGCATCTGGTGGTTGTGATGTGCAGCCAGGTTTGAGAACTTCTGATGAACTTCACTCAGCTTTTAGACAACTGTTTTCCTAATGAACTAGATGTTTTTAAAAATATCTTTGATTGAAAGAATGATGATGACCAGGATAACTTCCCAGTCTAAGGAGAACCAGGAGCCTTAGGGGTAAGTGCTAGGGGCGAGGACGTCTGGAACTGCAACCTTCTCTTTTAACATAGCCTCAAAGTCATTGATGAAGATAGAAATATTTTTTAAAATATCTGATTGCATCTGATCATTATCAGATAACGATCATTAACCATTGAGAAACCCTTATTCTTAAATGCATTTCACAGAAGCTTATTGAAAATATGCTATCATCAGGGCGCCTGGGAAGCTCAGTCAGTTAAGCGTCTGACTCTTGATTTCAGCTCAGGTCTTGATCTCACAGTTTGTGGGGCCGAGCCCCACTTTGGGCTCTGCACTGACAACATGGAACCTGCTTGGGATTCTCTCTCTCTCTCCCTATATCTCTGCCTCTCCACCACTCATGCTCCCTCTCTCTTAAAAATAAATATATAAACATTTAAAAAAAGATATAGAAGATATGCTACAGATTATTTTATTTAAAAAAAAAGAGTAGGTAGGAAATTGCAACATTTTCTGTCAAAGTCTCAACGAGGAAACCAAGTAAAAGTTTATCTATTTTTCTTTCAGGGTACATTTTGTTTTGCTTCCACATTTATAGTATATCTATAGAAGTGATGAAAGCTACCTACCTTAAATTGACTTTGTTTATGAAGAAAGTTTATTTTTTGTGGTGTGAAGAAACTCTAGTGTCTTAGGCTGAACTATTGCCGTCTCAATTCATCAGGCCACCTATAACTCAAAATAGTTGTATTCATCAGATTTTGCCAGCTTATTGGCAATGGAAAAGAAAAGTTTATTCATCTTGTTGGATTATGTGATCTCTAAGGTCCTTTCCATCTCTAAAATTCTATTATTCTTTTCTATCCCAATGATAGACAAAGTACAGAAATTCATCACATCTCTCTGGTGTAATAGAAATGAGTAGAATCCACAAGTATTTTAACCCCACAGTTTTGTTCTTTCTCTTATATTTCACTGGTGATGCATCTTATACAACCTTAATTTTTTATGATTCAAGAGTAGAAATTCATTAATAGTAGTGGTTACAATCAATATGAAGGTGCTGACTGGTGGTAGAAATAATAGATGCATTATTATTCTCTTGGGTCTTATTCCTAGCTGCTGAGGAATAAACTTTGATATTATATAAGATCCTCTAGGATATTAAATTATATGACACCTATGGAATATCAAATAGTTGTGTCTCTATTTTTGGTTCTCCTATATTTTTTCATATATCTATTATTTATCTCACTATTTTGCATTTTTTGGGACATCTGTCTGTATTACACCTAGACCATGAGTTCTTTACATTCCCCAGACATAGTACAGTGTTTAGTGCATTTTTAGTTGGCATGTGATATGATGTCTCTTGAATATTAAATGAGTTCAACTTCTTTCAAATAACTGCTAAAATTTTTAAAGTCCTAAAAACAAAAATCCTTCATTCCTCCCTCTTTTTCATGCTCCTCTGAGCTAAAACATTCACAAAATTATAATGACTTCCATCTCTTTAAAAGTTTTTCAGATTGTCCCCTTTCCCTTTAAATCACAAGAAGAACCAAATGCCCATCTTCCTTCAGCTAGACTTTTTCCAAAGCCTCTTAACTGGTCTCTAGCTTCTAGTCTTTCCCCTCACCAGTCTGTAGTGTATCCAGTTACCTAACATGCATACACTCCCCTATGAAAAACCCTTTGTCTAGCCTATGAGACTGTTTATCATCTGACTCCTGCCAACTGTCTGTCTTCATTTACTGTCCATCTCCCACATGAGCAGTTTGCAACAGACATCTTCCCTTTCCCTAAATACACTGTGCCTCTGGTGCCTCCATGCCAGGGCTAGAAACAGACACAGATACTAAATAAACAAATGGTCATGGCCGTGTTCCAATAAAACTTTATTTACAAAAGTGGGCAAGGGATGGGTTTGATCCAGGAACTATAGTTTGTTGACTTCTTCTCTGCGCCTTTGTATTTACAGTTCCTTCTGCCTGAGCTGCCCTTCCATTCTTATTGCACGTTTCATTGTCTACACCTCCAATGCCATTTTGAACTTCTAATTTTTCAAATGTTTTCTTAAGCACTTTTCCTGTATGAAGCCATCCTGAATAATGCTCACTCCTAGAACATGTGATGCATACAGTTGATTATTCATTATTCATGGTAGTTACATTCTGTAAAGTTGCCTCGTACATTGAATTAGAGAATTCTGAACCATTGCTCCTAAGGGAAATACAGGATTAGGTGCCTGTGAGCCTGCAGTCACAACATTTTCACCAACCAATCAACATATAACCTTGTTTTATGGGTGTTTTTGTCTAAGAACACCTTATTTAATATAGATTATTGGTTCATTAGCATTGAACTAATGGCAAGAATCTGTATAACTCATGCCTGCATGAAGTTTATCTGACATGCTTATTTTCTCTGTAAGGCACCTAACAGCCTTCTTGCACTTAGGATCACTAGATAGCTTAGGGGACATTTTAAATGTGAAAATCACCAACAAAAGCACAAAAACATGAAAAGTGTGGCACTAAACTGACCACAAAAAGAACAATTACTTGCAGTGTGAGAGTGGAAACAAGAAGACAGAGAGTTCTAGCTTCAAATGTGCATATCAGGCAACTCGGATTTTTCATAGCTCTGCACATGTCTGTGAATGGCCACAAAAGCACCGTGAATATTGATTTGGGGGTTACACATACATTTTAGTGAATAGGAAAATTCACAAATACAAAATTGATGAGTAAAGAGGATTGACTGTGTCTCCATAACAGAATCAACAGAATAGATGGCTAGGTCCTTGTAAACTAGTTGATTTATTTTCTTCTTCCTATCTTCATGGCCTTAGAGCTTAAATTAAAATTTGAATATTTGTGTGAAGAAAGGAAAGAATTAAATGAAATATATTTCACTTAAAATTTTCAGTACAGGCTCTATATATGTGGGAAAACATTTTTTAATGTTTTTTTCATCATTTGCTAAATGATTACTAATTCAACTACAGTACATAGGGAATGATGTTGCTTTTTTCTTATTTAATGTTTTCATTAATGATTTTCAACAGGCAGTAAACAATAAATTAATGAAATCTGCAGATGATACTAAATTAAGAGGTGCTGAAAGCATCAGGAAGAGTATTGCTATAGCATAAATGTTCTTAGAGAAGTTAAAAATATGAAGCAAATCAGGAATGATGCAACTAGAAAAATACAAAGCAGAAAACCTAGCCAAGCAAATTTTAAAAGTCCCAGAAACCTAGACACTTCTGCTTATTGATTTTAAATGGCCTGTATATTTATTCATTTAACAGCATTCACTGAGTGTCTGTTATGTGCCTGGCTAGTGCTCTGTCCTGAGGTTATTAAAGTGAATAAGACATCATGGGCCCTGCTTGATGGAGTTTATGTTCCAGTGGGGGAGATAGAAAAGAGGAGTGAAAAGTCAAGGAGTGAGTTTAGGGGGAATTGATATGAGAGTTGAAATACTAAGGATGAGTGGAAGAGTAAGGAGGAGAAATACTCCAGAGAGAGCAAACTCAAAGGTAGAAGCCCAGTGGGAGGAAATGGGCATGGCAGGATACTAGGAGGATGGCTGGAGCTTACCATAGAGGTGGCCCGGAGGGCAGAGATTACTTATGAATAGTGAAAGAGCAGGCAAGGGACAGGTTATGTGATGTCATGTGGGCATACAAAGAAAATTGGATTTTATTCTAGGTGCCATGGGAAAGCATCGAAGAGTTTTGGGAGAAGGGAGAAACATGATTTGATTCATATTACTGGATTGAAGTAGGGCACATATATAGCAAGGAATTAAATTCCCTTCCAACAAGGGAAGATGGTGGCTTGGACCAGGACTGAGAGAGGGGAAGGTGTGGAAGGATGGGAATCTGTTTGGGAGACTTGCTAATGGGTCGGCTGAGAGTAGAGAAAGGATAGAATGATAGGATTGAAGGATGAGTCCTACATTTTTTGACCTGAGCGACTGGGAGGTTTGAGCAACCAGGAACTGGAGCTACCAACTGAATTAGCGTAGAAATTCGTCCATTGTGGATATATTAGACTTGAGGTATCTAGTAGACATTTAAATAAGAAATCATAGTGATTTTAGTTCGCATTTTCCTCATGGCTAATGGTGTAGAGTGCTTTTTCGTGTGCTCATTCCTCATTCATATGTTTTCCTTTATAAGGTTTCTGTTTAAGACTTTTGCCCATCTCTTTGGGGTTATTTTGCTAATATTTATTAATGATCTTTGCTTCTGTGGTCATAGGGAAGTTGGTCTATAGTCTTCTTTAACTGAATGTCTTTGTCTAGTTTCGATATCAGGGTAATTGATGACCTGTAATTTACTTACTAGTTTTCATAATGTATCTTTTGATGAGATTTTAATTTTAATGATGTCCATTATATACTTTTTTTTATGGTTACTGCTTTCAGATTGCTGTCTAAGAAATTTTTCCCTGTCTTAATGTCACAAAAATATCCCCCCTTTTTTAAGAAGCTTTATGATTTTAGCTTTTATATCCACTCAAATGTGTATTTGAAGATGTTATGAGGTTTGGGTCAGGATTTTTTTTTTTTTTTTCCAAACAGACAGCCATTTTTCCCAGCACCATTTGTTGAAGACTTTTTTCCATTAAACTGCTTTATTGCCTTGGTTGAAAATCAGTCAAACATATAAATGTGGTTCTATTTCTGGATTCTGTATTTTGTTCTTTAAAACTGTTTAACCTTCTGTACATCCAAATCTCATTGTTCAGATTATCGTAGCTTTAAATTTTTTTTTTAACGTTTATTTATTTTTGAGAGACATAGAGACAGAGCGTGAGCAGGGGAAGGGCAGAGAGAGAGAGGGAGACACAGAATCCGAAGCAGGCTCCAGGCTCTGAGCTGTCAGCACAGAGCCCGATGCGGGGCTCGAACTCACACACCGTGAAATCATGACCTGAGCTGAAGTCGGCTGCCAACCAACTGAGCCACCCAGGCGCCCCTATCGTAGCTTTATAGTTAATCTTAAAGTTAGGGAGTGTAAGGCTTTCAACTTTGTTTTTTCAAAGATTGTTTCGGTTGTTCTAGGTCCTTTGCACTTCTATAAAGATTTTAGAATCAGTTGTCTGTCAATGTCTGTGGAAAGATCTGCTGGGATATTTATTTGGATTGTGTTAATTTAATAAGTGTCATGTAATAGTATTGAAACTTCTGATCATGAACATGGTAAATTCTTTATTTTGAACCTTTTTTCCCCAGCAACATTTTGTAATATCTTGCATAAATTTTATGTTTTTTCTAATTGTTTTATGTTTTTGATGCTATTTTACATGGTATTTAAAAAATTCATTTTTAATTGTTAGTAACTATATATATTTTATGTTGATCTTATATTCTGAAATATTAAATTCAATTATTAACACTAATAGCTTATGTTTTTGTAGATTTGTTGAGACTTTCTACATAGTCATGTCATCTGCAAACAAAATTTTTATTTGTTACTATTCTCTAAATGACCTTCTATAACAAGACTTTTTTGGTCCTGTTGCCAATACAATATCTCATAAAAGTAGTGAGGCTTATTTTATTTTTCGCAATAGATGAAAATAGTTCAGTCTGTCACCACACAATATAAACTCAGCTGTAGGTTTTTTGTATATTATCTTTGTTGGATTGAGAAGTTTACTTCTGTTCCTAGCATATTGAAAATTTTTATCATGAATCGGTGCTGAATTTTATCCAACGTTTTTTTGCAGTTACTTCGTGATTATATGATTTTTTTCTTTTATTCTGTTAAGTGGTGAATTACATTGATTAATTTTCAAATATTAAGCCAATCTTGCTTTCCAATAACAAAACACCCTTCATATATCCTTTTTAAATATTGCTGGGATCTATTTGCTAATATTTTATTAAGGATTCTTGCTTCTGTGTTCATGAGGGAAGTTGGTTTGTAGAATTCTTTTCTTACAATGTCTTTTCTTATAATGAATTTGGACTTAGGGAGTATGGATCGCATAGAACGAGTTGGGATAGGTTCCCTTCTATTTGCTGAAAAATTTTTGAGAAATTGATGGTTATTTCTTCCTTAGATCCATCTGAGCTTAGATTTTACTTTTTTGTTGTGGTAAAATCCACATAACGTAAATCCCATCTTAATCATTTTTGAGTGTACAGTTCAGTGGTGCTAAATACATTCATGTTGTGCGTCTATCACCACCATCTATCACTATAACTCTTTTCATCTTGTAAAATTGAAGCTATACTTATTTAAAAATAACTCCCTTTTCTCCCTTCCCCAAACTCGTGGCAACTGCTGTTATACTTTGTCTTTATGATTTTGATTACTCTAAGTACTTTACGTAAGTGAAATTATATACTCTATGTCTTTTTGTGACTGGATTATGTCACGTAGTGTAATGTCCTCAAGGTTCATCCTTATTGTAGCACATGTCAGAATTTTCTTCCTTCGTAAGGCTGAATACTATTCCATTGTATGAATGTATCACATTTTGCTTGTTCATTCATTTGCGGGTGGACACTTACGTTGCATCCACATTTTAGCCACTGTGACTAATGCTACTATGAAAATAGGTGTACAAATATCATCTCAAAACCCTGCTTTCAATTCTTTTGGGTATATACCCACAAGTAGAATTACTGGATTGTTTGGTAATTTTGTGGTTTTTATTTATTAATTTTCTATTAAATTTTTGAAATTTTAGTATAATTAACACAGAGTGTTATATTAGTTTCAGGTTTACTATATAGGGATTCAATAGTCCTATTCATTATTCAGTGGTCATCATGATAAATGTGCTGTTAATTCCCATCACCTATTTCACCCACCCTCCCCCACCCGACTCCTCTCTGGTAACCATCAGTTTGTTCTCTATAATTAAGAATCTGTTTCTTGGTTTGTCTCTCTCTCCTTTATTTTTTTTTTCTTTGCTCATTTGTTGTGATGCTTAAATTCCACATATGAGTGAAATCATATGATATTTGTCTTCCTATGAGTGACTTATTTTGGTTAGCATTATACTCTTTAGCTCCATCCATGTTGTTGCAAATGACAAAATTTCATTCATTTTTATGGCTGAATAATATTCCATTATGTATGTGTACCACAGCTTCTTTATCCATTCATCAGTCAAGGGACAGTTGGGTGCTTCCATAATTTGGCTGATGTAAATAATGCTGCAATTAACATAGAGGTGCATGTATCTATTTGAATTAGTGTTTTTGTATTTTTTTGGTAAATGCCCAGTAGTGTGGTTACTGGATTGTAAGGTAGTTCCATTTTTAACTTTCTGAGGAAACTCCATACTGTTGTCCACAGTGGCTATACCAGTTTGCATTCCCACCAACAGCTCATCTGGGTCTCTATTTCTTCACATCCTCTCCAACACTTGTTGTTTCTTGTGTTTTTGATTTTAGCCATTCTGATAGGTATGAGGTGATATCTCATGGTAGTTTTGATTTGCATTTCCCTGATAATGAATGATGTTGAGCATCTTTTCATGTGTCTGTTGACCATAGGGATACCTTTGGAGAAATGTTCATTTCTTCTGCCCATTTTTAAATTGGATTTTTGCATGTTGAATTGTGTAAGTTCTTTATATATTTTGGATACTGACACTTTATCAGAGATGTCATTTGCAAATCTATTTTACCATTCCATATGTTGTCTTTTAGTTTCACTCATTGTTTCTTTGCTGTGAAGAAGGTTTTTATTTTGATGTAGTCTCAATAGTTTATTTTTGCTTTTGTTTCCTTTGCCTCAGGAGACATATCTGCCCTGTTTCTAATCTTAGAGAAGTTCAGTGTTTTTATGATCAAAGGGTTTTGAATGTTTTCAAATGCTTTCTCTGTATCATTGAGACAATACTGTGTTTTTTTTTTTCTTTTTCTTTAATTTCTTGATGTGGTATATTACATTGATTGATTTTTATATGTGGAATAATCCTTGCATTCCAGGAATTCTGCTGGGTCATGGTCTATAATCCCTTTAATATGCTGCTGAATTCAGCTTGGTAATATTTTGTTGAGTATTCTGGCATCAATGTTCATAAGGGATCTTGGTCTGTAGTCTTCTTGTAGTGTCTTTGTCTGGCTTTGGTATCAGGGTAATGTCCTCATCAAATGAGTCACGACTTAGTCCCTCCTCTTCAGTTTTTTGGAGAAATTTGAGAGGAGGCCTTAGTTCTTTAAATGTTTGCTAAAATTAACCGGTGAAACCAACAGGTCCTGGGCTTTTCTTTGTTGGGAAATTCTTGATTGCCGACTTAACAGTTATAGGTATATTCAGATTTTTCTATTTCTTTGTGAATTAGTCTTGTTGGTTTTGTGTTTCTATGAATTTACCCACCTTACTGGGGTTATCCAATCTTTTCAATCCTGATTTTAATGATTTGAGTCTTCTGTCTTTTTTTCTTAGTTCATCTAGCTAAAGGTTTGTCAAGTTTTTTGACCTTTTTGCAGAATCAACTTTTACTTTCATTGATATTTTCTTTTCTTTATAGTTTATTTTTTTGACAGAAAGCAGGGGGGTGGTCGAGGGAGAGAGAGAGAGAGAGAGAGAGAGAGAGAGAGAGAATCTCAAGCAGGCTCCGTACTGTCAGTGAAGAGCCTGATGGACTAGAACTCACAAACCGTGAGATCATGATCTGAGCTGAAATCAAGAGTGGAATACTTAACCTACTAAGCCACCCAGGTGTCCCTTCATTGATATTTTCTTTATTTTTCTATCCACTATTTCATTTATCTTTGCTCTAATATTTATTATTTTCTCCCTTCTGCTAGCTTTGGATTAAGTTTTTCTTGTTTTTCTTGTTTTTTTTTTTTTAAGTTGTAAAGTTAGATTTTTTATTTGAGATGTTTGATTTTTAATGTATGCATTTATAGCCATAATTTTCCCCCTTATCACTGCTTTTACTGCATTCCATGCATTTTGCTATATTGTGTCTTCTTTTTAGTTTGTCTATAAGTTATTTTCCAATTTCCCTTGTGATTTCTTCTTTGATTCATTGGTTGCTTAAAAGTGTGTTGTTTAGTTTCTACAATTTTGTGAATTTTCTAGATTTTCTTTTGTTATTGATTTCTAACTTCATCCTCTTGGGGTCAGAGAAGATACCTTGTGTGAGATCTATCTGTCTGTCTATCTATCTATCTATCTATCTATCTATTTTTCTATTCATTTATCTACCTATTGGTACTTAATTTGTGGGCTACAATATGGTTTATCCTGAAAAATGTCCCATGTGTATTTGCGAAGAATATATATTCTCTTGTTGGGTATTGCGGGCTATGCACATCTATTAGATATAGTTGATTTATTGTGTTGTTATAGGTTCTCTATTTCCTTACTTACCTTCTGTCTGATTGTTCTGTTCATTAGTGTGAGCGGGGTATTGAAGTTTCCAACTCCTATGGTGGAACTGCCTGTTTCTTCCTTAAATTATGTCAGTTTTGGCTTCATATGTTTTATAGTCTATATATTAAGTGTATAAATGTTGTATCTTCCTGATGTATTGAAGTTTTTGTTAACATATAATGTCCCTCTTTGTCTCATGTAATCTTTTTTATTCCATGTTTGTTTTGTCTGATATTAGTATTTTTGCTCTCTTTTAGTTTCTGTTTGTGTGGATTATCTTTTTCTATGCTTTCACTTTCAACCCATTTGTAGCCTTGGAACTCAAGTGAGTCTCTTATAGGCATCTTGTAGTTGGATCATGTGATTTTACCCATTCTGCCAATCTCTGTAGGTGATTGGAGAGTAGGAACTCTAAATTCCTACTGTGCAGGCACTTAGTTTGGCCATGGCAATAGAGCCATAAATAAGACAGATAGTCTTTGACCTCAGGGAGTTTATGTGTTCTTTGACATATATAGATATTAAAAAATAGTTAAACAATTTCTCCCAATTGTACAAATCCTAAGGATAATGTATAAGGGAATGCGACTCAGAATGACTGCTCGAGATTAAAATCAGACTTTTAAGCTCTAATTAATTTTTTAAATCTAGAGCTGACAAAAAAATAATAGTGTAAATGTTCATCTGTCTATGGCTTTACTTATGTATAATTTTTCAACATGTCACTCTTTATTCTTATGAATAAAATATATGAAGAAGCCATGTAAGTGTTCAGAAATAGAACACAATGGATATGCCAATAATGATAACTTTTCTTAGAAATACATAATATTAACCTGCTTAATACTCAATTTTATCACAAGAAGAGACACTTTGTATTTCACTTAGGACTAGAGTATAGATATTAGAGGTGGAAAAAGCAGAGTTGGCCACAAAATGTCCATCCTCCCTACTTAAGTAGGTGTCTAAATCTCCAGGAGCTGCTTGGAATTCCTTCTTTTGGCGTACCACTTTAGAATGCTCGCATCAGGTCACATCATGTTGGGCAGAGATGAGCACTCGTAAATGTAGGTGACAGCAGGTAGCTACGGTGGGAGAGGCTCCTTCCCAAAGCTGCGCGAGTATCTCGCGTAGTTCAGCGGCTGGCCACTTACCACTTGTCCAATTACTTCCTTCTCCACAATTTTGATTTTGAGTTCTCTCAGCTAAGAGTTAGCTTAATTTTTTTAAGTCTTCTGAACTTCGATTATGTAAATGAATTTAAGTGGATTCAATATCGAGAACCTCATTTTGTGCTATATCAAATCCATTAATAAATTAACCGTAATTCAACTTGCTTCTGTGTAATGGAATTTTTGCTAGAGGTTTATAATGGGAAGAACACCACCAATTGCTTGTTATTTAATCTAGTGATTTATACAGTTTTTTTTTAATACATATACTAGGAAAATAATTAGCATTAGTTGGGAGTTTCATTTCTCAATTCATTTTTGGACTCTAATAATTAAACACAGCTACCTGAAATAGCTGGTAATGAGTTGAAACATGATGAAAATATAAGCTAATAATTGACTTATCAACTCATGCTACAAACTGTTCAGTTAACATATTTTTAGGGATTTGAAAAAAGTTCTCTTTGGAGCAAGAAGGTAAAGGATGGTCATAGACATGGGTAAGAAACTTTAATTTTCTTTTTCAACATAAACTTTGTGAACGGCTTAAGGTTCAAAAAGACTAAAACTCAAAAATGGATTTCAATAAGGGCGGCATGTGCTGGAAGCCTGTGTTGTAACAATGCAGACAGATTTTGTCAGGTCATGCGATTTTATCACAAAAGCCCATGTCCTGCAAAGGAGGGCAGGTTTCCGTGTTTCTGTTTCCGTCAGCTCTTTGCATTGTTGATTGGTTCGCTGTAGTGCTGTCGTCAGTATTTTATCAATAGTCACATAGATCTCATGACTGGCATTTTGCCTTTTTAAAACCATCCCCTTTGCTGTTATAGAGAATTGGGACCTCGAAGCCTGGTGGGAATAGCTGGTCTCCTTTTTATTATTATTTACGGATTCATCAGAAAAGATTATTGACCTCTCATTAAAGGCAGAAAATTACTCCTGGAATAAATTGCTAAAGGTCAGTCTCTTTGCAAAGAACTTGCTGTGTGTCTCTATGTGCCTTGTGTTATCACTGTTATAAATAAAGCAGCATTCAACCTATTTGTACAACTAGGTGGAGAGGACTAATTATTACATTAGTTCTTGCTTTGAGTATTGAATTTCAATTAAACTTTTCTAATGCTTTTCCTGTTCTTGGTTTCTCTTCTAAGGGTGAGAAAAACACTCTGTACTAAAAGCAATTAGAAAGTTCCATTTTTTCCTTGAGAAGGTAATATGTATATTTTTGGTCTAAGAGAATTAAAATGGCAAAAATACTTTGACGCTCAATTTCTTAACGAAAGAAAAAGTCTTTCTCCAATTACAGGAAGTTCTAGGAAAAGCATTTGTCTATTTTGGATTAGGAAATCAAAGGGAATCAAAATACTGTAATAATCAAAAGAAATAATCAAAAGAAATAGCCTCACTTGAGATTTTGCCACAGTGAATAGATATTTAAATATTTAACAACTCTTTTTATCTTTACCTGTTCACAAGTTATAAACAGGGAGTTGGAATGAAATGAAAAAAAACTGCCTATTAACTTTGAAATTAAAGTAGGTATTATGCCCAGGTTTTGAATAACTTCCCTTCTGTCTTTCAAAAGGTTCTGCTCTTAGTCTTGGGGTTAAGTCAGTTGTGTGCCTGAAGAACTGCTCCTCATGCTATGGTGATGCTGTCTATTCACTCATATTCTTAGATTTTGAGCAGGTTTTGAATTTACCAACTCTGAAAAAATATCTTGGAGGTGATTTCTGGAATCTTGTATTAAATTTAATAAGTAAATATGAAAATAAAAATCTTTCTCACTTAACCATTTAGAGTAGACGTTCTCAACAGCGAGTGATTCTGGCAGTGTCTGGAGACATTTTGGCCGTTACAGAGGTGGGGGTGAAAGTGCTATTAGCACCCGGTGGGTAGAGGCCAGAGATGCTGCTAAACCTCCTACAATGCACAAGACAGCCCCCCATAACGAAGAGTAATCTGGCCCAAAATTATTAGTGCAGGCTTGAGAAATCCTAATCTTGAAAAATAGGATACCTTGTTGTTTAAAGGTAAGATTGACTCAACACTAAAATTTCTCCATGGGAAATACAAAATAAAATAATAACGGCATATCTTTTTCACCCATCTGAATAGTAGAAATCAGAGGAAATGGTAACACCCAGTTCTGGCAAACGCGTGTTTGCCAGAAGTATACTCAGGTGTTGCTGGTGGGAATAATCTGTCAGTATTTATTTATAGTGAAAGCACAATTTTCCCTTCACTCAGCAATCTCTCATTTGATAGTAGCAGTGTACACAGATCCAGCCTTTTTGTTGTGGCTGAAAAGTACTGGGAGAAAACTTGAATATTAATAAATAAGGAGATGATTTGTGAGGCGTCTATAATATGGAGTATTATGCACTTATTAAAAAATAAAATGTTAGATTTATATCTAATGACCAAGAAGGATATCCATGATATTTTATTAGGTAAGAAATGTCAAGTTTTATAGTAACATGTCTATTATGAGTTCATTTTTAAAACAAACAAACAAATCCCTTCCATACATTTGTATATTTTTAGCGAGCATATGGAAAACTACTTAGCAGCCCTTTAACTTGTTTATTTCATTGGAGGAGATGAAAATGAAGATGACTGGAAGATATGTAGTTATTTTTTAAGTTTATTTATTTATTTTGAGAGAGAGAAAAAGAGAGCGAGCATGGGTTGGGTAGGGGCAGAGAGAGAGAGAGAGAGAGAGAGAGAATTCCACGCAGACTCCACGCTGTCAGCGCAGAGCCCAACACAGAGCTCGAACTCATGAACTGTGAGATTATGACCTGGATGGCTGGAGGTTATTGACTGTTCGATTTGCCTTTCTATCTAATTTAAATTTTAATATTGCTTTTGTAATTTACAAATGATTTAACAAAGAACACCTTAATAAAAGTTCATATCACTCTTCAGTGACTACTTTGTGTCTAGTATCATTGTCTTGTGAACCTCATAGAAATTTACACCTCAGTGTAATTACAAGAATGATACTGGGTTTTGGTTTGTTTTTGTGTGTGTGTGTGGTGGTGGTGGTAGTGGTGGTGGTGTTTTAATCAGCAAATAATTATGCTGAAATTTAAGGTATTATAAAATGAGTATTTATGAATATTTTTGTACACAAGTCAAATATTTTATTGTCACTTATATGATATAAATTCTGTATGATAAATTGCCTGTATTAAGAAAATCTTGATGTGATATCGTGTGATGATAGTGTGTAATGAAGAGGAACAGTTGGGAACTGCAGAGCGGCGCCCTGGCTTGGACCCATGCGCCAGCCATTTGGAGCCGCCCAGGGAGCTATTGAAGAAAGGGCACTATTGTTTCCCCTGGTGTCAACCTCAAAGGTTAGAAACCTTTGCTGAATCTTTTATTGTCTCCACATTATGGGTAGTTTTAGTGTCTCAATAACTGAAGTTCTTGAAGGTGTAACTTGAATGTTTACATATTGAGAATAGTGGTGAATTACTTTCTTCTCTTGAAAATTATATGTGAACACTTTGATGCATAAATTATGGTTAAAATATGGCATCAACTAACCATCCAGAAATGGAAAGAACAGTGAAAAGATTTAAGGATCAACACCCTCTTCGGACTTTAGTTATAATGGATACTGAAACTACAACAGGAAAGTCTTAACTGACCCTGTTACTTTGTTCCCACTGTCCCCCACAAAATCCACCAACATTATGAAATACATATTACATTGAGACCATAGTCTAATCAGTTCATAGGAATTAACTATTTTAATTTTCATGGCAACCTAATGAGACGTATGTTATTGTTTTCATCTTACATATAAGACAACAGACTGAGAAAAGTTAGACAACTTGCCCAAAGTCACACAGCTTCTGTGTGACCAAGCCAGAATTCCTGTCTAAGGAAGAATGATCCCAGGGATATTGAAAGTGTGGTGGATGGGGCGCTTGGGTGGCTCAGTCGGTTGAGCGGCCAACTTCAGCTCAGGTCATGATCTCACAGTCGTGAGTTTGAGCCCTGCGTCGGGCTCTGTGCTGAGAGCTCAGAGCCTGGAGCCTGCTTTGGGTTCTGTGTCTCCCTCTCTCTCTGCCCTTCCCCTGCTCATGTGCTGTCTTTCTGTCTGTCAAAAATAAATAAATGTTTAAAAAAAGAGAGAAAGAGAAGAAAGTGTGGTGGAAAGCCAGGATTGTGGAAATTAAAGATCTTAGTATTTTCTTCTGAAAATGATTTTTTATAGACTGGCACATCATAATTCAACAAATTCTTCGCTTTAGCAATAGGTAATTTGGTAAAGAGGACCATTATGGATTAATTTGAGATTTGATATCATCTACTGTGGACATTAACATTTGGTATTTTGCTAGGAACTGCTCACAATTTTAAGTAATAGCGTTTATTTTGGCCCAGGGAATAAATAGCTAATGTAATTTCCTTCGACTTCTCCTCTTCTTTAGAATGAGTATGTATGTATGCATATACTCCTGTAATTTCCTTGGAGATCAGTTTTTAGGCAACACAACCTCCTGTAAATAAAAATATTGTAAGTTTAAACTTTTTGGACAATAATCCAGCTTTTCTGGCCTGGTGATCTTGTGTCTGTGGCTATAATGAATGCGGTTCTGTTATCATTTAATATCTCATGTATATATGCAACTGAATTGTAACACCAGTGTATCACAGAATATAAGGTATTAGATGAATAAAAATAAATAGTTTGAGAGTGCTTTCTCACATTTGAGGTTTAATTCTCTCTCTGCTGGGAGTGTTATATTGAGAAGGACATATTTTGCAGATCTTTCTGCCTTTGTAATTCTAGTCCTCAATTTCTATACCCTCTCCCTTTATGATTTCTATGTTCCCATACAATTTTTCAGCCATAAAGCCTGCCACTAGATGACTGGCTTTGGGGGGTCAATTTTGTATCTAAGTTTTCTTGTCACTAGTGAATATTTTCCCCTTTTCCTTTTAATGCATAGATTTTTCACATAGCACATAAACCACACATCCTAAAAGTGAAAATGTTATGTATAAAGTCCATTTTTAGGATGCTAAGTGGCCCCCCCCGCTCCTTTTTTTGCCCTGAGGAAGGAAGAATTTGAAACATGAAAAACTATAACAACTTACCCACCGTTCTTGATGAACAAACATTTGTATTGACAAGGTGAAAAAATACTTAAGTGTGAAGATCTTCAAGCAAGAATATTTCTGACAGTTGAGGCTCTCGGAGCTGGGAATAAACAAAGGGGGAGGTGGTGGAGTCTTTGACTCCTTGAGACGGCTGTGACAGAACAGACAGCTATAGGGTCAAGCTCCCTAAAGGATAATTCTTCAGGATGGCACCTAGCATGATAGAGGATGGGTAGGGTAATATCTACTAGTCCTTCTTAGTGCTTTTCTAGAAATAAAATCAAATAATATAACTAGCCTGAGCAAGAATTAGTATGACTGTATTAATTAATATGCCATGAGGTTCTCTCTAATGAGTGATATCTTCAGGAACAATGTATCCAATCCATCCAGTGCACTTCCCTTTTTTCTCATAATGATCTCTTACCTACTAGACATAGAGGGTAAACAAAGTTGAACGAGACACGGACCCTCTGCTCTCTAGGGACGTGGAATCAATTGATAATGGAGATAAGCATCCCCAGAACTAAGTCTAGACCAAGTCAGATCAATGTAAGAGCTCTTATGAAGAATACAAGTTATGTGAAATTGAAAGAAAAAAGGAGAGGAATGGTCACACTCAGGGATAGGCCATCTAGGAAGATCTCTTAAAAGAGGTGGTATTTAACAGGACCTTTAAAAATGCATAGGACTTTGACAAGAAGAAAGAGCAAGATGCATGAGATAAGGGTACAACTTAAGTAAAGGCAAGATAATGCAAGTTGTGCATAGTGACTACTCTCAGGTGGTTGGAATAGAGGAAATCAAAGAGGCTGTAGTGAGAAATAAATTTTGGATCTAGTCTCGAAAAACTTGGTACATTTTGATCACTTGGTTACTTTAGTCTGAGACTCCGTTAAGGGAAGGAAATCTTGTTCCATAATGCATTACCTAGCACTCAGTAGATTCCCAATATATGTTTCTGAGTAAACAGCCAGTTCTCTGCAACAGAAAGAGTTAATTCCAAGCTGGTCATGTGCTCAAGTTTATCTTGACAATTTCACTTGCATCCACTGACAATGTGAATTTCCACCATTAATCCAGTTTTAGGCAGTATGTGTTCTGATGTTTAAGTCATATGCAGAATGGAGCAGTACCTTATGACACAGCATTATGCACATAGTTGTGAATATGGAATACGTGGCACCCGACTAAAATGAGATTAACACAGTTTGCCATTTGTTTGACCAGTTTGAAGGAGACAAAACCCTTTTGTATACAGCAGCGATACCCCGAAACACTATAACTCTTGGCATTAAAAAAAATTGACGAAAGAAGCCTTGGCCACTCCATCTTTTTCACCCTCTCCATCTTGGACGTTGGGTTGAAGGGGAGGCAGCCTCTGAATAAGGCAAAACAAATCATGTCAGCATGATTGATGGAGGCTCTGCCTGGCACACCCCAGGTGATTGTGTTGGGTAGAAGAGTCATCAATTTGCTCCCCCAAAAGGGTGTGTGGTGGAGTCATAAATATTTCACAAAATGTGGGGTGGCATCTGCCTTCTTGTTTACTGAGAACAATGCCTGCTAGAATGTTCCTCCTTCAGACAGTTGTTCCCAGTTCTGATCTATGGAAGACTTATTTACCTGCCGATGGGAAGTGTTGCTGTTTCTTCTATTTTCCTTTGAGTTTTCATTTTGATTTTTGATAACAGCATATTCTCCAGAGGATGAACTATTTTTTATTATGCGTTTTGTGGGAGGCAAAAGAAAACACACATTCTTGGTTACGGGCTCGAAAGAGCAGTTTCTAAAGGGCAGAATCCTTTTTCATGTATTGGTATTTTGTGATTCAGGAAAGAGAAGTTGAGTTCTTATGACATCACAACCAAGAGAGAGATCAAGGTGCACTTAGGAAATCTGGTCAGACTCCTGCTATTGCTCGTACATTTTCCTGATACTTTATATTTTTTTAATTTCTTTCATATGTGTAAACTTATCACAAAAGCTCTGCAAGAAGGGATAGGAATTAATTTTTTTTTTTCAGAAAGGGGCAAACCAAGTCTCAGATGGGTTCAGGTACTTGCCTAAGTTTCTACAGCTAGTTAGTGGCAGAGCTAGAATTAGAATGGTGACCATCCTTGTAAAATTCTTTAAATATACACAAAAAGGATGTGTATAAAATGCTGCTCTTTTTGCATATTAATTACATATGTAGCATTCAAAAGTTAATAAAGATTTCAGTCGTGGTGGGCAATAGATGTTAGGAGAAGCTAGGGCAGGAGCGGAGGAAGCGAGTGATTTGCTCGTGGTTATGAAACAAGCCACCAAGGGAAAGACTGACAAGACTGTGATTTTCTCGGCTCAGCGCAGTCGGGTCATGCTGCAGATGAAGTCTCTTCCCTTTAATCCACATAATGAAACTGCGGAGGTGACAGTGTGCTTGTCATCATTCGGTAGGTCTGTAGGTGAACTGTGCCATCCTTTCCCCACGGTCATTGTCACCTACTAGAAATGCGACTACCCTGCGTCGTGAAGAATTCCATCCTTTGTTAAAAAGTATTGTAGCTCTAGTTATTGCGAGGCCAGGCTGAACTCAGTGCTGTTTCCAGTGGAGGTGGATTGTTACCTGGTTCCTGACTGTGAGCATTAGCAGTAAGTCCCCCCACCCACACACGCTAAAAAAGTTCCAAATAAACCCTGGAAATAATTTTGAAAAACAATCGCCCTTGAACGACACGAATTTGAACTGCATGAGCTCACTTATAGGCGGGTTTTCTTTCAATAAATACAGAACAGTACTGTAAACTTATTTTCTCTTCTTTATGATTTTCTTAATAACATTTTCTTTTCTCTAGCTTACTCTATTTTAAGAATACAGTATATGACCCGTAACGTACAAAGTTTGTGTTAATCGACTGTTTTTGTTATCAGTAAGGCATCTGGTCAACAATAGGCTATTAGTAGTTGAATTTTGAGGGAGTCAAAAGTTATCCATGGATTTTCAAGTGCCCTGGAGGGTTGGCACCTCTAACCCCCACATTGTTCAAGGTCAACTCTATAACGTAGGTGGGTTTCTGCAATAGCTGAACATTATAATGGGTACAAACCTGAGGTTATTTTGATTTTAATGTTGCTTCCTCTCCAAGGTATTTAAAAACAAAATCAGTTTATGTTTGTGACAGGATCCTGCTTTCTGTTTTTTCTTCTTTTTATTTTTACAAATATTTGAATTAAGAGCTGTTTCTCCTAATTCCACGGCCAGGGCCCAATTTTTTTTTTTTTTTTGATAGAAAATAATTGAGGAGGCATAATATGAATGGAGATAGTGTAATATTATTGACAAATTTAATTCCATCTTAATTTTCTTCTATCTTTTTGGTTACTAACATGTATCTGTCACCATTTAAACTTTGAGAAGGTGCTGAATTCTGCTTGCTGCCATTGGTGGAGCTGGCCCAAGGGGAGCTGGGCTGGAGTTTGCCACCAGGACCTTACTTGCAAAGGAATGTGAATCCTGTGGGTGTTTATTTCTCGTTGGGTTGTTTTCGTGTCTGGTATTAATAGGAATGCATTCAAAGTGATGAATGAGACTTGGGGACAAAGAAGCAGTGCCAGTCAGGGTGACTTACTCTTGAGGACAACAAGGAAAAGTAAGTATAGACTTGATTATTCATCCCACCCTCCTCACCACATTAGAAACATAAACCACTGCAGGGGGCCAGGGGGCTGATGCCCCGAGGCCCACTGCAGAGTCCACCCATCCCTGGAAATGCCAGGCTGATCTTCCAAACAACATTGAGCCACTTTGGGGAGATGTTCTGATTTGAGTTAGCCTCACTAGTCCAATCCCAGCTAGCTCTTGGGACCCTAAAATTCTGAAGTTTTTCTTTCATTCTCTGACATTAGGTTTCTTCTGAGTTTTCAGTGCGGGGCAAATTTTGGCTTCCCGAATAAATTTTAGGAAATAATCAGACTTGTCTTTATGAAATTCATGTAGATAGTGGTTTCTCTTTTGGTTCTAAGTCAATAATACAGTTGGTCTAGGTCATGGGAAATAGAATCAGATGTATTTTTCACCTTGAAATCCGATGATTGGGTCTGATGGGCAAATCCATTATTTATTCATTTATTTATTTAGTCAGTCACTCAACAAATATGAGTGTTGATTACATGACCAACAGTGTCCTAGGCATTGGGATACAAGAGTGAATAATACAACGACAATAATAAGCATGAGCATTTATAGAATGTTCCTGGGACCGTTCTAATTACTTTTTACATATTACCTTACAACAGATAAAATGTGATAGGAAGAGTGAACAGAGGCCAGATTATGGAAGGTAGTTAGAGAGTTTAGATTTTTATTCACTGTACTATAAAAAGTTTTAAGCATGGCTCTGAAAGTACCTGCTTTATATTTTGGAAAGATTCCTCTGACCATTACATGGGGAAGAGATTGTAGACTGCCCGGGTAGAAGTAGGGACATTAAGCAAAAGGATAAGGTAGTGGTCCAAGAAGAGATGATGGTGGTCTGGCCTAGGCTGGTAGCAGTTGGGAGAGGGAGCCTTCCAAATCTGGAGGGTCATGGGTCATAAAATGCCTGCTCTTTATTAATCTACTTTCAGGTAAAGGCTGTTCACTTTCCTTACTCTAATGTATCTGTGATAGGTTCCTGCTTTCAGGTTTTTTCTTATATTTATTTTTGCAAATATTTAAATTAAAGGCAATTTCCTCTATCTTGCAGGACTCAGGGACAAATCTTTTTTCTTTTTTCTTTCTTTCTTTTTTTTGTTTTATAGAGCCTAAACAGAAGTTTTTGAATATTTCATGCAAAGCGTTTTGATAGGGCAACATATAAATTAAATATATGTCTTGCCCTCAAGTAGTGGATAGTCTGATTGGGGAAACAAAGCACAAATACAAAATAAAATGCAGGGGGTAGAGAAGAAGAAGAGTGCTTTAAGAGAAGTATAGATAAAACAATAGGAGAGCTCAGAGGGCAGGGGCAGTGCTTTCAAGAGGAAGAAATCAAAGAAAGTAACAGAGAAAGAGCATAAACTGGGTTTTGAAAGAAGGTAAGATTGAACGTGAAGTAAAAGGATATGACAATGAGCTAATGGACAACAGTGCTATGGAAGAAACCAGCTCAGAACATTGTTTATTTACTCTCACTCATGTGTCTGTGGGTTGGGTGGGGATTGGTGATCTAGCCTTGGTCTGGCTGAGGCTAGGTTCCGGTCTACCACACGAATCTCCCATCCTATGTAGGTAGATAAGCGGACCATCCAGAATCACACGCTTTTTCATAGTGATGGCAGAGGGCAAATTGCAAGCCCTGCTGTGCGAGTACATTTAAACTTTCTCTAATATCATATTTACTTATTTCCCATTAGCCAAAACAATTTACATGTCTGAACCAAGCATGAATATGTGGGGACAGATCCTCTGCCCACAGTGGTAGGGGGACTATAGTAAATGTTCGCTGAACAGTGATCTAAATTATCCCAAAAGCAGCACCTGAGTAGCTCAGTCGGTTGAGCGTCTGACTTCGGCTCAGGTCTCATCTTGTTGTTTGTGGGTTCGAGTCCTACATCAGGCTCTGTGCTGACTGCTCAGAGCCTGGAGCCCGCTTTAGATTCTGTGTCTCCCTCTGTCTCTGACCTTCCCCCACTTGTACTCTGTGTCTCTCTCTCAAAAATAAACAAATATTAAAAATTGAAAAAAAAATACCCCAGAAGAACACAGAGCGTTCGAGGCTGAGTGTAAGAGGAAAGACATAGAGGTAAGAAAACTCAGAGTAAGCCTTGAGCACAATGAATAGTTTATTTTAAGGTGGGGCATTGAGGATGTATGCATATGTAGAGAAGAAGAGATTGAAAAGGCAGGATGGGCTATAATTGTTGGAGGCCTTAAGCATAGTTATGGAAATAATTTTATGTCCAGTGTCAGCTAGTGAAAGAACAAAGCCAAGGATTGAAAATAAGCCATCTTGGAAATAGCTGTCACTTTTTGAATCTCAGGTTCTAGAGTTCGATACCCAATCTTCAATTTACTGGTGAGAAATTTCTGTGGATTGAATTGCGTTCCCTAAAAAGGCATGTTGAAATCCTAGATCTTTGCACCAGTGAATGTGACCCTATTTGGAAACAGAGCTTTTACATATGTAATTAAGATGTAAATTAAAATGAGGTCATACTGGAGTAAGGTGGGCCCTTAATCCAATATGACTGATGTCCTTACAAGAACAGAGGAAGACACACAAAGATAGATGCATACAGAGAGGAAAACGTCACGTGAAGACACAGAAGGAAAATGGCCCTGTGATTAAAGGGAAAGAGACTGGAAATATGTAGCCGTAAGCCAAGGAACACCAAGGATTTCTTGGAAGCCACCAGAAGCTAGGAGAGAGGCATGGAACAGATACTCCCTCCAAGCCCCGAAGAATCAAACTTACTGATACCTTGGTTTTAGCCTCTGGTCTTCTGAACTGTGAGAGAATAAATTTCCAGTATCTCAGGTCATCCAAGTTTGTGGTACTCTTGATAGAGTAGCTCTGGGATACTAACGAAAGCAAGTCCAATTTTCAGTGAATGATTTTTCTGTTTCACCCGAGGGTCAATTTACTTTTTTTTTTTTAGTCAGGAAAGAAATTTTAATTTCACGAAATATGTATCATTTAATTAAATTATCAAATCTCTCCAAGAATTTAAAATCATTGTAATGACAAATCAACCCCACATTAGTTTTGGGGTAAACAATGAAATCCATAATGTTTATTCTTATTAAAAAATAATCTTATACTCAATATTTAGCTTCAAAACTACAAGGGGTGTAACAGATGTAAGTGACATGAAATTGTTTAAACAGTAAGACAGATGTATATGTGTTTGTATATTTATCTAAGTATGCATATTTAGGTTCCTTAAAGTAAGAGAGAAAAGTTTTCAACTTACAAATCTTATGTAGTATTAAAGGAATATAGCTGCTGTTTTCATTGGGAGTTTTAAAGACATACTGGTATTTCACAAGTAGATATAATACAGTGTGGACATTTAGATATAATGAGGACTGTTAACATACCTAAGAAGGTCTCGTGCTTCATGGTATTTTTCAAAAATCAGATGGTGTTTGGGCTGATCCATCCTATTTCATCTTCTGGTTTTACTTACTTATTGCAAATTTCAAGATGGCAGACCAAGATTAATTCTGTGCCTATAGCAAAAAATAAAGCTATTCGGCCACACAGAGATGAAAGCCACAGCCCTTTATCAGTTCAGATTTTCTCCTGACCTCCTCACATGTTACAAGAAGAGTGACAGTAGGCAGGAGAACATACGGGGCCTCTGTGGTGTGTGTTTTTAGAGAAAAGCTTAGAGCATTTTTAATATAACAAAACTCTTTTCTTAAAAAAATTTCACCTGGAACCCCAAGATATAAAACAAATGGAAACTGTGAGCGTGTTCCTCCGGCAGTTTAGGTCCTCGCCAGTGGGAGAGGTTACTTCACAGTTTGGAGAACCCTTAAAGCAAATCCATGGAGGTTTAGAGTTGTGAAGAGGCGTTTGTGTTAAACAATTGCTCTAGGGTAGCACTGGAATAGCTGCCATTTTGAGCAGCCCATGTGGCCAGAAATGTGATATTCAAGATTTTGTTTAATCTTCACTCTTGTGCTGAAAGACTGCTGAGGAAACCGAGGCAGAGAGAAGTTAAGTGACTTGCTCAGGGTCACAGTAGAGAGGCTCTGTATCCTGTTCATTATGCCCCTTTAAAATGGATATGACGGGGCGCCTGGGTGGCTCAGTTGGTTAAGCGGCCGACTTCGGCTCAGGTCATGATCTCATGGTCTGTGAGTTGTGCTGAGGGCTCAGAGCCTGGAGCCTGCTTCAGATTCTGTATCTCCCTCTCTCTGTGCCCTTCCCCTGCTCATACTCTGTCTCTATGTCTCTCAAAAATAAATAAATGTTAAAAAATTTTTTTAAATGGATGTGACAAAATGTCCACATTTTGGGTCAACATATAGGGAATTGACTAGATAACCTAAAGATTAGCACTTTTCACAGTTAAAAAAAAAAATGTTTGCTATTCTCTTATTGTTAGAGGGGAAAGAACCAGGACCAGAATACCACAGATCCCAGTTTGAGAAACTGTATTAAGGCAGTGCTTGTCCAGCTTTAATGTTAATACAAATCGCCTAGACGTGGTCTGGGGTGGGCCCAAGATTCTAAATTTCTAACAAACTTCCAAGTGATGCTGATGCTGTTGATACACATGCTTCAAAAGCCATCTAATGTGACTTCTGCTACTTTTACCAATACTACTACGAGCTGCCATATATTTAGTACCATGCTGGTCATGCTGGTGGGCCGAGTGCTTGACACACTGTAGCTCCTGTGTTGCTTTACCATGCAGCAGCCCTCTCCCATCTTGGGGCAGCAATTTCCTAATTTTACATAGAGTGGTGTGCCTGTCCCGTTATGAGCTTTCGTGAAACTGACTCTAGCATCATAACTCCAGGATGGAATAGTTGACGTAGGCTATATCTATTAACAATTGGTTTGGGGATAGAAGAGTCACACCATCAGTGGTCAATGATAATCCTGTTTTTAAATTTTTTTTCTGAGGTTAGGGGAAAGCTCATCTTTTTTTCCAGTTCTTTTGAAATTATGAAAGGCCTAGAGCTGCCATAGCCATCACATAGTCTATCTACTCACCGAACCAATACATGAAGAAGCACAGAGCTGAACAAAGAAACAAAGGCAAGTGGGTCATGGTGCCAGTGATTTGGCTCCTCCATCAAGCTATACCTGAAGCCAAAATTACCTCTTGCTTCTAGTCTGTAGATAAGAACAGACTGGCGAGGTGAAGAGGGGTACATGCCTGACTGGCTCAGTTGGTTGAGTGTTGATTCTTGATTTCGGCTCAGGTCATACATACTCCTAGGGTTGTGGGATTAAACCCTGCATCGGGCTGCACACTGAGCATGGAGCCTGCTTGAGATTCTCTCCCTCTCTCTCTCTCTCTCTCTCTCTCTCTCTCTCTCTCTCTCCCCCTCCCCCTCTGCCCTTCTCCCTGACTTGCATGTGCTCTTTTTCTCTATATATAAAATAAATTTTTTTAAAAAATGAACGGTCTGGTGGAATACTCCTCCTATACCTAAATAGTTTGGAAATACATTTTATTGTTTTGTCCTTGGTGATAATACTGCTCACCAGAGTTCTTCAGCCGCTTCTTGTGTCCATCCATGATTATAAAGCTTTTTAGAGAGTGAGACATCCCTACAGGAAGATAGAATTTCCTTTTTTCCTGTCTACACCCAGTGTAATAGAGAGCACATGCAGGTTGATGACTAATTGGTTGCTGACAGCTCTTGGTGAAGAATCCTCACCCCAAGATGTGACCCATTTCTCTGTGTTAATTTTACAGTTTTCATTTGAGTTAGTCAAGAAAAAAGGGTCTTTCTACCAGCTGCCACCCTCTTATTTCATCTATACATTTTTTTTCCTCTAAAACATTAGCAATTTACCTCAAGAGGACACAGATCCATGCTTCAGGATGTATAGTCTCTCCTGAAAATCTCCTCCATCCACAATACATTCCCATCTTCTTAACCTGTTCGCTGGCCTTTTCCACTAATTACCCCTTAGAGTGGGCTTGCTTATCCTACTGTCTGTAATTACTCTTTTCCTCTAAGCCTGTATGTGGCATTTGCACCATATTAAGATGTACTTGTATGTTGTCTTATAAATTATCTTAATTGTTACAGATTTACTGAAACATGCTTGAGATGGACAACTTTATCTTGTATTTATTCTGTATTCTCCTCTCCCTCTCTGCCTGGTAAAGTCAATGACAGGGTGATCTCTTGAAATGCAAATGTAAACAAAAGTGTGTAGTGGTTAAGAGGGCAGACTCTGGAAGTAGATGGTATGAGTTCAAACACTGGCCCTGCCACCCTTTGACTCCATGACCTAGGACAGATTATTTAGCCTCTCAGAACCTCAGTTTTCTCACCTATAAGATGGGAGTTATTTTAGTACCTATATCAGAAGGTCATTATGAGGATCAAAGAGGTAGAAATCATAGGAGTTTAGATCAATACCTGATATATGGCATATGTGTTCGATAACATCAGCTATTGTTATTAGTAGTGTTCTGTGATTAATTTGATTAATTCACCTTCCATCCAGCTTTAAAGTTTTAAAATTTCTTTTTTTCAGTGGTTTCCAGCCCTTAAAAAATAGAATTCTAAAATATATTTGAAATGCTTTCTGCCTCAAAGATGACTTTTATCACCCCACGTTTCTTAAAAATGTGTGTATATATTTATACACGCCTACATACACAAATATTGTTTTAGATTACAGTTAAATGGAATATATATTTTGTTCAAGAAAATAATAGAAATAAAGCATAACTTTCTTTTACAAAGAAATAAGTTTGGAATGCATATATTTGAAAGAAGGCTAAACAAAATTACCCACGCTCTTGTTGTTATATTATGTTTAAGAATTACACTTTCGACTTTCATCACTTACGAAGCACGTCATTTCATCCTCCCCATAAATGTGTGAAGTCAGTATAGCAAGTACTATTTTTGCCCTTTTTCATGCATGAAGAAATTGAAACAGAGCAGGAACTTGCCTGAGGTTCCATGTAAGTGGTCAGGTTAGTGTCATCCCAACCTGTTATCACTGTCCCCAACTGCCTTTTGAGTCTTACTTTGTTTGGCATTGTTGTTCACAACATTTTCGTAGCTAAGTATTAGCTAAGTCTTTTAACGTCGCAACGAAATTAAAACCAACTGGGACTATACCAGGATTCGGACTGATTAAAATTTTAAGGGAAAGTGAGGGCTCACGACTTAGAGAAACACTGATGATCCAGGAACTGGTGTGTGGCCATCATTATTTCTAGTATGCACACTGGCCACATAGGTATCATTCTTCCCATTTTGGGAAGAGATGAAGAAATATGTTGTGAAAAAATCTAGTCAAGGCGGGTAGCCGAGCTGAGATTTGGACCCAGATTTGTGACTCAGAAGCCTGTCCACTTCCTTCTGCACAGTTCTGTTTCCCATACTTATAAAGAATCACTTAACTCCTATTATCGATGTTGCTGTATGCTTCATGCTGTATGCTGTATGTGAAAAGATGAGGCAGTAGGAAAAAATCAGATCCTACTCCACAGAGAAACAAACAGTGCTGCCAAGGAAACAGTTTTCACTGCTTTTTAACCTGTGTGCTATTTAAAAAATATATAAGAGACAAGGAAAATGAAACCTTTCTGTCTTTCATTTGAAATCTACATATTCAGCAAATTCCCTTTTGAATAGAATGTGATTAATTTAGTCTCTCATTTTGAGATGTTAAAAAGTGCCATTTCTCTTGATTATTCAATGCTTCTGAATAACCAACAGCGGTATGTAAAGGGCAGAGAGAAAACGTGACTGTATCAGTCAGGTTCCTGTTAATAACATGGATGGCTCCAGAAGCAAGCACGTTGGCAGTACTCTGATGAATTATTTAGGCCTATGCCCCCGTTCTTCCTTTCCTCTTAGAGTCAAGAGTGCAGTCTAGTGGCATCAGAAGTAGATGTGAATCTCTACATGGTGTGACTGTGGGCAAGTCATTTCTGGCACCTTGAGGTCTGCTTTTTGACTCTGAAATTATATACATAATTATCCTTGCAAAGGTTTTTTTTGGGGGGGATTCATTAAGGAAATTACCACTCATTTAGAACATTGCTGCTCAAGCTCACTAAATGTTTCCCCAGTGGGTTTCATGAGCACACAGCCCTCCTCAAGGTGAATGGATCACCGCTGTTTTCCTGTTTTCTACCTCACTCCTTGTCTACAGGTGCCCAGGACTAACAGTTCGGTTTCCTTCGGAAGAACACTGACCTATTTACCAAAAATTTAAAAAGAGCTTTGCTTCTGTAACACCCTCTGGTTTATTCTATTTTCTTCCAGTTCATTCTAGATCTGTGAACATGGGGGGTTTAGAAGCCGGCCCACACAAAGCAGCATTAAGACGAGCCCCCTTGATGTTTCTATAATCGTGGGTGATTATTCACTCTGTAATTTTCAGATATGATTAGTCAGGATAAACACTATTTTGTGCTGAATTGATTTATAAGGGCACATAAGAGTGGCACACTAGACGGTTCAACGATATTACCCACTGTTAAGTATTTTATAACCTCCTTGTTTCTCAAGTCATCAGTGAGCACTAGGCACAAAATGCCAACGACAGCCTGACTTGTTCAGTAATCAGGCGGGTGGTTGAAGATGTCTGGTCAGAATCCTCAGTGAATATTTGACTGTGTGAACAAAATGATGAAGTAGACACTGTTATTATATTGGAGCTGATGGATGGAAAGACTGGAACATTAGCAGTTTGTCTTTTTTATTTTTTTCCCTGTCCACTGATAGGTTCAGGCTTCAACCATACTCCATTCCATATTCTCCTCTTGAAAGAGAAAACACATGAATTATTCTGATTGACTAGGAACATTGGCTGATAGAATATTGTTCTTCTCTTCTATTTCTGGCCCTGCTTGCCCGTCACATAATGATCTCTGAAATCAAGGACTGGGCTGGCAAACACTATAAGCTGAGATTCCTCTGGTGGAAGTGCTGTGTGATAAAAATTTTTGCCTTCATCTTTTTATTGATTTGGGGGCCCTCCTGTAGTTGGCCTGAGGCTCTCACTAGGGGCTACAAAACCAAACCTCAGGTGGCTTTGCATACCCACAAAATCAACTCTTAGGTATGTTTCCTCTAATTCTATCACTTCTTGACATTTCTCTTATCATATTCCAAAATCCGTATGAGAAGTATGAGTTCATTTATTCATGCATCCAGCCAGTATTTTACTGAGAATTTCTATATGACGGTGTCTGTATGACCCTACCTATGGGGTAATATCTCCAGTGATAAGTAATAGGGATACTATAATGAAGGGGGGGAAAAGGCCTGGTCCTTGAGACTTAGACATTAGTGAAAAGCATAGTCATAGAAAAGAGAGTGAAGTATATATGTGTGTGTGTGTATTAGGGATGGACAGCAGGGACAGAGACCAGAGGCCTATGGAAACATTGATGAATTCATATTTTCATTAAATAAATATTTGTTCTTAATGTTGTGGAAATACTGGTGACAGAGCCCCTGCCTTCATTGTGTTTTCATTGAGTTCATGGAATAGTTTTGAAAACTCTACTTCAGAAAATTAATTTACGTTCTTCCAGTGATATTACAATATTTAATTGGTAGTGGACAAAGGTCCATGTCTTTGGAGGTCTTGGGGGCCAGGAAATGGGGAGAAATAAAGAAAGGACTCTTTTCTTGTGCCCTTCCTCTGAACCAGTGCCCTGCCAGTGCCTCCACTGCTGCCATCTTGCTCAGAGTAACCATGGTCATGTCGGGCAGGTCAGATTCTCAAATAAGTTAACTTCTTCAAATGAAGAAGGAAAAGAAGAGGAACTACCCACATCCAAAAAGGATGTAGTAATTAATGAGTTCTTCTTGATCTTGGGGCACATTAGAGCTTTTACAATCCTTGGTGTCCAGGCTACACCTAGACCAATTAGTTCCCACTCTCTGGGGGTGGAGCCCCATCATCATTATTTTTTTGAAGCTCCTAGGGTGACTCCAGTGTGCAGCTAATGTTGAGAGCCACTATTTAAAATGACAGTTAAGGCATATAGCATGTATATTTCTTTTTTCAAGATTTAGAATTAAGGAATGTTAGGGCAGGAAGGAATCCTAAAATTCACCCAATCTAATGGTTTAATTGTACAAAGGAAGAAACCGTGGATGAGATAAGTAAGGTGACTGACAAAATTCTTCTGGTTAATCAGGGACAGAAATGGATGTCTTCCTTCAACTTTGACTTGTTGACTCCCAAAGAAAGTATTGAGTACAGTCCCTTCTATGTAGCTAACATGAACAAGTACTCTTAGACTTTCATTGTAAATTATCTTGAATTTTCTTTTTTAATCATGGAAGCCATTTCTAAACATATCATGATACACTAATATTTTAGTATTTTGATAGGCTTTTTGTTGAGGTGGTGATCTTTTTTTTCCCCCAAAACAAAGAATATCCAGAAGGCGAGGCTAGAAAAGTAATTTAAATTTTGTCAAGTTTTTGCATAACTGGTGTATCTTAGCTGTCTCAGAAAAGGACGAGGGAATCAGAGGTCAACTTGAAGCACCTCATTTATATGATAATTACCAGTAAGCAGTGGCCAGTGATTCGTGATACAAATCATTTGTTCCTCTGGGACTTGTATGTTTACTGGGCAGGAAGTATGTGATTATGTCGTACTAATTAGTTTCTAGGTGACAGAAAGAATGTAGCACAATTGAGACTAAGTTTGTTAATTGTGTGCTGTTTAGTTTCTTTATTTACTTGTTATGGAAGAGTTTTTAATTTAAGTTTTAATCCACAGGAAATCTCTGGATGAGTACACACCTGGATGACTGGATACTAACCTTCATAGGATCACTCATAGTTTATAACATGCTTTACTGTGCTAATCTTATGTAATCCTAGCACCCGTCCTCTGAGGCACATATTATTATTGTTCTAAAACTCTCTTTACAGATGAACAAACTGAAGGCAGAGAGGTTCGAATAAGACTTAAAGATCCTACAAGTAAAAAGGTACCATATTACTCAGTATTCACATCTCCTTTGGTTAATAATTATGAGGAATGGTGATGAATGGCCAACAGTGATCACTGTTTATCATTATTTTCCTAATTTTCTCAACTACTAAAAGAAAAGGCTATGAAGAAAGGAGATAATGAGAAACCAGTGTGTTAGGGATGAGGAGTAAAATTATTAGGGCAGAATATAAATTTGGAGAGGTTATATTTTCACAGCAAGGGAGAAAGAGCTTCAGTGAGCAGGAGCTGAATTTAAAAATCATGGAACGCTATTTGTAGTTCAGCGGAAAAGAGGTCTGAGAAAAGGAAGAAGGTAAGAGCAAGCTTGGAAACAGGGACTCACGAAGAACAATAGCAGCGGATAGACAGGGAAGGACAGAAGAAAGTGAGAAATAATGAGCAAATGCAGTGAAAAAGAAGTCTGTCATTAAGCCAAGGCAAGATGGGAAATAAGAATTAAATGAAAAATAAGTCTGGTTACTAGTGATTTTTTTTTTACGTTTCAGTGGTCCAGAAATCTGCATTTGAAGGGTAGACAGAAAGTCGTTATCTGAAATGGAACAGAAAGAACGGGTAGAAGCCTCTTCTACCTATAGCACAGTGTTCCCTGCATGTATCTCTCAGGCATATGTTTCCTGAATATGTATGACAAAGCCTTTCTGACAAATAATACAGAGAGCTGTATTGCCTAAATATGGGAGAAATGCTAGCTAGCTAGCATGGAGCCCAAAGCCCTCAGATATGGGTGATGTGTTAAAAATATTATCTCTGAGACAGCAGATTTTGCTACACTTATAAAAAGCCTTGGGCAAAATGTAGATATCACAAGGACCTGAGACTGTCATTCTATAGGCGAAGCATTCTGTGATCTGATAGGCAGAGTGGGGCTGCCTTGGAAGATTAAACGTCACAAACTCAAAGGGCATCAAGCTCGATCTAATGCTTTTCTTAATCTCCTAATGCTTTCCTCAGGAATATTTTCATAAATTCACAATCAAAAAAAGGGTTTGGGGCTAAGGGTATGCTATTTATTGCTACCTGTTAAGTCTGCACTCAGTAAGCCTCTATCATCTTAGGCCCTCAAGTGGCCCATCAGGAGAACATCAGAAATAGTATTAGTCAGATTTTTCCAGAGAAACCAAACCAATAGGATGTATGTGTATACATAGAGATTGAGCTTAAGAAATAGGGTCAGGTGATAATGGAGATTGGTGAGTCCAAACTCTGCACTCTGGAGTGGATGTTGCAGGTGGAAGCCTGAAGGTCTTCTGCTGGCAGAAATCCCTCTTCCTCAGATTCAGTCTTTGGTTCTACTGAGGCCTTCAGTTGATTGGATGAGGCCCATCCATATTAGGGAGAGCAATCTGCTTTACTCAAAGTCTACCAATTTAAATGTAAATCTCATCTACGAACACCTTCACATAACCATCTAGAATAATGTTTTACCAGATAGCTAGGCTCTGTGGCCTATGCAAGTTGACACACTGGGCTGGTGAGATTTTCTGTTTATTGACTTCTCCACTATCTGAATTCTCTTATTTACGATCTGGGAGGGGTGTGTGTGTGTGTGTGTGTGTGTGTGTGTGTGTGTGTGTGTGTGATTACCTTACTTATAAAGGAAAGGAAAGGGAAACATCATTGGATGACTGGAGAAATCAATACTAGAATTTAGCTTTTTATTGGTTTTGGGAAGCCCATTAATGAATGTGTAGGGTAGGACATAACTTTTGACATTAGCTTTGGAAGGTGGTATCTACAGAAACTACCATATGAACATGTAAGCATTGAGATGTATATTTTCATTTTAAAGGAACAATCTTCAGGTGTGCATAATAACGGAGCATTGTAAAATTCATAAGATGTCCCAAAGAATGGGACTTGAGTCTCCAAAAGAAGATACTATTATCTTTCATTTATAAAGCTCTGCTGCTACTACTACGACTGTTAGTAATAATAATGCTAATAATGATGATGATGATGATGGTGGCTAACATTGTGCCAAGTGCTTTGCATTTATGATAGTCATATAATCCACAAAACAGACATTCTCACTCTAAGTGAGGAGACCAAAGCACAGAATGGCTGAATAACCTGAGCAAGGTTAGGAAGTAGAAAATGCTAAAACGTCTTGAGTAAGAGGACTTTCTCAGTCATGTCGGTTGCTCTTGAACCCAGTGTCCGGTTCCTCCTGACAATAGCCCTGGCAATGGCCATCCTGCTTCCACCCAACATCTCCAGTGACAGATTGCTGCCTGTCTATCATTTTTACAAATCAAGGAAGGATGCTGCCGAGACGTCTGTGTGTCAGTGTGACCTACATTTCATTCTACATCCTCCAGCTGCAGCCGCGCCCTCCATGCTATTTGGCCATAATTTCACTCAGCATTGGCTGGAAGTTTTCCTCATTCCATTCGACTGTTTCAAACCTTCACTGTGTGCCTTGAATCCTGCTCCCCTACATCCACAGGGACAATGATTTCATTGGCTGCCTCACTGAAGATGTAGGGGCAAGTGGGTGTGCTCTCACACAGCTTGCCTTCTCTCCCTCCCAAGTCCCCCCATCTTCATATATCCTTCCTTCCATCCTTAGTGACCGAGGGCCTTTAGTCTAAACTCATCGGTTCAGGGCAGTGCAGGATATAGTTACATATTTTGTATAAGGGGGAAAAGGAGGATCCTTTGTACTCACTTTATGTTCAGGCTCAGTCTTGAACTTCCCAATATCGTCTTTTTAAACTTTGCCCACCCTATTTTTGAATTTCCTGATTCAAGGGTATTTATCCTGTTTTTTACTCACTCTTCAGATTTGGTACACAGACTTTTAGTTTTTACTTTATTCTAATTCTGGCTTCTCTCTCAGCCACAGTGATGACTTGCCTTTAAAAATTCTTCCTTACAATACCTATACTGAATGAACACTCTATTTGGGGCATATATTATTATGTTGGCTACATAATAATACTAGCTAGCCCTTACTGAGTGCTTGCCATATGGCAGGTACTATTTTAAGCGCTTTATGGGAACCTCTTTATTAAAGATACTTAACCTGTCTTGTATCTCTAATTCCTTTAAGAATATGAATCCTTTTTTCAGAAAAACTTGTACTCAGGAGCACCCACATACCCTGTGCTCTGTTATCTATTAATGTGAAACAAACCATCCCCAAACAACAACAGTTTGGATTTTTTTAACTTCTCATGACCATGTGCATTGACAGGTGATTCTTTTGCTTTATCTGGCATCACCTGGGACACTGAGGCAGCTGGAAATCCCAAAATAGCCTCACTCGCCTTGATGGCAGTTGGTGCCAGCTACTGGCTTTGGCCAGGGCCTTCAGTTCTCTTCCTCAGAAAGTTTCTTTATTTACTTGTTATGGAACCTTCACCGTGTGCCTTGAATCCTGCTCCCCCTCATCGACAGGGATAGGTTCCTCATAGGTTTCTCCATGTGGCTACTTGGACTTCCAATGGTCTGGTGGTCTCAGAGTAGGATTTTTACATGGTAGCTCAGCTGGCTTCTTTAAGAACTTAAAATCTTAAGACTAGGCCTCAGAACTGACATAGACTCAATTTCTCTGAATTACATTTGTTAAAACAGGTTACAGAGCTTGCGCAGATTCATGGGAAGAAACAACACAAAGGCTTGAATATTGGGAGGAATAGCTCATTGCAAACCACCAAAGTTGTAGCCTTCTGTGTGCACACACAGTTTTGTATAATAATTTTGTACATTATTTAATACGGTAATTTTCGTATAATCATTTCCAGCACTATGCACACTCCACAAAAGACTCCAAGGAGTAGATGGACCTTAGGTTAAGAATTAATGACCCAGGGATCAAGAAGAGAACCCTTTTACACAGTCAGTTTAGTGCAGAGGAGACACGGACAGCTCTTACTGTAAAAGGAATTGCGCGCACACACGGAAACACTGGTGAAACCATGCATGGCATATTCCAGGGAGAGTGAGAGATCAGTTAACTGAAAGACTAGGAATTAAGGTTGGAGTCAGATTATGGAATATTTTCAAAGGCAGCCTGTGGAGCTTGAACTTTATTCAGTAGACACTGGGGAGCTATTGCAAGTTGTTCTTATTTTTTTTTGTTGTTGTTTTTTGTTTTTTTAAACTGGTATAACAAGCACAAACGCTGAAATAATTTAGGAGAATTATAAGAATTAAGAAACAAGGAGAATGGTATAGGGGGAATTATGCTAAAGAGCTTTTTTTAAGGCTGTGGAGTTTTGACTCAGAAATCAGATTTAAAGTCAGGACTAACAAAATCGCCCTAATAAAGAACAAGCATGAAAATTTACTATAGAAAAGGGTTTTGTAGTGCATGATGTAGCAAAGATGTAACAATATAGAATGCATTCTATATCTAGTATTGTTTGTGTGATTGGGTTAGCAAAGAGCTCAGTCAGCCTTTATGACTTCAATTGATATTTATAAAAAAGAGAGAGAGAGAGAGAGAAAGAAAAACAAGCAGGGAATTTTGGGGATTGCTTTCTACTCAGAGTTAATAGAGTTCATGAGTGTGGCTGTAAAGGATAATGAGTCTAAGACTAAAACATTCTGATTTTGGTCCCTAAGAATAAAGATGAAGCCCATGGGGTCAGAGCAAATCTTGAATGTTACATTACTTTCACTAAAGGACAATGTTAAACCTACAACAAAGTCCCAAAAGACAGAAAACGACTGGTAATGGTCCCATTTCTGTTTGTCAACCCTTAAACTTGAGAAGATCTTTCTGTTTTGGGCCCTAAAATGATACCTGCACTAGTATTGAGAGGACATGTACAAGGGATGAAGTGGGCGGGCTAAAGCTCATGTCTATTTCAGGGATGAAACTTCTTCTACAAACTCGAGCCTGCTTCTTGCATTTTGAAGCCTCCTCTGTTGGCCTTCTCTATCATCAAACCTTGACTCTCTCACTACTTAAGAGTGGCTTTGACAGGGGAGGGGATGAACTTGTGCTGAGCTGTTCACATTTATATTGGAGCTTTCTAAGGTCTACTGACCAACATTTGAGAGATTGGACAGGAGAGGGTTGGAGTGCCATCTACGTCTGCGGGTGTGGAACTCATCAAAGTCAAAGGGGCAGCAGGGATTTCTCAGTTCTGGTGTTTCTTAAACTTAAAAAGAATGCTGGTATCTGGTATCTAACCCCAGAAATTTTCATTTAATTGGTCTGACATACAGTTTCGGAATGGGAAATTGTGTGTGTGTGTTGTTGTTGATTTTTTAAAAAACTTTTTTTTTTACTTTATTGAGGAATAATTCAGGAATATAACTGTATATATTTCAAGAGTGTACAGCATGATGATTTGATGTACATACACATTGTAGAATGATTACCAAGATCACGATAACTGCAAATGTGTGCCCTTTGACCTACATCACCGGAATGGGACGTTTCACAACCCGTCCAGGTGATTCTAATAGGCAGCCATATTTGGAAACCACTGCTTTATACTCTTTGCCTGTTAGTATGGGGCCCTTACTTACTGAGCTACCCAGCCATAGTTCCAGTTGTAAGTTTTAAAGACACAGGCACCTCTCAGAAGATGGAGGATGACAATGATAAGTGCTGTATCTATATAGGTTATTGGCATGGAAAATGCAGAGAATGCTAGAATAATGTCTTAGAGGAATTTTAGCATTCTGCTTTCCTAACAGGTCTCTGTGGTGCATGCCAGGCAACCTGGTAAATTTAGTGGCAACAACACTTGCCCTAAGAATGAGAGAAAAAGAAAGAAAAACACAGCTGTCAGATTTTTCCCTTAACATGCCCTAGTTTTGGTGGGTTGCATGTCATGTGCTCTTGCACTCCATCCAGGGAGCTCCAGTCTCCCTTCTCAGCAGCACATTATCACTCCTGGCTTTCTGTCCTCTCCTTAGCTGTTTGTAATTATCACTTCCTTGTTGCAGCGCGTAGCTTCTGGCCCTCAATCTGCTAATTGTACTTTTAAGCTCTAATTCCATTCTGGCTGTTCTGCACTGAGTCCGGCCTTTCACCTCTCAGATCTGGGTTTTCAACACAGTACCCACCAGCTAGCATTATATTCAACGAATCTCTCTCTCTCTTTCCCTTTCTCTCTCAACCCCTACTCCCTCCCTTTATAATCCTATTTCATCTCTCTGTTTCTAACTTTCAACAATCCAAATACAGCCTCTCAGGCAAAAGTCACATTCAATAACTTTGTGTTTCCATTCCCTGTATTAGAGTACACTTTTTTTTCTCACTTCGACAGCAACAGCTTTTATGCTGACATAGCAGGAGCTTTGTTCTCAGTATACAAAGAGCTACAAATAAATGTGTGTATGTATATGCATAGCAAGCGAGGGAAAGAGACAAGGTCTATAAGCTAAAATATAGACAAAGATAAAGGTCTATGCTGGGCTCGAAAACCAGTTGGACAATCTGTCTTGACTTCACCTGAAAACTTTCCGTATCGAATTGCCCTCGTGGGGACGGAATCTATTCAAATTGATCTTTTCTGTGAGTAGGCACATCATTTTAGAAATGTTTCTGTGAAGATGTGCTGTTTTCATGCTTAGAGAAGCACACTGCGTGCTGAGTGAGACCGAAGGAAATGCCAAATTAATTCATTATTTCCGTGGCAATGTTCTTTTCCCAGGAAAGGACTGCTTTAATAAGGCAGGTGGCTATGTGTGCCGTGGCGTGCCTGCCTCTGTAGGAAGCTTAGTAATCCTCTCCCCAGAAGACTCAGCTCTGGTGTTTGTTGTTTGTGGTTCTTGAATGTAATATTAGTTTACAGTCCAACTCCTGGCCATATTATATAAACAGTGGGAGAAGAATGACAATGGAAATTATAGCAGAGAATGCTTTACTTAAGCCTTTCAAAATGGACAGCGTTGTGCAGGGCTGTGGGTCTGTTTTCAGCACCCTGCCTGAGAGAGTGAATGGCCGCTGTTTCCAGCCAAATGCAGGCGACGTTGGGGCCACTTCAAACCATCAGCTCGACAATGTTATCAAGCGGCTGAGTCCCTGCTTCTGTCAGTAAGCCATCATTATTCCTCATGAGCCAACTGCAGGAGAGGGCCACCGCGACAAATACACTATTATGTTGCATTTTAATGTGTGCCAATCAGCTTAATTCCGGCCCTGACATTCGACTCAGGTACTGCTCTTTTCCACAACAGATGCCTGTGTGCTTCCTTCAGTGGCAGTTCCCAAAGGTTTCTGAGAGAGCAGATAGACACTGTGAGAGGTCACCTCCAAAGAAATAGAAAGGAACTCAATCCGTGGGCTGGTTGAGCTTTTTCCAATTAAGTTCCATGATATATTTCAAAGTCCTATTAACATTGGTGGCTGAGCAATCTGCACGTTCAATAGTATACTTGGAGATCAGCTGCTGAGTTACCTATCCAGACATAACAACATCTGCTGTCAGAGTTCGCCCAAGAGTCTGTTGATCTTTGGGGACTTCTAAGTCCCGTTAGGACTTGATTTTGTTCTTCAGGGAGGGGTGGAAAATGTGGATGTGATGTTTGCCCTCACTTGACATTTTACTCTTGGCTGGGGAGGCCTCCGGAGGTTATTTCCTGTAAGTTTCCGTACCTTGATCCAAGATGGCTGCTCCCTGCGCACAGTGGTGGCTGACCTGGCACTTCTGGGTTACAGTAACCTGTGTTCCCTGGAGAAAAGACAACTGAGTCAGTGAACATTTCTATCTGGCCAAAATTCTATCCCCCCTCTCTGTGGGGGAATGGGGAAAATTTTTATTAAAATATCTGAGTCTGATAATCACTGCATTTTAAAAGGTCTGAATGTACTTCAAAACAAGACTTAAACATACATACTTTGGTAAACTTCTTTCTTATCTCCAACTGTTTTCACATCTAAATCTTATTTAAAAATCACCTTGAATTTCCTAAGCGAGTTGAAACCTCCTTGGTGGTGTTCTGGGCAGTCTTATGTCAAAAGTCTCTTAGTTCTTGCTCTCTAAGGACATCTTTTTAACCCAGGGTTCCCAAACGCTGTGATAATTTATAAAGAAAAGAGAAAAATATGGACAATGTGGTGAACTTTTCTTAAAGATAGATTTATTGAAACTAAAGTTCTGTTCTTTATTTTGAGATTGTAAGGTTACTACTTTTGGTTGAATTGTCTTTTCTTTATAAGATGATGACAACCCATAGTGATTTATTTTTTAAATGTTCCAACTTGGCAGAATGAAGTTTACTCTCTGTGGCAGTATACTCAAACCTTCTCTGCAGCAAACTACATAAATTAAAAAAAAAATATTTGACCAGGTTCTTGAAATCCCGAAGTCTAGGAACCACTGCTTTACCAAATGAATCACAAATTTTTAAAATAAAGATTCAAAATGTCTGTGGATTCTTCCAGCTGTCAAATGATAACAAACCAAAACAAAACAAAAGGCCAATTTTGTAGTGATGCAAGATGTAACTCTGTAAAAGAGTCACATTGTTTTGTTTTGTTTTGTTTTTCTGAGTAGCAATTCTCTACTCAGTAGCTTCTCTATCCTTGCTATTCTCTCATACATCAAGTGTCTAGGTAGTTAGATATTTACTAGTTAATTTGCATCAAATACAGTTCTTATACTTGGTCTTTAAATGCTTCCCTTTGTGTTATCTGTAGCTTTAGCACCGTTTAAAATACATGGACCTTGACAGAGACATCTGACATAGACTTCTAAAGTGACCAACTTACTAGCCTATTCTAAACTTTACTTTTTGAACATTGTGGCCAAGGCTTCAAACAAAGTTATAGTGTGATTTTTTAATAAAGATTGTCTGTACTATCAAACTTCTACCCAGTATTATATAAGTCATTACTTTTTTTTTTACCTTCTTCACCTATTTCTCCCACCCCCAACCCCCACTTTTGAAACCACCAATCCTTTCTTTGTATCTATGAGCTTGTTTTTGTTTGTTTGTTTTTGTTTTTAATATTCCACATATAAGAGAGAAAGAGAGATGGTACAGTATTTGTCTTTCTCTGACTTATTTCATTTACCATAATACCCTCAAGGTCCATCCATGTTGTAGCAAATGGCAAGATTTCATTCTTTTTTTATGGATGAATAATATTCGTGTGTGTGTGTGTGTGTGTATCATAATTTCTTTATCCATTCATTCATCAGTGGACACTTAGGTGCTTTCAATATCTTGGCTATTGTAATAGAACTGTAATGAACATAGGGGTACATATATATTTTTGAGTTAGTGTTTTCATTGCCTTTGCATAAATACCCAGAAGTGGAATTACTAGATCATATGGGAGTTATATTTTTAATTTTTTGAGGGATATCCATACTGTCCCACCAATAGTGCATCAGTGTTCTTTTTTATCCACATCCTCACCAACTCTTATTTCTTGTCTTTTTGATGCTAGCCATTCTAACAGCTATGAGGTGATATCTTATTGGGGTTTTGATATCTATTTCCCTGATAATTAATGCTATTGAACATCTTTTCATGTATCTGTTGGCCCTCTGGATGTATTTTCTGTAAAAATGTCTGCTCAGATCTTCTGCCCATTTTTTAATCAGAAGCCTTGTTTTTCTGCTGTTGAGTTCTTATATGCTTTGGATATTAACCTCTTATCAGATTTGTGATTTGCAAATATTTTTTTCCCATTCAGTAGATAGCCTTTTTATTTTGTTGATATTTTCTTTTGCTGTACATATGCATTTTTAGTTTGATGTAGTCCTCCTTGTTTATTTTTGGTTTTGTGCCTTTTGCTTTTGGTGTCAGATTAAAAAAATAATCACCAAGATGTATGTCAAGGAGCTTACCACTTTTCTGTTTTTCTAGAGGTTTTATGGTTTTAGGTTTTAAGTTAAAGTCTTTAATCCATTCTGAGATAATTTTTGTGATGGTGTAAGAGAGTGGTCTAGTTTCATTCTTTTGCAAATGGCTGTCCAGTTGTCCATCAACTCTTGTTGTATACTCTTGATTCCTTTGTCATAAATTAATTGACCACATATGTGTGGGTTTATTTCTGGGCTCTTAATTCTGTTCCATTTATCTATATGTTTGTTTTTATACCAATACCATTCTGTTTTAACTACTATAGCTTGTACTAGAGTTGAAATCAGGGAGGGGAATGTCTCCAACCTTGTTCTTCTTTCTCAAGATTGATTTAGCTCTTTGGGGGTCTTTTGTAGTTCTCTATATATTGTAGTAGTAGTTTTTTTTTTTATTTCTGTAAAAAATGCTATTGAAATTTTGATAGGAATTGCATTGACTCTGTAGGTTACAGAGTTGTAAATGGAAAATGTAAAAAGAAATGGAACTCTGTAGGTTACAGAGTTGTAAATGGAAAATTAGTACTGTAAAATGGAAATTTTAACAGTACTAATTATTTCAATCTATGAGCATGGAATATCTTTCCTTTTATTTGTGTCTTCTTCCGTCTCTTTCCTTAATGTCTTGCAATTTTTAGGTCTTTTCAGTTCTTTACTTAAATTTATAACGAGATAGAGAAGACATTCTTAATCTGCCCAGCATGATTACATGAGTTTCCATGATGTGAGATTCCATACTGAATATTTGAATCACAAAGTTGGCTCTTTTGACAGATACATCTTAAAGTCAGCCACTGGAAAGAATCACACAGATATTCTTTAATATTTGGTATTTGTCATCCATTGCTGCATAATAAATTATAACAAACTTAGTGACTTAAAACAACACACATTTATCATTTCAGAGTTTCTGCGTGTTAGGAATCTGGGCACAGCTGAGCTGGGTCCTTTCTGTCATGGTCTTTCATGGTCAGCCATCAAGGGATTGGTCAGGGTTGGGTCTCATCTGAAGGCTCACGTTGTTGGCAGAATTCTGTTTCTGGAGGGTTGTTAGAACAGGGCCTCTGTTCCTAGCTTCCTGTTCTTTGTAGTGTGAGCATCTGCAAAATGGCTACTTGCTTCATTAAAGCAAGGTAGCCAACAAGGCAAAAAAGAGTCAGCTAGCAGGATAGAAGTTAGACCTTCAGTAACATAATCATGAAAGTGGCATCCCATTCCTGTGCCATAGTTTATTTGTTAAAAACAAGTCACATTCAAGGGAAAGGAATTACATAAAGGCATGAATATCAAGAGGGGTAATTGGGGCTATCTTTGTCTGTCTGCCACACATTCCTGAACTTTGGAGATATGAAACCTAAAAGCCATACTTAGTTCTTTGTTTCCATTCCTTCTTAAAGAAAAGAGGTGTTTGAGTTTATTTGGGAGAAGTTAGTCTGAAAAGTCTATTGAACAGTATAATGGCATGTAATTTGCTACTTATGGTAAAGAATATCTTAAAATTAATGCAAATAAACTATTATCAAGAGAAGTTCCTATCTGGCATTCTTTAAGAACTGCATGATATTCATTTATGATTCGTTTTTATTCCGGTCAATGATCGAGGAAGTGTTTCTTGTGTTCTTTATTCATGATAAATGTGGTATGGAATACAAATTAAGATTATGACAAGGTTTGTTGTCTTAAGAGATTTGTATTTAGAAGCAAGTGGTTAGATGGAACCAAACACACACAATTATAATGGAGGAAAAAGTAAAATTATACAAACAAAGTGCTCAATGCGTTCAGTAACACCCCCAACTCTGTGGTACAGGAAACAGAGTGATCGGTGTTGGGTGAAGTTACTAAAAGTTTTCTTGGGGAGAAGTAGAACTTGAAAGGTGAGAGGAGTTTGGATATGAAGTAAGAAAGAAAGGAAAATATAAAGAAAAAATAAAGGAAGGTAGTAAGAGCCTGGAACTCTTGGGAAGACTGAAGAAACTCTGCAGTGAAGTGAAAGGGAGCAATGAAAAATAAAGTCAAAGGGCTCTGGGGAGTTTTGCTTCTGAAGGCTGTTGAAACTGGGGTGCAGGGAGTGACTCAACAGGCAATGGAGAATCACTCTGGATTCTTCAGCGTAATGTAGAAGAAATATTTGGAGGAGTCTGTTTGGTGGATGTGTACATGATGGATAATACAAAGAGAGCCTGGAAAAGAGGCATGGGGTGACAAAAATCTGGGCTAGCCTCGGAGCCCAGCGGAAATGATAAATTAGAGCAATATTTATGATGAGGAAATCCACAGTTTGCAGAGACTGATTACACATACTAATAACAGCAGAGTCTGTGTTCACCTCTGGCCTCGGCCATCCTCTTCTCTTCATTTGAAATGAATAGCATTTAGGCAGCTCAGGGCCTAATTAGGATTGCCATTGATCAGTTGGTTGCACTAACTAGCTGGTATCTCTTGACTTTGATTCCATGAACATTTGTTTATTAAAGAAAGCCTCAGAAGTCCAACAACCTCTAAGAGCTATTGTCATTTTAGGCATTATAACAGGGGATCAGGAGGGACTTCTATGTGTTCCTCAAATCAAATTGTATATATGATGACATATAGGCTGTAACAGTACTGTTTGAGGTGTTCCACAAACTCATAGTTTTGATAGTGCTTAATAAGTTTTCTAAAAACAAACCAAAACCAACCAAAACCATGTGTGTGTTATGGAAAGGCCCATGGTCAAGTAAGTTTGGGAAACTGAATTAGAGTTCAAAAAGTTCAAAAGGTCCAATGTTAATGAACTACCAAAAGGAATGTTGGAGGAGCTATAATGAAGTGTTTCCCAAACTTCTTTGCTAATAGAATCCTCCGCGCGCGCGCGTGTGTGTGTGTGTGTGTGTGTGTGTGTGTGTGTAGGATGCATGTGCATCATCCTTAGGACTAGTATTCTACCCAACATACTTGAGTAGATGTCAGGTTAACAAGTTTTCAGTGAAGTCAACAGAGTTTTAGGAATTACCTTTTTGCCTTATAGGTCATTAGGTTTCTTCTTGCTATAACTTCCTTTGGTGTTTTACATAGCTGCATTTTAGAGCTATTTCTTTCCCAACAGTACCTATGCCAGAAATTGGGCAAGAAGAAAGAAAGAGAGAGAGAGAGAGAGAGAGAGAGAGAGAGGAAAAAGAAAGAAAGAAAGAAAGAAAGAAAGAAAGAAAGAAAGAAAAAAAAAAGAAAGAAAGAAAGAAAGAAAGAAAGAAAAGAGAGAGGGAGGAAGGAGGGAAGGAAGGAAAGAGAAAGAAGAAGGAAAAGAGAGAGGGAGGTATAGAGAGAGAGAGGGAGGGAGGGGAAGGGAAAGACTGGGAGAGAGAAAGAAAGAAGGAAAGAGGCAAAAGTAACTCCTTTGCTTGGTGTTTCTTATAAGTGTTTTGAGAAAAAGGCCCAGGAAGGAAGATCATTCAAACTGAGATTGCTACCTGCCCGAGATGGCAAGTTGCTCAGTTTTCCAAGATCCTTTGCTTTTTTCCCCCCTCTATCCTTATTCAACAAGCAGACCTGGCTTTAAATCCTACCTGCATCATTCTCCTGCTGTGGAGCTTTGGAGAAGTGACTCAACCTCTCAGCTTCCTCCATTCTTTTCTGTTGGTTTTTTCCCTCCCCATTAATTTATATTTTTTCTACTCTGTGAGCTTTGTTTCTTAGAACATTTCATAGGAAGATCAAGTAACCCTTTAAACTCATAGTTTGAAATGTATTTAAGTATTTAAAAAAAAACGCTCCTTTGAATTATTTTCCTAAATTTGGATTCCAGACTACTGGCTCTCGCATGCTAAGAAAGGCGGTTATGAAAGGTAGTGGTTTGTAAATAGATCAGTGTTGGCCGGAGGTGTTCAGTTGTCTTACTTTAGTAAATATTCTCACCTGCTTTTATCATTCAAAACGTGCTATCTTGTTTGCAAGGTCAGTGTCAAAGTAGAAAATGTTTTATGTGTCTGTGTCACATCATGTTTATGCTTCATTTGCAAGGTTTCCAACATGATTTAGGTCATTTTACTTGTGGTCTGTGTCTAGTCTCAGAGGATAGTGTGGGGAGAGAGGGAGGGAAACAGTTATTGGTAGGATACTAACATGTCTGTGGTTCTGATTCCTATGTCCTAAATGAAAACTTGCTGCCCTGTAACAAGACCTACAGAATCCTTCATGCGAAGCCCACATAATGTGGGTTGCCATTGTCTTTGAACTAATTTTATTTTCGTCATTTGGGTCTTGCATAAATCTTTGAAAAACAAAACTCGCAAGTGGTATTCCTGTATAGTTTTGCTTGGAATACAAGCATTTGAAAGTTATTTTAACCATGTTATAATTAAAACCATGACAGTGGACAAAGTTGTGCCCAGAGAGTGGGTACTTGCATGTTGAATGTGAGTCCTGGGAGTGTAAATTCTCTATGAGACTCCTAGTTCAAGACTTTTTTTTATGAAACTAGATTTGTTAATATCTGGAGAGAGCAGTCCTGACACATAGAAAGCTGAGCCCAGTAAAAAATAGCTCCTATTATTATTATTTATTGAGTACCTTCTATGTGTGAGGTGGCGGGAACAGCAGTACTAGATACAAGAACGCTGCTTTAGTTTTGAGGAAAACACAGAAATGCGGTTGCCTCAAGACACACATCCTAGGTTCTCACTTATCTCTCAGATAGTGACTTTCAAGGCATCTAGCTATCCCTGGGACCTACAGTTGATTGTACCGTTCATGTCTTGTCGTCATAGAAGTTTTAAAAAAATATCAGCCACTCAAAGGACCAAGGTACCTTATTCATTCCTTGTTTATTCCCCCTGCCCTTTTCCTCTTCCCATTCTTCTTGACTCTTATTGAGCTTACATAGCAGGTAGTTGTCCATTAACACTCTCTAGTTTAAAGTTTCCTTGTGCCTTCCATCCCTGGCCTTTTCATACAAGTTAAAATGCACCTTCTCTTTTAAATTTCTAATTTATTGAGTTCAAATTCTATCATCTTATGAGGCTACCTCTGTGAAACTTTCCCTGACCTCCTGCCCACCCCAGATCCAGCCAACCACTCTCTCCACCATTCTCTGCCTCTGTTATACTCCTACCACACGAATGGCATTTAATTATTTAGATGTTGAACTCACAGAGCACAGGAGCTGTATATTAATCATCTCTGCGTTGCTATCACATAGCACAGAGTCTGAATCATAAATATCAGTTGAGGTGGACTGAATAGGCACCAAAACAAAACAAAAACAAAACAACAACAAAAATAACACTGCCAGGAATCCCAGATAGGGATGTATTTCTGTCTATTATTTACCTTGTCTCCAAGCCACCATATGCAAAGTTGGGAAAGGAACCAGGTAAGAGAAAACTCATTTGGGAAATTCCAGTGAATTTAACCAATGTAGCCACAATTGCCACAACTGTTAGAGGAGAGAAGGCCTTTTTTTTTTTTTTTTTTTTTTTTTGATAAATATTTACCAGGAAAACTTAATAGGCAAGTGTTTTCAAGGATTTACACCAAAGTAGGAAATTTTCAATGTATTTAGTGGTTTGTAAATATTTATTTTTTAAGCATATGAAGACACAAGTTGTTGAATCGCTGTGTGCATGCTGGAGAAATGCAGAATTTGCCCTTTTGACAACCTGCTGTGAATTTTAACAATATTTGAAATATTTTATTGCTAATTAGCCGATTTGATATTTGGTTGCTGCCTTGGGGAATTTACAATGACCTATTAACAGCTTAACATTAGGCCAATTAGGTAAAATTTTCAGCTTCTTGAAAGTGCCTAAGTATGTGACAGAAGGAAACAATGATGACATCACATTTGAGTAACTTTGGTTAACCAGTATCCTCCTCATTCCCACCTAAGGGATCCGGAAAAACTTCCCAAGAATCACAATTCTGTGGCCCAGGGAGCCCTCCGTATGTGGCCAGGAGTGGCAATGGCAGTGGTAGTGGGCAGTGGCGGGGGTTGAAGGGAGTGGGCTTACTTCCTCCTATATAGTCTTCCTCCCTCCCTCTCTCTTCTCCCTCCCTCTCTCCTTCTCCCTTCTTCTCTTTCTCTCTATTCCCTCCTTTACCTTCATTTTCCCTCTGCTGAGCTACCATGCTGTCTTGTCAATTTGCATGAAGCTCGGCTCCTCCCTTTGCTTCTTAAAAAAAATCACTTGAACCGGAGTTTAGTAACTTTATTAAAGAGTCAGAAAATGGGGTAGGAAAAGAAAGAGGATTTGGTTATAGAGGATGTGAAAGTTTGCCTTCTTGTTGGCTTCCCCCTGTAACTCATTTTCCTCTGTTATACCCTCCAGGATAACTGAGTTTTTCCATTTCCCTCATATAGGAAAGTTCTATCTGCATTCAGAGCTCAATATCTACTCTAAGTTGGCTTATCAAAATCTAGTTTCTGTTAGTTTTGTTTAAAGATATATTAAATGAATTTTTTATTTTGGTGTAATTGCTCTTGGATTGAGGCGGGACAGTGGTAGGAAGCGACCTGGACTATCAGAGTTCTGCAATCGGCAATGCTTTTAGCTCTGTCCTATTCATTTTAGTATCTATTTATTTATTTAATATTCTTGACACAACTGGTTGTGAGGACCAATGAATAGTATATTGGCTTGCGTTCAACCAGAGAAGTAGTGCATGTGCGTGTGTGTGTGTGTGTAAGGGATTTATTATAAAGAATTGGCTTACGTGAATGTGGAGGCTGGCTAAGCAAATCCAAAATCTGTAGAATAAGAAGGTCAGAGGCTGAAACTCTTGGCAAGGGCCGAAGCTGCCATTTGCAGACAGCTGTTTCTCTTTTTGGGAGAAACTTCGACCCTGCTTTTTAAAAAATTATTATGGAATAGTTCTACCCATATTATTCAGGAGTAAATCTTGAATATTTTTAGACTTTAAGTAAGGTCAGTTGATTAGGGCTTTAATTACATCTGAAAAGCACCTTCCCAGAAATACCTGTTAGTGTTTGGTGGAATAACTGGGGACTGTAACCTAGATAAGTTGTCATATTAAAAAAGTCATTACAGATGAGTAAACCAAATAAAATGTTTACCAAGGGATGATGATCAGAATGCATGCTAACCAAATATTGGATAGTTAGATAATGACAAAAAAGGAAACACACAGACCTGAGAACTCTCCTACTATATTAAACTCTTCACTGAAGTATTTTTTCTAAGGAAGCATTTAAGAACACTGATGGCAAGTGTATAAATTAAAGAGTTGTTATCATTTAGACTGGCAAAACTATGCTTCTTTTATTTATTAAATTCCAGGGTTCTACCTAAATTTGTAATCATGGTCTGAGAAAGAAAAAAACATGAGATTAACTTCTTTTTTAAATGGACCACTAAGATTTTTCATAATATAGAACTCATGAAGTCAATAAGTTCTTTCGCTCAACAAATATAATATGAACACAGTATATGGCAGACACTGATTCTGTGGATAAATTGGTGAATAAAACAAATACTGACCCTCCTTTCAAGAATTCTGTAGTCTAGTCAGGGAATAAAAATATAAATTAAATACTGACAAAATTAATTCTCACAAACTGTGATCGTTTCAATGAGAATACAGCTCCTAGCCTTCTCTGGGATGTCAGGAACTTACCTGAGGACAGATGTTTAAGCTGGATCTAAGGAATGGGCAGAAATTATTTGGGTACAGATAAGGAGGAAGAGATTCCAGGCAGAGGTGAAAACCTCTTCCCTGACGAAGGCTGGGAAGGCTGGAACCCAGAAGGTGAGGGGGACCATGACAAAGACAATGCTGTAGAAATCGGCGGGAGCTAGTACCTTGAAAACCATAGTGAGAACTCTATTTTATCTTTATCTTAAGAGCAATAGAAGCATTAAAGAATTTTAAGATTATACACACGGGAGTAACGTAATCAATAGATAATTTATAGCAGGACTTTGCAAGACAGAGGTTCTACTTTAGCCCCTAAGGCTGAGATAGCAGAAGTTCAGTATCCATATCAGTAAATCCTTTTGCCTTATCCATGGCAGGCATCACTAATCCATTGTGGTAATTTTTTGTCCCTGATTAAACCCACTTCACAGTCTCAGAACATTCCAGACAGCTAACACCAATCAGTGTGATTTGGCACTTAGGACAGACCGTGTTTTACCAAATTTTTTTGCTTTTCTTAGTCAAAATACAAAATTTGGGGGATAAGGTTGCCAGATAAAATACAGGACACCCAATTCCATTTGAATTTCAAATACACAATTTTTTAGTATTAACTATGTCCCATACTGTACTTGAGACATACTTACGCTAAACAGTTATTTCTTTGTAGATGAAATTCATATTTAACTGCTTATTTACAAAATCTGGCTATCCTCATTTGAGGGAAATAGTTGAAATAATATAAGTTGACAAAGCACAAAGGATAGTACCAGCCCATAATAATTGCTCATTTATTCAGTCAGTCCATTTGTTCTGAAGGTATAACTTTAGAATAGTGCAAAAGTATTGGTTTCTGACTTATCTTAATATTTTATAATTTTATCTTAATAAGTTATAAGTAATAGCCAAAAGGTTCTGAAACTGCTAGTGGCACTCCCATAAGGGAGTGTGAAAAATCTGTAGTCCATTTACTCCACCCATTTCCACTTTTTAATTTAAAAAAATGGTAAGAACATGCCAGTCATAGGAAGACTACTATAGAGTTAACTCAGCAACCTATAATAAACTACCTTGATAAAGGTAAAAATAAATTAAATAGAAATTTAAAAATTTTTTTTCCAGTATTTATTTATTTTGAGAGAGAGAGAGTGAGCAGGGGAGGGGCAGAGAGAGAGGGAGACACAGAATCCGATGCAAGCTGCAGGCTCTGAGCTGTCAGCACAGAGCCCGACATGGGGCTCAAACTCATGAACCACGAGATCATGACCTGAGCCACCCAGGCACCCCATAAATTAAATAGAAATTTTGAATTCAAAAGGAATCATGACAGTTGTTTAAATCATGACCAACTCTAGAAAATTCTTGATGCAATGAAAACAAATTACCCTTCCTGGATTTTGTGAGATTTCCAGTAATCTGCAAGTGATCATACAAGTAGGAGGTTTTCATCCCTGCCAAACGCTGCGTAGCAGTCAAGATATCTTAGAAGAATATTCCATTATATTCCTCAATACACTCTAGGAGCTGCCTAGTTTTCGTTTATGAATGCCAAATTTTAGTGACTGCTAAATGATGTAGGAATTTACTAGGAAATAAATCTTGGTTTTTTATGTAAATGAAAACCCGTGGAATGATGAGTAATGCACCCAAAAGCACTAAAGCAGAGACCCACAGTTGTAGATCAGGCTGAGAGCTATTAGGTGGCACCATGTGACCCACACTTTGAGAAGTACTGATCTGGGCAGAAGTACTGTCTTCTAGCTTTCAAGCTCTAAAGTAGATGGTAGATATTGTAATGTCTCAATCTATAAATTCAGTTAAACTTTATGAAACAGAAACAGCATTTTAAGGCTTCTAATTTTATCATCAGGAATTGGGGAAACTGTGAGTTAACAAAATATACCAAGCGCTTGGACCGCCTGGGTCCAAAATGTATTATTAAAGACACATTATCTGTTATATCTCTAATTAGTTCTAATATCTTAGTGTCTCTAAGCTGGAATCGGCATCACCTCTCTTCTGAAAGCATTTATATTATCAGCTTAACCACCATCTTTCTTCATGGGATTTGTCCTGGGTCACCTATATTCGAATTATATTCAAGACTGATGCACTTGGAGCTCCTTCACAGGCTCGCCCAGATTCTTTTCAATATAAGGGTCCTGTAATTAAGGCTGGGAGGTGTGGTTTTGACTGAGTGCCCCGCAGATTGCTCATTAACATGCCATCTGAACAATTTAATAACCTTTTTAATTAATCCAAAATTGGCATGTCCCCCTTCAGGCTACTGTGCAGCTTTTGCAAGAGTTGGTCTCTTGGTAGTTCTCAATTTAGCTTATTATTTGAAAGCTAAATCTGCCCAGGCTAATGAGCGTGACCAATTCCTCTTACCAAGACCACATAGGAGTCTCCATCTGTACTTCACTAAAGGATGAGAGGGCCAGATGTCTTGGGGTGATATTCTGGTTCTTGGCTTTTTAAGGAAGGTCCCATCAGTCTAGAGATGAAAGAAAATAATTTATAGCATAGTTGAAAATCACTTTTTACTTTCACTTTTATTATTATTATTATTATTATTAATATTATACCACTTTCAGGTTTGACATTTTAGAACCTTTAGTCTCAATTAGTCCTTCATATTTGGTGCCAGGTATAATTTGAAATAATTTAATAGGTTTTGGTAATTTGATATTCTGAAGCTTTAGTACTCCTGAAGGAAGAAAATTTGCTGTCCTAATGGATTTGAAATACATTTTTGGCAAGGTTGAGCTTGTACTTATTTTTCTTTTTTAACTTGTAAACGTAGAACTCAAGGACACTCACTCTTTAAGGCTTGGAAAAGTGTGTGTGTGTGTGTGCGCGCGCACATGTATTTTACCTGGCCACAGTCGCCAGCGTTTTGAGCATCTTTCCCTCAACCAAGTAATTACTCCCTTAAAATGTGCCCCCATTGTTTCTGTTTGTTCCTCGCAGAGGCTCGCCCTCTTGCCCGTCAGTTGCATTCACCACCGTCTATCCACTTTCGTCTCCGTTTTCAGACTCACTTGCCATTGCTCCCAGCTCCCAGCTGCCATTGCTAGGGACCCCAGTCATTTCTTCCTACAAAAGGCATTCGCTGAGTACTTACATGTGCCAAGTGTGATGCTAGAAATTCATAAAAATCCAGCGTCCTTGCCGGTGCTGCTATCTCCATGCACTTACCAAAAGCATATCTTTGCAGATCTGCAGCCCCGACCCAGGTGCAAGGTGCACTCTCCTCACTAGCACCTGTTGGCGCCAGCACTTTATATTTTTTAAATTTTTTAAAATATTTATTTATTTTTGAGAGAGAGAGAAAGAGAGAGAGCACAAGTGGGGGAGGGGCTTAGAGAGAGAGAGCCATAGGATCCAAAGAAGGCTCCAGGCCCTGAGCTGTCAGCACAGAGCCTGACAGGAGGCTCGAACCCACAAACCACAGAATCATGACCTGATCCAAAGTCGAACACTTAACCAAAGGAACCACCCAGGTGCCGGGGGCACCAGCACTTTAAAGCAGCTTGGTTTATGCCCTCACTTTCATAAAAATCTCTTAAAAACAGCCCCTATATCTTACAAAACAAAGGAAGGTTTGCAATTTAGGTTTTCCTGGTTATACTCACTCCATCAAACACGCTAAGAGTTTAGGACAAGATTTGCCTTCACTTTAAGCTCTGAGCATCCTTCTGGGTGGTCATCTGTGTGAGAAGAAAGCTTGTCCAGGACTATTGCCTCGGAAGAGAAGCCCAATCTTACGATATGGCAGTGGGAGGTCCACCTCCCGGTCCCACACCAGTTTGCATATACACATATAATACGTAACTATCAACTATTTTGTATCTGGGAGTGTCAAGTTCTATGAGAATTTAGCACAGGCCCACGTACTACCATCTCCTGCTTGACAGAATCAGAAGTCAAGACAGCCTCCCCCATTATTCGCAGTAACATTCCCCACCACGATAGCGCGTTTATTACAATTGACGTCCAGCTGGGGGAAGGCGTGCCTGTGGGGGCAGGGGTTGTGTGGGAAGCCTCTGCACCTTCCTCTCTTTCTCGCTCTCAGAATCTCCCACAGACCTTAAAAAGCAGGCCAGGTGACACCCCAATTCGAGTGTCCAGCCTCTGGTCATTCGTGTCAGCCACCATCATGGCCTGGGCTCCTGCTCCCAAGTACAAATGCAGGTGCACTTCACAGAGGGAGGTGGACGAGGACAGAGCCTGGCCGATGGTGGAAAGGACAGTGGGGCTCAACGCTGCTTGTGAACAGGAGGGAGCCTGGTTCCACCTGAAACTCATATGCTGTAAGATTATGTTGATGGGGCTGGAGAACACTGAAGAACAAACTGTCATTGTAAAAGACACCAAATGTACTCACAGGCTTACTGACTGCCCGCATTTCACGTGCAGCTCCAAGTGAAGAACCACATTCTTCCAGCCACACTCCAAATACTGACGCCCTTTCCATGCACGCCTCATTAACATGGATGAAGTCCTCAATGCCGCCCGCCCATAGAGGCTCTCTAATGTCACTGGGAGTGCTTCTCCCTTCTGGTGAATTCCTCCATTCTGTCTGTGAATGGCGAGTGAGCAATATAACTGACAGCAGAGAGTGCTAGAGGCTATGTTAGATAAAAAAGACAAATAGAAGAGGCCCTTTTGGAATATCTTTTTAATTAGAAGAAAATGTAGGCCTTTGATGAGAATTTTTGTTACGTTTCCCTAAATAGAGCACTAAAAAAAAAATTAAAAAAAAAAAAAAAAGGCAGGCCAACAGGTATATGGAAAAGCGTATGGGTGTTGAATCTCACATGTCCTTGGGTGAGATGTTTAACCTCTGGTGCACAGCAGCCCTGTCTGTAATTTGAGGACGTTGGGCTGTTGTAGAATTAACTGCGATAAAGCACACGGTTCATAAGATACACGGTTCTCTTCCTTCTTTCTCCTTTAAAGGCTAGGAAGAGGGAGGTATAAAACCCACAGCCGAGGGCTTACCGTGGATCTCTATGGGGGAGGAAAAGGTTTTCCTTGACCTCTTAAAGTCCCTGGCTGGGTCTGAAAATTAAACTGCCAAAGACATTAACAGGAGGAAAGCATACAAATTTATTTGTTTTGATATGACACAGGAGACTTCCTAAAGACATGAAGAACAAAGAAACAGACCTGCGTGTTTTTACGCTAGGTCCGATGAAGAGTGGGCACTCAGGGAGGGCTGTGCTAGGTTAAGGATTAGGAGTAAGTGGAGGAAACTGGAGGAAACTGAGCAAGGGCCTGTCTGTTCAGATGTTTCCTTTCCTCCGGGTATAGAGAGGGCATCTCTCAGTGAGGGTTTTATGACCTGTTTCCGGGGAGAGGGGTGAGGCAGGGAGGAGGTCAGAGTGACCTTTAGCTTGCTATATTCAGTATGCCAAGGTGCCATATTTGGGGTAGTATGTCCTGAACCCCAGGGACTCACACACAAGAATTTGTGCACAAAAATGCTTACTAAATCGTGCACGGTGAAGAGACTGTGTCTTTTCTCCTTTAGTCCCTTAGTCCCCGTTCTCAGAACCGTATTTACTAAAATCTACTTTTGGGTGTGTGCGAGGAGATGGGAGGGGGTCACACTTGGCTAAATGTCAAGCTGACTTCCGCGCCTGTTTCTGTGGGCAGAAGCCCTGCTAGGGCAGGCCTCCCCTCTGCTGCATGTTTTTCTGTCATTATAAAAAGGAGACCAGCAAAGATGCAAATTGCTGGGCCCGCTCAGGGAGATGGGCATACAAAGAGGCAATTCAGGAGGACAAGTGTGTGGGGAGCCAGGGGGGCAGAGGAGGGGGGTGAAGGCAGGGCGCATTCTTCGGGTTCTTTCTTCTGCCTTTTGTTAGCGGATTTATTGGGCTTGTTCAGGACTAAGGAAACACTGTGAGGCTTGGTGGCCTCTGGGCTTGGGAGGCCCTTCAGAATTCTAAACTCCAGGCATCTCCGGGCTCTCTGCCTTTTAGGACCCCCTGAGAACTCTGGGAATGGGCTCCTTAGAAATGCAGAGATGAATCCTATTTTTGTTTGAGGTGGCAGGAATAGGACACAGTACCTGTCTCAGGCAGGTGAAAGTCATAGCCTCCTGGTGGCTGACACAAACCCCCAGTTCACCTCCATCCCTGATCCTGTCCTCCCCACCCTGACCCAGGCTTCTTTTCAGAAATAGGCCTGCCCCCTCCTGAACCTGGACTGTGCCCCCTGAAGGAAACTCAGCCAGGCTGCAGAGAGTGAAAACCCAATTACTGCCATGAACACCATTCTCCTCCTTGGGACTTCTCATGGAACTCAGCAAAGGGTGGGGTTTGGATTCCAGCAGAGGGAGAGCACGATGGTGTTTAGACACCTGGATTCTGGTCCCAGTCCTAATTGGCCCTGTGACTTTGGGCAAGTCACTCTCCTCCTCTGGGCCTCAGTCACCTCTTCTGCAAAATGAGGGGGTTGGGCTGGGGTCTTCAGAGCATTGTCCTGCTCTGACAGTGGAAACCTCAGTGGCTCTAATTGCCTCATTAGAATACCAGGGAATGCCTTTCTAGTAATTGTCTCCCTGACTCCTGTCTTACCCACTCCCTACTGGGCTCTGCCTCCAAGGAAACAAAAGCAGCTGCTCTCTCCTCTGGGGCTTCCTCGGAACTGCCAGCCCTTCTTGACAGCATATGTGTGCAGGCATTCTCTGTCTGTCTCTCTCACTCTGTCTGAGGGTGGGGAGGGGGGTGCCCCTTTTGAGCTCGGCTCTTTCTCTTTTCTGCTTCTTTGGCTAGCATGGCTGGCCTCTGTCCCAGGTGAGATCAAAGTTTCCTTTATTACTCTCCACCCTGCACATGGATTTGGCAGTGGGCGCTTTACAGATAACTGTGTGTTACAGCTGCAGTCAGGGCACTCAGAATCCAGGTGAAAGCTGAAATGGCTCAGATGCCAATGGCAGTGAGGCAGCGGAGAAGGTTAATCTTTGTAACTGTCTCTGAAGAAATATACATTCAGAGCTTCAACGGCTGCCCTTAAAGAGATGGTCTCTTTGCCAAAAACCAGGACATTTCATTCTCTGTTTTAAGAACCAGGCACAAACAATATAGATAGTGTGGTTTTAAAATTTGCTAAGTGAGCCGGCCCTATGAATCTCATACAGAACTCTCAGTATGTTTACGAGTGTGTGTGTTTCCCAGAGATCAGGAAACAGCTTACGTGTGTCCTGCTGGACATGTTCAGGGCTGGGTGGGCAAGAGATCAGAGACGCGGGAGGGGCTTGTAGGAAACTCAGGTCTAGTTGGAGACCAAAGAAACAAGCATGTCTGGTGGAGTCCAGAACATCCAAGACATCTCTCTCTACAGAGAGAGGGAGTCTAGGAAGGCCGCTGAGGCAGGAAGGCTCAAGCACATTTGGGGAGATTACGGGGGTGGGGAGTCTAGCATCCAGCGAGGCAGAGACCGAGACACGGCGTGATTTCCGATCCCAGAAACGAGCAACTGCTCTTTGCCTTTCTGGAGTCTCCCTGGAGGGTGGGTGCTCATGGGTGGCAGGTTTGTGCCCAGAGCCAGAGCTTTGTGTGTAATAGCTGTTCCTGATATATCCAACAGCCTTCTTTCGGTCGTGTGGCAGGAGATGGAAGAGTGTAGATTCTGACTTCAAACAGAATGGGTTCAAATCCTAGAACTGCCTGTTCACCATTTACCAGCTCTGTGCCTCAATTTTCTTCACTACAGACTGGGAGTAGTAATAAGTGGTTGGGAGGATTAAAAGTGCCTACTGTAGTGCCTAATATGTTGTTCAATACATGGCAAATACCATTATTTTGACCTTTACTTAGTGAGCCCTCGAATAAGAGCCAGAGGACAGAAGGATTCTTGAGATACTTGAGCATGCATCAGAATCCCTCGGACTTGTTACAATGCAGGTTGCTGGGACCCATCCCAGGCAGTGCGGGGTATGGTTCCTGGAACATAGTCTGAGAATCACTGCTCTCTATCTGATACAGAAGACACGTGTATCTAAATGAGATCATTATTTAACAGACACCTAATTAGCCTTTACCATGTGCCAGACTTTGTATATATACACGATGCCTAGTATTACAAACATTGTGTCATTTACTCCTCTAAGGACCCTATGAGGCAGGTTCTATTATACCCACTTTAGAGATGAGAAAACTGAGGCACTTGGCCAGTTTGAGGTGACTTGCCCAGATACTCTCAGCTGGTAAGTGACCATTTTGTAAAACCAAGTAAATGCCACAAGAGGTGCAGAACCCCAAGAAAGAGACTTCAGGGTTCTCAGGAAGTTTTCAGTGTCTCTAGACTCCACGATGCCTGGCTAGATCCTCGCTGCGGCCGCGTGTGAAGGCCTTGTAGGTGCAGTGAAAGGGGTGAAGACTTAGAGGCAAACAAGAGTTAGAATCTAGTGCAGCCTGCCATGTTTGAGTTGCGCGGCCTTCAGCAAGAGACTTCATCTTTCCGTGCCCTTTTCTTTGTCTAAAAGGACATGAAAAAAGGGCGAGACTCACACAGCTTACTGGTGCGGGTTTGTCAGGAACAAAATCAGGAAGCTCCCATGAAGTGCCCCAGTGGAGCTCAGCTCGCATCAGGCAACCCACGGCTGCCCCCAAGGCGTGTCTGAGCCAGCTCGGATCGGCAGGGCCAGGCAGCTGCGCCCAGCCAACACCGGCTGACCTGCCCACAGACTTAATGGCCCATGTCTCAGTGACATAAGCCACTGAGATGTTGTGGTTCTTTGCTAAGGGCCCGATTTGGGCTCTGCCTCCAGATATTCTGGGCTGGGGAGCCCAGGAATGTGTGTTTCTAAAACCTTCCCCCACCCCCTCAATGTGATTCTGTCGCTCAGCTGGGTTTAGGAACCATTGCTCTCTGATCTCCTCATCTCCCAGAGGGAGATGTTGAGACCCAGAGAGATAGTGACTGACCTGCCCAAAGTCTGAATATCTGGCAAGGTTAGTATTAGTTTCCTTGGTATTCTGTATTAATACTCTTTCTACTATATCACGCTGTTCCTGTGAAATACTTGAACATGGAAGAAGAAATCCTTCATGTCCCCATAACTGAGATGCTTTAGGCTGAAGTACTTCAACCCTATATTGACATCAACCCTTGGAAACCCACCGATGAAAGGAAATACACAGGAGGAAGACTATATTGACTTTGGTTGTAATTGTATTTACTGTGCCAGATGCCTCAGCTCAGGGTAAAAACGCGGTCACTAGATCATGGGCGTTAGAGGGAATTTAAAGTATAGTATTCTTTTTCAACTTGGGAAAGTTTATGCGATTTCTAGGCAATTATTTCCTGTAGGAATAAAAATATGTGTTACTCTTTCATCCTATTCCTCTCGCCACACTTTCTGCTCATTAGTGGTTTCCTTCCTCTTGCGCTGCAGTAATGCCCTCAAAGAACTGAATCTATTACAGCCGAAGTTGGTCTTCGCAGACCTGACAGAAATGCAGATTGGCAAACTGAAATGTCTGTCTTGATTCAGACTTATATTTATTGAGCACCTGTTATGTGCCCTGCTCTATGCAAACTGCTTTCACACACACTATTTTTATTAAGCGTATAGGAATTGACAAGGAGTGGGTGCAGACTGTGTAGAAGGAAGAGAAAAGAGACACTTATGGCTCAAGGCTGTTATTGCAGACTTTTTCCGTGACATTTCTCTATTTGCCAACACTCTCCTGTTCAGTCTCCCCCATCTGTTAAGCAGTGAAGAATCATCTCTTTCCTGTATCACCCTCTAGCCCAAACATCACCTTTTCCCACTCCGTTTACTATACAAGGGACTACTTCAGTAAATACAGCCAGACAAGGTGCTAAATATTTCCTGACTGAACCAGGCAAGAACAGGGGCTCCTTCTTGGTCTAAGACTCTTCCTGCTTTTCACGTGGCTCATCTTAGTATTCTTATCGCACCTGTTCCCCCCACCCACCCTTATAATCTCTCCTACCAAACTTAGCTGTCAACACGCCACACCCCCAGACCACAGCTCTGAGAGGAGGCCATCATAGGCTCTCCCTGCTGCAATCCTTCACTTTCCTTTCTTTGTGCCATTACTTGACTCCCATCTGATCTCTCCACTCTGCTCCAGACAGTGCCATCGCTTACTTCCTTCTCCTCTACTTTTTCTCTTCTTGAAGCGGACTGCACACACACACACACACACACACACACACACACATTTGTGCATGCAACATGATAATCTCTGCCTTCATACCTTTCTTCATGCTTTTTCCCCAGCCTGAGAATCTCTGCCTCCACATGCAGTCTGTCTCCCACAGGCGCCATGCAGTGTAAATAGGTGATGCAGCTGGGTGTGATACGGCAGGGAGTGGTGGGGAGCATGAAAAATTGGGGAGGGCACAGCAGGTCTGAAGGGCCCCCTGGCTACCAGGTCCTAGCAAATGGACGCCCTGTCTTAGTGTGGCTCAGTGTTGATATATCTTCTACATTTTTAGAAGCTAGATTTTGTGTCAAATCTCTAGAGTTTTAAAGGTGTGGAAGAACACTAAAACAAAACTTAAAAAAGCAATTTTTTTGTGCGTGTGCCAAGTAAGCAGACCTGCTCTGTACCTTTTGTTTATTCAAATCCTACCAAACCTTAAAGTCCAGCATAGGCGGCTTCACTCTCCGGAAGCCTTCTTTGATGATTTAGTGACTGTGTTCTTCTCTGTCTGCCTCCTCCTGTACAGAGACCAGGATAGTTATGTATGTATACAGGATACCTGGAAACTAACCACCCACTGGCTGTGCAGCCTCGGGCAAGGTAATTAAGCCCAGGAAGCTCTATTTCCTTATCTCCGGAAGACAGGGAGCAGCCACGGTCTCTGTTTCACAGGCAGGTGATGGACATGAAAAGAGAGGAGGGGTACAAAGTCCTCAACATAATGTCTGACATACAGTAAATTCTCTGTGAACATCAGCACTTATTACTTAATCGTTCCTAAGTGTTCCACAACCGTGAGGGTCATCACAGAGTGGTTAAAAAGCAAAGATCCTAGAGACTGATTTCTAGGGTTAAAATCCCTATTCTTCCACTTTCTAGCTGTGTGGCTTTGGGCAAGTTTCTTAACCTTCCGTGCCTCAGTTTTCTCATCTGTAACATGGGGATAAGACAACTTACTGAGATATTATGAGGAATTGCCTCCTGAGTCATTTTTCTCCAGCTCTCTTTGTGACATGGTTCTTTCTAACGTTGCATCAGTTCTCAGGGCACAGCGTCAGCTCCAGCTCCAGTCTCCAGGTCCTGTTCTGCAATAACGGGCACTAAGCAGAGCATTCAGTTAACCATTACCAGTAGAGGGTGCCAGAGAAGCACTGTGGGGGAGGACATGGTTTCACCTCTGGTTCTGGTGTGATGCCTTTTCCTTCTTGTTCCTACTGATTGGTCCATGGAGGGTTAAGGGGATGGGTGTGGTGGCGGTGGTGGCGGTGGTGTGTCTGTGTGCATCGGAACGTGTCTGTGTGTGTGTGTGTGTGCATGTGTGTGTGCACTTGCTCTGGGGCTGCTCTGCCCCGGCTGTGTGCCCAGAGCGTGCAGTCCTTTGGCCAACTTGCTGGACCGGCCTAGGCCTGGTGACCCCCTTGCAGATGTGGTACCGGTGATCCAGGTACCACCCCTCAAGATGCAGACGGACATTTCCTGCTTTAGGCCTGTGCCTACAGCAGTGCCCACTTCCTTCCCTGTCCCCGCCTCTAGCAGTGACTCACCTGCACCTGGTGGGCTGCTACCTGTTTGCTCTGCAACTGTGGGCCAGCTCTCGCTCAGGTAGCCCAGCAACTTCTCGGCCATCCATTTCCTCCAGGGAGTTCTGGTCCCCAGCTATGGGTTCTCCTACTCATCTTTTGGGTACTGTTTAGAGAGCTCTTTACTTCTCTATTTATTCCCCTATTATAGCTTAGTAATTCTTTATAGTAACCTGCCTGTGTTTAAATTGCTGTGTGATTTCTGTCTCCTGATTAAACCCAGACTGATATGTATCTTGAGTCCCAACCTACTCCTTGATGATTCAGACATTCTGCTCATAGGCTTTTCTCCAGATCTGCTGACACTGAATCTGCTTCCTTTCCTTCCAACATACTATTGGATGCTTAAGAGGTGCTTAATGAGATCTCCTATGCCTGGACGAATGTATGTTTACAAAGCCCTTTAACCAAAAGAGACTAATGTGGGCTGTGAGCTAGACTGTTTCTTCCCAATGTGCTCTAGGTCGTAGAGAGCCATTTTTAACACTTAATTTCCAAGTCTGTCATAAACCTATACTTCTGCGAGGTATAATAAAAACGAAGTACTGGAAACATAAGTTTTTAAAAAGACATACAAAATCTAAGCCTGATTCTTTTAGTGTTGGGTCCAATAGACATAATTACTCTATGAAACTGCTCTGAAGGTTTCTGAATACTCACCCTCAGTATTTGCACTCGTGGTGCCACAGGCAGTGACGCTGTGGACAGAGCCCACCTTCGCCAGCTCTGATCCGGGCTCCTCGTCACTGCCGGGGTGATGCCGTGTTCTCTACTGACTTTCCCACTGCATCCTGTCACCGCACCTTGCTTGCATCTGGGGGTTCGCTCTACTGTTTCACAGAGACGGTGACAGGACTCTCGCCCATCCTCTGGTCCTGTCCACATTCCTTCTCCAGCACATGCTCCTCCTGAGTGTCACCTGCAGGCGACATCCTTACTTATTTGCAGCAACTCTGTTCTCTTTGTCAGAGCCACAGTCTCTCTTCAATTTATTAGGAGGTGGTAGCTGTGGCAATAAAGTAGCCTCATATTTCCCCAGGCTCTAGGCCACTGAATTCATCAACAGACACACCACCACTCTTCCTCCCACCCCCTACTATGTTTGTAGCTGATAAGAGCCAGAATCTGAGGGTTATTTGCATATGCGACTTGTCTTGATAGCATGGGATGCACCTACCATTACAGCCAAAGCCATGTGGCAAAGCCGAGTTCAGCCAATCGGACAGGAAAATACAGATGAACTGGCTTTGATGTCCAGCAAAAGCACCATAATTGCAGCTTTAAATGTTAAAATGGAGGCTAACAATAGTACCCAATCTCCTTGTCCTTCTATTCTGATGTGAGTATAGCATCCTCCTGTCTCTTAATTATTATCATCATACAAGTCTATCTAAAACTATATTTACAAAATTCTTTGTAATTCATGGTAATTCCACCGAGTTTATTTCCCCATCTTTCCCCTGGGTGTGTGACCTGCCTTCCCAGCTCAGTTTGTCGGCCAAAGATTTATTCTGCATTCAGTAGAGCTTCCATCCCATTGTTGGTGCGCACTAGATTGTGATAGAAATGCCATGCCACCGAACTGTGAGTCGAAGCTGTATTACAATGATACTGCCCCAATTTTACAGATGCTGCCCAGTGCCAAAGAGCTTTAATAAAACGCTCAAGGTCACAGAGAAAATCCAATGTAGAATCGGGGGAGGGACCAGCTGTTGTGAATTTTGAGCCCAAATCGCTTTTCATTGTATCAGACTGCCTCTCAAAACCACACGAGATACTCTTATCAATGTTGTTTGGTGGGTGTTCAGTTCACTGCAGCCGATACTGTCAAATGAAATCTTCAAATGTCAGAAGTATGCTGTCAGACACTCTTCACCTTTATGAACTCGAGCGTTATAAGCAGCAGCAGCACAGACACAACCAGGAAATCTATATCCTCAGTTAATGCTGGTTGTTAAAAGTATGTCTGCTTGGAAGTTATTCTAGGGTGACAATGATCAATGCTGGCATTCATTAAAACACCAGTGACAAAAACAACAAAACCCACAGCCCACCTAAAACAAAATCTAAACTACTAGGACAGTGTTCCATGGAGGCTCCTACATAGAGGACCTGGAAACATGTCCCTAATAATGCACATAATCCCTTTCAAAATAATAGTAATGTTGAATATGCTTTTTTCCAACACTACTATTTCCTCTTTCCTTCCCAGGATATTCTGTTCACCCCCCCCCCGCCCCAGTCATTGGTATTAGGTCAAGGGCAGTTGAAATATAAGTATAAAACTGGATTTAAGACAATTTAGGGGCACCCGGGTGGCTCTGTCAGTTGAGCATTCAACTTTGGCTCAGGTCATGATCTCGCAGTTCGTGTGTTGGAGTCCCTCGTTGGGCTCTGTGCTGACAGCTCAGAGCTTGGAGCCTGCTTTGTATTCTTTATCTCCCTCTCTCTCTCTGCCCCTCCCCTGTTCGCACTTTCTCTCTCTCTCTCTCTCTCTCTCTGTCTCAAAAATAAATAAACATTAAAAATAAGGGGGAGAATTTACTATAAATTGCCAGCATACATTCTAGGCAGTTAACATTCATGATGTAACTTTACAGAGAGTATGCTGTGGTGGATGTTTTACCTACATTCATTCTAATTCTTACATCAGTCCTATAAGGGAAATTCTATAGTCTTGGGAAGGTTAAGTCTAGGAGAAGGTAATTTGCTCATGATCTAGGTGGTAAATAAATAGATTTCAAATTGGGTCTTTCTGGTGCTAAATCTCATCCTTTTTCTGCTCTACTCTGTACCTTCCCTTAAAAATTAGTAAGTTACATTAATTAAAGGCAGTGGTTTATTTATTTATTACCTTTAACAACAATTCGTTGTTGGAGTTGCACCAATAGTCCGTGTGAACTGTTCAAAATCTTGACAAATTCTGGATACTGAAAGCAGAACAAATTCAAAATAGTTAAGTCAGTATTCTGACTTGGATTTATAGGTTCCGTTTTATTTTTTTATTTATTTTTATTTTTTTAGCATTTATTTATTTTTGAGAGACATAGAGACAGAGTATGATCAGGGAAGGGGCAGAGAGAGGAGACACAGAAACTGAAGCAGGCTCCAGGCTCCGAGCCGGCAGCACAGAGCCTGACACGGGGCTCGAACTCACAGACTATGAGATCATGACCTGAGCCGAAGTTGACCGCTCAACCGACTGAGCCACCCAGGCGCCCCTATTTTATTTCGTTTTAAGTTTATTTATTTCGAGAGTTAGACAGTGTGGGGGAGGGGCAGAGGGAGAAGGATAGAGAGAATCCCGAATGGGCTCTGTGCTAACAGCCCGGAGCCCTACTCAGTGCTCAGTCTTGCAAACGGTGAGATCATGACCTGAGCTGAAAGCAAGAGTCAGATGTTCAACCAACTGAGCCACACAGGCGCCCCTATACGTTCTGTTTTAGGTTATCAATTGCTAATCATAAAATCAAAGGAAAATGATGAGAAAGGAATCCGAATTTTCCTGGCACTCAGAGATTTGGTCTTTCTCACTTTAAAGCCTGACTATTAGGTGACATCAGAAGGATTTTGGATTGGAGAGAATGAGGCTTTCTGTGTGAGATTAAGAAGTGTTTGTTCTACCAGCATTCCCTACCTTCCTCCTAGTTCCGTATATACCCCCATCCCCCGTTAACAAACCTTTTCACTTTTTTGACTAAAGTAGACTAATTAAAACAGATTTAAGAATTCACCTCATCCATGGAGTTGGTGGATGTCTGTGATGAAATCTGCAACTAATTTGGGATAATGCAGAAACAGTAATAATTATAATGATATCTTGAATATATTTGACTTTTTAAAGCTTTTTTTTGTTGTTGTTTTATAGGCATTTATCACAGGAACTGAAGTAGACTATTTTTTTAGCTTTATTAAGGTGTAGTCAACAAATACTATTTGTATATATTTAAGGTATACGACTTGATGTTTTGATATTGTATACATCATGAAATGATCACTGCAATGAAGCTAATTAATGTATCCATCACCTCACATGGGTTACCATTTTTGTTGCGGTCGTGGTGGTGGTAAGAATACTTAAGGTCTGCCCTCTTAGCATATTTAAGGTATACACTCTATGGTATTGCTAACTGTAGTCACATGACTGTCTGTTAGACTTCCAGAACTTATCCATGTGGTATAATTGAAACATTTCACCCTTTGACCAACATCTCTCCATTTTCCCTTTTCCCCAACCCTTGGTAACCAGCATTCTGCTTTGTTCCTATGAGTTCAACTCTTTCAGATTCCACATATAAGTGAGGTCATGCAGTATTTGTCATTCTGTATCCAGCTTATTTCTTTTAGAATAATGTCCTCCAGTTCATCCATGTAGTCTCAACTGGCAGGATTTCCTTCTTTTTTATTTATGGCTGAATAACATCCCATTATATATCATTTATATGTACATATGTAAATAATATACATATGTCAGTGGACATGTAAGTTCTTTTCATATCTTGGCTATTATGAACAATACTGCAACAAACAGGGGAGTACAGATATCTCTTAGAGATACTGATTTCATTTCTTTTGGATATGTAACAAGAAGTGGGGTTACTGGATCCCATGGCAGTCCTATTTTTAATTTTTGGGGATTTTTTTATGGTTTTTTTATAATGACTGTACCAATTTACATTTACATAAATAGTGTTTAGGGGTTCCCTTTTGTCCACATCCTTTTCAAAACATCTTTTGTCTTTTTGGTAATAGCCATTCTCACAAGCGTGAGGTGATATTTCACTGATTTACATTTCCTGGTGGATAGTAGGGTTGAGTACCTTTTTGTATATCTGTTGGCTTTTTGTTTTCTTTTGGGAAATGTTTATTCAGGTCCTTTGCCCGTCTTTAAATTAGGTTGTTGTTGTTATTGTTATTATTATTCTGCTGTTGAGTTCTTTATATATTTTGGACATTAGTCTCTTATCACACAGATGGTTTGCAAATATTTTCTCCCATTCCACAGTTTGCCTTTTCAGTCTGTTGATTGTTTCCTTTCCTGTGCAGAAACTTCTTAGTTTGATTCAATGGTACTTGTCTGTCTTTGCCCCTTTTTTACTTTTGTTGCCTGTGTTTTTGGTGTCATACCCAAAAAAAATCTTCCCAGACCAATGTTTGACTCCTTTCTTCATTTCTAGGAGATCATGGCACTCCAAAGGCTTATTCATAGAATATATTGACAGGTTTTTGTTCTTGTTTTTTTTTTTTTTTAATTGATAGGCAGCAGTTAATGGCTTCATTATGCACGTGTCAAGACTGAGGCATATGGCCACATAAAATGATTTGTCTGAGGGAATGCAGTCAATGATAGAGAATAAAAGCCAAAATCCAGAACTTCTAATTCCTCATTTGACATCAGTTTAACAACAGGTTAGATGTTCAGGTATTGCTGATATTTTCTTCATTGCAACCATTTTAATTTCATAACAAATTTCTGGCAGAAATATAAAGAAACACCATCAAAACAGTGTTTCTATAATTGAATTCTAACACTGTGCTAGTCATACTCTGCTCAATAAGCAATGAATATGTGAGAATGTTCTTAATGACGTCAAGCAGACTGTTGGGTCCTGGGAGGACACTAGGAAAATAAATATGAAACATGATCTTACCTTCAAAATGTTCAGAGTCTGATTTGAGAAATTAAACTCACTTCTGCAGAGTCATCACAGCCGAAAATACATGGTGCCGACCAAAATAACAAGAGGAGTCAAGGGCACAGTGACCTTGCCTGGAACCTTTAGCATCCATGGAAGACATAACTGTTGAATCTTAAATGGGGGATAAATTTCAACCAGGACAAGAGGAGAGGAAAGAGGATATCCCATACAACATTCGCATAGTGCTTTTTACCTGGCAAAGTACTTTGACATTCATCATGAGATTGATCCCTACAATAACTCACAATGAAATGTTACTATGATGCTCATTTTACTGATAAGCATTCTGAAGCTCAGAGAGATTAAGTAGACTTTCTGAGGTGACACAGCTTGTAAGGGGTAGACATAGATCTGTCTGATGCATGCTCCTTTGTGCCAGATTCTGGAAGGTTCTAAAACTAGGCAGAGGGAAATTATTGTTATTCCTAGACCACGTATAGAATATGATAAAAATGGAGTGCAGCAAAGTTGGAAAGATAGGAGACAGGGAGATAAACCAGGATTTTCCCCAGCTGTCAATGCACCTGTGTTACCTCTGTCATGTGTTCATGACATTCGGTTATACTTGTCCATTTCTGGTCTATCTTTTCCTTCAACTCTGAGCTCCTGGAGGATAGGGCTTCACTTTTGATTTCAGTATGGTCCAGCATACTGCTCATCTAGTAGGAGTTTTGAATGAATTAATGAAGTAGTTACAACTTTGATCTTGGCATGGCACAGCAGTAGAATCACAGCAGTGAAAGTGAATCCGTGGAAACTAGCAAAGTAACAAAGGTTAGGATTATCAGGGTGGAGCCCATAAAGGACATTAAAAGCTGAGCTAATCTGTTTCTTAACCTAGATGGAGGGATGCATAGGTGCTTGTTTGCTCTCGTTCTTTAAATTGGACGTATGCTTTTTTATATTTTATGTTTCAGTGATGCAGAAAAATCAGAAATAGAAAAAATAGATAACATTTGGTGACAGACTTGATAGGAAGGGTAAAAGAAAAGATATAGGGGCACCTGGGTGGCGCAGTTGATTAAGCCTCGACTTTTAATCTCGGCTCAGGTCGTGATCTCACAATTCAGGAGTTCAAGAGCCACATCGGGCTCTGCGCTGAGGGTGCAGAGTCTGCTTGAGATTCTGTCTCTCCTTCTCTCTGACCCACCCCTGCTTGTGATCTCTCTCTCTTTCAAAATAAGGAAACTTAATTTTTTTTTTTAGAAGACAAAGATACAACAAAGCAATTTCAAGTTCATTAGTGAGACACTTTTAAAAGATGGTTGCCTACCAGAAATAGGACACTTGGAAGCAGAGATGAGGTTAATTTTGGACATTTTCAGGGAGCCGTGTGCCTGTAGGTTAAGGCCGTGGAACCACTTCTCCAGCGTAGGGAGTCCCTTATTCCCTTTGCTCATAGGCCCCATGTCCTGAAGGTTGACTTACTTCCCTTTCTTCTTTCAAGTGCCAGCATCTGCTTTACATTAGAGGGCTGCTCTTCATCCAAAACAGATTTGGTAGCCAAATGCTTCCTTTTAGCCTCTCTCTTCATCAATGTCCCCACCAGATAAACTCAGAGAGACTATTTAGAGACTTTACTGCTGACCTCTGTGGGACTATATATAAAGGTTAGCAAAAATTAAAAGTCCTTGGGGAGTTATAAAGTTTGCAGAAATCTTACCAAGTTCTGTAACAGTCCAAGTCAGCATTCCTGTGTTTTTTAGATTGTATTCAGAAGTCTCTTTTATATTGCCCTAAGAGCTTCTCTTAGATGATTCTAAATGATAGTCTAAACTTTTATGTCTGTAACTAATACTGGTTGTGTGCCTGTAATGTGCCAGACAGTATTCTAAACACATGACATGTTTAAGCCTAACAAAAAGCCCTACACTTATATATACTATAATTGTAATTATTATATACTATTATATATGTATAATTATATACTATAATATACTATTATATTCTAATATGTATACTATTATTATCTCTGTAAACAGATGAGGAAATCGAGGCATAGAAAATGTAAACACTGAGCACCAGGTCACAATTAATAGTGTCAAAGTTGAGATTTGAACCCAGGCAGCCTGATTTTAGAGCCTGTGTCTACTTATGGAGTGTATACTGCTTATGTATAGGCCCTGGAGGGCCGAGGCCAGGGAACTTTGTGAGGTTTGATGCAATCCATGTTTCCTTTCTAAATCTCATGATCCAAAGATGGACCAATTATGCTCAGGTTGTCATTTCGTCCCTTAGACATTCCTCTCCTGAGTTTTAGACTGCTGCGCATCTGCATGAAAGATGCTTCTCTGACCTTCCTCTGGCTGGCCCCAGAAATCCAGATCTTCTCCCAGGTTCTCTCTCAGGGAAATCTCTCCTCTATCTGGTTTCTACAGAATCCTCCCCCCGGGTTCTGAAATCATTCCGCATAGACTTGAAATTGTCTCTCCTTCATCCTTCATTCACTTATTCGTTCAACAAATGTTCGACATTTATTATGTGCTAGGCACGGTGCTAAGACTCTAGGGGATATTTGGATAAATAATTCATCACCCTCATTCTCTAAGCTACTCACAGTCTGAAGAGATATACATGTATATAAATAAATACAATTCACTGTAGTAAATGATGTAGAGGAGGTATGTGCAGACAGTAAAGGGAGTACATTTGGAAGTTAACCATGTTGATGAATAGGAGGGTTTTCCAGTAGAGATAACTTTACTTTGGATGGGTTGAACTTTAGTAGATTTAGCAGAATGGAGGAAGGTCATTCCAAAGACAGAAAGAGCTCATGCATAATTCACAATTGGGGAGAACCATGTATGTGAAGATTTAATTCAGTGATTCATTCACTCAACCAGTAATATTTGTTGAGTGCCAGCTTTGTGCAAAGTTCATGCTACATGCTGGTAATGTCGTGTAAATGAAGAGTTCGTTGCCCTGGTAGAAATTTCTATCAAACACTAGGAAAGATCTGTTTCCTTGACTTTTCCAGCATCTGGAGGCTGCCTGCATGGCTTAGCTCATGGCCTCTTCCTCCATCTTCAAAACTAACCCATGTAGCATCTTCAAATCTCTCTATGACTTTTATCCCTACCCTGCCATCCTTTCTCCTTCTCTCTCTCTCTTGCCAAGTGGGCGGTTCAATAAATACCTTTTACGTTGTATGTATCCCCAAGGGTCCATGTATAAGACTTTTTTCAAGACCGTTTTTCCTTGACCTTCCAAACTTTTTATTTCCAGGCCCCTAACCAACCAATATAACCATTTACAACTGTCCAAGTGTCTGTGTATGCTTTTACCATACAAAGCAGATAGCCAGATAACCCACCCAAAGTTTTGTCCAATGGGAGCCAATTGTTGTATATACAGGCTGCCCTTGGGGAAGGGCAAGCCTTGGGAGTGGGATCTCTCTTTCACTGAGGGCTGTGGAAGGCTTCAGCCGTAAACTGCAGCAGTCAACACTCCTGCCCTCTGTGGGAGTGAGCACCTCCATCCTGGGTGAAGAATCTGGGAGGTGTACCCCTGTCTCTTTCACATTAAGCTGTGTGACCAATAACATTCTAGACTTGGAGCTTCTATTGACCAGAGTCTATCAACCTGAATGGCCACATGTAGCTAAACCATGTTGGACATGTTTCTCTGTGAGAGAGAAATAAACTTTTGCTTTGTTAAGCCTTTGAGATTTCAGCATTCATTACATCCTCAGTATAATCTAGCCTGTCTAACCAGAAGAGCCCATATAGTAGTCGTGATTATCTTCATTATTATTTCCAACACAGAAAAGTTAAGTGACTTGATTAACATTACAAAGTAATCCACCAAAGCCAGGATCCAAACTCAGGTCTGCTTTAGCACAGAGCTTTATATCCTCCCTCTCTCTTTTTTTTTTTTTTTTCTGGCAATACCACACTCTCCTGTGTAGTGGAATATTTCATTACAATGTACTCTATTCAAACGGAAGATGTCTTTGACAAGTGTTATGCGCTTAAGTCTTATCAGCAAATAATATGTAAATATATTTATCCATACTCTTCTGAAAACGGTTAAGAACAAGTATTGATACAGTATGGGGAAAAGACAGGCCAGTACCTAATAACTAAGGGGAATAGGAAGTATTCACATTATAGGACATAAAAAGACAAGAGGAGAGCCCGGAACCTCATATAACACATAAGTGTCACCTACTGTTAGTTGAGGACTCTGGAATCAAATAAGGGTTATTTTGGGAGATCTCAGGATAAGCAAGGGATTCTTAAACAAGAACCCTAAACCAAAATCCTAATACTGATGGATTTGACCGAATCAAAACCAAACATTTCTGCGTAACTCAGGACACACAAAGTTGACAGTAGAAAAAGTTATCCATGCTTTCCAAAACCAACAAGGGGGTAATTATCTAGAATTAAACAAGAAATTATAATAAATCACCAATAAAAAACAGGAAAATGGAAAATGGGATAAATAGTAACTTCCAAAGGGGAAATCTGATTGGCTAATAAATAAATGACAAAATATTCAACCTTGCTAGTAAACAGAAATTCAAATTAAAATGAGATACCGCTCTAGACCAATAAATGGGCAAAAATTAGATAGCCCAAGCATATCAAGTGCTGGCAGAGTCGTGGGGACGCAGCACCTCTCCTGCACTTCAGAGTGAAACATGATTAGAGCAGCCGTTCTAGAGAGAGTGTGGCTGCATATAATGTAATTAAGCATGTGCATATCTTGTAACCTAGAAATCCAGCTCCTGAGAACAGACTTCTGACAGCCTGGCTCAGGGCCATATGGTGGTTCAGCGCAATGGTGTTTGTGGAATATCAGCCCCTGAGAAAGCTGTGTTCGTCACTAGGGGAATCAAGTAAAAGGAAGGCAAATAACTGAAAAGCGCTCTCTCTCTCTCTCCCTCTCTCTCTCTCCCCCTTCCACCCCCTTCCCTCCTTCCCTCCCTTTCTCCCTCTTGGGCACATTGAATCCTTTAGCATGGAGGTGGGGGAAGATGAGTACAGCTAACTAAGCTTTATGCATCTGAGATCTTAAAAGAGAGGGAAAAATAAAATAGGTTAGCTGTAAAATTGGTTCATATCTATAAATTATTAATCCATGAACCACTACTAATACTGAATATTTAGAGTTACACAGAGACTTTTTTCAGATCCCCACTCTTAATTTTATGCAGTAAATGACTCTTTTCAGGGGGGCTGTTTTTTACCGAGACTAATTACCACCAATTACCACTCTTTTGAGGGTTTGGCTGACCCTCACTGCACACCTCTGAGGAGTGAACGTGTATATAGTCTTCATTGTGTAGTTGAGGGAAAAGTCTCAGAGAGGTTGAGCAGTGTGTCTAGAGTTGTGCAAGTTCTCAGTGGCCTGGAATTAAAGTTGATCTAACTCCAACAACACATGCTTTCCTCATCATCTGGTTTGGTTCAAGTGTCTGCAGAATGCTGCACAAAAGCAGTTGCAATTCTTGGATTTTCAGAGTCCTTACGTTGCTGACAGGAAAAAAAGTTGATTTTTTTTTTTTTGAGGAAAATTACAACCTTACAATGGGACTGGAGCCTCTTCAAGGTTCCAATATCCAATGAACCACACCTGCCAAAGTTCAGACTTGATTTGAGGAAAATGACTTTCTCTTTGGAAAGTGCTACGGTTGGCCTCTCAGGTTTAGCCTATTTCTCTCCTCAGGAGCTCTCCATTAAGAATTAATTTACTGGCATAGAGAAATATAATCTTCATAATCTCCCCAGTGTCTAGCGCTGTTGTCTCTGTCTCCTTTTTATGTCCTTTCTGTACTTTTCTCAAAACATAGATAGAATTGAACTTGGCTAGCGATTTATCAAATACTGTTATGGGAAAAACAGCAACTCATATCTGCCTAAGGCTTTACAGTTTACAAAACCCTCTCCATACATTATGTCACTGCATCCTTGTAACTGTCCCTAGAGGTGGCACTCTCCCAGATATGCAGAAAAAGAGATGAGGATTCTAAGAGGTCATTTGGGTATTTCACCTAAGGAGTAGAGCATGGATTTGAATCTCAACTCCATATCCTGTGTTACTTTCCATAACCATGCCTTCTCTTATAAGAAGTTTTATCATTTCCAAAGTCCTTTTCCATATTCCCAGACACTACTCCCATCTCAGATATGAGATACAGCTGCTTTTAGTGGTTGAGCGACTTGTCCTATGTCAGACCATCAGCTGGGGTGTGGGAAGGTGGAATTAGAACCCAAGGGTTCTGCCTCCGCACCCCTCATTTTGATCACAGCCTCAGAAGAGAATACTCTTCCAGTTTAATGTGTGATTTCTCTAATGTTAGTCAGAGATTGTGCCAATAAAATCATGCTTAAGGGTGACGAATGGTGCTACCCCTTCTGTGAGACTCTGAGGGTGAAGTGGAAATTTCAAGAGAGAAAATAACCTGTTGTAAGTGACTCAGTGGGGCTGGAATTGGAGCTCAAAGCCCCCAGGCCCAGCCCCTTTCCCAGTGACTGTTAGGATGTGAAGAACAGCCTGCCAGGGAGCAGGAAGTAGGTTCTAAGATGGAGCAGCCTTGATGAAGTTTCCCACAGAGCTCTGTAAAACAATTGAGATGTGAAAGACGGTCCAAGAGATCTGGATGAGTCAGGGGATGATTAGTCAGCGGTGCTTTCCACCAGCCCTTCTTGGTTCTCAGCCTCCCCTGGGGCCGGCCCGACCGCCTTCTCATCCAGGTTTTCAGTGCTCATTAGAACTTCCAGCTGAGGGTGTCAGAGGAAATGAATGCTGAAGCTGTTGGATCCCTTGCTTGAAGCAGGTGCATTCTAAAGTACCAAGGAGTTCTTCCTCAGACCTCTCAAGTCAATAGCCCAACATTCCCAGAGCAGATCTGCCAGACGCTGGGAGAAACAAGTTGCAAATCAGGTTCTGATTAGTAAGCTTAGAACTGGGTCTTCCCAGCGAAGGTCTGGCTTTTAAAGGCAGTGAGAAAGATATGGTTCCTGTTGGACTGGGAGTTCACAGGTGAGATGGAATCTCATATAGAAGAGATGGAGGAGATGGTAGGCTAGTTAGCCTAAGAGCATAAACTCAGGCAAACTGTGTTTCTCAGCTGTTCCCACTGTTCCTAACCTTGGTCCTTTATTGATAAATGTGTGTAGGTCATAGGGAAACTTGGTGGATGGAGTTTGAATGATTCAGGGCCTCTATTGTCGTCACTGGTGGGTAAACACCCCCGAGCTCATGTTGTGAGTGCAGGTGTGAGGCCCTGTCTCTGTAAAGGGCAGTCCTGCAGGATCACTATAGTAGAAACCAGTTAGCAGATCCTTCTCCCAGATGAAATCTCTGCCCTGTCCCTGGGATCTGTGTGTTCCTCCCCATTTCAACAGCCATCATAGAACTTTCTATCTAGCTACACTCATGGGCTCTTGCATGGCCCCTGTCCCCTGTCTCTTTCCCTTGTGTCTACCCAACCCAAGGCATTGAGATTCTTTTTCTCTAGTATAGCTTTCTATGTGCCCACTTAGCAGTGATGAATCTTCCAGGAGAACAATACCTGCATCCCTGACTCCTCTGAGCTTTTAGAATACTTGGTTTTTACTGTGTTACAGAGAGAGTTTCATCTTGCATCCTTTTCAAGATGTTTTATTAAAATGAATGGGCACAAGAGTCTCTTTCCTTACATGAGAGCTTCCCCTGGAGTATGGCCAGCCTTCATCTAGTGAGACAAAACAAACAAACAAAAAACCCCAAACAAACAAACAAACAAAAACCAAATAACTAGCCCAGCACATGAACCATAGTAGGGACTCATCATTCAACTGAAGAATCAAAATATTTATTGTGAATTAAAATATTATATATATCTACACATGTCTTGTTCCTTCTTCTAGAGCAGGGAATGACAAATTACAGTCACCCAACCAACTTTAGCCAGAACAACCAACAAATGACCTATTTCTACAGTAAAGTGTTATTGGAACACAGCCACAGTCATTCATTTACATATGCCTATAGGTTCTTTTGTACTATCCAGTTGAGCAGCTGCAACCAAGATCATCTGGCTTATAAACTGAAAATATTCGCAATCTGACACCTTGCAGAACTGAGTGAATAAGTATTCTGAGGGCAGCAATTGTGCTTTCTTTTTTATATCTAGTCTACTTAGTAGGAAGTACAATAAATGCCTATCAAATAAGTTAATCAATGAATCAATATTTGATGGGGAACTGAAATCCAAACCCTTGTCCTTTTCTTTTTTTTTTGAGATGAACCATAATGGCTAACTTTCTGTCGATGGATCCATTCTTTTTATTCATTCATTCACTCACTCACTCACTCAGTCACTCACTTAATAATTATTGAGTATCTACCTAGAGTCAGATACTATTCTTGGTGTGGAGACAAATGGTGAGTAAAGCTGACAGGATCCCTGCTCCCATGAACCTTAGAGTCTTCTGGGAGAGACAAACATTCTTCAGGTGTCAGGTATATTGTGTTTTTATAGTAGGGAGAGAGGAGTGCTGGGATGCTGAGATCCTGGATTAGCTCCTCAGGGAGTTCAAGACTTCTCTGAGAAAGTGGCTGTGGAACTAAAATCCGAGGGAAGAGTAGGAATTAGTTGGCCAATAGCTAAAAGAAGAGTGAAGAACCAACAACTTTCAGCTGTGGGGAGAGCCAAAGGAACAGCATGTGGAAGACTCTGTAGTGAAAGGGAGCTTGGTGAGTATGAAGAACAATGAGTGGGGCAGGGTGGCTCAGGTGCAGAGAAAGGCTGTGACCTGAGGAGGAGGCAGGTTCTGGTAGAGAGCCTTCAAGGAGTTTTCTCTTCTGGGAATAATGAAAGACCTTTAGAGTAAGCAGGGAAATTCTAGTAGAAGAGAAGTGGGAAGAGATAGATTTTAATATAATTTGCATTTTGCAAAGATCACTCTTTGGAACAAGATTTTTCAGTGACAGCTGCTTTCAAATATTGATTGCATATTTCTTAATAAATCAAACTCAGGAAAACGACAGTCATCTTCTTATTAAATATTGTGATAGTAATACCTTGTGCTTGTTCAACTTAAAAAAAAAAAACAGCCCTCTGTTCTCACATGTAATACTGTCTCTCTTAGTTAGGTATTGCACATATAGTGTAGAGTACCACGAAGTAGAACATTCGAGTATAGTCAGGGGTGTCAGTCTCCCAGGAGTCGCACACAGGGGCACATTAACAGGCCTGTGGACATTGGTTTTCATTCCAAGGCTGATGTTTCTGGATGTGTAAGATGAAAGCTCCTTTTGTAGGCTGGCTGCTTAAAGAGATTGGGCTCTGGTGCCTATGACAGTCTCAGTGATGGCAACTTGCTGGTGCATTTTGTTCTTGGGTTCAGTAGACCTTTGGACTGGCTCTGGTGAATCACTCTTTTCCTAACTGTTCTGTAGCGAAGCACCGTTTTACTTCTCTTGCCTTCCTGTTTTTTCCGTCTTACCTTCCTTTCCACTTAGTCATTTACTTTCTCTCTGCTGCCTTGCCATCCTTTCTCTTACAAATTTCTCTTCACTTCTCAGCTGGAGCGAATGCCTCACTTGCTTTTCTGAGCGCTGTGGGGTAGCCAGTGAGGCATAGGGTGGGGGACACGGTGGCTGGAAGCACAACGAAACCTTGCCTAGAGGAAGGGTCAGGACAGTAAAACAGGACACAGACCACAGACCCCATGTGTTTTGTTATCTCCCCCTTTAATTGAATGCTGGGGGATGTCACATAAAACCCCAAGAAATCATGTTAGTACTCTGGGTCTCCTGACCATCCAAGAAATCTGGGGCAGCTCCTGTAATCTCGAAAACTTGGTCGGCATGTATTTTTTGGAGGCAGCTGCATAAAGAAGACTGTCATGGTTTTCTCCTCGGTGTCACTCTATATCACATCTTTTATTTGTTATTTGATTAAGACATTTTAATTTTTTAATGTTTATTTATTTTTGAGAGAGAGAGAGAGAGAGAGACAGTGTGCAAGGGGTAGAGAGAGAGGGGGGACACAGAATCCAAAGCAGGCTCCAGGTTCTGAGCCGTCAGCACAGAGCCCCACACGGGACTCGAACCCACGAACTGTGAGATCATGACCTGAACCGAAGTCAGACACTTAACTGACTGCCGACCCAGGCGCCCCTGATTAAGACATTTTAATGAAACAGCAGCCCTTGTTTAGAAAGAAAGGAGTGTTACTCATTTCTGAATTCAGTTGTTTTTGCCATACCTGACCCATTTCACACTTTCAGTCTAACCTAGAACTCGTTTAGCATTTTATTTGCAATTAACAATTTTTTTTCATGTTTATTATTTTTGAGACAGAGAGAGACAGAGCATGAGTGGGGGAGGGGCAGAGAGAGAGGGAGACAGAAAATCCGAAGCAGGCTCCAGGCTCTGAGCTGTCAGCACAGAGCCTGACTCGGCACTCGAACTCACAGACTGCGAGATCATGACCTGAGCTGAAGTCGGATGCTCAACCAACTGAGCCACCCAGGCGCCCCTGCAATTAAATGTAAACTTGAAAATTGTGTCAATAAAATTCTGTGAAAAGATTTTTCTGTTTGAAAGATTCTCTTTAGGTTTAAACTATCACTCTGGAAGGTTTCTTTTCTTGTGTTTCTTTTCTTTTCTTTTTATTATCCATAAGTGTATACGATGCTCAAATTTGGTTGCCAGATCTATATTTCTCTTCACCTTCTCTTTTAGGCATATTTTTTTTCTCTGAAATTTATTTACTCATTTATCATCCTTTGGTTCACTAGGTTCTTTTTCACTTTAACCATGATTCCATTAATCTCTTGGTCCAGAATGCAATAGTTGGCTGCAGAGAGAGAAGGGAGAGAAAAACAAATTCAATTTGGGAGCAACTCTGATGATCAAAGAAGAGATGAGGTCTCTGAACCGTGAAAGATAAAAACTCAAAGAAGTCTGATATTCATGACCTTGCTCTATGTTAAGTGTCCAGAGTGTCATAGTTAGTAAAATTACAGTAGACATCCTCCTGTTCTGATAAAAACAAAACAAAAAAATAGATTGAAGGAAAATATTATTATAGAATAATTGGATCACAAGATTTTGACTAAGACAAAAACTATTTAAAAGTCCCTTAGGTTTTTCTTTCTTTCTCTAAACAGAGCTGATCTTGAATTGATGACATTTCCAATATCTCTCAGTGTTACTGAAATAAAAACAAATTTGCCATTTATTTTCATTTAAGATACCATCCAATAAAAGTTAATTTGGGATTATATAAAAATATAACTCGGCCTGTTTGGTCTGATGTGGACAGAACAAATTGTTCCATTCTTTATTTCAGAGGTAGTGAGGCCAAGTAGCCAGGTACTATTAAATTAGCCACAGACAAAGTGCTACAACCCTATGCAAGGCATTGTGATAGAGAGTAAGACAAAGAGCTTTTCCCACCTTCAGGTTGGTTGGGATCAGCTGTTTGAATTTGCCCACAGAGGAGGGAGAGTGACCGACTGACTCACACGTTTAAAAGAACGGTCGCGAATCCTTGGAGGACGCCATATGCTCTGTGCTTTGCAGCAAGCTGCTGACAGTACATGACAACGACAGACCCGAGGTGCTGTGCCACCCCAAAATCCAGTGGACAGGAATTTCTCCCGGCTTTTTCATCACTAATGGAGACACACTCCTCCATTTCTGATATTTATCACAAAGTGAATTAGTTAAAATGCAAATTCTCTCTGCCTCAAGAAGTCCGTATGTGGACTGAATTAATAAAATATTATTTTTAAAGTACTCTGTGGAAGTGGTGGTTAGAATTCCTCTTGCCTCTCTGTCACTGTAGCCCTGGACATCCTAACATTCTGCAGTCTTGCCCCTTTAAACCTAACCTATTTGATTGCAGCCTGGGTCTAAAATGAAGTTGTTTTCCAGAAGCTTCTTTATAAATATTCATTTCAAAAGGCAAGGGTGACAGTGTTATAACAGGACAGTTTTGCATACAAAACAAGTGTATATGGGCCTGTATTGTTAAAGGCACTTTTTACTTTCTTTTTCTCCGTGCGCAGGAAATTCTCGAGCCTGTAATTACTGGCTAGTCGCATCACTCCTGCAATGTGGAACAGTTGGCCTGTTGTACGAGCCATGATAGATGTGTACCGGGTGCCAGTAGAAGGAGCGGCCCCTTTAACAGGCATGGTTTGCTGCATATTTATTATGTATTATTATAGTCTTCATTGTAATCTAGCCTAGAGTGAAGATTGCAGTGTGATTTCCATTGTAATTTCTTATTTTCACTCACTCGTAGCCCTGAGAAATGAGGTGAATTCTTTCAGGAGGGCACTAAAAGACCCTTTAGTTGTACTCTGGCTATTCACCTAGCTCCGTCTGACCCAATGAATGTAACTATAAAGACACTAATGTATATTTCCAGGAGATTGAGAGACGAATTCATGAGTCAGTGATATTTTGCTATGGCTTTTGCATTTTATTCACTCTCCATATTTTTACTGCTGATAGGTCTCTCTATTAGCATGGAAGTTTATGTCATCTTACAACATCCTATTTAATGCCCAGTCAAGATCCGACCGACCTGCCTCCTAATGGTTGAGCAAAACGACAGGCCAAAGGAGGGGGATCTTAATTCCACATTAGAAAATTCAGGTTCGTGAGGCTGTTCTCAGGGAAATTCTTCTCATTTGATCACTGCTTGGCTTACTCCCTTTGTTTCTTTATGATTTCCATCCATTGCTCTAAATTCAGTGTTCCAGAAAATTTAACTCTGTCATAAAGCTGTTGAACTTAAGATAAAAAAATTCAGCACAAACATTGAGGTACTGGACAGGTCGATAGGAAGCAGCAACATAACCAGTAAAACATTTAATAACATGAAGATAAGGGCAGAAGAAAGATAATGGAATGACATGGGATGGGACATGATTAAAATATCAGCAGAATAACATTACTAGGTTGAGTTCCAGCTACCCAGAATGTGGCTTGTTGAGCTCTAAAATAAAGCTCTCTTGCCCCACTGGCCCCCGTATCTGGCCATGGTGTTGTGTTGGGTGTGTAATTCGAGCTTTGGTGAAACCAGTGGTTCACAGGGAATGGTCCCTGAACCAGTAGCAGTAGCATCACCTGAGAAACAGTTAGGACTGCAGATTATTGGGGCCCACGATAGACTTACTGCCTCAGAGACTTTGGGGATGGGACATGCAATCCGTGTTTTAACAAGAACTTCCATGTGATTTGGGTGCAGACTAAAGCTTGAGAACCACTGGACTAGGGCCTGGACACACATTTTAATCTGCAGATGTTAAGAGATACTTAGAATTCAGTACCCTTGAGTTGATCTCTTATTTATGATTTGGATGTTGTATTACCAGCATTGGTCAAACCAAAGGTGGGGAACTTCAAATCTCAGACTGCTCTCAGTTGTATTATCTGGCTAATGGGTGACTTCTAAATCTAAGATGGAGGAGGTGGCTATCACAAAATATGATTCTGATTTTGGTGGCTATGTCACCAGTAGGAAAAGATGAGGATTTTTTGTTTCAGTTTTTGTTATTGGTCATTTGTACGGTGACCACAGAGTACACAATTTAGGTAAAACTGCTTCTTCCCTAGCTCTTTTGCATTTATTAAAATTTGGTAATCCAGTGTACCTGTTAATAGTGACCTCTGCTGTCCAGAAGCAGTACTACAACCACACAGTCAGCATAGGAATTAGTTCTTTAGTAAGAAGAAAGTAATGAATTTACTGAAGTTATATAGAAAGGGAAAGGGGCTTGGCTCAGTGCAAAAATGTGTTGCATCTGTTTTGAAAAGAAAAATGTATTGTTTTCCTTTCATTCCAGGTTACCAAATTTCACCTTTGAAAGCACTCTTCAATAGAATAGGAAATAACTAGAATTCAAAAAGGAAATCAACATGATTTCCTAACTACAAGACAATTCACAAGTCTTTAACATGTGACATTATTACTTAGCATTAGATTATTATTTCTGAGGTGAAATACAATCTTACAACTCTTAAAATAAAATAATTCTTTTTAAATGCCTTAAAGTATCTTGACATGAGTTGTGGTATTGGTGGTATGAGGGTTCCTGGTATCTAGTAGGTGATAAAAGATATTTGTTGAATGGTTATCTAAAGACAAGTGCTGCAAAGTTAAGATGTTGCATCTACAGCATCTAAGGTAATCGTGATTATGGTAGAGAGAGAATCAAGATGGTTGCTTGCCTCTTTACAATGTAGAGGCTGACTTGGAATTGAAGGACCTTCATTTACATTCCCTTTTCTCTGTGTGTAAGCTTTTGCAATGAGTAATGGAAGCACTTTGGGACAGGTACTAACTCTTCTAGGTTACTTGGCTAATATTTTATAAATTAAGCCTTTTGAATGCAACTCTTATGTCAGTCGACTTAGAAAATTCATTGAATAACTTTTATGTGCCTACTGGTACAGTAGTATAGTAGAAGTTTGGGCTTTGTAATTAGATACACTTCAGCACTGAGACATGGTTCTTCTCCTTATTTATGGTCTCAGACAAGGGACTTCACTACTCTGAACCTTGTTTTCCACATCCATAAAATGGGTATAAATTCTACTTACTGTAAAAAACAAAAACAAAAAACTTCCAAAACAGGAAATCAAGCAGAACATAAAGTGATGTTTTAATGCCACGCCAAGAACATTTCCTAAAAAGTACACCTGAAGGACATCTGACTAGGCAGGGCGACAAATGTGCACGATAGACTGGAGTTCAGATACTTTCCAATTCTGTAAAACTGATAAGATGTGATGACTTACATTTCCAGCCAAGAGAGAAGATAGCCCCCCAAATTACAGTTGTATTGTCCTGTAGGAATTAACTAGTTTTGCAGCTAAGCGGTACTTTCTCAGTGTTTCTTTTTCTTTCCTCCCCTACTCCCTTCTCCCCTCCCCCACTGACTACCATTCTTGTTTCTCAGAATTCTTGTGAACAGGTTTGCCACCCTGCTAGTATCCTTAATAATGAGCTAAGCAATATTTGCCACATTCTCACTATATATTCATCTAAAAATTGTATTTTAACATTCAGAAAATTATGCTTTGACATATTACCTTAAAGAGTTTTTTGTCAGAATCGAACTGAGAGCACATGTGGAACCCTCCGAGCACAGTGGTTGATGTATAATATGCTTATTTTCTCTTTCCTGGGTTAAAAATGTTCTCACGTTGTTCTTGCCCTTGTGGAAGTAAAACTCTACCTAGAAAAACAAAGTGATCGCCTAAGAGATAATAGGGGAATGCTTATGGACCCACTGAAGTACCCGCTCTGAGGGCGGAGCTTAGAGAAGGAGACTGGGGGCTGCAGTAAGTGGTTCATGGGTTTGGACCTGATGAGGCTGATTTGTAAAGCCAGGAATCTGCATTTTATTTTATTTCATTTTATTTATTTATTTATTTATTTATTTAGGGAGAGAGAGAGAGCACACCTACATGGGTAGGACAGAGAAAGAGGGAGAGAGAATCTTAAGCAGGCTCCACACTCTGTTCAGAGCCCATGTGGGGCTCAGTTCCAGAACTCTGGGATCATGACCTAAGCCAAAATCAAGAGTCAGGCCCTCAACAAACCGGGCCACCTAGGTGCCCCAGTAATCAGCATTTTAAACAAATCTCTCCAAATGGCATCGAGTATAATAGTTTAGGGGCAATATAATTTAGCAGAGAGTATAGAGATGGTAAGGAGACTCCAAACAAACATTTCAAAAGCGATAGGGGCGCCTGGGTGGCTCAGTCGGTTGAGCGTCCGACTTCAGCTCAGGTCATGATCTCGTGGTCTGTGAGTTCAAGCCCCACGTCGGGCTCTGTGCTGACAGCTCAGAGCCTGGAGCCTGTTTCGGATTCTGTGTCTCCCTCTCTCTCTGCCCCTCCCCCACTCATGCTCTGTCTCTCTCTGTCTCAAAAATAAATAAACATTAAAAAAAATTTTAAAAAAAAGCGATAATATTCAGTGACAGAGGAGCTATTAGGATTGAAAGAAGATGAAGCCTGTAGTCTGTTACGACAGACTTTGGCTGTTGGGTTAGGGAGGAGGAGTTAAAGTATGACTCTCCGTGCAAAATTTCCAGTGTGCAAGGAACTTGTGTGTATTTCTCTATAACTGAATTTAATTTCTATTCAGAACTGTCTGTCTTCCAGGAGGCAGAAGTATAATCCCTGACTATAAGAGTTCCTCGCGGTTGCCTTGAGCTACCCATAAGGCCTTCACAGCCACCCTGGTTGTCTGTCTGTCCTGGGTGTACTCACTGAGGGTCTAGGAGGTGTGCCAAGCTTTGAATGGAGAGGGGGCTAAATTTTCTCTGGTGTCCTTATCCTCCAGGGCTGGCATCTGCTGCAGCAATCTCACTAGAAAGGTGGTTTCTATTTTGGTTTCCTTAACCACTAGGGGTCCACAAACCTGGTCACAGAGGGCTGCTGGCCTATTTTCAGTACTTCCCCAAATTTTCCTGCCGAGGTGTCCATCTCCTATTCTTTCTGTGAACTGAACTCTTTCTCCCAGTAATCCAGACTCTGTCCTAAAGTTCTTAACTGAGATCTTCCTACAAATACTCAAGGAGTTTGAGTCCGGTTTTCCTTTGAAATGTAGATGTAGCTCTCAACAGTCCTTTGAGAGCTCAAAGTTTTAGGATCAGCATCTCAGAGTGCCTTTGTTTTCCTCTTCTGCATTTAAAAGTGAAGGGTCCACCTGGGGCTGGTGCAAATGGCTTAGGTGGGGATAGAGTGTGCTTTGGAGAATGTAGAGCTTGTTTTCTTTTCTTTTCTTTTCTTTTTCTTTTCTTTTTTTTTTAACATTGTCCTCACCCTTCGGTGTAAAAGATTTAAAACAAAATCATTAGAAGCAAGTGGGGTAGAATGAAGAAGGTAAAGCAATTTGGCTTCCCTAGAAGTGGGAGAGATGCTTGGGAGAAAAATACGTTCTACCAACACTTTGTATAAAGGGGATCCTGGCTACCAGAGTTTCCTTTGTTTTTTCCTTTTTTTCTCCAACCCCTGTTTCCATGCTCTAACTTCATTTCTAGCCCGTGGCCTGTTGAGAGACAGAGCTTATTCATTCATTCAGGACACATTAATCACTTCGAGCATAGAGCAATGTGTGGGAAAGTAGGCTCTGACAGGTCCTCATAGCTACAGTGAGTGAGACCGCTGGAAGGATCCTTGAGCTCCTTTAATGGGGAATTCCTTACTTTATTCTGGAAGGGGAGTTCCTAACTCCCTTTTAAGCAAAGGGAAATGTTAAAGGCTTCCCAGGTTGTAATCTGTGAGTCCTTTGAACCTTTGCAGATGCTGTAAATTACCCCTGAGATCTCCTTTCCCTCCTTGATCACCTGAGACATTTCTAGAGCCTCCCTGTGAGATCTTCTGTGCATGTGTCAGGGGATGCCCCTCCCAATCTCAAGACTGAGAGACTATCCCTACTGACTTTACAGTGGCTTCGCACTTCTGGGACACCTCTGCTCAAGCACTTTGCTCTCTCATTGCAAATATTAGTTTTTTCAAAATACGTTTGTTGAACCCCTACTGAAAGATACTATAGAGTACGGAAGTCTCCCCGACCCCCGTCTGCAATTTTGCTTTCCACAGTCTTAGTTACCCACAGTCAACTGCAGTGTGGAAGCAGATGATTGATAGTTCTTCTGTGGAGCCTTCAGAAGGTCAATAGTAGCCTCATGCTACATCATGGTACTTATGTCATCCCCTCTCGTCATCTCATTATGTAGGCATTTTATCTTGTCACATCATCACAAGAAGGGTGAATACAGTACAATAAGTATTGTGAGAGAGAAAGATTACATTCACCTGACTTTTATTATAGTATATTCTATTTTATTATTAGTTATTGTTGTTAATCTCATACTGCGGTTCGTTTATAAATATTATCATAGGTATGTAAGTATAGTTAAAAACAGTATATATAGGGTTGGGGACCATCCACAGCTTCAGGCATCCACTGGGGATCTTGGAAAGCATCCCCCAGGGATAGGGGGACTACTGGAGTAGTTAAGAGTGTTCTGACTTTGCATTCAGACTCCTTGGGTTTGGGCCTCACTTTTTGTCACTTATTAGCTGTGTGGTTCCAAGTAAGTTGCTTTATCTGTCTCAATTTCCTCCTCTGTAAAATGTGGGATCATAATAGACCTAATCCAGAGGATTGCTATGTACTAAATGGTGTGAAGTTTGTGGAACAGCATTACATGTTTAATAAATGTTGTCTATTACCCTGTGCCAAATATTTTGTATTTGAAATCAGGTCCACAGCTTACTCATGTTTGCATCACCAGCTCCTAACATATATGCTGAATAAATAAATCAGCAATCCGCCATTAATCTTCCACTCTACCTAAGGCACTGTGGGCTCCTAATGACCTTTGACTTCTTAAGAGTTCTGTCCCTTCAATACCATATAGTTTTAATTTAATATTTAAATTAGAGTGTTACTGAGTCCATGACCACAAAAAGAGCACTCAACTAAAAATCAAGGGATCTGGTTTTTTATATTAGTCTAGTCAGTCATTATCCGGATGACCTTAGACAAATCATTTAACTGCTCTAGTCCTTCATTTCATCATTCAAACATGGTATCATAATCCTCTTACGGAAGCTTCATGGTTGTTGGGGGGACAAAATGATATCATACACATGTCAGCATTTTGAAACAGAATTTTGAAACACCATGTAAATTAATGTAAAGTTGAAGATGTTCCTTGTTGTTTGGGACAGGTACTAACTCTTTCTATCTCCAAGATAGAAATCATGTATTCACATATTCCTCTGACAGGCTTTCAGAGTCTGCAGTATGGAAAACATTGTCACAGACATTGGCAGGATACAAAGACCCTCATGGTTTATGGGGTGGCAAGCAGAGAGAGGGGAGGTCGGTACATAAACACTGCAAAGGTAGGCATAATGGCAGCATGTCTTCTGAAGATATAAGGTACGAGGTATAAGAAAGAGGGAGAAATCCAGGGAGGGTCAGAGGGCTTGGAAATGAATCCAAAACATGAGTGAGATTGCTACATTTGGAGGTGAGAGGGCCAGGGGAGAAAGGAATTAAATTGGGGATGGAATTCTATGGCCAGACCACATATACAGCAGGAGTGATTTCCCTCGCCTGGAATCACTGATGAAACAACATGCAGTAGAAGAAGGAGAGGATGGTTAGGAGCTTTATGATCTGAATAATTCCTTTTTCCAGTCCAAGGATTTTGAAAAGTGTTTTGAAATATACTTAGCCTTTCTGCTCCTTATCAATAGACAGCTTTGTACTATTGTAGGAATAATCAGCCATACCTTTTTGGTTTTGGAGTTTTCTGTGCCATATCTAGGCCATGATGCCTTAAAGGAATCTTCATGGGCAATACCTAGAAATGGTATCATTTTTAACAAAATGGCAAAATTCATGAGCAGTATTTAAATAAGTTGAGTCAAGAGAGATGATCATGAAAGGAAAGATTTTGTTAAGAAGGAAAAAGAACAAGAGGTATATGGAAATAATAGATTCCTTAATAAATAGGGAAGGATTTATAAGCTCACTTTCTTCCCTTCTGTTGCCTTCATAAAATGAGAAGATAATTGGAGACAAGTAAGCAATGTATCAGGTTGGCTGGTTTTAACAAGACGGAGCTAATAAAGAGTGTCAGGAACCTTGGTGGGCATAGTCACATAGCGAGTGTAGCCATAACTTGGATCTGGGCTTAGTCGCCAGATGTGGGAGAGGGCATGCAAAATGGCAGCAGTTGTCATGCCTCTCAGTATCCGCTCCCCTTTGCATGTCCTCCTATCAAGAGGTGAAATCTATTTCTGTATCTATATCCCCATAAATCCCAGCTTGGCTTTGTGAATTACTTTGGAACTAGAATGCGGTGGAACTGACACGGTGCCAGTTCATGTGTACTCCCTCTCATTCTCTTGAAACTCTGCCCAACTGCCATATGAATAAGCCCAGGCTAGCCTGCCTGAAGAGGAAAGGCCATGTGGACTAGAGTGGGGTCAGTCCTTGTCTAGAGATGTGACAGTGCCCAGCCAAGACCAGCAAAACCACCTGCCAGCCTGCAGAGGGCTCAAGGAGGCCCAGCCAAACTAGAAGAACCATCCAGCTGAGCCCGGCCTAAATTGCACAATCTGCAAAAAAATTGAGCTAAATAAATCATGCAGGCCAAATAAAACATGTCTGCATCCTGAATCCAGCTGTCAGGCTATCAATTTGTATCTAAGATCCAGCTTTGCATAGTCTCCCTAAACTGTCTACAGACCTGGCTAGAATGTAGTTAGACTGACAATTTGTCCTTCTTCCTTTCTCTCAGGAAATTAACACTTTATAGCTATTCTATGGTCACCCTTTTTGTTCTCCTGCTCCCATTGCCACTGCCCTTTCCCTCCCTGTTTCCTAATCTGACATTCTCTGGTTCCTGGGTCTCTAGTCTACTGAATAGAGTGATGCTTACTGTAATGCAGGACTTGTCTTCCAAATCCAGCCCTCTGCTTTCTATCTCCCCATCAAAACCTGAGGCCGAGGGTTCAGAGACCATAGATGTCACCATTTTATAAGTAATAGCTGCAATGGAAAGCTATGTGGATAGATAGCGTTATCATCATTGGAATGCTTCTCTCAATAGTCCCTGGAATATTTCTGCAGAGTGAGAGGGCACCACTAAAATGTGTTTCAGTTAAGAAATTGTTCCTAATAACCACTTTAGATAAAATGGCTGTAGGGATTCAGACATTTCATACATTTCAGACATTTTATACCTTATCCTCCTGCTTCCTCTCTTTCTTATGCTTTCTCTGTTGTTTTCTTGGCTCTCAGTCTCTTATTCGATGTGTCCGAGTTGTATATATTTGTGTTTCTTTTCCTAGTTCAGTAGTATGTCCTTTTTTAATGTGTTCTGCTCAGTAAATCCTTTCTCTGTACATTCTTTGTTTGGTTTGCTTTGTAAAAAATATCCCAGCGTCTGTGATACAACAGTTCGTAAATAAAGGTGGTATATATATGTGTGCATGTGAATGTGTGTGTGCGTGTGCACAATAAAATAAAGTCCTAATTCTAGCTGTCCCCTTATTAGCTTTCTGGACAGTGTTTCTGTGGAGAATTACATTTTATATTGAATCTGAGAGTGAGTGCACTTCTGTTCTGAAGCTCATGTCACTCTTCAAGTGATGCCTCCTGTCAATTTGTAGGACAGACCACTCAAAATTTGAATTTTGTTTTAAAGGCATATCACCTTACTGTGAAATTGTTATCTCTTCTTCAGTGGCTGGTTAACATAAAACTTAGGTTGTAGCTGAAGAAATATTATGATTGTGTTAGCTGATTAGTTACATATTTAGACATGACTAAAATTAGACATTATATGACAACAATCCTGACTCTCATTAATGCAGCAAACTTGTTCCCAGGATGCTTTCGAAGGGATGTCATGATGGCATGACTACTCACTCTGTGTTTCTCATGTTTTGATCTTCGTTAACAAAGAGTTAGTCCCACATGTTCATGCTAAATTGATTGACTTATTCACCACCCCTCCACCCCAACATTTCAGGTCTTTGTATTAGAGTTCTGTTCCTTAAAAAAAAAAAAAAAAAAAAAGGCTTTTATTTCAGTTTCACAAGACTGAAAAAAATAAGATGGCTTCCACTGTGTGAGGCTTCCCCCTACCCCAGTACTCTAAAGATGGTATCTCTGTTGTCTGTATTTAACTTGCTCCTCCTGAGACAAGAAGGGCCTCTCCTCCTTCAATAGAGGAAAACCACCACATTCTTGGGCTAAGTCAGAAAGGGGAGATATAAACATTAGACTCTTGAAAAGCTCAGATGAGCATTCACAGTATGATTTTAAAGAGAGCAACCCTCTTCCTTTATGTTAGATCTTAGATGAAAAAAAAAAAAAATACTGCTTTGCATCAGATATGTTGTAAAAGGGCCCCAGAGGCAGGTGCATACAGGAAGCCTGAGGGCTGTGAAATGGTGGTCTGTAATTGTGTTGGAGCTTATGCTGTTTGGGGTGGGGGGCGATGATGGTAGGTTGACTTAAATAGGGGCCGGAACATGGATTCTTATATGTAATTTTCCAAATCTTTCCTATTAGTGGGACCAGCCCTGTTTCCTACAGTTCTGGGGAAATGGGAGAGTTATTGGGCTGTGTGCTTTATTGACTAGAGACCAAATGGGGCCACAGATGTCATAATTTCCCTATTATCACTTTGCTGAGCGCTTCCTGGCCTCCCTTCATTATCTTGCTCCACATTAGCAGTTATAAGTAGCTTCTTTATAGGATCCAAATGCTGTCGACTCCCTTTGGCAGTGCTTCTGATTGTGGGACCCGGTGGGTGGACGTGCAGGAGCATGGCCCCTGGGTTTCCAAAGTGGTTTAACGTGGAATACTCCACTCACCTCTACCTCCCAGCTGGAGGGACATTTCCTTCCCCATAATAGAAAGACAAGTATCTCCATCTTTTTCTTTCTAGGCCAGAAGAGAAGAGCATCAACTCCAGGCAGTGGAAGGCACAGACGAGGGCTGTGTGTATCCTAACAGGAAAGGTTATTACAGATTGTGTGCAGCCCTTCAGGGGCCAGATGCCACTCAGAATGGCTTCCCAGGCGCGTGTGCACGAGAGGGCCAAGCAGCCCACCTGAGCAGGTCAGACAGTCGATTTTGCTCAGTTCATACTCTGAGCCTCAGTCATTATTTTAAGCGGTCTCTTTCCTGAGACTTATTAAACAGGGGCTCAGAAAGTTATTCTTTCATGAAGGCACATAAGGCTGAAAATTTGGAACCGATTTCTGATAGAATCCTTGGTAACCGTGCTACATATTTCTTTATACTTTTCATGTTATTATAGGACTGGGTTCTGTGGACACTAATGAGGATGATCTTAGTTTTCTTTCCTCTTGTCATTGCTGATAACACAGGTTGTATGTAGTTGTATGCAACTTTTTGCTCCCTTAGCAAAGAGATTTCATGGAATTCAGGGCTAGAACAGTGCCTGGCTTACAGTTAAGCCTCAAAACAAATACTGTTGAATGGATGAGTGAATGAACTTAACTCCACTGGGTACTAGCTGGATAAGCCCCAATTTCCTCATCTTTATGGAGTGTGGATCATCAAAGCACATGAGTTAAATGAAATTATGTATATAAAAACCCCTAAAGATGCCACCTTGTAATAGTCATTTAAAATCATTTTTTTGTTTTGTTTTGTTTTTCCTTTTTCTTCTCTTCTCTCCTCCTGGGCTTGTTATAAGCTGCTAAGAGAATAATGGCTGCAAATGTTCTGCAAAACCTACACACTAACACCGTGGTTTTATCAGTGTCTGGGGGGTCCTGGTGGATGAATGTAGAAACACATTGGCTGAATGTATGGCCCGTTTGAAGGACTTCCCATTCTCCCACAGGCAGATGAGTAAGAGGAACATGATGAAGTCTGCCTAATGGTACTTTTGTCAGAGCAGGTGGGGGAAAGAGAAGGAAAACTTGACATGTACAGATGTTTAAGAGTTTAATTGAAGACTTTCAGATGTCTGTGCCACCTGAATCACTAGTGATATTTCCTTTGAAAAAAGATTTGATTGGCCACCTTAAGCATCCAGGACTTAAAGATATGACTTGCATCCTTTCTAGAAATCTATACTCTGCTAGAGATGAACGAGCAAGCACGTGGAGAATGGCACATTTGAACAGAATTGCATTTTTCAAAAGCTCTTGGAAGAAGAGTAACTATTCATTTCAGTCCTCATTCCACCAGCATGTACATAGACTATTTAGGGTGAGAAAGTATGCGTCTGCATGTGTTTTATGCATGTTTGTAGAGAAGAGGGACAAGGGAGGAGAAAACTTCATTCCAGGGAGAAGGAAGGAGAAAATCCTCACCAGAGGCCGTGGGACTGGAAGGAAGAACTGGAAAGCCCAGAGTGAGACCTTGCCCCAAGACTGAAAAATGAAGAGGATCCAGCTTACATAAAGGGAGCCACGCTGAGGAATCACAGAAAGAGAGAGTGATGGTGGACTCAGGAACAGCAGGAGAGGAGAGAGAAAGGCATGGTGGATGCACACAGCAGGGGGGTGTGCCAGCCTTTTGGTGCAGTGAGTGCGGGTGTCAATACCGGAGACGTCCTCTGCTAAGGACGGGGGCTGAGTGTGTGACAGGCAGCAGATGCACACAGCAGGGAGCCGAGAGGCTTCACAGAGCTGGGGAAGCACAGAAATTAGGGATCCAAAAGACCTATTAGGTCACTTCCTGCTCCCCACTGCTGCCTATGCTCTCGGGTTCTTTTGTCTAGCCTATATTCTGCTATGTATTCTAGATTCCTGCACCCACTTCTTCCCCTCCAAACCCTTGCAGAAGATGAGGTTTCTTTCCACAGCCTGTTGTTTCCAAATATACATATAGAATACACAAAGAAAAGACCAGGAGAAAAATAAAAGAGAGGGAGAGAGGTCATGGATGCAGAAGCGCACACATGTTTGATAGTCATGAAGAGAGCATGGTATGTTAGGAGTGTACTCGTCCCAGGGCCTTGTCTGCAAAGATCATGATCCCCAGATCTCCAGAATGTGATCTAGAAAGTGTTTGGTCTTGCTTTTCAGGGAAGAAGAGGCAAGTGAGAAGGAATGAGAGATAAAGAACGTGAAGTGGGAATAGAAGGACACGGTGGAGGAAATAGAGGACAGGAGGTGTGTGACATAGGAAGCCTGACTCCTAGAAGGAAGAAGATAGAGGGGTTCAGAAGGAGGCGTCAGGGTGGAGAAGGAAAGTGAGGCAATATGCAGACTCATTCTGTAGTTTGCTCTGAGAACTTAGAGACCACAATTTATTGTCAGAAACGTTTCATAGCTGGTAAAGCTAGTCCAGTGGGTTCTCAACTATGGGAGGTTTTACTCAGCAGGAGACATTTAGCAGTGTCTGAAGACATTTGAGGTTGTCCCAGCTGGGCGTGGGGGTTCTGGGGGCACCTTGGGGAGGCTGAGGATGCCGCCAAATATCTTACAGGGGTCATCCTATAAGGGTCATCCTCACAACAAAGAATCACAAGGCCCAGAATGTCAGTAGTGCTGAGGGGGAGAAGCCCTGAACTAGTGCATAGTGTGTGTGCACATAAGTGAAATGAAGTTTGCACAAATAATACCGATCCATCCTTACTATGTATAATGCACCCTGATATTTTGTATTCTGTTATTCTGTAATGTCATTAAGTAATGTTGATTACCTTTTTCATGTTCCTTACCGCCTCCACCTTTGGCTCTCTGTCTGGGATGCACCTCTCCTGGTCACAGGCATGGCCAGCTCCTTTCCAGCTTCCAGGCATTAGTTGTACATTTTATCTCTCTCCGCACCAGAGCGAAGCTTCTCTAGAATGGGGATCATATCCATCTTGCTTATCCCTTTATCCCAAATGTTTAGCATAGTGCTTGGAACGTAGCAGTCACTCAACAAATAATTTCTGCAGACTTCTGAATGAATGATCAGATGCCTTCTGGGCAGTGCAGAATGAAACTCTGCCATGCAGTATTATATTGAGATCAGAATATTTCTGCCTAAAATATGGCTAAAATGAACCCAAGTGTTATGGTTAATAGCTCTTATTCTTGCCTTTTCTCCAACATCCTCTCCTTCTAAGGCACATACTTCATCCACTGTTTGAAAGGAAATGCTGGCCCTTTATATTCCAGAAGCATCTTGAGAGGGACTGGCATTCGCAGTGGTTTTCATCTTACCTAGTATTGTTGTGATACAAACATAATTCATGGATCTGTCTTCCTCCCTTAAAATCAGTAAGATGGAAAGTCTTTATATAAGACTTATTTAGACATTTGACATGGCTTGAGTAGACACTAGCAAATGATCCCTTGAATAATAAGGAGGACACTGTCACAAATCTTTATTTTTTTATTCAACTTTTACCATTGAGTTAATTGCATTTAAAGTACAGAAGATCCAAGCAGATAATATGGTCAGACCATCTCACTTTATGGGTGAGATGACTGAGAAAGGGCTGGTATATTAATTTGGATAGGTCTTACAACCACCTTACAAATGAGGCTTTTTATGTCTAATCTTAAGATGAGAGGACAGGGACACTAGGAGTTTGTGATGTGCTCAAGCCAGATAGCTAATAAATGGCACATCCAAGATCCAATGCCAAGTCTCCTTCTAACTCAAAATTTAAGATGCAGAGATGCAGATTGGGGAGACATCAACATTTATGTAGTGCCGGAAGCCATGGCAGTGGAAGAGTCCATCAGGTAAATTATGTAGCATGAGAAAAGAAGGGAGCCTGGGAGAGAATCTACCAGACCGTATTTACATCCAGGCAGAGGACTATAGTCTGAAAAGGATGACTGCGAATGAGCAGTGGACACAGGTTGCAGAGGAGAAGGAAAGCTTGATATCACAGAAGCAGAGGGAGGAGAGTTTCAAAGGATAAGAATGATCCAGAAGGTCTAATACTGCAAGAGATTGGATCAGAAGTGTTCTGGTGGGCGATGTCCTAAGAATCTGGCAACACAGAGTAAGGAGGTGTTTGATGATCTTGAAGGGAGCTGTTTGGGTAGCCAAATTTCAGCGGTTGAAAAGTGAATGGGAGGTGAGAAATGAGACACAATGAACACAATTGGCTGTTTGGTTGAGAGGAAATGGGGGAGACAATTCAAGAGCAGTATGGGCCATACTTGTTTGTTGGCTTGTTTTTCAGGTAAGAGAGAATAATGTAAAGTTATGTGCTGTCAAGAAGGCCCCAACAGGGAAGAGAGGTTGAGGATATAAGAAAGAGATGATTAAGAAAGAGCTCAAGGCACTGAGTTCAGGAGGGGTGGGTTTGCATTCTCAAAATTAACTGGAGTTGAGGCTGACATTTAGGACACAACAAGCTAAGAGTTTCAGCCTCATGTTAAATATCTACTGTTTATTTCCATGAAGTCAAATAACCCATGTTCACATAAACCTCGCCTTTTCTGGGGACACCATGTCTATGCATTTATTCCTTCACAGCATTTATAACCTTCATTTATTTATCTGTTTTCTTATTTTTGTCTCTGTTCTTCAGATGTTGGATCCATGGGGTGGGGCCCACACTAGAGATATTATCTAAATGTTTAAGAAACTTTCCTCTTTGAAACAACCCTGTTTGGAAGCTGGGGTAATGCTAAGACATATCTCACGTAAGAATGTCTTAAATTTATGTTGGAAAGTGAGAAAAAATAGAGATGTCATTAAAAAAGCGTGCGTGTGTGGATTTGGATTGCATTGCATTGAACAAGTAATAAACCAAAGGGCACATAAAACGAAACAAAAAATTCTCTCTTGAGCATGCAAGGGCTCTTGAAGTAAGCATACAATACAGCTTTGCTCTCTACCTTTGCTTCTCGGCTTGATAATTTTCAAATTAGAAGTTGTTAATACTAATTTTAAAAAGTAGAAGGTCCTCAGTGGGATTCTTAAAATGAAACTCTGTTCTCTTTCTCCTCTCTCAATTCTCTCATCTGTCTCTTGCTCTCTGTCTCGCTCACCCCCATGTGCAGGATGAGCTTGGCATTGCCTGGAAGAAAACTGGAGTACACGCTGTCTCTGGCCCTATTTGTTGATGTGATTCAGACCATTGAAATCTTCCCCTCAGCTACCCGGAGCAGGTCAGAAAGCCTTCCAATCTTTCCCTTTCGAGAGGAACTTACTGTTTTACAGACCACACACTGATCCTTGAAACCAAATAAGAAGAAAATGCTGCTTCTCTTCCCAACTCACAGAGAGACGGGTGCCTTGGGACTATACAGGAAGCATGGTGAAGGAGAGGGCATTGGGCACCATGCAGACAGCAGGGCACAAGGTCTCAGTTTATAATTAGGTGCCAGGAGCATAAGTGGAATGCTCAAGGGCATTTAAAGAGACAGGGCTGGATTTAAATTCTGCTCTGTCACTTAACTGGCTGATGACCTTGGCCTACACCTTAACTTCTCTGAGCATTGGCTTCCCTGTATGGAAGATACAGGATAATTATGCCTTTGAAGAGCTGTGAGGATTAAATGAGATCATCCATGAACACTACCCATGGAGAGCCTCAACAAATTCTAGGGCTTTCCATATTTGCATTCCATTTTGCACCCTGGATTATTCCCCTCCTCCAGTTTGGTTTTGAATGAACAATACTATGAAACAGGTATTTTATTTCAGTTGTGGGGTGGTAATAAGCACCTGAGGTGAGGGAAATCAAAGGAGGCAGGGGCAGGAGGTGAGTCCAGTTTGGGGTATGTTAGTTTTGAAATGCCTCCAAGACTTTTAAGAGGGGAACTAGCACTCAAAACTTCTGGAAAGATATCAGTTTAGAAGTTATTAGCATATCTGAGATGGTTGCTGAAGAGAATGAAGGTTATTTCTTGGACCCCAGGGAGTGCCATAAGGCCGATCTGAGAATGACACATTCTAGGAGACAAAGACAGGTGGCACAGGGGAACCAAGAGAGCACTCAAAACTTCTGGAAAGATATCAGTTTAGAAGTTATTAGCATATCTGAGATGGTTGCTGAAGAGAATGAAGGTTATTTCTTGGACCCCAGGGAGTGCCATAAGGCCGATCTGAGAATGACACATTCTAGGAGACAAAGACAGGTGGCACAGGGGAACCAAGAGAGACTGTGGCACACATACCACAGGAAGAGTGATTTTCAAATATCACAGAGCCATCCCCTTTGCCAGGTGCAGCAGGGCAGCTTGGTAGGATGGTAAAAAGTGTCCCTTAAAATATGGAGCTAATTGATGAACTTGATGGAAGTACTTCTGAAGAAACAGCAAGGGGAGAAGCCAGAACATGGGGGAGGGGGGGATGGAAGGTGAGGAAACGGAGACAATGAATGTCAACTACTCTCTCAGCAGGGAGGGTCACAACTGGAGAAGGAGGCAGAGCCAAGGGTGAATTTTATATTTCAGAATGTCACAGTCAGAGGGGAAGGACATGAAAGGGAGAAGATGTTGAAGACATAAGAAAAGGAGAACAGTTTAGAGAGAGATTGAGAGCCATGGGAGAGAATAGGATTCAGAGCACAGCATGAGAGGTTGCCCTGAGCGAGGGATGGGAGTGCCCATCCTCTGGGCAGTGTGTAGGAGGAGAGGTTTGAAATGAAAAAGAGTGATAGATTAATGAAGCTCACTGCTAATCTTTTATTTTATCTTTAACCATCAAGATGTGGTAAAGTTTTGGAATGCTTATTGAAGGGTATTAATATTTTAAGGATTTTGAGGGACTTACAGTATTTTCTGAGTTCTAGGCCTCTTGCTCATGTTGCATATGTCCTGCAGTGTAAGGGAGGCCTTCGTGATGGCTGTGCCCCACCATGCTATGGCCCAGTCTTCTAGGCTGTGGCTTCTGCATCCTTTACCTATTTTGTTCTTTTGTGGCCAACCTTGACTGAGCATTCAGGGATGAAAGCTCCTTTGGTTTTCCACAGACAACATTCATTCAACATAAATTTATTAGCCCCTTCTGGGGGTTAAGTTGGTGACTGGAATCACATAGTCTCAATTTTCATGCAGCTTTTAGTCTGGCGAGGATAATAACAAAGCTAAATGTAAGTCAGCGATAATGGCAAGGCGTGTGAAAGTAAAGCATACAGTATGATGACAGGGGGTTACAGGGCCCTGCAAAGTCAGGAAAGAGATCCTCCTTGAGGAAGAGATGTTTGACGGGGGGACTGAAGAGGCCTAGGAAGTTTCTAGGTAGGTGGAGCTGTGTGGAGGTGCTGAAGGGATGCATCTCAGGCAGAGAGAACAAATGGAACCATTGTCCAAAGTCAACATAAAGCGTGATGCTTTTTTCAAAGGTCAGTTATTTGAGCCAAAGAGAGTGCAAAAAAAGGCATAAAATTGATCGAGAGAAGCAGACATAGGGCAGACCATGCTGAGCCTTGTTAACCATATTAACACTTGCAAACTTTATGGTGAGTACGGTGGGAAGCCATCAAGGAATTTTAAGCTGTATATGGAGCTAAGGATAAAGGTAACATGATCATATTTGCTGTTTAAAAAAAAAGATTGTGGGGCTCAGTTGGTTAAGTGTCCCACTCTTGATTTTGTTCCAGGTCATGGTCTCATGGTTTCATGAGTTTGAGCCCCACTTTAGGCCTACTTGGGATTCTCTGTCTATGTCTTTCTCTGTCCCTCCCCTGCTCATGCTCTCCATTTCTCTCTTAAAAAAAAAAAAAAAAAGATTGCTTTCATAACCTTATGGAAGACTGTGAAAGGGAACCAGGACTAGAGGAGAAGCAGGGAGACCAGTAAGAGAAGCCATGATTAGCCCAGTGAGTGGATGCATGTTTGGATGAGGGTGATGATAGGGGCTGTGAAGAAAAGAAGACTGACTTCAGATCTATTTTTGGAGGTAGAATCAACCAGATTTAGATACGGGATTCCACAAAAGAAAGGTACATGCAAAACATCCTCCCTTGGACAAAGAAACTGTAAAACAAAAGAAAAAGGCCAAGTCCAACTTGACAAGAAATGGTTTATTAAAGGGAATTAAGCAGAGAAGCACGCCTTGGGTGGCCACAAGATGACTAGATCTCTGCAACCCCGCCTCCCATAAGACCTGGCTTTATAGCCTTAGAGGCGAGAGGGTTCATGCTGGGAGGCTATCCAGTCGGAAGTATTTGAGAACCGGTGGTATCTCCAGAGCAGAGCAAGGATGTTATACCTTAAGTGTATGTGTGAGGGTGTGGTTAAACAAAAGCAATATGAGTGGGGATGGTGGGGCGGAGGGGCTGTGCTCAAGAAAACTTGAGGTGAGAGTGGTCACCATGCAGATTTGTTCAAGATGGTGCTAGTCTGGTTCATTACACATGGGTTGTCATGGATGACTCTCAGGGTTCTGTCTCCACTGAATTCAACTGACCTAGATAGTACTTTGACACACCATCGCCCTATAATAGTGTGATGTCCTTATTAGATAAGTTTATTGTTTATGAATCTATTTTTTTGAATTCAGTTGTATTTTCCATCCGAATTATGTCTTAATAAAGAAATATTGATCTGTTTCTTCCAATATATTCTCTCTCAAGCAAAAGACCCATTTTAACTGTCTAAGACTCATTAAAACACGCCTTAAGTCATGTTATTCCAATTCTTTGCAATCTAAATTATTTCATTGTTGTGTGACCTTAGGCAAGTCATTTAGTCACTCCAGCCTTAGTATTTTCATCTCTAAAAAGATAAATTCCTGGGTAGAAATTTCAGGGTTTTATTGAGGATGCACTTAATATAATTAGTAAAGTTGCATCTTATGAGATTGTATTCCAAACTCAGTGCTTAGAACCACCTATGAAGTCTTGCATCCAATCAAGTAAATAGATCTAATCTTTTGGTTACAGGAAAGTCAAGAGACAACAGAACAAATTAATTAGTGTTAAGAAACAATAAAATGTATTCAGCACGTGGGATATTCTGTAAGATGTTGAGCCTGGTCTCTTAAGCAGTCAATATCAGGGTTTGGGGGAGAAGAAAGAGACATATCAGTTAAATGCAGTGTATGAAACTTGATTAGATCTTGTTTTGAGAAACTAACTCTAAAAGTTACACTAGAGACAATTGGAGAAATTTGAATATGGATCACATGGATCACGTTGGGGAGTTACTGTTAACTTTCATAAGGCATGATAATGGGATCATAGTTATGTAAGAGTATGTCCTTATTTCAGGAGCTTCATTTTAAAGTACTAGGAGTGAGTGACATGATGTCTACAACTTTGTAATGGTTATATCAAAATAAGGATGTGGAGATAGAGCTTGAGAGACAAAGCAAATATGGAAAAATGTGAATCCTTGCTATAGATACTTGTTACATGAGTTTTCATTGCCACCTTATTTCAACTTCTTTTTTTATATACTCAAAACTTTCAGGTTGAAAATTCCACACAGAAGGCAAAATTTGAGTATGCTCGGTATTGCCAGATGAGGAAGTTGGTTTATGTGTAGACTCCACAATGTGTGAAAACCTGTACCTTTAAACACTTGATACATACTCAGCTGAGGATGACCCCAACACTATTTGAAGCCCATAGGCACCTGGGAACCAGGGACCAGCAGATCTGGCTGGCTGTCTCACATCCTGCTTACTTGGAGGCTGATACTAATGGACCAAAAGGGAGGGCAACCTTGAATTGTGCAGATTGCTAATTTCTCTCTTGTAATTAGTTTTGCCTAGCTGGCAGAGTTGGCTCAGCTGTGGATTCCATACATGCAGGCATGATACAACTACAGTATGGTTTATTTTTGGAAAGTACTCATCACTGTATATATATATGATAAACATCAATTTAATAGTGTAGTCCCCCACTGTGTCAGACCAAAGAGGCCCTGTGTTTATATATTGTTCCCACTGACCTGTCTACCTCTTGCCATCAGCATCTACTTCCCATTCTGTCTTTTTCTTAGAAACCAAATGCTTTAGTTCTGGAGGAGGGTGGAATCTTAAACATATGGCTGGTTTCTAGGACAAGTTATGATGGGCTGATGCTTGAGAGTTTCCTGAGGCAAGAGTATATCCAGGTGGGGGCTGAAGTTTTGAGGGGCTCTCTTTAAGAAAAGGAATTCACAATGAAAGATACGGAAATTCATAGGAAAGTGAATATTTATTTAGAATGAGAAAATAAGTCACAAATTAAAGTTAAAAAAAATTGCCAGAGTCCATAGGTATCATAAGATACAGAAAAATAAATAATTTCCCTAAAAAGCACCTAACTGCCTGACATATACCTATCATACTTTTGCCCACACATTTTGGAAGCTGTATTCTTTAACTCTTCATCTGACAACAATTTTGCAAAATATTTCCGATGGAAAAAACCAAAAAGATAATCCCATATTTCCTCTAGCGTTCATTATTGAAAGGTTTCTAAAGCTTCTCTCATGTTAAAAGCTTGTTATTCGGTAATGTCAGATACATTATTGGAATTATTGTTGAATTTGTGAGAGCTTGTATTAAGTTTCTTTCAGAGACGGGCTGTAAGACTTTAGGTCATTTCAAGTTTTTCATGTGCAGTGACTAATCACAAATTCTCTTAGAATTGACAACATTCATTAACCAGTTTTTCATCAATGTCACGATGAGTTTTTTGTTGGCCCTGAAATTTTATGTCCGTGGCCTGGGTGAGTCAGGACATGGGCAATAAGAATATTTCTGCATGTCATTCCTATATTAGGACAGCTAGCAGTACTTTAAGTATACACAGAAATGTCAGTAAGCCATAGAAATACATTTTGCTAAACCAAACTAAATTTATCCTCGACTCAACTTCCCTCTGCTGCAAGCATCTCCTGCCATAACACCACCAGTCACAGGGAGAAATATGATGGGAAGTTAGAGAACAAGATTATAGTGGTCAAACTCTATGATTTTTGGAGATTTTGTAAAAATATAGGAACATGCTAACACATTGGTAGAGCCCCTCCCATGGTTTTGGAAGGGGTCTATGCAAATGAAGGCGCTGGAATTTAACTCCTCAGCTTCCTGATAAACCCTATGATGCTTGATGTAAGCTTTTCTCCATTTCATATAAACTTAAAACATCTGGTGGAAATGTCACTCTTACAGTGGTCTCCTAATAGTTGTTCAGTTTAAGTTGATTTGGGGAGAAATATTTTACATAGTATTGTACATGTTATTTAAGGGTCTCAAATAGGAGAAGCCATGAAGAAAGTATTTCTTAAATATTATTATTCAAACCTTTCTCTCTATAACTTTTATATCTATAAAAAATCTTCTGGTATTGTGATTTTTTTCAAATCTAGCTGCATACTAGAATCTCCTGGGATACTTTTAGAAAAATACCAATGGGTGCAATAGAGGCAATGGTATTTTTTTTAAAGCTCTCCAGGTGATTCTAACATTCAGCCAGAAATTGATATCCGCTGTTCTAATGAGTTGAAATTCCTTTATTTTTTATTTTTTATTTTTTTGCTTAAATGTCAAAATATTATTCCAGTTCTCCCTGGACTCTTTCGAATGAAATATAAGGGTATGAGATTCAGGAACCGTGTTGCACATGCATAGCACAATAGGCGTTATGTAAAATATATCTTTGCTAGAAAGTAACTCTTCTGGTAAAAATTCCTGCTTGTGGAGAATGCCGGCCACGGTGTGCTGGCAGGGTGAGATATGAACCAGATGATGTGAACAGCTCCTAATTAAAAATAAAATTAATTTTCTACCAAGCATTCTCCATTGTACTTGAAGGCAAAAGCAATTTTTTTCTTACAATAAAAGGCCCCTTGAAGGGGTCAGCTGCAAGGATATTTCAAAAAGAAAAGTGTCCAGCAAGATAAATCCATTCCAGTTCATCAGACACCCATGCTTTCTCACAGTGGCTCAGGTAACCTACGGAGCTGGGCCGGGCTGCCACCTGGCTGCGGTCCTCTCATCTCCTGGCCAAGTGGAGCGTGCTTTACAAATGATTAATATCTGCCCGTTCAATCTGTCTCCACTGAATATATTGTTCTTAGTTTTCCTGAAATGGCTGACTTGAAGAATAGGATATTTTTATGATGATGGCATAACATTGAAATAAGAACTTGTCCATAAATGAGATATTTAATGCTTTTGAAAGTATTATTTGATGCTGCCTGAATATAGGCTTAATCTTTATCTTTTCTTGGAGCTGTTTTTTTAAAAAGTGAAATGGAGAAAATTCTACATGCCTACTGAACTTCCAGTTATTTCACTTAAAACCACATTTATCAATAAAGGCATTTTTATATGTACATTTAGGGCTGTATATTATATGTACACAGTCTTCTCTATTCCTAGAAAGTAATCTTTAAAGAACTTAGCTCAGATGTGCACCTGGCCCATGATGGCCTGATTTCATAGGCTTATGGCTGAGCAGCTTAGCTACTGAAGGGTTTGGAAGTGGTTTCTCGCCCAAGAAGGATTTATAACATGGTAGAAGGAAACAACAACATAAAGAATGTCAAACTGAAATAAATTCTATAATAAAAAAAGCAAGCATTTTAACTGGCCCTGTGCCGGAGACAAAGCATTTCTTTCTGTTTTGATCTTTTAAAATTCTCTGGGCGGGAGGGGGTCTTAAAGCTGTGATGAGAGCATCTCCCATCGGACATACATTTTTTAGAAGAGTAAATAAGACTGCCAAGTACGTTCTTAGCCAATCGGGATGGACAAGCTTCTCAATCTAAGGGAGAAAAGAAAAGCCAGAAGTACAATTTGATGCATCAACGGCAAGTATTCTAAGAATCCAACAAGACAAGGTGGGCACGAGCAAGGGGAATTAAAATTTTTTTAACTTTTATTTTGAGAGACAGATACAGAGCATGAGTGAGGGAAGGACAGAGAGAGAGAGATACAGAATCTAAAGCAGACTCCAGGCTCTCAGCTCTCGGGCTCGATGCGGGCCTCGAACCCGCGAACTGTGAGATCATCACCTGAGTTGAAGCCTGCCGCTTAATCGACTGAGCCACCCAAAGTTTAGTTAGTTGTAAGAAGGTATTTCTGAATAATTGATAAACTGCCTCTAACTTCTTTTTACTTAGAACGAGAGGTGGCCTGGTCAGGTCAGACTCTCAACTTCTCTACCATGGCCCAGAGAAGTATTCCTAAAACATAAAACCAATCACGTTAGAACTCTCCTTAAAACCCTACAGTGACTTTCCCTAATTTTGTTGATCAAGTACATGAAATGAAGAAATGCAAGATTATTTAAAAAAATATATAAGCCCTCTGCCTTCCTCTCCAATTTTATTTTCTCCCAATCCTTTCTCAACACATTAAACTACTTGTAGTACACACAGACTCACATGCACACACACAGACACTCACATGCACACTCAGACACACATGACTACGTACACATCTTGGTGCTTCAGCCTCCTCTGTCTTTGCATATTTGGTTTGTTGTTTTTGGTTCACATGACAAACTCCTCTTCCTCTATAGACCTTGAGTAGGTATTGTCTCTATGTGAAGTTTTCTCTAAACCCTAACTCACAGGATTAATCAGACCCCAAATCAGTAAGTCTTCTGAATTTCTAAAATTTCATAAGTTCACCTCTAATGATTTTCAGCTGTATTCTAATACCACAGAGGGTGAGGACCGTTAAGGCCAAACAAGGCCCATTTTGCTTTTTAGAGATCTTCAGTACATACCATGGACCAGCATGGAGAGGCACTCAGTAATTGTTCAGTATCAGCTCAAGGACTGCAGTGTGTTATTCCCATTCATCGTCACTCATTCTATTCTCTCACACTGGGTGAGGGCCCAGAATCACAGAAATGAACAGACGTTTCTGTATAAGTACTGCGCGCTAACCGATTGTGCCACCGGAGCTCCTGAACAGACATTTCTTACACAAGTCCATTTGCTTATTCATAATTCCACTTGGATACCAACATAGCCATAGCAGGTGTTATTTAACTCTAAAGTCCTAACTGGGTATATATATCATTACTTTTATGAAATTATTTCACAAGAAGTTGGTCTAGAAAGATTTTTGTAGACTCTGGTGTATTAAAGAAGGCCACAGTTCTTTGCCACTCCTCCCATTGAGAGGGAGAGTCTAATTCTTCTCCCCTTTAATATGGGCAGGCTATCATGGCATTTTTGACTGATAGAATTTAGAAGATGCATTCTGGGGTTTCTGAGGCTCAATCATTCCTTGAAACTTTCTCCCAAACCCCTTCAAACATGGTAAGAACTCTGTGCTGTCAGGTAACATGCTCACCTACCCTGAGACCACCGTTTCAAGGAGCCCACACGTAGGTGGCTTGACAAACGCAGAGAGCCCCATCCTTTGAGCCATCCCTGCCTAGGGGCTAACTTGTGAACTAATCCTACTTAGATCCTCCAGACCACTTGATCTGCCAGCTGAATGAATACTGCCTGGTGACCTCTGTCAATACCACATAGAAGAATAACTCAGTTGAGCTCTGCCTGAATTCCTGGCCTACAAACGTATGCACTAATAATAAAATGGTTGTTGTTTTATGTGGCTAAGTTTCGGAGAGGTTATGCCACAGTAGATGGCTTGCATAGCCTCCTTCAACATCTTGATTGCTCAGCACCCCATCAGCTAAGTCAAATACAGGATTCCTGCTCTGAGTCCTTACATTGTAAGATAAATTTACTTCTCCAGGCTCCTTTTCCCCATCCCTGGTGAGGGGTATACTTATTCCTTTCTCAGAGAATTCAGACTCTCAGTCTGACTTATTCTTCAAGTTTTCCAACTTTCCGTAGCCTGATCATTCCCTTCATTTTCTTCTATCCCACTTCACTCCTATCCCTATTGTGTCATTCTTATGGAGTTCAGTAATCCCTGAGTCTCCTTGCCTTTCTCTTCAAGATAGCTCCATTGAATTATCCAGGAACCAAAGTGGTAATGAGGATTTGAATAGGCTATTTTTTAAAAAATGTTGGTAATTCTACATCCCGAGAGGACTTGAAACTGGATAAGCAATAGGTGATCTATTGGATGGGTGGTTTAAGAATTCCTCATGCCAGAATCAGAAGGCCTGAATTAGACAACTTCTAGCAATTCCTTTCTGCCAGAATTTTGTATAATAGATTCAGAGGCATAGATCCAGTCATAGCCTTGAAACAAACTATCAGTTTCTTGATAGCATAATTTGATTGCAAACTAAATAACTACTTGAATCATGTTTTTGATATATATTGGAAGAATTTCATCTTTTGAGAACATGTTTTATATTGTGAAAAGAACTGTAAATATGAATTTCTTCCAACTATAATCAATGTTTATCACTATATTGATTTCCTTTCTTGTATTTTGTAGTCCACTGTAATTTTTATTCTCTGTGAATATTTCTAAACTCTCTCTGCAGTTTTTCACTTCTAGTGTATTTAGTTGCTGCTCAAATATGCTTTTTTAAATTTCTTTTTAAATTTTTTGAGTTTTTATTTAAATTCCAGTTAGTTAACACGCAGTATTAGTTTTAGGTGTACAAATAATGATTCAGTACTTCCGTGCATCATATGGTGCTCATCACCAGTGTGCTCCTTAATCCTCATCACCTATTTCACCCATTCCCCCAGCCTCCTCCCGTCTGGTAACCATCTGTTTGTTCTCTACAGAGAGAGCTTCGCTCCTTTTTTTTTTTTCCTTTGCTCTTTTATTTTCTCTCTTAAATTCCACATACAAATTAAATCATATGGTATTTGTCTTTCTCTGGCTGACTTAATTCTCTTAGCATAATACTTTCTAGCTCTATCCATGTTGTTGCAAATGGCAAGATTTCATTATTGTTTATGGCTGAGTAATACTCCATTTGTATGTGTGTGTGTGTGTGTGAGTGTGTGTGTGTGTGTCTATATGATACACTTCTTTATCCATTTATCAGTCAATGGACACTTGGGCTATTTCCATAACTTGGCTATTGTAGACAATGCTGTAATAAACATCGAGTGGATGTATCCTTTTAATTAGTATTTTTATATTCTTTGGGTAAATACCTAGCAGTGTGATTGTTGGATTGTAGGCTAGTTTTATTTCTAAGTTTTTGAAGAACCTACGTACTGTTTTCCATACTGGAACTGTTTGCACCAATTTCCATTCCCTCCAATAGTGCACAAGGGTTCCTTTTACTCCACATCCTCACCAACACCTGTTGTTTCTTGTGTTGTCGATTTTGCCTTTCTGACTTCTGACAGTGTGAGGTGATATCTCATTGTAGTTTTGATTTGCATTTCCCTGATAATAAGTGGTTTTGAGCATCTTTTCATGTGTCCGTTGGCCATCTGGATGTCTTCTTTGGAAAAACGTCTATGCATGTCTTCTGCCCAGTTTTCAATTGGATTATTCATTTTTGGGGTATTGAGTTTTATAAGTTCTTTATATACTTTAGATAAAAAACCCTTTGTCTGATATGTCATTTGCAAATATCTTCTCCCATTCTGTAGGTTGCCTTTTAGTTTTGTTGATTGTTTCCTTTGCCGTGCAGGAAACACATTCTATTTTGATGTAGTCTCAATAGTTTGTTTTTGCTTTTGTTTCCCTTGCCTCAGGAGACGTATCTAGAAAGAAGTTCCCGTGGCCAATGTCAAAGAGGTTACTGCCTGTGTTCTCTTGTAGGACTTTTATAGTTTCAGGTCTCACAATTAGGTCTTTAATCCGTTTTGAATTTATGTTTGTGTACAGTGTAAGACAGTGATCCAGTGTCTTTTGCATGTAGCTGTGCAGTTTTCTCAACACCATTTGTTGAAGAGATAGTCCTTTCCCCATTGGATATTCTTTCCTGCTTTGTTCAAGATTAGTGTTCATTTCAGTGTTTTTTGTTTTGTTCTATTGGTCTGTGTGTCTATTTTCGTGCCAGTACCATACTGTTTTGATCACTACAGCTTGGTAATATGACTTGAAATCTGGAATTGTGATGCCTCCAGCTTCATTTTTCTTTTTCAAGATTACTTTGGCTATTCAGGGTTTTTCATGGTTCCATACAAATTTTAAGATTGTTCTTTCTAGTTCTGTGAAAAATTCTGTTGGTATTTTGATAGAGATTGCATTAAATGTGTAGATTGCTTTGGATAGAATTGAAATTTATCAATATTTGTTCTTCCAATTCATGAGCATGGAATGTTTTTCCATTTCTTTGTGTCATCTTCAATTTCTTTCATCAGTTCATTATGGTTTTCAGAATATAGGTCTTTCACCTCTTTGGTTAGGTTTATTCCTAGATTTTTCATTATTTTTGGTGCATTCGTAAATGGGACTAATTCCTTAATTTCTCTTTCTGCTGCAACAGATTTCTATATGTTATTTTGCATCCTTTATTGAATTTGTGTATCAATTCTAGCAGTTTTTTTGGTAGAGTCTTTTGGGTTTTCTATCTGTGGTATCATGTCATCTGCAAATAGTGATGATTTCACTTCTTCTTTGCCAATTTGTATGCCTTTTATTTCTTGTGTGTGTGTGTGATTTCTGTGGCTAGAACTTCTAGTACTATGTTGAATAAAAGTGGTGAGTGGACAACCTCTAGCTCATTCCTGACCATAGAGGAAAATCTCTCAGTTTTTTCCCATTTAGGATGACATTAGCTGTGGGTTTTCATATATGGTCTTTATTACGTTGAGGTATGTTACCTATAAACCTACTTTGTTGAAAGTTTTTATAATGAATGGATGTTGTACTTTGTCAAATGCTTTTTCTGTATCTAGTTGAAATGATCATATGGTTCTTACCCTTTCTTTTATTAATGTGATCTATCAGTTTGATTTATTTGTAAATATTGAACTAACCTAGCAACTGAGGAATAAATCCCACTTGATCATGGTGAATGATTTTTTTAATGTATTGTTGGATTTGGTTTGCTAGGAATTCGTTGAGGATATTTGCATCTATGTTCATCAGAGATATTGGCCTGTAATTTGCTTTTTTTGTAGTGTTTTTATCTGGTTTTGATATCAGGCCTTGGAGAATAAGTTTGGAAGTTTTCCTTCCTATTCTAGTTTTTGGAATAGTTTGAGAAGAATAAGTATTAACCCTTTTTGCAATGTTTGGCAGAATTTGCCCATGAAGCCATCTGGTCCTGGAGTTTATTGATTACTTGATTCAGTTTCTTTGATGGTTATCAATCTGTTCAAATTTTGTATGTCTTCCTGTTTCAGTTTTTGTAATTTATGTGTTTCTAGGAATTTATCCATTTCTTCTAGGTTTTCCACTTAGTGCATAGGTTTTCATAATAGTCTCTTATAATTATTTATGTTTCTGTGGTGTTGGTTGTTATTTCTCCTCACTCATTTGTGATTTTATTTATTTAGGTCTTTTTTTTCTTTTTCATAATTCTGGCTAGAGTTTTATCAACTTTATTAATTTTTTCAAAGAATCAGCTCCTGGTTTCATTTATCTGTTCTATTGTGGGGTTTTTTTAAGTTTCTGTATCATTTATTTCTGCTCAAATCTTTATTGTTTCTTTCCTTCTGCTGGCTTTAGACTTTATTTGTTCTTTTGTTAGCTCCTTTAGGGGTAAGTTTAGGTTGTTTATTTGAGATTTTTCTTGCTGCTTTTTTGTTTATTTAAAACACATTTTTAATGTTTATTTATTTTTGAGAGAGAGAGGGAGGGAGAGAGAGAAAGAGAGAGAGAGTATGAGCAGGGGAGGAGCAGAGAGAGAGGGAGACACAGAATCTGAGCCAGGCTCCAGGCTCTGAGCTGTCAGCACAGAGCCAGACATACGACTTGAACCCACAAACCATGAGATCATGACCTGAGGCAGAGCTGAACGACTGAGTCACCCAGGTGCCTCAGAGATTTTTCTTGCTTCTTGAGGTAGGCTTGTATTGCTATATACTTCCCTATCAGACCTGCTTTTGCTGCATCCCGAAGGTTTTGGACTATTGTGTTTCATTTTCATTTGTTTCCATGTATTTTTTTTTTAATTTCTCAAATGTGATTTTTATCCACCTTGTATACAAAAGGAAGAGAGAGGGAGAACTTTACATGTTTGCTTTGGTGACTGATCTGTGCACTTCAGAAATGAGCAAGTTTCATTTCCCCAGTTGATGGCAAGATGTTCCTTTTAGAATGTGGGGAAGATGTAGAATTCTGCTTTGTCTTTTCTGGTCTTCTCCTCAAACAAGTAGGGAGAAGCAGCTCTGCCAAGAATAATAGTTTAATCACTTGTTAAGTTAACCTTTAAAAGATGCCTACTTACCCCAGTAAATAATTTTTGGTCAAAGCAACCAAGGTAGACAGTCATTTTGTATCCTCCACCAAAAACAGTGGATATTGTCTGTGTGATGTGCTGAACAGCCAGTGGAGAGCTATGGATTGATCCATATCCTAAAGCAGCAGAATAGAACTAGGACACAGGATAGGGGTGGGGGAAAGCATGCTATAGAAGTCTCCACACTTGTCACACTTGCCAGTTCTCACCAATATAGCAAAATATGGTTGCTGTAACAGAGACCCAACAGCTATAAAGATCTTACTTTCAAGTGTAATTCAGGGTGGGGTTGGAATCAGGTTGGAACAGACTCACAGAGGGGTTCCTCTCTTTATCAGTGTTTTGGAGAGAAAGGCAATGTCATGTAGAGTCTAAGAGCCAGAAGCAGTCACCTAAGGAGAGCAGCCAAGTGATGCACTGCAGAACTGAGAACAGCAGAAAAGTCCCAAGACTCATGAAAGAGAACAGGAAACAAAGACTGTACCTTAAGATGGGAGCAGGCCCATAGGTGAAGGAGCTAAGACTGACAGAAGAGCTACAAATAGATTAACTTTAGCAAGCAGAAGCTAGACAATGATGACATTCCTGTCCCTCTACTAATAAATACTAATAAATGTTTTTGTTTTTGTAGTTCTTAGAACTCAGTAAGTCATTTTTATTATATTATCATAGAGGATTCCTTGAGTTCTCTTTGTTATTTATATCGTTTTCTTATTTCCGTATGTATTTTATACTCACTTATTTGGTCGATAATATTAACCAACTAAACTCTAAAACTACATGCTAAAATTAAACGAATTCTTTTTTTTCAATTGGAAGAGAAGCCACCTGATGATTTAGTTGTCTCTGCATACCTAGTAGCCTGATAGCTGAAACTATAGAGGAGCAAGAAACAACAGAAAGCTGAAATAAACTTTCTAAAGGGTATTTTGCTCTTTTAACCTTCTACACACTAGACCAAGTAAAACCTTAGACATATAGTCCTTTGGTACGGAGCCTTTTAACAACAGAGACAAAATTATTTTTCCCCCAAACTGTTTAAAAATAGTAGCAGTTTCTTTTCCAATTAAACTGTCAACATTGTGAGACCAGGGATGGTATGGATCACAGTCATCTTATACAAGGCCTAAAATAGAACATATAGTTGTTGGATGAAATTTTTTTCTGCTCCGTCATTGTTTATTGAGCGTCTATTATATGGCAGTTACAGTGCTCAGCAATGGAAAAGACAACCAAAAGTACATTCCCTCACGAAGCTTACATTCCAGGGTGAAGATAGATTATAAACAAACAAGCAAATTGATAGTTAAAAAAACAAGAAAACGATGTTTGTTCAAATAAGCAAATAATGGACGGATCGATGGATGGATGGTGATGACTGCTGTGAAGAAAAGCATAGCAGAGCAAGTAGGGAAAGAGTGATGGAGGCTGCTGTCTTAGTTTTATGATCAGTGTCGACTTCTCAGAAATGATTGTTCATAAGAGATCTAATCATGAGAGTGAGACATGATGCACCTTAAGAAGAGTGTTCCTGGGGACACTCTTGAGAAGAGATGGCAAATGCAATGACCCTAAAGAGGAGTGAGGCTGGGATGGAATGAGCTGAGGGGAGCATAGGTAGGAGAACAGGATGGGAGTAATCAAGGATAATGTAGGGCTGTGCAGGTCATGGGAGCCACTACAGAGCTTTGAACAGTAGAGTCGAAACAGTCTGATTAAAAAAAAATTTTTTTTAGTGTTTATTTATTTTTGAGAGAAAGACAGAGCATGAATGGGGGAGGGACAGAGACAGAGGGAGACACAGAATCTGAAGCAGGCTCCAGGCTCTGAGCTATCAGCACAGAGCCCAATGCGGGGCTTGAACCCATGAACCACCAGATCATGACCTGAGCCGACGTCATACACTCAACCGACTGAGCCACCCAGGCTCTCTGAAACTGCCTGACTTACCTGCAAAGGTTCATGCTGGTTGTGTGAAGCATCCACTTCTAAGGAAATAGATGAGGAATAGCAAGAGTCAGAGTGGCTCAGCAGGTCCTAAGGAATGCTATCAAACACCTGATTGCATTAATACTCGTGTGGTCAGGCTCTTCTGAGTCAGGAGCAGAAAGAGAAGGAGGTAGACCTTTTCTGAGAAACCTGCTAACTCTCTCTCTTCCTAAGTGGTATGGACCAATTTATAACTTTCTTTCCAGTTTCCATACAACATTTTAGGTATTTCTTTTGAGTTTATTGTTAGGATAGCATATCATATTATTATAAAATATTATCATATTTTCTAGTTCATCTGGTAATGAACTATTTGCATATCATTTAAATAAATCTAAAGTTTGGATCACTGAGCTCTTAACTATGCAGGAAAAGTTAAAATTTGTTTATATTAAATGTTATAGTTGCATAAAAGTTATTATCTAGCACTTAACCAATCACCTCCATAAAAATTTGCCAAAATTTGCTTAACTAAGAGGTAGAAGAATAAATATAAGGGAAGAAACCTGACTGTGCTTCAGCATTAAAGAAACGAGATTACCCTTTCCCTCACTCAGTGGGCACTTTAGCTACTCTCTAGGACTGTGGAATATGTAGTAGGCCCTAAATTAAGTAGGGAAGGAAACTAATGTAGCAGGCTTCCCCAAACTATTCCTTTAAATCTGGGTCTATTTGTGAACAAACTTTAGCTTGGAACAAAAGGATATATTCAAGTATCTGAAATCATAGTTATTTTCTAATTGGAATGCATCCTAGTACAGTAGGAAATCACACAGTTTGAGTATTAACTTATGTGGCCTTATATAAATCACCAACCTCAGTTTCTCCATCTGTAAAGTGGGACTATTAATCCCCTGTGTACCTCAAGTAGTAGTGATGCAGGCTGTGTCTTTGCATCATGCAGTCTGCTAGTTTCTGGGGATATTGAGTGAATGGTTTTGATACCTGCCCTTAAGAACCTTAGGGCTTTTTTTGAGAAGAAGGTAAATCAATCAAGAGTTATCTGTAGGCTACTGAAGTTAGCAGAAGTTTCTCTGGGAATTTAAGGAAGTGGCCAGGGATTTGAATAAGAAAGCTTTTGGGACGAAGTGACACTTGAAATGATTGTTCAAAGCAGGAATAAGGGAGGTTGGAAATAAGTAGGAGGAAGACACATCTTTGGCACATTAACAAGAAACAAAGGAAAGTATAAAGAGTTCTACAATAGGAGTAGCATTAAAACTGTGTGTGTGTGTGTGTGTGAGAGAGAGAGAGAGAGAGAGATAGAGGAGAGAGATAAGGAGTGGAGAAGAGAGAGTGATTGAGAATGGACTACAATGTTTTATTTGTGAATGCCTAAAAACCTAAAATAGCAGAAGTTTAAACAAGATGGAGGTTCATTTCTTTTTCATATGGAAGCTGAAAGTAGGTTTAAGGCTAGTCTGGCATTTCACGGTGTCATGGACACAGATGGAAATTTCTTCCATCTTGTTCATGTGGCCTCACTCTCAAAATCACCTTATGGCCCAAGATGGCTGCTCCAGGTCCAACCATGAAAATGACATTTCCAAGGACAAGTAAGAGCAAAGGAAGGAAATCACTATTCCTAATCCCTATGATAGTAGCATAAACCAATTATACTTACATTCTGGGACCACATCTAGATGGAAGGATGATGTAAAAATATAGTCTTTATTCTGGGTAGCCATGTGCGTGGATAAACGTGATTGCTATGTCTAAAGCAAGAAAGACTGATCTCTGGGGACTGCGACTGTGTGTGTGTGTGTGTGTGTGTGTCTGTGTGTACACTCACCCACGTGTGTTTATGCCCGTGTAGGTGTGTGAGGCTGTGCACATGCCTAAGTGGCAAGAGGGAGGGGTGAAGAGTGAATAAGACATATATATAAGAAGTTACTTTGCAAATGAATAAAGGACTCTACAAAATAAAGGAATTATTCTAGGACAAATATATATTCTATTGGTTGTATTTTTAATATATTTTTCAACTTAGAGTTTACAATACATTAACAGATACATGTAAACTAAGTAGAATTGACTACTTCCTTGTTTATGTTCCCGTAATACTTCATACCAATATCAATATACAACTTACTTTTCCTATTAATCACGTATGTCTCTATTTCTCTAGACCCTAAATTCTCTAGACTATAAATCATATTTTTAGTGCAGGTCAGTTTATTCCTTCCACGTGGGAGGAAATCCCTTAGTGTAATTCCTCTGGACTTTCTCTCCACCTCATGGAATAAGATTGGGGATGGGAGATGAATCACTTAACTGGGAAGATTTAGAGTGAGGAAATGGATTTGAGCAACCATACTTCCTCCTCTCTTCTCTCTCTCTCTGGGAAGTCCTGTCCCAAGAACCATATATTCTGCTGTGTTCCTCTAAATAAAAGTTTCAAAGTTTGGGGAATGAATTCAGTTCAGGGATATCAACACCGGGGTTACTGGTAGGGAATATTGAGGGGAAAAAAAAACAAGATTAAATTGGAGGAGGAATATATATAAGGAGTGACTGGGATACATTGCTTTGAGCTTTAGGGAGGAGACTGGATTCCTGGGAATCTTGACATTGACACTTTCAGCAGCGTATGGTGCTTTGCGTCCAGCTGAGGAACTGTTTCTACTCATTCTTTCATCTGGCAAATTTTTACTTAGTGTTTGCCAGCTGCCAGTAGTGTTCTGGGCACTGAGAATGTTGCAGTGACCAAAGCAATAAAAAAGCCTGGCCCTCATAGAGCTTACATTACAGCTGAGAAGATAGTCAATAAACAATTAAATATATTTTTTATTATTGCAAAGTGACATGTCAAGTAGGAATCAATGATTTGTAGAAAAGTAAAACAGGGAAAAAGGGTAGGGAGTGCTGAAGGATATGAAGCCTTTCCATTTTTAAAAAATGTTTATTTATTTTGAGAGAGAAAGAGCACAATTAGGGGAGGGGCAGAGAGAGAGAGAGAGAGAGAGAGAGAGAGAGAGAGAGAGAGAATCTGCACTGTCAGCTCAGAGCCTGATGCAGGGCTTGATCTTGTGAACCAGTGAGGTCATGACCTGGGCCAAAATCAAGGGTCGGCTGCTTAACCAACTGAACCACCCAGGTGCCCCTGGAACCTTTCAATTTAATTAGGGTGGTCAGGAGAAGCATTTTTGATAAGACATTTGAGCAAAGACCTGAAGGAGTTGAGGGAGTGAGCCACATCCATACCTGGGGCAACAGCAAGTGTGAGTTTAGTTGGTATATGGCTCTGCCCAGTTTGGAACCTTTCAGGATCAGTAGCCCTATGAGTATCTGCAAACGAGCAGTGTGTACTGGGGATGGAGGGGGTCCTCATGCATGCAGGGATATCATATCCTGACGGTGGCATCTCTTTCTTTCTGGAGGAGGCCCAGAGACCCTGGTTAGCACTGAAGCCTAGTGGGACAAAAGAGTAAACCTCTAGGGTGTGTTGCAGGTGGAGGCACTTATGTCCCACTCCTATACATCAGTCCACTTCAAGGTGCATTGCTAAATGAGACACTCCTGGCCTTGTTCCAGCCCTTTCCTCACCTGTGGGAAAGGAGTTATGAACCAGATTGCTGGAATATAAGGACCTGGGCATGCATAGCTCTGCCCTTTTCCTCCCCATTTTCTCTTAGGATTGGGTCTCGACTGTGTACTCTGGATTGCCTTTGGTCATGAAGTAGACCTTGCAACTCACAGGGGAGGGCTGCGGTCTTTGCAGCTCTCTGTGGCTGGGTGATAAATCTCCCTACATCTGATGTTTGGCATTAAGAAATCCCACTGCCTACATATATGAAACAGTCTCCTCTCATAGTTTTGACAGAAAAAAAGGTGATCTTCATTTATTACTCGGTTTGTCTTATTAGTTGACAGAGAATTGGGTGAGCAAGAGAAGTGCTATATAATGGGAATCCTCAAATCTCAGGATTGTGTGTGTTTGTGTGTGTGTGTGTGACTATTCTATGGAATAGTCAGTGAATGGATGGGTGGATGGATGGATGGAAGGAAGGAAGGGGGACAGTTGAGTTTGTGCACTTATAATTGGTCTTGAGATCTTGTGGAACTTCAACATCTAGCAGAAAGGGCAATGAAATTTAGGTGAATGGGCAAAGCTAACTACATAAAATACATTAAAAAAGAGAGACCAAGAAAGGGATAGTTGCATAAAGCCAGAATTTTTCATTTTGAAGGGTGAAAATTTATTTTCGCTGACACACTCAACCTGTGGCATTTAAGTTGGAAAGGGTGCTCCTTTAATTGAAGTTGCTATAGGTGAGGCTTTTTTACATACCTGTCCAGATCAGCCCCGAGTGGGAATATCACACCCTTGGTCTTTGATGTTCTTGAAAGTTTCACTCACTCTGTCAGACCACTGGTCTTAAAAGTCCCTGAAAAGTGTAGTAAGTCTGGTCAGTGTTCTTTTCTGACACCCTCCCCTAGAAGTCAGTCTGTCCTGAAACTGGAACTGAGACTTGCTTTGTCCTCGGGAGAAAGAAAGGAATGAAGGAGCCGGATGTTATGAGAAGTAATGGATGTTATGATTAAAAGGGGGCATGTTCTAAGCTAGATAATGAGGGGAACATCTGAGAACCTGCAGTTCTGAGAGATTGCTGAACAGTCTGAATACCTGAGGAGGTGTGCTGCCAAAAAGGTAGTCGAAATACCACATCTGCACGCTCTGTGCATTCTTGGCTTTGGGTAATTTCTTGACTACATTAAAAAAAATGTTTTTTGTCCCTCTCTACATAGTTACTGATGAGCCTAAGGGCTTAGACGATAATGAGAAAGTCAAAACAGGAATTGTGAGAAAAACACTCTGCTTTTCTTTTGTATTTGCTGAGCATTAGAATTATGTTTCTGTTTTTAAGTAGAAATTGCAGCATAAGGAGATACCATAATACACATTTTGGTTCGTTTGAGTGGTTGAATTTAGGCATAATGGGATTTGCTTATATTCTACTGGCTGATAAATGTGACACCATAAACCAGCCTGGAGCTTTCTTGTGTAAACAAAAGACAGGAGAAATTAGCATTAGGACGAAATGCATTTATAACAGCTATTAGCTTTTGAGGTAGATTTAGATTCTTTTCTCTCGATTGTAAAAATCCTCTGCTTCTGTCTGTTTTCTGCTCTGTTATCTGCTGAATTCAATGCTATAAACACGGAAGCGCTCAATAAATAAAACCTGATGATGACAGACTTGGATATAAAAGCAAAATAGTACCCAAAATTGCTAAAGTAAGTTGGGTATAGTTAGATTTTTTAAAGGCCATGGTGGTGTAATTTGCTAGAATTCCCAGCCTCCCTTAAATGGTGACAAAAGGTAAAGCCAGTGCTGTCTCTGTGAGGCCCCTGGGTGTCTAGAATAAAAATGAATTAGAAGAAAGTGTCCAGAAGCACTTTGTCATGATAGGATGTAGGGTGGCATAATTCTTAAAATTCTCTGTGAGGACTCCTCTCCACTGATAAGCTTTCCCCCACTTTCCTCCTCTTCTCCGAAAGGGCACGAGCAGAACAGCATTAACCTACCGTATGAAATAATGCATGGCCTTGTTACATCTGGCACATTATAACTGACTTGGTGGGCTTTACCGATGTTCCTTCTGTGAAAATTCATCTTGAGTGCTTTCTGAATGACGGCTAGACTCTGAGACTTATCACAACCTTAGTTATATAGAGTTGGTAATCCATAAAACTACTGTCCCTTTAAAAAACGACCACTTTTGAACAGATTTGTGAGAAAGGGGACCTTTACTTTTAAACTGTGAAATCATCTGAATGAGAGTGGGGAGAGAGAAGGAAGAGAAATCATCCTGAAATATTATTATCTCAATTCCATTTGAAGACTAAAACTAAGAATAATTATACCTAACACACTATTTAGGAATTCTTCATTTTCAAAGAAATTTGGCTTACACTAAGGAAGAACCTAGGTAGGATTTTCCAGGGTTGTGCTGTGGGATTGCTTGACTGATCCCTCAAAAGACATGAAGTTGGGTTAGTGGCAGTTTATGGCTGGATTTTCATAGCAAGCATAAAATAGTTGAAGCAGCAAATGATTTGTAAGTGTGTGTGATGGGTGAGGGTGGGGAGGGATAGATTGCTCTCTCTAGCAATTTGCAAGTCTACAGACACTGCAAACCACTTTTATGGGTGGGGGGTAACCTTCTACATCTTTTATTTTTAATATTTTTAGATTCTGGCTTTCTTGTATCGTTTGCGCTTACCCCAGTCAGAGTTTCTTGCGATTCCTCCGTCCTCAGATGTGCTTCGTAGATCAGCTGAGAGTGAGCACAATAAGTAAATGCCTCATTGCAACCTTCATCAGCTTCTCTTTTTTTTTAATGTTATTTTAAATTACACTTCTTAAATTCTTCCCAAGTTATCTAGAGACCTCTTTACACTTGGAAGACTGGGGTGGATCTGTGGCATGCTTTAGCCCATTACTTTTTTCAATAATGTCTCTTTGTTCTTCAAATCCCATCATATTCCTGCAGCTTTATACTAATTATTATTTCCTATGTAGATATTTCAGTTTAGTATATATAATAAAGGAAGTACTGACCAACAGACCTAAAATTAAAGCTTAGCTCAGTTCTCAACTGTAAGACCTCATATATACTACTTAATCTCTCTGGGAAATAGATAGTTCTCACCTCTGGAGAATGGAGTTCTTAGTGATTGTTTCACAGGGCTGTGGTGAAAATTCAGTAGATGAAAAGCTCTGTAGACTGTGAAGTACTGTACGGGTGTTAGGCATGTAGCAGAGACTGCTATCTGTCCACTCAAATCCATTCTCCTTTCTTTCTTAGGAATGGAGTTCTGTCTGGATCCCCGCCTGGGACTGTACTTTCCAACCTCCCTTGTAGCCAAGTGTGTCCATGTGTTTAAACACCTGCCAGAGGAATGAAAGAGGGAGAGATGTGTATATCACCTTTCCTCCATTTACCGTGCAGGATATTTCTGGCCTGGATTTCAACTTGCCCCCTTTCTGATGGGTGGGAAGGGTTATTAGTAGAGTGCCCTTGGAGACCACATAGTGTCCCACCAGTTTCCTGAATGAAAAAGGGGGCAGAGCTGTCAGCTGATGTAGAAATCTAGAACACTTGTCTTGGACCAGTGTGTGAAGAGAGATGAATTCTATTTTGCTTGAGCTTTTGCACTTTTGGGTCTATTTGTAACAGCAGTTTAACCTACTGTAACTAATACCACATTATTTTTGAGTCCACGTTGATAGAAATTCGTAAAGTAATAGAGCTGGAAGGAGCCACACAGGTCATCTTGCAAATAAAAGTAATGCTAAGAGAAGAAACAATTTTTATTCGGTCACAGAACAAATTAGTCACAGAACTGGAATAAAATCCAGTTTTCATTATACAGCTTCACCCCTCTGAAGGGTGAGCAAGAAACAAACATATGGAATTGCATACCTGAGAGATGGGGCATGCAGAACTTAGGAATAGATTCAGAAAGTGCTAGTGTCAACTGTTTATATCCCCTGTGGAAATGGGTAGTTAGGGAAGTGACATTTTACCTAACCTTTTACGTCGAGATCGAGGTGGATAACACAAACTCTGGGGTTTAGTTTAACAACAACCCCCTAAACTCGAGGGTCTATGTGTCAGATAAAGGACCTAAACCTCTTCTGATTCCTTGTGAGAAGAGCTTCAGGGAAAATTGGACAACCTAGCAGTGGGACTGCGTATGTTTTAGCCACAGCTTCTGAGAGCTTTTGTGCTCAAAAAGATTGATCTAAAATGGCTTCTCGAAACATAACCCAACAAGAGAGAGATGAGATTATGTTTTTAGCATTTGAACCATAACACGCTCACTCTGCTTTAAAAGGTCTTATGGGACCGAAAAAGCCCAGGGAAACAGAAGTTGCTGTTCTCATTAAAGGAGAGAGGTATTTTTATTCATTGTTTTTATTCACATCAGTTAATTTAACATGCCTTGAAGGGGCCTCTTCCAGGGTAGCAGTATTAAAGTAGCAGCTTACTCACTGATTATAAACAAACATTAGTCAAGTTGACTTACAAAAGTTGGTACATGGATTAAAAAGCAAAAGAATTACCTTCCACCTGACAGATGGGATGAGTCCCAAGGGTCTCTTCAGGCCTTGTGACAATATACCATGTGAGAAACTTAAAATGAAATCCAAAATCTTTGAAGATGACTTGTAAATCTCTCTATGATCTGGTTCATACCTACTTCTCGTGCTCTTCTCAAGACCCTGCGACCATGACTCCCTACTGAGAAGCCTTACTTGGTCTTTCTGTTTTACAACCACAACCTCTATCATATGCCACAAAGGGTCTGCACATGCTGTTAGTGTGACCAGCTACTTTCCCTCTTCTTGGGTTTCCATTTAAAAATCACCTCCTTAGAGATGTCTTTTTGACCACTCTCCCAAAGCAAGATCATTCCATTCCATTTTTTTTTTCTTCAGCTTAGTTTATTTTCTTCAAAGCACTTATGGAAATTGCCATTTGTTTTATTTATGTCTCTGTTCATTTATTTTCTGCTGGGAATTAATCTCCCTCACTGGACAGTGATTTCATTGGCTAATGAGCCATTTTGTCCTTAAAAGAGGCAAAGTGCAATCCAGAGAGAATCTGGAAAACTCCCTGTCGAGGTCAAACTGGAGCTTAGGTAGGGAGAAATCAAAACCAAGAGACAAGGAATGGAGAGTGGGACTAATTACCTGATAGGGTTTCCTTGGAATGGCAGACTTGAAAGTGGAACTCAGTCTCACATGGGAAGTTGGACAAGGAGACTGAGGTGGTCAAGACCTGAGAAGAAGTCAGTGAAACAGAAGCTAAGGCAGGGAAAGAGGCAAAATTCCAAGAAGGCACTCAGATGGACTGACTGAGACTCACAGCCATGTCTAGCTCTTCAACAGAGCATTCAAGGCTTCCTGGACAACCAATCCAAGGCCATTCTCAATATCTCTAAGGGCCTGGATGATTGCGGTAGGCCAGTGACTTCACCTTCTGAAGGTGGTGCTATTTGTCCTTGGGTCAGAATCCTGAAGAGCGATTCTTTCTTCTATCTGGTATCATCCTGACACAGTTCTTCAGTCGATGCACACATCCCAGCAATAGGATGTTTTCCTACAGCTCTGAGAAACGACTTCTCTGATAGCAGTTTGTACCTTTGATCTGTAAATCTTAAGCTACCCTTCTGCCTTTCCCAAATTCTGGCCACCCTGTGCCCCTTTCATACATCAAAACCCTCTTCAACTTCTGTTTCTTTTAATGAGAAGTCACCTTTGGCTTCTTGGAGAGGAACCCAAGAATCTTCCTGGTTTGTGGACTGCCCTCTAGTGCAGATGATTGTCTGTAAACTCTGCCTTTCTGTTGTTATAGCAACGGCAGATGTGCCTTCTGGAATATTGTGTTTCCCGGGAACACTGTTGTGAGGATCATAAGAGGGATTTACTTGGTCCCAACTCTATTTCAGACTAAAAAACAAAACAAAACAAAAAAGAACCCTGCCCCCACAACCGTATTTGTTTTCTTGCAGTAGAGAAGCCAGGAGAAATTGATAGCATAATAGAACCAAATCTTTGCAAGAAGTAGGACATGTAACATGATGAAATTTGATATCTAGCCTGTTCTACTTTACTGAAAAATGCATAATGCTGATAATTTACCTGTAGTGTGATTATCAGCATAAATTGTGTAATAAAATGTATGGGTATAATGGAAACTTCAAAAGCATCAAATAGATGATAAATGATTAAAAAAAACACAGTGGATTATTTTACTTAGCTTCAATTTTAATATTTGTAAAATGAGGGAAACAATGCATTTGTATCCAGAAACCCATATTATCATAAACATATTTGCTAAAACAGGAAGCATAAATTGTAGTTAAATTTAGTAATGTCTGATGGTACGCTTGAATGTTTCTTTGTGATTAAATGTGAACAATTGCTCCTTTAAGTTAAAGGTCTGTGTATATGTGATTAATCAGATTGAAATGAAAGTGCAGACAGCTCATGCCATGCCTAGTTATCAGAATGATTGATTTTAGTCTGTGCTTCTAGGTGAAAAAATATCTGTTAATAACCCCAGCAGCCAAACCCCTGATGTCACTGATAGCTCAATGATTTGTGCACATGCTGCATTATCGAGCTCATTTGCAGGTAGAGGGTCTACACAATGATCCATCGGATCGCAAAATTATAACATGAAAAAAGTGACATCCAGATTTATGCAAGAGTTATGACTTCAAAGTGCATTTCATCAGTGAGAAGTTTAAAATTGCTGCTGTTGTAGCTGTCACAGGCATGTTATTTTCTTTGGTTTGTATGTAGGCAAGGCTGTCAAGCTTTTATCACACAAACTGGTGTTTTTGTGTACCATAGCTCTCTGCCTGCTGGTGACAGCCAGTCTCTGCACCGAGTTGTTATTAAGTCTTCAGTTTTAAGAAATACTTTACCAATGTGGTTGAATTACACTTGATCATAAACACCTTAATGTTTTATTGGGTATAAAAGAGCAAAATGTGAGAGCAGCTCTGTAATAAATGTTGGTGGATTGCTGGTGAGGAGTGTTGCTGTTCACCAGTGCAGAGAAAACAGTGTTGTACTCAAAATTCTCAGTTCCGAGTCCTCTCAGAATGAAGGACCAGGGATAGCAAGAGACTTCTCATGTAAAGCGTGGCTGTCTTCCCCATCCTGTACCCCCCTGTTTTCTAGACGTAGCCACTGTATCATCTAATTGTCAAATATTCCAGCCCTATACCCTTCTGCCAAAAAACATGTCCTCTTTCACAGCTACCAGGCTGTTTGTATCTGGACATATGTCATATCTGGATGTGTATCTAGGAGGATTTATTTGGCACCGCTTCTCTTCTAGATTGAAGTTTTTTTCTTGTACCCACTATTGCTTCTGATGCCTTGCTATAAAGAAACCTGGAGAAACTGACAGGGTAATAGAGCCAAATCTTGGCAGGAAAGCAGTAAGACATCTTTTATATAATGAAGTATCATATGTAACATGTTCTATCTTTATGGAAGGAAACGTAATGCTGATACTTTATCTGATTTGGATTATTAGGGTATATGGCAAGGTAAAATGTACGGATATGAGGGAAACATCAAATGATGGAAATAACAGATCTAAACCACAATGGATTCATTTATTTAGTTTCAATTGTTATACTTGTAAAATGAATGAAGCAATGTGTGCAGAAACCCTTTCTTAGAAGATTTCATACCACTGTGTTTGATACGATACCTGGCACACAATAGGTATTCTATAAGTAGGAGTGAGCCATTATTATTATCATTATTATTACCGATACTATAAGCAAAAAATGGGGGAATATAATTACATGTAGATTCATGTGTCTAATGGCCAGATAATGGAGACCAAAGCAAGACAACCAGAGTAAATGGGAATTCTTAAAGAAACACATACCTCAGGAGTCAGCACAGTCCTCACAGAGCTTGCCCGGCTTGGCTCTTAAATAGCTTACATCCATCTTAACTTAAATCTCTATGGTTGTTGTAGTAGGCACTAGCTCTATGTGTTTGTTTAAATTTCAATTAATTAAAATTCATTCAAATAAAAAATTCAATTCCTCAGTTATATGAACCACTGAGCATTCCAAGTTTTCAGTGGCCACATGTGGCTAGTGGTTCCCATATTGGACCATCACAGAGAACTTTTCCATCACCACCACCATGAGTCGTATTAGGCACACGCTGCTCTAGGGCGAACTCTGTAAAGAACCTGGGATTTATAACCTCAGGTCTGCAAAATAAAGAAAAACTGTGCAATCAAGTAGGTATCAGACCTGTTTGTGGAAGTCAATTGACAAGGACTTGAGGAAGAACAAATTGCACCATATACGTGCAGTTTAAAGGCCGCGGCTTCTCTTGAGCGACTCTCACATGATTGGTGGAAATGTGCAAGTGCACAGGGAGCATCGTCAGTAACCACTCAGCATCACCTGTCAGCATCCCGTAGGGGAGCCATGGGAACTAAGGAGCTGCAATGGAAGGAACACTAAGCCTAAACCAAAACCCCAAACGGGATTATCCAAGGTAACAAAAATTTGTGACAAAATAAATCTGGAACCATATGGGTCATGTTAAAAGTGGCCTTCTCAAATACAATGTGATTTGGTGATTTCTTTAATGTACCTGAACTTATCGGGCTTAGAAGATGAGCAAAGTCTGTGATGGTTACTCATTCTTACCTAAGTTTTCAGTTATCCATCATATTATCATGAACTGTGCTACATTTATTAATGATACTCAATTAATCCCAAAGAGGCAGGAGCTAACATCTGTCTTACTTTTGATAGTTACTAGAAATGTAGCGAATGGTTTTGCCTTTGGAAGAAGTGACTAGAATTAAAAACGTGTGCTAGTAGGTTGATGTTATGTCACAGAGCAATGTAAAAATGTAAGGGACTTTTAAAGGTTTATAGGTTTTTCTCCATAAAAGTTCCCTAACTTTATTCCTGTTTTTTCCAACAATTTAAGTCTCTTCAGTTAGGGAGAATTGCAGAACTCTGCCTTAAGAGATTTCACCACGTGTAACCTCCCAGGGAATTTGAATACTATAGATTTTGCGAACTTCACCGAATTGAAACCTGAAATTGTCACTTATTGGAGAATGCAGTGGGTTGTATGGTATTGTCAGCATATTAAATCTTGGGTAAAAGTCATAAATATTATTGATTGTTTTTAAATTAGAGAAGTGTCTGTGCGCTCAATATCAATTTTAGTTCATTTCTTAGAAATCAAGAAATACATTAGAATCATAATACTGGCAGGGACCTCAACCAACAATCTTATCTTTCCTTATAGATTGTAAGCCAGGCGGGATAAAAGTGATTTTCAGAAGCTTGGTGGGAGCATGGAAATGGGGTGGTGAAAAGAGCACTAGACTATTTGTAGCCTGCACCGTAGTCCCAGTTTGTCCACAGTTTTCCCCCAAATTCTACAATTTCCCTGGGTCTCAGTCTTCTTATTGATAAGAGGAGGGAAATAGACAAAAATAGTTTCTGTAGTACTTTTTTAAAAATTTTTTTAATGTTTATTTTACTTTTGAGAGAGAGACACACAGAGCATGAGCAGGGGAGGGGCAGAGAGAGAGGGAGACACAGAATTTGAAGCAGGCTCCAGGCTCTGAGCTGTCAGCACAGAGCCCGATGTGGGACTCGAACTCACGAAACAGGAGATCATGCCCTGAGCCGAAGTTGGATACTTAACTGACTGAGCCTCCCAGGCGCCCCAATACTTTCTAACTATTAGTTTCCTACTGCTGCATAACAAATTACTACAAACTTAGTTGTTTAAAACAGTGCCTATTTAGGGCAAAGGCCCTGAACAGCCCTTATTTCAGAGAAGACAGTCAAATGATCAATAGGTATATGAAAAAGTGCTCAAGATCATCAGGGAAATGAAAATCAAAACTGCAATGAGATTCCCCATCATACCTGTTAGGATGGCTTTTATAAAAAAGACAAGAGATGACGTGCTGGCCTGGATACGGAGGCAAGGGAATCCTAGTGGCAGTGTAAACTGGTGCAGCCATAACTGTCTGCGAACAGTTAGTTCCTCAGAATATTAAAAATTGACCCAGTAATCCCACTCCTGAGTATATATCTAAAGGAATTGAAATAAGTATCTTAAAGGGATATCTACACACTCAAGTTCATTGTAGCATTATTCACAATAACCAACATATGGAAAGAACCTTAAGCATCCATCAACATATGAATGGATAAAGAAGATGTGGTATCTACCTGTTTGTCTGTCTATCTATCTATCTACCTACCTACAATGGAATATTATTCAGCCACAAGAAAGAAGGAAATCCTGCCATTTGCAAAAACATAAGGTGGACCTTGAGAGAATTATGCTAATAAGTAGAACAGGTTGGATAGAGAAAGACAGATACTGTCTGAGATCATTTATGCATGGAATCTAAAAACTCATAACTCATAAAAACAGGAGCTGGAGGTGACCAGGAGCTGGAGGATGGGAGAATGGGAGAGGTATTATTTAAGGGTACACACTTGCAACTAGTCGAAAAATAAGTTCTGAAGATCTAAGGCATAGAACGGTGATTATAGACAACAATATCATATTACAAACTTCAAAGTTGCCAAGAGAATAGATTTTAATTGTTCTCAGCACAAAAAGGAAATGATAATTAAGTGCTGTGATGGAGGTGTTAGCTAGCGCTATTGTGGTAGTTGTATTACAACATATAAAAATGTATCAGATCAATATGTTCTATACCTTAAACTTAACACAGTGTTTTATTTCAATAATATCTCAATTAAAAAAATAAGCTAAAAAAAAACCAAACATCAATGCCCATTAATTATTTCAAAATTCTGTAGTTTAGAAGTCCTGGAGGGTTCACCTGGGTTCTCTGCTAAGGGTCCCACAAGGCCAAAATCAAGGTGTTGGCTCAGCTGGGCTCTTACTTGAAGACTCCGGAGAAGAATTTACTTCCAGGTTTCTTCAGGTTGTTGGCAGGAATTGGTTCCTTGTGGTTACAGGATTCAGTTCCTTTTCTTACTGGCTATCAGTCAGGGGTCATTATTAGCTTCAAGAGCCACCCACCTACCTCCTCACGTGGCCTTCTTCATTTTCAAAACCTACAACAGCAGCTCAGATCCTTCTCATGCTTCTGACTTCTCTGACTTCACCTTCCGTTATCAGCCCGAAGAAAAACTCTGATTTTAAAAGATTCAAGTGATTTGATTCCCTTTGGGTAACCCCCAAATCAACTGATTAGTAATCTTAGTAACATCTTTAACATCTTTCACCATGTAACATAATCAGGGACATAATAACTCCTCATATTCATAGTTGAAGGAATTAGGAATATTTTAGGGACCTACTTTGTAATCCTGCCTACCATACTAACTCTAAAATTTTTTGATTCTCTATGTTTGAAGGCAATAGAAATACCTTTCTCTCAAGTTCTTTGCTTCTTTCTCTTCCTCTGGCAACCTTTCCTGGTATTTCATGTTAGTTTCTCTTGCTGCAATTTAAACTCATTGATTTCAGTTCTGTCTGTATCTCCTAAAATCAGGCTTCACCTCAGTACCAGGAGACCATGAGATGTTTCTGGAACCTGTTGCTCATCTCAGTGCAGTACTAGTATTTCTCAGTAATGTAAACGGGAAGAGGCAGACTTGGGGGAGTGGAGAGTAGTGATTTTACCAACCCTAACAGGCGCTTGGATGGACTGCTGTTTAAGAAAGGGCAGTGACATCTTCTCACATGTTTATTAAGCAGTAACGGGAAAACAGAGGGATAGAGCGATCCCGACTTCATGCCCTAGTAGCAGCCTTTGTTCAGAGCATTCGTAGGGAGCCATTTAAGATAAAGTTGACCTTTCTTCTGTCCAGCCCCTTTGTGGTGATTTCAAGTGACTTAGGTGGTTATGGCAGTGCTTTTTGTTTGTTAGTTTTTTGTTTGTTTGTTTTATTTTTGAGAAAGAGTGTGAGCAGGGAGAGGCAGAGGGGGTGGGCAGGGGATGGGAAGCAGCTCCCCACTGACAGCAGTGAGCCCAATGTGGGGCTCAAACCCATGAACCATGAGGTCATGACCTGAGCCAAGGTCAGATGCTCAAATGACTGAGCATCCAGTCACCCAGGTGCTCCTGGCAATGCTTTTTATAGTGATTTTTTATAATACAAATAAGTGGAATAAAATCTGAAAGTACAGATGATCCAATAGACAAGAATGAAAATCACCACAATCCCATCATCCAAGGGTAACCACCATTAATACTCAGTTGTGTATCCTTCTAGATATCATTCTATGATATATGCATACTTTTTAAAAGGATGTTGTACATTTAACAATGTATAGTGAAAGTTTTCATGTCAATAGAGATATTTCTTGGACATATTTTAAATGACTGTCTTTTAACATTCCATCTTGTGGACATACCAGTATTCATTCATCATTTCTGCTAAACATTTAGGCTGTCTCCATTTCTCAGTCATTTTTATGACTAATGATTCAGTGAACATCTAGATATTTATCTAGATCTTTGAGCATTTTCTTAATTAAATAGGGTAAGTTTCTAGAAGTAAAACTTTTTAATAGAGCATATACATATGTGGAAATCTTTTGAAACATATTGAAAATGACTTCTAATATAAAATGTCCATTAACTAATGGGTGTAATGGAAGAAATACTGTATTTGTGGTAGAAAGATTGATGGGAGCTCCTCTTTCATTCCTGTATAATTTTTATCAAATCAATATTTCTAAACTTCAGTGTTCTCATCTATAAAATGGAAATAATATTCATGCTACCTCTTATATAGGATTATTATGCAGGTGAAGGGAGGTGGGCTATGGGGTAATACTTTGAAAATATGAAGTTATGAATAAATATAAGACATTCATTTTTCCCTTATGCCCAGACAAGAGCAATGGTCTTCAGGAAAATAGTCCATAACATCCCTCATTTCATTACCTCTCTTCTGCGAACATTTGATTGTACTAGTATCCTTCAAGAGCACATTGGATTTAATGGCGCTCTACTGAGTATACCATTGGCTCTAGTCCTGATCCAAAAGTGTGTTTCCAAATTTGTGTGCTTTTTTCCTTTTCTTGAACAATAAAGCCTATGACATGAGAAGTCTCTTCTGTATGGTTACTGTATTTATTTTTTGTCACCTTGCTTTTTTAAACTGGCTGTTCACTCGTTCCCCTGTCGATCTATTATGTTCTCTAGGAGATTATCTTTATTGGTACTCATAGGTGGCATTTAGCATTCGTATGGCACTTTTCATCTTGAAAGGACTTTATAGACATTAGCTAATTAATTTTCACATCACAGCATGATAGGTAGGTAGGGAGCTAATCTAAGCATTTGTGCTATGGTGATGAAAGGTGTGTTATGAGTACAAGAAATTATTTTTTATTATTCTTTGGAGGAAGAAGAGGTGGTTATGTAATTTGTCCCAAACCACAGAGGCATTTGCATTGTAGTGGAAACTTACAGTTGAAGGCTAATCAGATAAAGTTAGTTGTATCACATGCCCTCTTACCGGTTCTGATCTGGCTTGCTCCCAAGACAGTGCTATGGTAGTGAAACCAGCCAGCCGACTCCCCTTTCCACCTGCCTGAGGAGCAGCGTTGTTGGCTCTTGAAGTCACTTTCTTCCCTTCTTTGTGTTTTGAATGATGGCCCGTCTTGAAATGAACCTGATGAGAAGTTTGAAAATATGTCAGAAGGGCCTTCAAGTTTATAGGAGAGAAGGGTGGGCAGCAACAGGAGGCCATACCCCATATAGGGGCAAATATAGTTGGATTATAATTTGCTTTTGAAATCTAAGAGTCTTTCTAATTGGTAAAATGATGATATCACTCTTGCTTGGGCAGATGGAAAGTAGTGAGGTAAAAACCTCTTCCTTGGCATGGCTTGGCTTGGCTTGGCTTGGCTTTCGTAAGCTGTACCATTAGGGATCCTTGAGTTCAGAGAGAGGGCAGGGAGAGGAGGACTTAGGAGCAGTGCCTATGGAGGTTGCTCTTACCCTCTGTGCTTCCCTGCAGCTGATTGGAATTTCCAAACTCCCCTGTCATTTTGAGATACTAATCAGAGTTTCCAACATCGATTTCAGAAAAGAGAAAATACTAGTAAAACTGTTTTTCATGTAGAAAGGGATCATGATCAGAATTCTCCAGTTTCTGGAGAATTTAATTTCTGAAAAGTTTATGGATGGACTTCAGGCAGTGATGGGCACTGAGACCATAGACTTTCTCTCTTCAGTGACTTTAGTTGAAGGTATGGGAGCATCAAAATCTTGTAGAGTTTCTGGTTCAGTTTTCTGTATCCTGAAATGTACTCAAGATTTGCACCAATAGTAATTTAGATAATAAAACCTTTCAACTTTGAAAGTTGATAGTGGAGGAGAAAGCCAGAAAAAACAAGTCCTAACATTTGATCCATTTCCAATAGCTTTTCTCTGATAGTCATATTTCCCTGGTCTCTACAATTTCTCATGCCGGTGGGTGTCAGTCTGAACACCTAAGCAGATGGCCTAAATAAGAGGGGAAATTTGACATTTAGCTGTTAATTTATTTTACAATGTGGGCTGCCATGTATTATACATGAGGTAAATAAAAGTGATGGACTAATTATGGAGACGTGTGCTGCCTTCCAATTCCTCTTGGACTCCATGTTTAATATTTTGAAGTATTCCAATTATAGACAGATTTGTCACTGCAACAAACTTTCTTATCTGCGGAATTCCAACTTTCTCTGCAGTGAGCTTTGGCTGATTTTGTTCTGTTAAGTAAATGAACATCCTAGACTTTTCACCACAATCGGGATTTTTTTTTTTTACTGGTTGAATCATATTTTAGACTTATATTTTTGACAACCTATTTCACAGTTGACTGGCCTCCCCCTCCCGATCTGGGATTCTGGTCCACTTTCAAATAAGAGATCCACATTTATTATCCTAAAAGGGCAATCTTGTCATTTTAAAAAGATCACTTCTGGTTCATTCAAGATCTGTAACTTGTTTTGGTCTATTAACTTTTTCATATTTCTTTCAAGAACAGTTTGATTGGGAGAGGAATGGATCAACATGGCAAAATGGTTTAAGTGGCTGGTTAAAAATTGTGTGCGTGCGTGTGTGTATTTTTTTAAGCAGAAACAGCTAGGTTCTTTAAAGCTTTGGTTAACAGTAATAGGAGCACCAGAAAAATTTGAAAATTAGACTAGAGGATTGTTTTACTTTGTGTCTAAACACTTCATAAAACTTAATTTTGTTTTATTTTAGACTTATTCTAATTAATGCTAACTATACAACCCAGAACCATCCTTCTTAATTTCATAAAAGTTTGAGAATTTTATAAAAATGGAAATTCTTTGTTTGCTTTTCAGTTTAAGATAACTATTGCCTCTAATCCAACACTTATCAATTTTAATTTGATCTTTTGCAAAAAGTGAGATTCATCCAATGAAGCACACTGGCTTTATTACAAAGGAAAATACTATGCATTTTATGGTTTGAGCATTATATCCATAAATGGTTATATTAGTTTTATATGCTTGTATCTAATCTGGTTTCAAAAAATCATTTGAGACAGTGTATACAAATTCATAAACCAAAATAGGCAAATTATAAATGAATTATAAATCAGAAACAGAGAGCTATAGATGGAATAGAAAGTCAAAACTTGGGAAAGAGTGTGAACATAAAGGGGAGGACATAGTTGCTAAAGATGAGCCACAAATTGGTTCTGTGCTTCTTAGTATCCAAATTAAAAGGAAAACAGGAAGAGTTTCATAAGACAAATGACACATAATGAACAAACATACCCGTTCCTCAGGGTAAACAAAGGTTTTCTTTCCGGTAATTGGGTTGCTTATATTAGAATGTTACTTTATAAATATTAAGGCATTAATATACATTTTTGAAATAATTTTTATTATTTTTGTGTCATTTTTGCTCCATAACAAAACCCAAGCATGGTAGCTTAAAACAACAAATGTTTATTATTTCTCTGTATTCTGTGGGTTGCCTAAGTGGTTCTTTGGGTCGGAGCTGGTTTGTGTATGGCTGGATGGTCTAGGATGGTCTAGGGTGGTCTGAGCTAGGAATTCTGGGATGGATGGGTTCTATCTCTCCATGCTTCCCAGAGGCTAATCAGGCTTGTACGTATGGTGACAGAAGGGTTCCCAGTAGTAAGAGAGAGCAAGCTCCAATAAGTACTTTATCAAATCTGTTTCTATCAAGTTTGCTAATGTCCCATGAGCCAAAACAAGTCATATGTCCATCCCAGATTCAACCCCAGATTCAAAGTATAGAGAAAGAGACTGTCCCTCTTGACAGTGAAAGCTACAAAGTCCCATTGCAAAGGGGCATGAATGCAAATAGAGAGGAATTCTCATGGCTCTTTTTGCAAACAATCTACCGCAGTTCTGAAGCCAGAATCTTTCTTTACTACTCCCCATTGATCATTTAAGCTTAATCTAAGCCTAGAATAGAAAAGAATGACATAGTGTCTGCTATCAGTTTGCTGCCTCTCAGCTCCGAATGCGCCCTTGAGTATATATGCTCTGTGATAACCAACAGAACTCCTTGAAACTTTTCTCCTTAAAGGGAACACTATGGTAAACTTTCTCAGCAGGGGGCACTGAAGAGATGTTGAAAAAGGAAGAGGCTTCCTGCAGTTTCTGATGGGCCCAAAGGTCAACAGCCTGGGTGTGAGGACACCCCATTGAGCCCGCTCCAGCCCCAGGCCCAGGGTCCCTCTATGACTTTGCAGCCTTGGCCTAGTGTTGGATAACCTTTCTGTAGTCCTCTCCATATGGAAACCAGAACCATGTACAACCTGCAGGCCACTGCCTGCCACCTAGAGAGTCACACATTCAGCTGTCATTCCTTCTGCAAGCACGAACTTCTCCTCCCTGTGCAGCCCGGATGCTCTGATGGCTCCGCCCTGCACACCCATGTCGCTGGTGGCTGATCCTCTGTTTCATCACAGCTCTGGCTGTGCAAAGCCAGGCAATTTTTCTGCTATCCAGTGGCCAAACCAGCTTTTCTCCAATGATTCCTGAATCCTTTTCCAAGTTTGTTCTTCCCTTATTATTCTCTTGTCTACCCTACAGTGGCATATAGAGTTTCCTTTATCTTACAGTTGCTTCTTAATCAATGATAATAACTCTTAATATTAAATTCCCTGTTGAACCTACTGTGTGGTTTCTATGTCCTCATTGGACCCAGACTATTACAGACATGATATAGAAAAAATGGAAAAACTGAAGACTGCCCTCCTTGATCTTGGTGAACTAATGAACAAGTCAGCTATATGAGAAGGGGAAGAAAAGGAAAAAGGATTGTAGGAAGAAGAGAAATGGAAGTAAAAGGAACAAATCGTTTCTCTTCTTTCCCGTAGGGCAGAAGCTAGGGGGCATTTTGAGCATTAAGGTGCCTAGTCAATGCAGAGTAACTAGAATCCTCATACATTGCCGGCAAGAGTATGTAACGGCATAAAGTCTTTGACAAATATCTGGCACTGTTTTTTGTTTTGTTTTGTTTTGTTTTTAATGAAACAAAAATATGAATATCCTGTGACCAAGAACTTTCAATTCTAGGAAAATCTATCCAAGAGAAATGAAAACCTATGTTAACAAAAATATTTATGCAGGTATGTTCAGCATTTTTCATAATAGCCTAAACTTGGAAATAGCTCAAGTATCCCTCAATAGGAAAATTAATAAAATGCAATATATAGTAATAAAGGGAAGACTATTCACATACAGGAACATGGATGAATCTTCCAAACATCCATTCATCCATCCATATTATTTTTTGATGTATTTAAAACTGCAGTTATCTATACATTTCATGCTAAATATTTCAGCATATTTTTTATTAAGTAGTTCTATTTGCTCACGGTCATGAGAAAGAACATGAAAGAAGATCACATAGAGTATTATTCCATATGAAGTTCCAAAAGAGGAAATTCCAATCTATGGCAGATACAAATGAGAATGTGTGTTGCCTCTGGGAGGTAAGGGTGGTGATAGAGTCAGGGATGGGAGACCTGAGAGAATGGGTGGGAGTTATGTGCTGATATCTTGATAGAAGTTTGGAATAAGAAGGGCGCCTGGGTGGCTCAGTCGGTTAAGCGTCCAACTTTAGCTCAGGTTGTGATCTTGCCGTCTGTGAGTTCGAGCCCCGCGTCGGACTCTTTGCTGATGGCTCAGAGCCTGGAGCCTACTTCGGATTCTGTGTCTCCCTCTCTCTCTGCCCTTCCCCTGCTCACGCTCTGTCTCTGTGTCTCTCAAAAATAAATAAATGTTAAAAAAATTAAAAAAAGAAGAAGTTTGGGATAAGAGATAAGCGTGTATACACGTTTGTCAACACCTGCAAATGTACACTCAGATTTGTATGATTCATTGCATATACATTTTACATCAAAAGAAAAAATGAGAAGGAGCATAACTAGTTCATAAGGATGCAGATGGATAGATGGATAGGCGTATGATAAAAAGAAAGTATATTTAAATGTTAATGGTGGAAACAGTGGTAAGTAAAAAGATAGTCACTCTAAAATTCTCCCAACTCTGCTGGATATTCAAAATTTTCATAAGGGAAAATCTTTCGAAGTGCCCACTTAGGCATAAGGAGCCCTTGTGCACCCAGTCTAAAATCGCACTTCCCCTGGCTACTAGGGGAAGATTGCAGGTCTGTAGGTGAAGTCACATACACAGCTGTTCCCACATGAGCACTGGGGTGGCAGCAAAGTGAGTAGTCAATGTGTCCAACACAGTGTTCCTAGAGCCTCATGCTTTGAGTGTAGTGTTTTTGTCATGCAAAAGTTGTCATGTGTCTCAAGGAGGAGAGTCCTCGCCAGAACCCTACTCTGCTGGCACCCTCTTCACAGACTCCCAACCTCCAGAATAGTGAGAAATAATGTTTTTCAAGCCACCTAGTCTGTCGTATTTTCTCATAGTAGCTGAACCAGCTAAGACACTGGCTCAATGTCAGGGTAGCTTAGATAGTACTCATATGTATTGAACAAGTGAATAAATGAATCAGTGACAAAAAAAAGTCACACACCATTAATCATCCACTCTACCTAAAACAATCATTTTAATAGTTTACATATTCAAACAGGATCAATTCCATAAGACAAATGATCTATAAGGAACAAACATACCTGTTCTCCAAGGTAAACAAAGATTTTATTTCCTGTTAATTAAGTAGCTTATACTAGCATGTTACTAAATATAATATTAATATATTAGTATATATTCATAACTGTCATAAATACAAGTTTTATTATTTTAGTGTCATTTCTGTCCCATGAAAAAAATGCAAGCCTTGTGGCTTAAAACAACACACATTTATTATTTTTCTTTATCCTGTGGGTTAGCTAAATGGTTCTTTGGGTCTGAGCTGGTTTGGCTGTGGATGGATGGCATAGGATGGTGTAGGGTGTTCTAGGGTAGTCTAAGGTATTCTGTTTTAGCAAATGGAGCTAAGACAGGTGGCCAGAAGCTAAACAAAGAGTGTTTGTTTGAAGGAGAAGAGAGAAATCAATGATGTCAGATGTTGGTGATGGTCCAGGGACCAGAGATCTGCACCTAGTGTCTAGCCACTTTGTAACAGAGGCTAACAAGGATCCAGAGGACACTGTGTGCATCCACGACTCTTGTCACCTCTCCACAGGTCACATAAAACACCCTCTGAACTCCACTGTCCATTCATCCCTTGGAAGGAGTGTGGCTGGTGAGCAGATCCAAAATACCAAAACAGTGAAAGGGACTGTTGAAATCACATCATTGGATTAACTTTACCTGTTGAATTAAAAGGTTGTACCCAGCAGAAAGAAGCTCAGAGGAAGGTGAGGTATCAAATAAACAAGTAAATGAAGCTGCATTTTCTTTACACACAGTGTAAGTAATTAAATGACCTTACCTCATTAATAAGTAGTCATCCTCTGAAGGGTCTATTTTTAATGCACTTCATTAAATATAATTTTGAGTTTTAAAATATAATTAATAGTATGGATCCAACTTTAATGTATGTGTTGATTGTAGATGAGATACATAATTTATAATAATGCAGAGGTGCCCAGATGTATACGCAACATACAGGAGAGTGCTAGGACAGTCTTGGGCATTCCATAAATATTTGTTAATTAAATAAATCCTGTTGCAGTTTTAAAGTTTATTTTTTTCCAGGAGATTCCTACTCTCATGGATGAGATGATAATATAGATGCCTCTCTTAGAGGCTGTGCCAGTGGTTTTCCTGGCAACCTAAGAGCCGTGGTAAAGTTGTCAAACTAGAAAAGAGGCAGGTGATCATAAACAGATTTTGTAAACCAGCAAAGAGAAAAGTCTTTAAAAAGGAATAATTAATTAAAACTCTTGCTTAATTAAGTGTTCCTTGATTGCCGGGTCCTCACGTCATTCCTAATGAATAGAGCTTCTGTCTGTAACCACCTCTTAGACTCACAGAAGGCCAGGACCATCCCTGTTACTTTCAGAGTAGACACTGAGAGCAATGGAGACTATAAGACTGCAGCAGTTTACTGGTTAGATAGCGGCAGTGATGGTTCTTGAACAAGACTCTCTGTTAGTTTTTCTTCCGATACCCTATTAAGGATCCTAAGTTCATAACCTATATTAATTTTCATTTTTTAAACACTTATTTATTTATTTTGAGAGGATGGGGAAGGTCAGAGAGAGAGATGGAGAGAGAGAGAGAATCCCGACACAAGGCTTGAACTCCTGAACCCTGAGATCATGACATGGGCCAAAATCAAGAGTCAGGCACTTAACCGACTGAGCCACCCAGGGGCCCTGCCTCTGATAATTTTCGTATGAACTCATTTGGACCATTCATTTTAAAGACAGTCAACAGTTCTGACGTGTATGTGAAGAGAAAAGACTAAAAAATCATCAGCACTGGCAACATGGTTATGTCTATTTAGTGTTTATTTTCCACATTCCTTGGCCTACAAAAAAAGTTAAGGTGATCTGTCCTATGGAGAGGGGATTGAGAACTCAGTTCTAGGATTCAAAGCCTTGGTAAAAATGAACAGGCCATAGGAGGACGATGGCCATGCAGAGTGTGTGTGTGTGTGTGTGTGTGTGTGTGTGTGTGTGTGTGCACGCTGATGAGAGGGAGGGTGTGAGGGTCAGTCTCAACCAGTGTGTGCAGGCCCACTGTGGTACCATATCACAGCTTTCCCGGAGTGTTGGATTTCTATGTAAAGTCTCTAGTTTTGGTCATTAGTTGGTCACTAATTCAAAATTTCAAATATTGGGTAGACAAACCACTGTGCATCTAAGATTTAAAAAAAAAAAAAAAGTTCAAACATATCTGTGGGATGGATTTGGCCCGAGGCTTCCTCTTTGCATTTCTGATATTGAGGTTTGGAGTTATTCACTAAGAAATTCCTGTGGGCCTAATAATATAGAAAACACTCTGGGGATGGGGAGAAGGGAAACCTACAGTAATTTCGGGCATGTTTCTTATCTTCTGGGAATTCCTAACTCAGTTGGGAAGATCAACGTATGTGTATCTATGCACATATATATATATATAAGATATAGTTAGGGAGGCATGTAATCGATGTTAGATTGGGGAGTATAAACTATAAGAATTCAGAAGATGGTTAATGGAAACAATTTGGGGTGTGGGCTGATAACTGCTATTTGCTTCTCGATTCCAAGTACATACCTTTTGCTTAATCTATAAAAATGAATCTGGGCCCTTTAATATTTTTCCTTGGCAGCATGATATTAAGCTGTGTGCTAATAGAAGGCAAGGGTTTTGCTTCCTGGTCTGGTGTGCTAGCTTGGCAGGCCCCCTCCACCGCTCTCCAGTGCCTGGCTTCTCCAGTTCCCAGCTCCCTCAGTGCATAGCACTGATGCCAGTAGCCAAGTCGCACAGTAGCACAAACGGACCAGCAGCAACTCCTGCCATGTACCTTAGGCAGCTCTGTAGCAGATTCCCTCCAGCGACACATCTGTGGGTGAACAGCTTTACCCCAAACAGCGGATTTCTGGAAAGTTCGAGAGGGATAATTTCTATCAGGTTCTACCAGCATGATGCCACCCTGCCATTCAGTGAGCCACAGATCTCAGCCAAGAGCCTGTCTCCTGGGTGCTGATCACTTGTTACTCTAATCCCTTGTTAGAGTTAATACTGTTTTATATTCAAAATTTCCTGTTAAAATTACTGTGTAATTTTGGTCTCCTAATTGGACCAAGAGTGATACAGGGTATGTTTTTTCTCCTTCAAACTCATAATGATTTTTCCAATCTGAGCTGTAAACTGTACCCCTCTGCTCTTCCTCCACTCCTAGCATTCAGTTTTAGTGGGGGCTGTCCGCCTTGGTTCTCAGCCTTCTGCTGACCGGTTTACAGAGCAGGTACTTCACCAGGGTTCTTTTTTCAGTTTGTTTTAAACTTGAGCTGTTGTACTGGTGATATTCTATGTTGAAGTTATAATGGAAGTTATGCATAAGTATATAAATTTGTTAGTACTCATCAAAATATACCCTAAAAATGAGTGTGCTTGTGGTATATAAAATATATCTCACTATAGGAAATAAAAATAAAATAAATTAAAAAAAAAAACAACGCCTGCTCTCTAGGACTGAGTTTAAGAGTATATACTGCCTGAGGCCTCACTTGCAGCCTGGTGGGAAGGCCAGCTGGAGAGGAGGAAGCTGAAGTACACAGAGGTGAAGAGAGGCAAGGAAAGGGAAAGTTTGCAGGTCCTGATCTCCCCTATTTGGTTTCCAAGAGTGGATCTACCCCTTTTCTTTTCTGCTTTTATGAGCTAATAAATTATTTTGCATAAACCAGTTCAATTTGGTTTTCTTCTACTGGAACTAAAATAATACATAAAAAAGAAAAAAAACATTGTGGCCTGAGCTTATCAATATGGGCAGGCTTTATTTCAGGGATGAGAGTGAGCTTGATCTTGTAGGGTGCACAGAGGAGAGGTAGGAAAACACTGTAAGTGACAACATAGAGGAAACCCAGTGGAAAGAAAGGATAAGTGTGGCATTTGTGGAGACTGGCCTACAGAATATAGCAGTTCCCAGCAGAGACTTTGAAATCGATTGGATTTGGGCTTAAATCTTAGCTTTGCTGTTTGCAGGCTTGTGTCTTGGGGTAGAGACCCAAGGCCTCTGAGCTTCAGATAAGTGTATCAAGGTTCAAATAAGATTAAGTATCTAAAACATCACAGTGGCTGGCACAGTAACAGACATGAGAGTAAAACTAACAATGATCTTTATTTGTGCTTGTGGTTATTGGAAAAGAATGCTTAAAGACACAGTGATTTCATTCTAAATGAATTCTTGGTATAATTGATGCCATTGTCTAGAAAGTCTGAGAAAAAATATTAACCAAATTGCAATGACCTAGAAAAGAAGTAGGTCATTCCTAAAAGTCAGTTATGGCTCACCAAGTGCAGCTCATGCCAAATTAACTTTTTGTCCCCTTATTAGTTTTATGAGATGGAAGGAGAAGGGAAATGTTATCAACATGGTCCATCCTTTTGGAAAAGCTGTAAGTTATCATATAGACAGACTTGGACAGTTTCAGCCAGGGGGCTCCCCTTTTCGCAGAATATCCTAGATTTCTCATCAGCTGTGTCCAGTTTTTAGAAAGCCTTTTCTTTCATTGACCTGAAATTGCCATATTTGCATCTTCATTCTGTTTGGAAGTGCACAGAAAAATGACTGGTTCTTCTTCTTTCCACTACTTGAAGACCCTTCTTATGTCTTCCTTCAGATATTTTCTCCTTGGTTACATTAATTCTCAGTTCCTCCCACTACTCTTCAGTTAACAAAAATTCTAAACATGCCCAGTTGTCCTCTTCAGTGCTTTATTGTAACATTACCCTTCCAAAATGTGGAACCTCTTAGAATTTGGTTGTGTTATTTCTGATGTTTTCAGACCCATGGATTACACAAAGACTGATATATAGGATGTGTAAATATTTTTATCTTTTTAAAAAATATTTTTACCTTTTGATTTCAATACTATTAACATTATAAAGGAGCTGAGTCACATTGTTGACTCATATTGAGCTTGAGAAGAACAAAATTCAACTGTACCATTTAAAAGATACCTTTCTAATCCAAATCTACAGCTGTGCTATAATTTTTGATTTTTTAATCTAAAATATATAGTTATGCCATTATCCTTTTTGTTAGTTTCAGCACAGTAACCCAACCTGTCAAAATCTTGATCCTGTCATCTGTCATGTTAGTTATCCCTCGAGGCTTCATTTCATCTTCAAATTGGATTTGCATGATCCTACATCACGAGCCACTGACAGGAGTGTTGAATGGGACAGAACCGAGTGCGGAGCCCTGAAGCATGTCTTAAAGACTCCCTTCTACATTGACATAGTTTTATTAATTGGCACTCTTTCAGAAAAAGTATTTCAATCCCCTGAGAATTTTCTTTCTTGTACTCTGGTCATCTCACATGGAAATCAAGAGAAACTTCTTTGGAGTTGTGAGAAGAGCTTGGATTCTAAATTCTGATGATCTTAATCAGAATTCTTCAGGGAAACAGAAATGTTTGTGTATGTATGTGGGTGTGTGTGCACACACATAAATATTTATGCACACATGCCTTCAACTGATTGGACAAGGCCCCACCCTCCTTATGGCAGGTAATCTGCTTTAGTCAAAGTCCACTGATTTAAATGTTAATCTCGTCCAAAAACACCATTACAGAAACATTCAGAATAATGGTTGACCAAAATCTGGGCACCAGTGGCCCAGACAACTTGATACATAAACTTATGCATCACACAGGAGTTAGCCATATCTGACCTGGCATGAGGGCTGCCACAAAGAATTGTTCAGTCTACATCCTTTACAAAGTCACTGTGCTGAAGAATTGAGGGGCAATGAACTGTAGTCAGTGTACTGCTCACCAACCATGTATCCTGGGCTAGGACTGCATCTACTAGCAGGAAGGACACATTGTACTAATTAGTATGTAGGCACAGTCTATTTACTAAGCCATGTGCCCTTGGGCACCTATTTGTAATTGCGCAGAGCCTTAGAAGAGTCAAGTTTTGGTCTTACACTTAGCTTCTAATTCTGACTCAGCTTCTCAGTAGCCGTATGTCCATGAGCTAGGTCATTTATTTCTATCTAGCCATTTTTATTCATCTGTAAAATAGAATATGTACCTGGTTGTAAGACTTAGACCAGATGAATTCGCATGGATGAAGTGCCTGGCTGGCTTGGCGTCTGGCACACAGTAAGTTATGAAGGAAAAGGTAGCCAGGATGATGATGTTGTACAGCGTCCTCCTAATCTACAAGCTGGTATTTCCTCCAAAAATAACCTCTCAGTATGTTCTCCATCTCAGCATTTCTTCTTTACTTGGCTTCAGCATGGTCTCCATGTGGAAGTACAGGCCCATCTGGATGACCACGAGAGCTGCTTTTCCAGACTTTTAAACAAGAGACTCAGGCACCGAAATTCCTTGTCTGGCTGAGGCAAAGTCTATCTGTCAAGAGTCGAGGGACAGGGAGACAGGCCCATAAGTTCCCATTGCCCGGAGCACACAGCTGGCAAGTCTATTTAAGTCCTTGCTCAAGTCCCTTTTGATACTCGTAAATGCAGAATGTCCTATTTTATTGAAACAAGGAGTTCTAGAGAGATACTAAACACATGACTGCTGTGCAGCCTTCCCAAATGGAGCAGAACATGTGGTTGCAAGTAATGTTTGTAAATAAATTATTAACTCATACAAAGAAATGCAGAATTGAGAAGGATAAATAACAAGACTTTCTTCCCTAAATTAAATGCAGTTGGCTGCCTTGAAATACCAAAGGATCATTTGCCTTTGTAGAAGAGGGATACTAGGAAGCAAGCATTAAGTCCCTTCTGATAATTACACAGCAGCTTAAAATCGCAAATATATAGTGTTTTCAGTTTGACACACTCCTTCAAAAGAGGGACAATGCTTTGAATAAATCAATTGTAAATGAGTAGAAAATAAGAGAACATCTTATATGCCTGGATTTTTATAAAAGTCACAATTTAAAACTGTCTGAGGATGTAGTTCCTCTGTAAAGGATATTCTTACTCCAATAGACTCTGTTCCAGATTAATTAAAAAATGTCCCTAACAAAGCATGTTAGCACCCTTACCATCTTTCTTCTTGTCCTTCCTGTTCCTCTTCTCTACACAAAAGCAGTCTTGACAGCGACAGTGGTGTTTGTGCACGCCTGGCAGAAAAACCAAAAGCTAGTAAAAGCTGGCTTGTTTTCTTTTCAGCAGTACCCACCCCCCACTCTTGGCATTTTCTGCCCCTCCCCCTGAAGTCAGGCCTTCTGGTGGATAGCTTATGAGAAAGAAGGAGGGGGAGGGAGGAAAGAGAGGAGGAGACAGGGAGGGAGGGAGAGACCAGTTGTAGATGGAACAGCAGGAGCAAAGGGGAGGAGGGAGAGAAATCTCAATGGTGCCCTTGGCTTTTTGCTGGTGACCATCGAGTAAGATTGAATCTGTGATAACTTATCAAGGGTAGGAAGAACTTTGAGCTTTGGATAGGAATTTTACATCTGTGGTCTTAATCCACTTGCAGCTCCTGAGGCCCTCCGTTGACAAATTCCCTCTAAGCCATAGATGATAAAACCACAGCCTCAGAAAAGGCTTGGAGGGTGTCAGTTGGTTGTAGAGAAAAGGACAAAGGCCTTGCGAGGGATAACTCGGCCAAGGTCACTCACCCAGCTGTGTCTGCAGCTGCACTAAAATCCACATTCCTTGAAATCCGGTCAGGGCTTTTGTCACTGCAAAGTCTCTGTGAACGGCTCACCATTTCCATTTTCTCCAGTTTGATGTCACTTTGTGACAATGCATGTCAATGCATGTCAATGCATGTCACTGAAAATGCATGTTGGCTCGTGCATTGATTTACTTTTCTTCTACTTTTCCATGAGACTGACAAACACGGGCAGTCATCTTACGTTTAAATAAATACCTTAGTTTAGCATGAAACATTGTCTACTGCCATCATCGCCTCCCGTCCTCCCAGAGCTCATGCTTCAGGAGCCTAACCTCATCTCTGTCCCGTGCACACGTCTACCCCACTTTTGCATCCTTGAACATGCCACACCTCTGCCTGAGAAATCCTAACAACCCTGGCAGTGACGACTGTTTAGGGGCTGCATCCAATGCCTTACCAGCAGTGTCTGGCTGGCAAATCACTGGGATCCATTACCTAGTGACTTAGAATACTGGCACACTGACTAAGTATTCAGAAAGCACAGCACTGTCATTTATTGCTTCTGGGGCTAAAGGGAATATTTCATTGTGTTATCTGGGAAATATCATGGTGTATCAGTTAGGGCTCAGATAGGAAAACAGAAACAGGTCTAGGTATTTCAAGTAGGAAGGATCTTAAAGTAGGAGATTGGATACATGCAAAACCACCAGAACAACTGGAAATTGAAAAGTCAGAAAAAGGCTCTGCTAGCTAACAGAATGGTCACCGCAGCCTGAAACATTGAATTGGGTGATTTTCAGAGACCACTGCAAAATCTTGTGCCAATCAGCTGAAGTCCATTCATTGGCTTGCTTCTGCTGGAAGAGCACTAATATCACTCTATTTTTTTCTCTGCCATCTTTGTATCATGGGACTCTTTTTATTGATGCAATCTAGCCTGGAAACCTTATAGCAAGGCATTCTGGGAAATGCAGTTTCCAGGCGTTTAGCCTATGAGATACAGGAGGGACTGGCAATTTGCCAACAATCTGGCACAGATGGTATCCATATTTCTTCATATTGCTGTGGGATAGAAAGACGAAAATCCCTTTTTTAGCTTCTATTTCCATTCTAGGGAGGCATTGACTTTTCTTATCAAAAGGAATTTAAACTTCCTCCTCTCATCTCCGTAACCTGCAAAAGAACACTGGCTGCAAAGAGAATAAAGCTACAAAAGACACTGTAAACACAAAACACAAACGCTCTAAGAGCGGCAGTCATTCCAGGTTAATTCTCTAGATGAGAGGCCAAGAAACTTTCTGTAAAGGGCTAGATAATAAATATTTTAGACTTTGTGAGCTGTATGGTGTCTGTCACGATTTCTCAACTCCGCTCTCATAGTGCTAAAGCAGTCAGAAAAAACACATAAATGAATGACTAAGCGTGTTCCAATAAAACTTTATTTACAAAAAATAGTCAGTGGGCCATATTTGTCCTGCAGGCCATAGTTTTCTGATTTCTGATCTAGCTCAGTAATCAGCAAAAAATCCCCCTAAAACAAAACCAACCTCCTCCCCCCAAACAAACAAGCAAACAAAACAAAAACATTTCAGCCACCTTGTAGAGTTCTATGGGACAATAAAAATGCAGGAGATAGTGAGGCAGGTACAGAATGGGATAGAATTATTTGCTTAGTTGTTTTGGTTAAGGATATGGGGATGGAGGCTGTTACTGTACTTTGATGAGGAGGAAACAGAGATTAATAACTGAATCCATGTATATCTTTGTACCTTTTTATACACATGCATAGGCATTATACCTGGGACATACAATTCTCATGATAAGAGTTTGTACCTAGCATTCTCAGCAAAACCTTTTTTGTACCATTTTCAACAGTCTTTATATTGCAGGGGATGAAAACCCAGTCCAAATTGGCTTAAGCAAAAAGAAGAATGCCTTGGCTCTTATAACTGAAAACACCAGGGGTATTACTGACTTGCTGCAAAGCTGGCCCTGGGTGTGCGCGCAGTGTCAGTGGAAATCAGTCTCTCGCTGTTTAGCTCTGCCTTTCTGTGCTTTTCTTCATTCTCACTCAGGCAGACTTTCCCTTTGGGGTGGAGCACCTGTGATCTGCCAGCCTCACAAGCCCAGTGGGAAAGGGGTGCCACTTTCCTCAGGTCTAGCAAAGTCCCGGGGATGATTTTAGTTGACCTGAACTAAGTCTCAGGCATGACACAGAACCAATTATTCTGGTAAGAGGGAAGGAAAACGCTGACTATCTAAGCCTAGGTTGTATGCCCCATTGCAGGCGGGATTGGCCCCTTCTCAGCCACACAGACTGAAAATAGGGGAGGAAGCATAGTTCCTAAAAGGAAATCAGAATATTATGAGATCATAGTAAAATGAAATCTAGGCAAATAAAAACCACAAGTCCACCAGCTGGACTTGCTTTTGTAGAAGCCCAGTTAATCCCATGGCTGCTTAAGTGCAGCTACCTGAACAAGGTGGGCAGTATCTGAAATACAGTTCAGGTTCTAATGTCCTTCCAGCCATAGGCAAATAGTTGGTATGAGGTAGATCAGTAAATAAGGTTGAGTGACCAAATCGAACTTACTTAATTCAGATAAGTATAACAAAACTTTGGAAGAGATACCGTTCTGAAGAATTTTAAATGAGATGAAAACTGTTATCCTTTCCAAACCAGAATCATTTGTCATTTGTTCTGGTTTGTCTTTAGTGCTCATGAAAACAGTAATAGAGAGAGAAGGAGAGGGAGAAATGGGTTAGAGAGAGAGGAAAAAAAAAACAACAAAGGTCACATTTTCCTTTCTAGGGGGTTCGGCACTTGAGCTTACCTTTCCTTTAGCTTTTGCTCATTGAAGTGGATAAAGACTTTGAAGCTTTTAAAAGCAAAGAGCATATAGATTTCATTTTATCAGGTTAAAGAGATGTGAATCTCATCATGCCTGGAACAGACCCTACCCTACCAACCGTGGATATGCAATTTAAGTGTGGCCACCAGTACAGTGGCGTGAGCAGGCACTGACCTTTTAGATTAGCGCCTAAGCCTTCATTAAGAAGAGCATCCACAATGACAGCCGTGCCTGTAAGGAAGCCCAGCATTCCACACTGGTAGCCCAAGCAGTGAAAATTGACTTGGCGTGGGATTCTCCTCTCCCGGGCCCCCATACTGGGAGCCAGGAGCACAAGACAGCATGTTGGCAGATTCCAATCACTTAGGAGCTTTCCTTCATGATGCTGCTTTGTAAGAATGTGTCTAGTTAAATTCACAGGGTCATTGACTGTGGCTTTCAAAACACGAGGTTTTATGAAGGAATGCAGACCTGGAATCTAAGGTTCAGAGCCCAGACCTTCAAACAGATTAATCGCCATGGGGAGCATCAGAAGAGTTTTCCAACTTTGGCTTCATCCTTTGCCCTAGCAACTGCAGGGCTCCTATTCAGCAGACCCAGGTGTCCACTATGGTCTGTTGGACAGAGCCCTGGGCGGGGAGCCAAGAAGTGGGATGGTCTCATTTCAGCTCCCCAGCTGGCTCCTTGTGTGCCCCCTTGAGCAGATTCTTAACTGCTCTGGCTGTGTTTCCAGCTTATTAAGTTAAGAGGAGAACAATAATGCCCCAAGACAAGTTCCAGGGTGGGGGGTAGAGGTGGGACAAGTGGATGTGTGTGTGTGTGTCTGTTGCAGGGGGGCGGGGGGAAGTGTCTGGAGGACAAGTAAATCATTTGTGATGGAGGAAGCGTCTTGCTCTGTCTAGTAGATAAAACAAGTGACTATTTACTGCTCCTACATTTCCTTCTGATAAGCTGAAGAAGAGCGATAGAGAGAAAAGAGAGATAAATAGGACTGGAGAACAAATGAAGAATTGAGGGTCTGTCCTGTGAGCTTAATATAACCTTCCTTAAGAATTTTCTGGAGCCTTGTATTACAATTTAAAATTATATTTTTCCAAATTTAAATTTAAAATAATACTTTCCCCCAGCATAGGGGACATATGGGAAATGTTAAATAAATGTTTATCACACCAGTAAGATAATGTTAAATGTCAGCTAGAAGGCAGACTCAATTAGTAAGTAGATAACCATCTGTACCGGACAAGGCAACCTGTGGTGATTACTGTGGCCAGCATTTATTGTGTGCCTGCTGTGTGCCAAATTTTGTAGTGGATTGTCTCATTTTCTCCCAAAAAAGATGCAAAAAGTAGGATGTTTACCACCATTCCCATTTTACAGACTGGGAAACTAACATAGATGTACAGGAATTAAATAAATTTCCTCGTGGGGCTGGTATTTGAACCCAAGCATACAGTTGATTCTAGAGTCCACATAACCTCCCCACTACTGTCAGCGATTGCCCTCTACCCAGTGCCATCACATGAGGCCGGAAAGACCTGGGAATGAAGGCACCACCCATAAAGAAGTGCTGGTCCTAGATAGGGTTGCCAGATTTAGCAGGTAAAATATAGATGCTGAGTTCCAGTAGAATTTCAGACAAGCAGCAATTAATATTTTACCACACGTATGTCTCATGCAATATTTGGGATGTACTTATACTAAAATATTATTATTCATTTGAAATTCAAATTGAAGTGGGTGCCCTCTATTTTATCTTACAACCCTCTCCCTGAAGAGAGAAGCCATTCCTTAAATCCGGCCAGTCTGGGATCCCAACGAAGAGGACCTGCCCAGAGAGTTCCTCTTTACAGCTTATGCCACTCAGGCTCAAGCTCCCACCTAAGGCGACTTACTTCTCCAGATCATTGAAATTGAAAATGCCTTAGGTACTTGTAATGAACATAGGTGACCAAGCAGGAGGGAGGAGTAGGTATTTGTAGAGAAACCATCCTTCTACAAATGTGCCAGTTGTTTGCAATAGGAGTTCAGGAACAATTTCTGCCCATACAGTGAAAGAACTGTAGGCCCATGCCCTCTAGCTGCCTGTGGCTCAGAGATGTGTTTTCTTTGGCCCAGTGATTGTTGCTGAGGCCCTGACCTTTGTCCACCAAAGTCTTCACCTGTTTTGTTTTGTTTTTTTTGTACTTAGCTACTGACCTCCTGTACTCATTTATGTTATCTATCTGTACTCTCTTCCTAGCCATTTGAATTGATAACTACTTTTAGGCAGACATGTCCCCAGAAGATAGCCAAAATTTTCAGTTTCAATTCTAAAACTGCATTGAGGTAGATGTCGTAATTTAGGCAAACACATGAAGGTTTTAGTACAATTTATGCAAATTCCTAATGATCCTCCTATTTCAGATACACAGCAATGGCCACTGGTAAAATCCTGGCGAAGTCCACAGGTAGAGACTGTGCGTAATCGAGCTCTGGATTGAGTCGAGTTTCTCTGAGCCTTGAAAGAACAAATGGAATAATTGTTAATAGAGACTAACATGAAGAGGAGGCCCTAAGGGGCTGGACCGGAACATCTTTGGTTTCGAAGCAACGAGACACTTAATCTTTGATTTATAAACAACCCAGAACCAGATATAGGAATGTCCATTTTCCATGAGTGTCATGTATCCTGCTTACAAGAATCTCTTTTTCCGAACAAATCAAGAGAAGACCTGCCATCCGTTTAAATGAAGAAAAATGGGCAGCATACTTTCATCTTGACTCCCTTGGTGTGAGCCAGATTATGAATTGAGAAGACGTCAGTCTGCACGTTCTGAACAGAATCATACCCAATATTCCTGATGGGGAGCTGGTCAGTGGTAGAAAAAGGTTGTTTAGGGTTTTAAGAAATGGTATTAACAGAGGCTCTTCGGGGGCCCGGTTGGTTAAGCTTCCAACTCTTGATCTCAGCTCAGGTCATGATCTCACGATTCATGAGATCAAGCCTCATCTCAGGCTCTACACTGACATTGGGAGCGTGCTTGGGATTCTCTCTCTCCCACTTTCTCTGCCTCTCCCCACGGTCCTCCCCTCAAAAGAAATAACCTATATAAAAAAAAGAAAGAAATGATGTCAACAATCATGTTCACAATTTTATTTTATTTTTTTTTTGTTTTTGACCTTGTTCTATCAACACCGTTTATGGGTTTTGGGGGATTAAACAAAGTAATAGTCATGAAAGTGACTGGAACACTGCACGGTGTGAATAGTTCTTAAACCACCCTTGTCTTTGCTCAAAACTCAGCTTGTGATTTATAAATGGATAAATGAAAAGTAGCATTTAGACCAGGGAGAAAAATGCATCATGGATTACTTTCCTGTTTCTAGCCTTGAGAGAGATCGGGGATGAGGGGCCATAGGAGGTGCTGGATAAGGGAGTATAAATGCCAAATCCTGTCATGTATTTAAATCTGGCCGGTGTCTATTTATTGTCATGTTCCTTTTATCCTCACCCAAACCATTACGTAATCAAGTTTAGACTATTCACATACACATTTTCAATATTTATCTCCAGGCCATTTAAACCAAGGTGCATTTCTGTGATTAAAAGTGGCACAGTAAGGAGAGTTATGAAAAATGAATATAAAACAAGAAAATTGGAGCGATAAGCTAAGTAAACGAAACCAATTAGAAAACGGGCTTTGCGAAGAGATGAAAATACACATAATTTTGTGCAAGAAGGAGATAATGTGTTTTAAAGGTTTATAAAGTGGTCGGGGGAAATGAGTCAACCATTTAAATATGAGGCATAGATGAACTAGAAATCAGTGGAGTTGATGGAGTGGGGGAATAAATTATTTGAGTTCAAGCCTTTGAAGAAGGTTTCAATAGTTATTTGGAGACAGAATGTCAGAAGACCAACATGGGTGAGTCACAGACATCAAGATGGGAGGTAATGAATGAACTTGAGGTGTCTGGATGAAGGGAAAGAAAAGAATGAATCTGAAAGCATGAAGAGTGAGTGGTAATGAGTACCCTACTGAGACTAAACTATGAATATTCAACAGTGATGTAAGATCATCAGATTAAATAGTTAAGAAATGATATGAATATACTAGGAAATAGAAAAGACGGAACAGATGGAAAATAAGGCATTTCCTATTTCTCTTTTAGGATTAAGAGTTCTGATTGCAAAGGGAGGGGAATAAATGTCAAGATAAATAAAATTAATGCCTTTTTGGCAAATAAAGGAAGCTACTACCCAAGAGAGATGAAATGATGCTCCTACACACACACACACACACACACACACACACACACACACACACTATATTCAGCAAATCTTGTTTCTACCAGGAAGCAGTCCCTGAAAATTCTTACCTGTGTCTCATTTATTATTGTATTTGGGCCCTCGAAAGGGCACAATCTGCAGTATTTTTTTCCTTTAATTTGCAATGACTTTTGTGATTTGGATCAAAATATTTTCTCATATTACCATACATGTGGGTTTCATGTCTTCTCCACTGTTTCTCAACGGTAGGGAATAGGGCCTGAATTTTGTTTGTCTTTTTTCCCCTAGCCCATGGCACCTGCTCACAATACTCTTTGACTGTTTTACTCACTGTTACTCAAAAAAATAGGTATGTGAATAGCATCATGTTTTAGGAGAAAGAGACTAAAATTTAAAGCAACAATTAAATTCAGAAGTAAGTAACCTGGATTAAAAAATAGAAAAATATTAACCAATGAGAGCTAATTCAAGCAAGGATCTGACCACAGGGAGGTCGCAATGACCATGATGGAATGAAGATGTTTCAGGTTGAAAATGGAAAGTTAACTCAAGTTATTTCACCTGACAATGCATATCCACATACTTATACAAATGGATGCTTTTCTCTCCCTTGGGCAGACAAAATTGATACATAATTTTTGTAGAAAGGGTCGTCTTCTTCCTCTGCCAATAACGATGGAGGGTTTTGTACCTCGCCAAGATAAATGTTTTAAGCCTTTGTGTCTGACCTTGAACTTGACCAGAGTTTCTCCCAAGTATTTTTGAAAGGCATTGAAAATTCCCATCTGCAGAGTAAAATGAATTTAACAGTTGAAACCATGGAGAAGATGAGACTGCTGGACCTTACCATCAGTTGGGTAGTCTACGGACGTTGCTTTTTTTGACATGAAAAAAAGATCTTGTCTTTAATGGGAATCACAGTCTTAAAGGCACAGAACTGATGGTGAGTTGTTAATTTAGAGGTGGAAGCAAAAAATACGTAATACTGTATAAAGGTATATTCAGGTAATTTATAGGGAGTCTGTCTAGAAGCCATAGACTCAGGTACCATTTCATTAACTCTCCAGGCTCAACTTGCTAATAGACCTGTTCACAGAATGCAGAGATCTCTATTCCTTATATCAAATGACCTCTTGAATTTGGTCCCTTATATTAGGCCTCAGTAAAGCCATCTTCCTGCTCTCAAGTGATTCCCCCCGACTGAGTGATGAAGGGAATCCATTTGTGGTTTTCCAGTGCAAAACAAATGAGAATTTTTTCTGTGAAACAGAAGTCTGTATTATAGGGCATTAGCATTCTTTATGACACCAGCAAGATTTAAGCAGAGCGTGGAGTTTTTCTTTACTGAAGTGCTAATGTGGCACTTCATGTAATCAGAGCAGGAACTGTAGACACCATCGTATACTCCAAAACTCCAAAATTTACTCTCAGCTGAGTTTCAACATGGTTCAGGTCCTTGATTCCATCAGGCAGGGGCAGCAGTTGTTTCAATGGAACACGACTGAGAAACCGTGAATTTATGAGCATGGCTTCCAGAAAAGAGAAAGCACATTTCATGGTGCCTGCTCAAGGCTTTGGGTTGTGGGGTAGGGATTTGAATGGTCTATTGCTTCATATAAATTGAAATTCTTTCTGGGTTTACCTCTAGTCTAGGTTTGAAAGGAATGGGACATCTGTCTGCCCTTCCCGCTGCCTTCTTTTTTAAAAATCTCTCTCTATTGGCATTGTAATCTTCTTTCCAATTTTTTTTCATTTAATAGAAGCCAGTTTTGTTGCCCTGTTCAGACCTCCTTCTTTTTATTTTTCCCCTCTCCATCCTTCCCTCCTTCATTTCTTCCTCCAGCCTTTCTCTGGGCTCAGCAGTGTCAATAGCGGGGAGACAGAGCCAAAAGATGATGGGACTGTAAGGAGAACTGGACGAACCCACTACTACAGATGGCGACTTCAACACACTTTTTAGTAATTGACAGAAACAAAAGAAACCTCAGGGGCTCAGGATTGTAGGAAGTTAGATCCTCTGTGGGACGGGTGATAAGTGCACTCCCCCTGTGCCTGGGGGGCCGATGATCAGGAGGGTCTGGGGAGGTTTCTGAGTTAGACTAGAAGCTCCCCAAGGGCTCACAGCAGCTAGTATCAGACACTTACGGAGGTTAAGCACTGGATGATGACAGAAAGATGGCTGAAGGAATGAGTGGAGAAAGAGAGGAAGAATTAAGTGAGATGATTTGCATGTTGAAGCATAAGGGAGTTGATGGCTGAGTGCAGGAGAGCACCATATCTGGTATGAGAGGCTAGCTGCTTGCGCGGCTAAAGCCGGAGACATCGTTTTAAAGCTTTGGTGATTTATGGATGTATTTTAGGTCTGTATGTTTATATATATTACAGACTATGTGTTTTTACCTTTTAACCCTCAATTATTATAGAGTGGCCTTTGTAGATTCTCAGTGAAAAAAGGATTGTTGGAGTGACTGAAGGAGAAGGGAACCACTGGAGGGTGGAAGGGGACGGGATGATGAAATCTGTATTTTAGAAAGACGACCCTGGCTTCAGGATGAGGTGCGGCTTTAGAGCTTCCGAGCATGGATCGTGGCGGTTTGGGTTACGGTCATGCTTAAAGAGGGAGGAAGTATGTGTGCGACAGAGAGAGAGAATGGAAAAATCAGCACGCCTTGCTCTGTTCTCGGTTATCTTTGCACTACTCTGCAGTGTATTGTGTACAGTGTCATGGGCGAAACGCTTAGGAAAGCATTTAAGAAGCCTCAGATTCGAGTTTGGAGAAGTTTGGAGAAGTAGAGACAGCAAAACCGCTACATCCACGTTTGAAATGAAGACCCGGACGAGGCAGGTGCTTGGGCGGCCAGGAACCAGGTTGGGTTAATTCTCTGCCATCTCTTATCTGTTCCTGTGTTGAAAGTTGCAGGACCTTAAGTAAGGGAGGAAGGTTGGAAAGAACCTCTAAATTTAAAGTCAGGAAACTTCTGTTTAGTCTTCCCTCTGCAACACAGCTAGGACATCTACTCTCACCCTAAGGCACTTCATTTGTTTTCGAAAGAGAAATCTCAGAAAATGTTTATTAAAAGTATTGCCGCTGAGTTCTATGGTGTCCGAGTCCCCTGCCGGGTATGGAAAGGACCAGATTCGTAGACTTCGGGGAGCAGGAGAAATGGCGGTGCTGGGGTAGCTGGATCAGGGTGTGCAGGTGGAGGCTGTGTCTGTTTCCCAGGGCTATTGTAACAGATTTCCACAAACTGGCTGCTTAGAACGACAGAAATGTCTTTTCTCACAGTCTTGGAGGCCAGAAGTCTGAAATCAAGGTGTTGACAGGATTGCGTTCCTTCCAAAGGCTCCAGGGGAGAGTCCGCTCCTTGCCTCTTGCAGCTTCTAGTGGCTGTTGGCATTCTTTGACTTGTGGCCACATTACTTCCAATTCTGCCTGTGTCTTCCTGTCGTCTTCACCTCCAAATCTGTCTTCTCCTCTGTGTGTCTCTTATAATGACACTTGTCACTGGATTTAGGGCCCACCCAGGTATTGCAGGATGGTTTCCTAGTTTCAAGATCCCTAACGTAATTATACCCGAAAAGACCCCTTGTCCAAATAAGGTAGCATTCACAGATTCTGAGGAGTAGGACATGAACCTATCTTTTGGGGGGTTACCTAACTCAGCCCTACAAAGGCGAAGTGCACTTTGGCCAATATTTGTGTATGACATTTGAACAGAAAAGACGCGGCCTGTGCATTTGCTCTGGAGTGAATGCCTGCGTTCTCCCCAAATTGCTATGTGTATGTGCACTGTAGTCGCCAATGCGATGGTATCTGGTGATGGGCCTTGAGAGGCATAAGGGTGCAGGTCCCGTGTGATTAATGCCCTTATAAAAAGAGACAGGAAAGTGCGTGTTTCTCCTCCCCCTCTGTAACATGAAGGTACAATAAGAAGGCAGCTATCTGCAGACCCAGGAGGCCTCCACCACGTACTGGACTGCCAGGGCCTCGATCTTGGGACCTCCTGGCCTCCAGAACTGTGAGAAATAAATGCTTGCTGTTTAAGCCACAGAGCCTGTGGTATTGTGCTGTAGCAGCCTGTGCTGACTGTGATAGCAGCCAAGCTAACACAGAGTGGAGAAGGATTCATTCCATGGGTGATGCTGAGCGTCGGCGCTGAGGCAAGTGGGGGGTATGGAGAGCAATCGGGAGGCCGAGATTCCAAGATGAGGCTTTTCCTTTCGTTATTGTGAGAAATGGGAATGGGGCCTATATTTCCCTATGGCCCTCTTCTGGGAAAATAACCCCAAATATGTAATGCAAAAGTTTGTTCAGAAAGGGACGCTTACATGTATAATTTGGGGCAATTGCTTAGCCTCTCAGATTCTCCACATCCTCTTCTGTAGGATAAGTGAGTTAAAGTGGATTATTCTCAGTCCTATTCCACTCTTGCATTTATTTCCTCCTGTAAGAACTTTATAGCAGGTGTGTCGCTCCCCAGCCCCCTTTCTTCTCCTCTTGCGTTGCTAAGTGCTTGTCGTTTGCTCGAGTTATCGCAAGACGGCTTGCTGGCAGGAGGGGAAGCTAAACCCCCAGCAGCCTGAGCAGCCTGTTTCTCTGCCGGTGAATGGGTCTCTGGAGAGCTCCAGAATGGAAGCTACCTCCTTAAGCAAATTAAAAGTTTTATTGGCAGCATATAACTTGATAACGTACGTATACATTATCGTTATAACAGCGACAAAGGAGATCCAATTTGGAACACCAACAGAAGAGTAGACGTAAGTTTGCATGTGAAACACATAACACAGTCCCGTGGAATTGTTGGATGTTCAGTAATTGCTTGTCGAATTTGCACGCAAAGGTCTGGGAAGATAATTCACCGCACAGCCTCTACTTTTGAAGGAAACCTCTGGAGTGTGAGCATTGTCACCTGCTTGCCCACTTCTTCACTTCAGAGTCGGAAACCCAGGCTTGTACTTGCCCTGGGGTTCAAACAGCCACGCAGCCTAGAGAACTCCAGCTTTGTTATGATCTGGCTCTGTTCCCTTCCCTTCGGTGTCTGGAGCCCCTGGCATTGTATTCACTCCAGGACCCCAGGATTCAAACAGCCCTGCAGCCACCAGCAGCTTTGGCTCTAAATGGCCTCAAGCAGTTTTGACGCTTTGAGCCTTTGAAGCCTGGCACATCTGGGGTTGTGGCTTCAGTGCTGAAAAACCCCTGTGCTGCTGCCTGATCCCTCTAGGCATCAAACCTTCAATTAGATGCTTATCCTAACACCTAGCAAACACCCTTTTATGGGACTACCTTCCAGTCTGTCGAAGCCACCTCTCCCCCGCCAGGGCCTTCAACTTTTTCTTCTTCCAAGGTACAACAGGGGGAAAAAAGAGAGAAAAGTAGAGCCAACTCTTATGTAGTAATCTACAAGATCTGGCCCAGCTCTGGGGTACCCTACACTCTGGCAGCTCAGAGGCTGCCTCAGTGACTGTGGCAACCTGACATTCACAGGGCTTCCCAGCCTTTGTTAATATTTAATAGGGATTCTGCATTTTACGATTCCGCCACTTCTTGTCCATTTCAGCAGAACTTCAGTATACCTTCTGTGACTGATTAAACCTGTTTTGTTTTGTTTTTTAAAAAAGCTAAATTTTGGACACAGGAAGTCTCCAAATAAATATTCGATAAATGAATGGATGAATTTTAAGTGCCTTGTGTCTACTGAATTTAAACAAATTCAACAGAACGGATTCCTTTTAGAGAATGAGGTAAAGATTTAAGAAAATCTGTTTGAGATTGGGGCACTTAATCTTCCATCATACAAGATCTATTCTTTTCATGAAATGGGTCTGTGCTATTATGATTCCACACCATATTAGGGTATAAATATTTAACCATAGCAGACATTAGTTTTGTACTAGTCTTTAGTCGAATAGGCATTTTTTTGCATAATCTAAAAATGTTAACTTGCTATCACCCTCCAAAGACATTGTCTTTCAATTCAGTGCCTGCATACATTTTTATATGGCTTCCAACTGCTCCAAAAACTTGCCCTGAACTTGGCTAAATTTCTCTGCTTTTGGTACTCATTAATCCTAATAGGATATGTTTCCATCATAAAATATCTGGTATTATTTTAAATCTGAATGTGAGTTTGACTCTCTGCCTAAACTGTAGTCTCCTTTGGTTCTAGGTAGGGTTTACTCATTCTTGTTCTCCCAGTTCCTGGTACGACTATTAAGCTGAACTTATTCTCAGTTGTATTTCTTTCTCCCCTCCCCATGAAGGGCATTCCTGCTTATACTTCAGCTTCTACAGTAGGTCTTTGGGCTGCTGATTAGATGTATACTCGCGGTTTGCCTTAGAGAATGAACGTCAGCATTGGGGCTTGGGATAGAAAATGAGGTGAAGTGACCAGTCTGTTTAAGGAAGAGTTAAGCCGCCAGCATTAGCTATAAACATCCAGCTAGGGAAGGGTTCCTGGAGCTCACAGGCTCAGGCTCTTAGGAGGATTTCTCCTGATAAGAGCAGCAGACAATCTTTCCCCCCTAAAAGCAACATTCATCTTCCAAATTGCAAGCCTCTTCAGAAGTGTGATACTTGTTTGTTTAGTTGACATCTCTTTATGATGCCTACTATGTGCCTGGACCCTTTCAGATCTAATGGTCTAGAAACCAGTGGGTTCTTTAGAAACAGGCAGCCAACTGAACCAATATCTGCATTGCACGAAAATGTTACAGAATGAGCCCAAATTCCCGTCTTGGGGAGTCCTAACATTTTTTCATTTTAAAATGGCTTCTTGGTGTTGAAAACTAAAATCAAAATGTTATCACTTCTTCAGCAACCAGATACTTCCCATCCTTCAAAAAGACTCCTTTTTCGCAGTCCCAAAGGATCATTTTAAAAAGCAGAAACTAGCTTCTTATGGGTTCATCGTAATTTTCCCATTCTTATTTTTAAGCTGTAGTTTTCAGAAAACAGGCTGTTTTATCCCCCACTCTCATTTAAATATTTAAGTTTCTTGGCTTTGGTAAAAATTTCCTATTCGTATTAAATATTTGTGATATTTTATCTTTTATGTGACTTTTAGTGTTTATAATTTTGTTGCAGAAAGATATATTGACCAAAGAAAGTGGTGTTAATTGTTCCATGGAAGCTCCATTTTGGTTTTGTTTTTAATTTAACTGATTTACAGAACTTTCTAAAGATATATTTAACTTTAAAGTTGTTTTATCTTTAAAGATACCTGAACTCTGGTATAAAGGTGAGAAGACTTGACTTTGAGCCCTAACTCTGCCACTTTCTAGCAAGACAGAAAAGCACATCATAGTCGTCAGAGTGGGAATCACGTTGGAAACACCATTCTGCTCTCTCTCCTGTTTGCTACCTTTCTGCTACATAGCCTACTCCAACCTCTGTCAGTGATTCTCCTCGCTGAAGACTTTTCATTTATAGAATCCATCTTTTTCAGAAGACTGTTGGAATTGGTATAAGCAAAATAACTAACAATTGCTTTGGTCTTATTCTAATGGCTAGCCGATGTGACACTGGGCTAATATGTCAACTCATCTTTAAAATTGGATGAGGTGATCTCTGAAGACCTCTCTGACCCTACAATTTCAAAACATTCCTTACCTTTTGGAAAAAAATGTATTGGTCATTGGAATATACCTTACATAGTAAACATAGGGTCAAATGCACTTTCCTTAGTGGTAGTTGTATATCTTCTTCATGTCGTACTCTCCTTGAATATTTAAGAAACTTTCCAGTTCAGTCTTTCATTTATTTATTTATTCAACAAACATTTACTTAACACATGCTAGGGGTTAGTCTCTGTAACAGTCTTTAATGCTTATTTTTTTATTTTTGAGAGAGAAAGAAGGGGGCATGGAGAGGCAAGGGCAGAGAGAGAGAGGGAGAGAGAGAATCCCAAGCAGGCTCCACATTGTCAGTGCAGAGCCCAATATGGGGCTCAAACTCACGAACTGTGAATGGGAGATAAAGAGCAGGAGGCTTAACTGACTGAGCCACCCAGACGTCCCAAATGCAACAGTTTTTACAACTAGGTTATAAAGACAGGTAAAATATTATCTCTACTGCTGAAATATCTACTGGAAGATGTAGCCAGGTAAACACCGTACTGTAAGAACATATGTGGAGGTGTTGAAAGAAGTGAGTGTGTACTTCTGGAGTATATCCTTTTCTTATGGGATGTTGGGCATTTATGAATGTTTTTTGCCATCATTTCCCCTGCGTCTGCCTCATTATACACAAACACGCAAATGCACACACACATTCGCTGCTGCTTAAAATATGCAAGGGTCCATGAGGAGCAAAGCGCTTTGGTTTAGAAAGTAGATAATGAGACAGGTACAGTCTATTTTATCAAGTAGTTTAGATTGTATAAATAGAGAGATGCTCAGTTTATAACTATCCGCACTGGAAAGCCAAGTGGGATATGTGTCATAAGTAAAGTCTAAAAGCTTCGCTGAAGGAGCTCCTGAGATGGAGAGAGCACTACCGACTTAGAGCATCAGGAAGGGCTTGAAGGCAAGGCTGACATTTCAGACGGACTTTCAACATGGCTGAGAAATTTCAATTAAATATTGGGTATCTTAGAACTGTTGACTTTCAAAGTGAAATTTGCAATGCGTATTAAATTACTTCATGTTTCTCCTTTGATATGGCACCTTGCTATTTCTTTTTAAGTGTATTTAAAATATGTGATGTGAATTAGCAGTTCTGGCCAATAGAAACCCTTTTAGCTGACTCCCCAGGTTTGCCTGGGCACTTCCACTCCTGTTGACTACTTTGGGCATTTACAAAGAGACTGTATTTGTTCCCACACTGGGTATCATTTAATTAAATATTAAGTAAAACTGATGAAATATGAGAGAGAGAAGGCAGGAGTTGTTATTTTTATAAAAATTAAATTGCTTTAGAAAGGCTAAATAAAGGTGACTCACTAAAGAATTGCTATTAAATTGGGAGCAGATGAAAAAAAGGTAAAAATTTGGGAGAAAAGTAATAAAGGAAATAAATTCCACTCAGCAGACCCACTCTTGAAGAAAAAGCCTTGACTTTACATAAATAAAACGTTGGAGTTAAATATATGTTATTTTTATGATTACATTAATTCACTTTTTCATTTGAATTTTTGCAAATTGCATTGTGTAATAAGATCTCTACCAACTCTGCCCTAATTCTGAGTCCTTTTGTACTGCTGTAGACTTTGTCAGAGCCTTTAGTGTAACATTGTAGGAGTTCTACAACAGTTCATTGGTTTGATCGATAGTTCTAGTATATACATTTATCATCAAGCTTAAACTCCATCTCTTACAAAGCCAAAAGAGCCATGAGCCCAACACTCTGAATTCTGATAAAAGAAAAAGAGAAAAAGAGAGACTCTGAGTTCCCCATCCCATATATTCTCTTCTCATTCTACATTTTCTCCTGAGCAATCCCTTCCACTTCTACTTTTTTCCTATATGCTAACTCACAAATCTCTATTTTCTTTTTTTTTAATGTCTATTTATTTTTGAAGGAGCAAGAGAGAGACAGAGCATGAGTGGGGGAGGGGCACAGAGAGAGGGAGACAAGGAATCTGAAGCAGGATCTAGGCTCTGAGCTGTCAGCACAGAGCCCAACATGGGACTCGAACTCACAAACTGTGAGATCATGACTTGAGTCGGTGCCTAACCGACTGAGCCACCCGGCCACCTCGCAAATCTGTATTTTTCTGCCCCTAGTTTTCCACATCTTTCTTACTGACAATTGTACATCCTTCACCTAGTTTCATTAAACCTTTGGCTGGCAATGATGACACTTTATAACACTTTATATCACTTTACATCATAATAGTTTCCTTACTATATTTGCTGGTATATGCTAATGTCCCTCTTCACCTCCCCAAACAGAATCTCCAAATATCAGTAGAGCCAATGAGCATGAATTACATATAGAAATGTACATTGTGGGGAAATGAACCGAAACAGAACATCTAATAAAGATTAAAATTTCACGTCCTACTCGTCAGTTTTTGAACAAAGATAATAAGGCACAAATGATAATTCTGATCATATTCTGTGTCATTCTCCTATCCTTAGGGACTTAACTTTCTTATAATGACAACCTTGATAGGTGCCAGTGTTTATCGAAACCAATATTTTTCTATTTTAGCTGTGGGATTTTTTTTCCAACCAACAGCCTACTAGTGAATAATGAATAATTTTCTTACTAGACTTTAAGAGGCAGACTACTTTGTAAGTTCAAAACTACATTTTCCATACCAAACTACCTAAAAATCCTTATCAAAATACATCTGACAAAAATACTTACATTTTTCCCCAAAATATTTCTTTGTAAAGTTAGCATGAATTTTAACTCTGCATGACTTACACATCAGCGAACACGGTGCTCACCTCTCCTGTAGGATGGGGGGAGGGGTCTTTGAGTTCAAGCCTGTGTCACTATGTTTGCAGGTGGGGCCCAGAATGTCTACTTTTAAACTCTTGTTCCCACTCCAGTCGCTGTGTTTTCCAGGCAGCTGGGCGCACTGTTGTACAGCCCACCACCATCTGGTGGAAAGTAACTGAAATGCAGACCCAAGGTCTTAGATGAGTAACTTTTGAACAGTATAACTGGCTCTTTTGACCAGGCTTGGCAGATATAGAAGCCATCCAGCAACACCATTCTCTTACAGTTTGCTGCCTACCAGAGGTTAGAGGAAGTGGTTAAATCAGAGCCCTAGATTTGGAGATGCTTTGTGTATTCAATTTACTCATATTGGTTCAGTCTCTCACTAACAGCGAAAAGTGGAATCAGCAGGAGCACGTGGCCACACACATCTGTCTCAGATTGGAGGCAAATTTCTGTCACAGTCTATCCCCACTTCTCTCTCTACCTTGCACTTTGTCTGTCTGAATTATCTTTGATCACAGTAATACTTTTAAATTGTGGTTGGTTAATGAGAACATTGTCTTTGCAAGACTCACTGGCAAGAAGGTAGTGATTTTCAGAGTAATAGGATTCTTGACTGAACGGTGTTGTGGTTTCCTCAGTAGGAGTCTTCCTGGCTGTCTCTTGCCACTTGTCTAGCAGTCTCACAGGCTGGATTTTCCTGCTCTAGAACCGAGTCTTGACTGCTCAGCTGCTTTTATCTTTTCCTTTTCATTGCTACATTTTTTCCGTGTTCCTCCAAGTGTGCCACTTTCTAAGTTGCAAATTTCACCCTCTTTTCCATCTCATTCTGCTGCTTCTTGATGTTTTTTTAAGTGGGCTCCGTGCCCAACGTGGGGCTTGAACTCATTTCCTAGAGATCAAGACTCTCATGTCTACTGACCAAGCCAGCCAGACACCCCTCTTCTTGAGTTTTCTTGTTTCGTTCCTTTCTGCAGGAATCCAAAGGCAAAACAAACAATCTGTTTACAACTTAGAGAAAGATTGTTAACCAAGATTCCTCCAAGGGCTGGATGGACATGGTAATGAGTCAAGGGAGTGGATTGTAGGCTGGAGTGAAAGGCCGATAAAAAGCTACCCAGTTGGATGTAGTCTTGCTAGAATAGGGGCTTAGGGATGCCAGGCTACCCAGGGTTTTAGCAGAAGACAGTAACCCAACATTTTCAGTATAATATCCTGGTTTTTAAACGTCGACATCTAATTTAATTATTTTTAAAACCCTGTGACAGAACGAGGCGCCTGGGTGGCTCAGTTGGTTAAGTGTCCGACTCTTGATTTCAGCTCAGGTCATGATCTCACATTCGTGGGTTTGAGCCCTGTGTTGGGCTTTGCACTGTGTCAGCACGGAGGCTGCTTGGGATTCTCTCTCTCCCTCTATCTCTCTACCCCAACCCCACTTATGCTTTCTCTCTCTTGCTCTCTCTGTCTCAGAATAAATAAATAAACTTAATTTTAAAAAAATAGAGTAGTGGGTACAAAATGTCCTGCAATGCGTTTTTGCATATGCTAATAGAAATGATGATACCCTTCCTGTCCTAATCTTCCCCTATGCCCTGGGAGATTGGTTCTCATTGTTGCTTGTGTTCAGGTCGCTTCCTATAAGGAGGGCTACTAAGACAATAAGTGTTCAGATCTTCCTTGAGTATTATGGACTGAACGTTTGTATCTCCCCCAAATTCATACATTAAAGTTCTAAACCCCCAGTGTGATGGTATTAGGAGGCAGGGCCATTGGGAGACAGTTAGGTTTAGACGAAGTCATGAGAGAATGCGGTTCCTATGATGGGGTTCGTGTACCTATAAGAAAAAGAGACTAGGGTTATCTCTACCATGTGAGGATATAGCAAGAAGGTGCTCATCTGCAAACCAGGAAGGGCCCTTACCAGATACTGAATCTCTTGTCACCTTGTCTTGGACTTCCTAGCCTCCAGAACTGTGAGAAGTAAATGTTTGTTTTTTAAGCCACCCAGTCTATGGTATTTTGTTGTAGCAGCTGAACCAACTAAGACACTGGGTCAACTTTAGTGTCGTTTAGATTGTACCCAGAGTTTAGTGGTAGGATGTTCAGGTGGGAACCTTTTTTCCCCTGCTTCCTGTTTGCATGGGAGAGGGCATCACGGACTTTCATCCTATCTTTTCTGCTTCTCCACTTACTTCTTCCCAGAGCTGGAGGAATGAACTGTCTAAGTGGAAATATGGAAGCAGGCACAGGACCCATCATGGGGTGCCTTCTCTCTTCTTTTCCTTTCTGAGTCAGGGGGTGCACATCCTACTTTGCTTTTCCATGTTGAAGATAGGGAGTCTGCAGCAGCCATGCCATCTGTGACAGAGGAGGTAATTTTTATAGCCCCTGGCTTCAAATTAGGGAGCCCATTGTTGATGCACACTCAACCTTTATTTTCCACAGGACCATAAGCTCACACTTTTGTCTCCATCTGCCTGATGTCACCATCTCTTCTGTCTCTTAATTGGCTCAAAACTCTAGCAGAGAGTGGAGTATACTTACATATCTCAGACATCAATCTTTAGATTCTTTGGCATTAAATACACTCTAATTTCAAAACTGCTCAAGAGTCGTCTATCTTTCTGTGCTTCCCTGGAAGCATATGTCCTACCTTTCTGCTGTGCCCCAAGAATGTGCCAACTCAATTATATTCTAGAAAGTGGGATACCAGAGACAGTTTTGTTTTTCCCTCAGGACTTACAGTCAGTGTTTGTTTTTTAAATACCTTTTCAGATCTTTCCTATGTGGGCATCATATTTGGGTTTATATTCTCTTAGTATTCTGTAATTGTTAGCTCTCTTATTATTTTCTTCCTCCCAGTAATTTCATAGGCTTTTTATTATATTTTATCTCCACTGATATAAGATCAGAAAATAGAACCAATACTTTTCTTGTCTTCATCAAGTGTCATCACACATCATCACATGTTTGTATCAGAAACATTTGTTTTCTTCCACATCTTTTCATCATGCCCGTATTCAGGGGAGAAAACAGAGGGGAGGGAGGCCAGTATGTAATGTACCTCAGATCCTAATTATGTCAATCGAAGCCAAGTTCCACTTAGTTAGATTCATTAGGCACTATGAAGATCGTCACCAGGGCTTCAGCAATGAAGAAAAAAAAAGAAAATGTAGGATTTTATAAAGAAGACCGCAGCTTGAAACTGTAGAAAAAAAATATTATTCTTATGTTGTCATTTACCAAGGCTCAGCGTGTGGCATTCATCACTGTCCTCTAACCATATGTTAAGTCTCAGGATTGAAGATTTCACTGTTGAATTTATAATTCTGTTGAAAATGGTCTTTGTGAGAGTGTGGTGGAGAACCTCCCCAAGGCCACTCAGAACCTCCTACCCCTCAGCCAACCTCTTCCATTATCATGTGTGGAATCATTATCCATTTAGAGATCAATTCTACCGGCACCTTTGCCTCAAATGCTTCTTTCACCCTCCCATAATTAAAATATGTCTTTTCTAGAACTAGAGTGTATTATGCTAAGTGAACTAATAAGTCAGTCAGAGAAAGATAATTATTATATTATTTCACTCATATTTGGAATATAAGAAACAAAACAGATGAACATAGGGGAAGAGAAGGAAAAATAAGATAAAACCAGAGAGGAGGCAAACCATAAGAGACTCTTAAATATAGAGAACAAACTAAGGGTAGTTAGAGGGGTATTGGGTGAGGGGATGGGCTAAATTGGTGATGGGCGTTGAGGAGGGCACTTGTTCGGATGAGTAGTGGGTGTTATGTATACGTGGTGAATCACTAAATTCTACTCATGAAACCATTAGTACTTTATATGTTAACTAACTTGGATTTAAATAAAATTTAAAAACCATATAGGTCTTTTCTGTGACAACATCATTTACTAAGGTGCTGCCTCCATGAAAGGTACTCTTTTCTCCACCTTAAGTCAGGTGTTTAGGAAGAGGAATCAGTCAACTATTATTCCCCATTGGTATTCTCAGATCTTTGTTTTGCTGCTATCACAGCAAACAAGAAAACTTCCTATTACAAATGGATACAATCTTTTGGAGAAGTTCCATTCACCTCGGATATCCTAATCATACCTAGAGACTTCAGTACCTAAGTTTCTTCTTTAGCTTTTTTCATGCAAGGACCTCATTGATTGCAACATCTATGTTGATGGCCTCTAGAATCCCGGCATTGCTCGTTTCCAACTCTGACAACTGCCTTACTCTGGCCCTTGCTCCATCTACTAGCTCTCCCTCTCACTTGACGTTTTTCTGCTTCCATGACATTTTTTTCTGATTCATCCAAACAGTTGTCATGTCTTCAAAACCCCCATAGTGCTTTGCTTCTCCATCTCTTAATACATGTCTACCTCATATGAGAGGCACTCTTGTTCCTCTATCCCCAGGACCTTATCAGAGGTAGAATGAAGTAGAAGAAAAATGTGCATCAGAGTCAGATGGGTTTGACTTCACATGCCAATAACTCTGCTACTTACTTGCTCTGTGATCTTTGATAGCCTACTCTGAATTTTTTTTCATTTTATTTATTTTAGAGAATGAGAGTGAGCAGAGTAGCAAGGAAGAGGGATAAAGAGACACACACACACACAGAGAGAGAGAGGGAGAGAATCTCAAGCAGGCTCCACACTCAGCACACAACATGATATGGGGCTTGATCTCACGTCCCTGGGATCATGACCTGAGCCAAAACCAAGGGTCGGACGCTCAAACGACTGAGCCACCCAGGCACCCCTGTAACTTACTCTAAATTTTTAAGCCACGTGATTTTGGTCTCTTCCTGAAAATTAGGAGCAATAAAACCTACATTTACAGGTTGGCTTTGAGAACTAAATGGAAAAGTACTTGTAAAGCACCTGACATAATTTTTGTTAGACAGTAATCAGAAAGTACAAGGAAGTTATCATTACTAGAAACTAGAAGAAAGAGATTTTTACTGATCTTCACCCCCATGTTTACTGCTTTGCCCAATGGATATGATGGTTAATATTTATTGAATAGATAAAGGAACAAGTGAATGAGTGAATGATTGAAAAACTTCCTGCTCATGAATTATTTTACTTTATTAAAAAAATGAAAGACATTATTTTAGAAACTGAGAAGGGTACAGATCAAGTTCCGATCTTGCGTTTGGTATTAGCCTCCCACGGCTTCTGTAACAAAGTACTGCAGACTGGGAGGCTTAAACAACAGAAATTTATTGTCACAATTCTAGAGGCCAGAAGTCTAAGATCAAGGTATTGACAAGATTAATTCCTTCGAGGGTCATAAGGAAAGGATCTGCTCCAGGCCTCTGGTAGTTTGCTGGCAATCTTTGGTGGTTTTTGGTTTATAGAAGCATTACCTAATCTCTGCTTCATCATGACATGACCTTCTTCCTATGTCTCCATATCATCTTCCCTCTGTATATGTCTCTCTTGTGTCCAAATGTCCAGACATTGTCCTATTGGATTATGACCCACTCTCATCTCATCTTAATGTGATCATCTTCCAACACCCTATCTCCAAATAAGGTCACATTCAGAGATAGTGGGGGATTGGGCTTCAATGTCCTTTGGGGGTGCACAATTCAACCCATAGCAACTTCTTTTTTTAATTTTTTAAATGTTTATTATTCATGTTTGAGAGAGAGAGAGACAGACACAGCATGAACAGGGGAGGGGCAGAGAGAAAGATACACACAGAATCCGAATCTGAGCTGTCAGCACAGAGCCTGACTTGGGGCTCCAACCTATGAACCATGAGATCATGACCTGAGCTGAAGTCAGACGCTTAACTGACTGAGCCACTCAGGTGCCTCCATAGCAACTTCTAATTTATTATAACTCTAATATATACGGCGATACAAGACTACATAAAAATAATTGATGAACAATATGAAAGATTATGTATTTAATCATAAATTATGATTTCATGAATGACATAAACCCCTAAGTATTCTAAGACTTAATAAAAATGATTATTTACAGAGTCAAGACAAACTTCATGGAAAAGGTGATTTTAAGGTGAGCTCTTTCCTTAAATAAATGTTATTTCTAAATAACCATATTTTCTATATATTGTTACTGGTTAACATTTTGAAATAGCTTCAGATTACTTGAGCTAATGAGACAGCTCGAACAATAGGATCAGGCTGTTAATGTGGCATACAATATATGTGTGTTGCAAGAAAGAAGTTTCCAGGGAACAAGAATTGCTATGGTAACCTGATATATCATTAAAAATGTAATGAATAAATATCATCAGGGTCTCAGAGATTCATTGCACAGAAAAACTTCAAGACTGGGATAACCAAGTAGTTCTCATGCTGATTGCTCAATGCTTTGTAAGCTAAATCAGAGTGATCGTCCATTAGCAAAAAGGTAGTAGAAATATTCAGGTATTCCAAGACTCCATAAAGTGCATAAAAACTCTCAGTATTGCTATGGAGGATATCTTTGGCCTCAGCTGACCAGAGGGTCTGGAAATAACTCCTAGAAGCTGTGCAGCCCAGTGGCACTTGAGCCAAGAGGTGGGTGGGTAAAGCTTATAGTTTGCAGAACAAAGCCAGTGGCCCTGCTTGTCAGGGAAATTGGGTCTGAGTTGCCTTGAGTTAAAACAACAAAGAGATTTGCTGGATTAGAGCTGCTTCTTCCACTGCTCCCAGGAAGGGAGATTAATTCATAGCCCCACACAACACTGAATACAGCCTTCAGCCTATCTGAGCAGGGAACCTAACCAGAAAACATAGGAAGGTGCTTAGCCCATTCAACAGCCTTACATATAAGGGGTTTATTACATGGCTTCCCCCATCTGTAGAATAAAACAAGTGGTTTCAGCTGACCTCAGGGAATTCAATGCACACTCTGGCCTAATATGGGTCTCTAAGCAATGAGTTGTATAGACCCTGGGTCCTGTCCTGATGCCCTGGCAGAGTAAGGAAATTAATTCATAGCCCCACTTACTACTGAATATAGTACCCAGTCCTGACTATCTAGTAAGTCTGACCAGAGAATCCAGGCAACTGGAGAACATATCCTACAGCCTCAGTTGGGTAGGGAACCAAGCCAGCAGTCCTAGCCAGCTATTCTCAGCCAGTGACACATATCCCCATCCTTGTCTTCAGAGCTCCAACAATTGTCTTACTCCAACATAGACCATAACAGCCAGTTCTACCTGCCCATGGACATTACCAGCAGACACATCCAGAAGCCCAAACTGAGATGACTGTTGAAGAACTGTCTCTGCCATAGCAAACCTGTGAAGTCTGGAAGATGAGTCTGCTTGCTCAAATGTACAGATGCTAATGTAAAGTACAAGGATCACAAAAAGATCAAGTAAATGAATAAATCTCTAGTAACTGACCCTGAAGAAATGGAGATCTATGAACTGTCAGACAAAGAATTCAGAATAATCCTTTTAAGGAAGTTTAGTGAACTACAAGAAAACACAGACAATGAAATAAAATTGGGAAAACAATGAATGAACAAAACATGAAGTTTGACAAGGAAATAGCTACCATAAAAACAAAAGAAAACAAATTCTATAGTTGAAAAACACAATAACTGAACTGAAGAATTCAGTAGAGTTCTGTAGAGAGTTTTAAAAGTAGACTCGACCTCAGAGAAGAAACAATCAGCCATCTGCAGGATAGGACATTGGAAATTACCCATCAGAAGAGAAAAAAAAAGAATGAAAAAGAGCAATGAAAACCTACAGAAATTATAGGGCACAGTGAAAAGAAACAATATTCACATTATGGGAATTACAGAAGGAGAACAGAAAGAGAAAAGGACAGAAAGTATGTGTAAAGCAATAATGGCTGAGAACTTCCCGAACCTGAGGAAAGAAATGGACTTCCAGATCCATGAGATCCAAAGGACCCCAAATAGGACTGCACTGAGGCACATTATAATTAAAGTGTCAAAAGTCAAAGACAAAAAAAGAATTCTAAGAGCAACAAGAGAAAAGAGAAATCCTATAAATATAAGGGAACCCCTATAACATTATTGGCAGATTTCTCAACAGAAACTTTTCAGGCCAGGAGAGAATGAGGTGACATACTCAAAATATTGAAAGAAAACTGTCAACCAAGAATTCTATACCTGGTGAAGCTATCCTTCAGAAATGAAGGAGGGATAAAGACTTCCCTAAACAAACACAAGCAGAGGGAGTACATTATACCAGAACTACCTTACAAAAAAAGCTAAAAGGAATTCTTTGAGTGGAAGTAAAAGAACATTAATTAACATCAAAAAACATAAAAAGGTAGCACAAATCTAACTGATAATGATAAATATATAGTTATATTAGATTCTATAATATGGTAAGAGTGGTGCATAATTCACCTTTACAACTCTAGTTTAAAAGTTAAAGACAAAAACCAAAGGTAGTAAAAATAATAATCAATTATTAGTTATGCAATATAAAAAACATGTGTAATAGCAATAACCCAGTTTTTCCAAAAAATGAAGGGAAATGGTCCCAAACTCACTTTAGTAGGTCAGCATTATCCTGATACCAAAATCAGAAAAGGACACTACTAGGAAAAAAAAAAAACTACCAGTCAATATCCCTGATGACTATAGATGCAAAAATCCTCAATAAGATACTATCAAACCAAATTCAGTAGCACATGAAAAGGAACATACACCATAACCAAGGGAGAGTTATCCCTGGGATGTAAGGATGGTTCAATCCAGTGTGATACATCACATTATAGAATGAAAGAATCATATGATCATCTCAGTGAACACAGAAAAAGCATTTGACAACATTCAGCATCTATTCATGATAAAAATGCTTAACAAATCAAGCATAGAAGGAATATTTCTCAATGTAATAAAGACCATATACGACAAGCTCCCAGCTAACATCATAGTGGTGAATGGTTAAAAGTTTTTCCTCAAAGATCAAGAAAAATACAAGACACCCACTCTTACCATTCCTATTCAATGTAATACCTGAAGTCATAGCTAGAGCAATCAGGCAATAACCAAACAAACAAACACTAAAAAGTAAAAGGTATCAGCATTGGAAAGGAAGAAGTAAAATTTTCTCTCTTCACAGATGACATTATTTTATATACAGAAAATCCTAAAGACTCAATCAAAACACTTTTAAATGTAACCAATGAATTCATTAAAGTTGCAGGATAGAAAACTGACAGACAAAAATCAGTAGCATTACTATGCACTAACAATTATTTTTCTAAAAGTGAAATAAATCGATCCAATTTATAATAACATCAAAAACAATAAAGTACTTAGGAGTAAATTTAACTAAGGAGGTGAGCAATCTCTGAAAAGTGTAAGGCATTGAAGAAAGAAAGCAAGGAAGATGCAAATAAATGAAAAGGCATTCCATGTTCAGGAATTAATATTGTTAAAATGTCAATTCTACCGAAAGCCATCCCTAGGTTCATTGCAAACCCTATCAAGATTACAATGATATTTTTTTACAGAAGTAGAAAAAAATCACTCCTAAAGTGTATATAGAACCAACAAAAGACCCTGAATAGCCAAAGAAATCCTGAGAAAGAAGAACAAAGCAGGAGAGATCACACTTCCTGATTTCAAACTGTGCTATAAACTGTAGTCATCAAAACAGTATGGTCCTGCCATAAAAACAGACAAATAGAACAATAAAACAGATCTAAGAGCCCAGAAATAAATCCAAGTGTGTATGGTCAAGTAATATTTGACAAGGGAGCCAAGAATATTCAATGGAAAAATAAAGACAGTCTCTTCAATAAATGATGTTGGGTTAATTGATTATTTACATGTAAAAGAATCATCCTTGGGGCATCTGGGTGGCTCAGTCAGTTGAGTGTCTGACTTCAGCTCAGATCATGATCTCATGGTTCATGAGTTCAAAGTCCCGCATCCAGCTCTGAGCTGGCATTGTGGAGCCTGCTTTCGATTCTCTGTCTCTCTCTCTCTCTGCCACTCTCCTGCTATCTCTCAAAAATAAACATTTGAAAAAAAAAAAGAATCAACCTGGACAACTCACAAAAATTAACTCGAGATGGATTAAAGACTTAAATGTAAGACCTGAAACCATGATACTCCTAGAAGAAAACATAGGAATAAACCTCTTTGACATGGGTCTCAGTAGTGAGTTTTGGGACATGACACCTAAAGCACAAGTAGCAAAATAAAAAAATAAAAAATAAGCAAGTGGGACTACATCAAACTAAAAAGCTTCTGCATAGCAAAATAGACCATCAACAAAGTGAAACAACAATCTACGGAATGAAAAAAAAATATTTTCAAGCCATATATCTGATATCTTTAAAATATATTAAGAACTTACAGAACTCCATAGCAAAATACCTGGGCAGAGGTCCTGGACAAACATTTCTCCAAAGAAAATATATGAAAGGCCAACAAGTTCATGAAAAGATGTTCAACATTACTGTTGTTAGGAAAATGCAAATTATAATCTCGAGGAGATACCATCTCACACCTACTAGAATAGCCATCACCAAAAAGCCAAGAGATAACAAATACTGGTGTGAACGTAGAGGAACATGAACCCTTGTGCACTGTTGGTGGGACTGCAAATTGGTGTAGCCACTATGGAAAGCAATATGGAGGATCCCCAAAAAAGTAAATATAAACTGCCATATGATCCAGCAATTCCACTTACAGAAAGATATCCAAAGAAATGAAAACACTAACTCCAAAACATATCATGGTGAAATTATTTACAGTGGCCAAGACATGGAAACAATCTAAGCGTCCATCAATGGACAAATGAAAAAAGAAGTTGTGGTGTATATATACTATGGAAAATTATTCATCCATTAAAAATGAGGAAACACTACCATTTGCAATAACATGGATGAACCTTGAAGGCATATGGTTAGTGAATGAGGTTAGAGAGGGATAAATACTGTGTGATCTCACTTATAAGTGGAATCTAAAAAGAAAAAAAAAATATCACTGCAACAAAAACCCCAAATGTGTAGGAAAAGAGGTCAGACTTCCTGTTACTAGAGGAAGAGAGTGGGGGGAGGGGAAATTGGAGGAAAGTTGTTCAAAGATACAAACTTCTCCTTATAAATAAACACTGGGGATGTACGTACAATATGATGACTGTGGCTAACGCTGCTATATGATATATAGGAAGATTGTTAAGAGAGTAAATCCTATGCCTTCCCATCACAAAGAGAAAGTATTTTTCTCTTTTTTTTTCTTTCTTTTTATTGTATCTATTTGAGAAGAGAGATGTTAACTGAAATGATTGTGGTAACCATTTCACGATATATGTAAATCAAGTCATTATGCTGTATGCCTTAAACTTATTCCATGATGCATGTCAGTTATTTTTTGATAAAACTGGAAAAGACTCCAAAAAAAGGAAAAAGATGAAATTGGAAAGGAATAAGCAAACTGCTTCAGTATAGCCTTTTGATTTCAATCACTGCCATTTTCCTCACAATATTAATTTTAGCTGTAAGAAATAGTCCTAATAATGGACCTGATTATATGCTTTTCAAAAGAAATAATAGTTGGCCAACTTTTAAAAGTATGATGTACACTCTAGTATCTTCTGCTGTTATCGGATCCATCTTTCACACCCCACCTTTCCTGTCTTCTGCCCATCTTAGTAATTCACTTGCTTCCTAAGATGTATCTTGTTGTTTGTCCATGTCTGTTCTGTCCAGAGACAGACTTGTTGCATCTGTTTCTGAGGAAATGAGGCAGATACTCTAGCATTTAACCAAGTGTTAAATAAAATTTGGCCTCTGAATTTTAGTAGACATGGAAGGGACAACTTGGGAGTGTTGATAGAGGAAGCGTTACAATCAAAAGACCACCTGCTTTCATCGGATCTCTCTCCAGTAGCTACTGCTTTCTGCTTTCTGGATCTCCCAAGGGATATTTGTACTTTTTTTTTTTTTTTTTTTTTTTTTTGAGAGAGAGAGAGAGAGAGAGCAGGGAAGGGGCAAAGTGAGAGGAAGAGAGAGAATCCTAAGCAGGCTCCGCAACCAGTGCAGAGCCTGACATGGGGCTCAATCCCACAAATATGAGATCATGACCTGAGCTGAAATCAAGAGTCAGACATTCATCTGACTGAACCACCTAGGCACCACAGTATACTTTTGTTCTCAGTTTCTTTATACCTATTTTCCATGAGAAGAATGTGGTGATACTACCAGTGATCTTTACGGCCTTGCCATGTTCCTCCTACCACAGGGCCTTTGCACAGGCTATTATCCCCTGTCTCTGGAACACTGTATCCTCATGTTGCCTAGTTAACTATCCATGTGTCCTCCAGCTTTACTTTCTCAGATAAGTCTTCACCTGATTAACTAAATTCCCTTCCTATAGGCTGTCATAACACATGTGCCTTTTGTTTATAACCCTTGTCATGGGGACACCCATATGACACCTTGATTAATGAAAGCTTGATCATGGCCTCAGCCATTTTTGCTCATCGCTGTGTTTACATTTCTGGTATGTAGTACCATCTCAATACATATTTATTAAATAAGTGAACAAAGAGCTTGCGTTCCTTGGATTGCACTTAATTACTGACTTAGATATGCTTGCATCCAAGAAGCCTTCTGTTTCATGTTTGTGCTGGCACACTCTGTTGACAATTAATGCGAGGCGGTCTCACAATCTATAGTGATACCTTAAATGACTGGTGAAAACTAAAACGTTATATTGCTCTCTTAGTTCCGGTGGTATGTTTTGTAAATCACATCACACAGTTATTGCTGTCCTTGTTGTTGTGTATTGTTGATAACATAATGCACACAGTCATTGATGTAATGTAGCCAGGAATTTTCTATGGAGAAGAATGTTAGGCTTTCATGGTTTTTGATGCACTGAATGATTACCATTGTTATTGCAGCTGAAAAAAAATGGTAATAGATATGAAAAAACACTCTGAAGTATAATTAGTTCTTCAGGATTCTGAAGCCACGTCAGTATGTGGCAGGCAAGGATTAATGTCACACACCCAGTGGGCTTAAGACGTAGGAAGTCATGGTATATTTGCCCTCTGTGGTATAGTATTTTGGAATCTCAGAGAAGTCTCCCCGGAGCATAAGAAAGGTTCTCTGTCTTTAAGAAGTTTATAATCTATTTGGAAAAAGGTCTGTGCAAACATAAGTCTGTATTTCTAACAACTATGGTAAAATACACACACACACACACACACACACACACACAGCATTCTGTCTATACAAACATAAATCTGTATGTTTTCTGTATTTCTAACAACTATGGTAAAACACACACACGCACACACACACACAGCATTCTTCTGTAGCCATAATGATAAGGAAGAGAAAGAATGATCTTAGTTGACTTGCAAAGCCCTCCCAACCTGCATACCAGCCCCTCTTTTCCGACCTCACCTTCTGCTCTTTCCCTCTTCCACCTCACACTGATCAACTCGCTGTTTCTACCTCAGGACTTTTGCACTTGCTGGGTCTCCTCCTGACATGCTGTTGCCCCCAGATAACCATGTACCTGGCTTCCTCATATCCTTCAAGGCTTGGCTGTCACCTTCTCAGCAAGGCCACCTTTGGCCACTCAGTTTAAAACTGTAACAGCAGCCAATTGCACTGTCCACAATCCATCTCCCTTTTTTTTTCTTGAAGGCATTTTACACTGTCTAATAATACTATATATTTTACTTTTTTATCATTTTTACCACCTTCCCTCACTAAATTGTAAGCTCCTTGAGAACAAAGATCCCTATCTGTTTTCTCACTGCTCTGTCTCCAGTGCATAGAACAATGCCCGACACATAGTAAGAGCTCAATAAATATGTGTTGGCTGAACAAATGAAAGCCCTGCATAGAAGGAAAGGAGAAAGCCTGCAAGCTTCAGAGTTAAAGACCCTGTTTTCAGCCTTTACTTCCTGAGTAATCCCAGGCCCCGCAGTTAAGCTCTGTAAACCTCCTCTGTAACATGCCACACGTCCCCCTCAGTACTGTCTAGAACGGTCGATGTGTGTGCCACCCCTTCCTGATTTGTAGAAACAAGACTCGTAACATCTCCATTCTTCTATGGGTGGCCCTTGGGGTGGCATACAGCCGGCACTCTGTAAGTGACAACCGCTTTTATTATCGGACAGGCTTTCTGGTGGAATGAGTGTTGAGTAGATAGAGATTTGAAAGAGACATTAGCAGAGTCTACAGAAGCAAATAAGTTATGTGGAGGATCGAATGAGATAATGATTATTAAGGGTAAGTACAGAGCCTGCCTGCGGTAGGGGCTTGATACCCTGTGGTGGAATAGTTGCTGTTCTTATCATGCTTCCGCACAGTACCCGCTCTGCACAGAAAGAAATGAGAGTGTTGGGGGGGTGGGAGGAGGGTGCCTGGGTGGTTCAACTGGCTAAGCATCTGACTCTTGGTTTCGGCTCAGTGTGTGACCTCATGGTACACGAGTTCGAGTGCCACATCGGGCTCTGTGCTGACAGTGCGGAGCCTGCTTGAGATTCTCTCTTTGTCTCCCTCTCTCTCTTCCCCTCCTGCCTCTGTCTCAAAATAAATAAGTAAACGTAAAAAAAAAAATGAGAATATTGAAACAGCCTCGAAATCACTGAGCCACATGGGCGACAGCACGATGAAGATGGAAATGTGGAAAAAAGAGACAGCCTTAGGAGTCCCTGACATGACCAAGCGGTGGGTGGGAAAGCATCTTTCCTCAAGCACGTGTGCATGATGGGAGCTGTGTCACGGGCTGGGAGGCAGTGTTCGGTAGTCCTGCAAGGTGCTGGAAGTGTTCTTCACCTTGCTCTGGTGGGTGGTTAGGCTGCTGAATACGTAACTGTAATTCACGAAGCTGTACACTTTGTAGGATGTTAATTAAAATTCATGAAGCTGTGTACTTTACTGTACGGAAAGTTCTACTCCAGTGAAAAAGTAAAATTATGACCGCGCGTGTGTGCGCAGGTGGGTGGTCCCAAGGAAACTTGCTTAGCAGTGATAATGTGATGATGACATGGATGGCTACACAAACACAGAAGGAGGGATTTAAGCAAGAAATGTGTCCGTGATGAGTGCGTCAAGAACTCGTACTAGAAGACCGCAAGGATGATACTGCTGCTGCTTGTGCTGAGGCGGGGGAAGGAGAAGTCTGGTGGGTGATGGAGGGAACCAGGAGACTCCAGGGAGTTTCACTGGGTCCGTCAGGACTAGTCTTCATGTGGGGGACTGGGAAGCAGCTTCAGGGAAGAGCATCCTCCCTGGGAGTGAAAAGAAGACCTGAGGATGCAGCAGACCCTGAGCCCATGAGGAGAGTTGTAAGTTCTCCCGTGAACGTCGGAGATATTTTGTAACACTGCAGGGGAAGGTAGGAGAGCTCTAGAAAATCTAGCTTTCAAAAGTAAACTACAGAACACCAAATATCTGTACGGTAACCTTTATGAACCTTGTGAGGCTGATCTTCTTACACAGAATCATAGAATAGCAGAACTGTAAAGGACCTGTGACACCATTGATTCAGTTAGCCTCATTTTCTAGAAGCTAATCTTTGGGAGGGTGTGAACACAGCTGGTTCATTTAAAGCTGAAGAGAACTTAGACCTGTATGGCATATTGCTTCTTAGGACTTCTTGCCTGCCTGCTGAGTCTTCTCACCTTCCCTCCTTTCCTCTCTTTCTTTCCTTCTTCCCTCCCTCCCTCTTTCCTTCCCTGCCGTCCTCTTTCTCTCCTTTTTCCCTTTCTTCCTTTTCTCCTTCCCTCCCTCCCTTCTCTCTTCCTTCCTCCTTCCTTCCTTCCATCCTTCCTTCCTTCCTTCCTTCCTTCCTTCCTTCCTTCCTTCCTTCCTTCCTCCCTTCCTCCCTCCCTCCCTCCCTCCCTTCCTTCCTCCTTTTTCAAGTTAGGAATGCATGTTTAGCAATCCTTTTAAAAACAGGATGAATAATTACTTTTTAGATATTAAGAAATTGTATTTATTTTAGTTCACTATAGTCAATAAATTGTTGTTGGAATCACATTGTTTAATATATTGAAATTTATACCGAGTTCTTTATCTAATTGGAACTATGAAGTAAAATAGCTTATTTGTTTTCTGTGTAGGCACTTTCTTTAAAATATGTAATAAAATTGTTTCCAAGTCAATAGCACCTTTACAAAAAGAAAGCAGAAACATTAATATTATAATCTTAGATAAGCTGTTCAAACAGACACAATAGCATACTTTAATTTCTTTAATTCACACTAAGTTGTTGGGAAAATGACTCATGTTCTCAGCATGGGTTCTTACGCCTGGGTCTGTAAAATTAAAACAAAAAGAAATGACATGAAAATATTGAGAGAAAAGTCAACAATTAAAATGTTCAAACTTAACCTAGCGATCATCAATTAAACAACCGAGGAAGTGAGTCAGTTTAAGACGGATCTTAGAACACTTTCAATTAAAAGGAGCAAATTCATTTTCATCTCTTAGCTATATCCAAAGTGCAATTGAAATCCTAAAATATTATTTTTGAATTAGGCATTATGACTAAAATTAAATAGATCATCATGTACTATATTAAGGCTAACAATACTTTTCCTTTTTCTTTCAAGTATCAAAATGTAAAAATGGTTATTACTGCGTTTTCGTAAAATAGAATATATTAAGTAAAAGAATTAAGACATTTTTTTGTCCCTGTAAGTGCATCTGGGGAAAGAATTTGAAAAATCTTGTACCTTGAGCCCAAATGGACTTCCGCCCCCACGTGGACTTTGCATTGCTTGTTCTAGTCCCACACCTGAACCATTTCTGACCTCTAAATCAGGAATAAAAAGAAAAACGGAAATGGGGAGATGTGTTTTCTCTTTGATCCATTCTCTGATCGTAAAGGACACTGGGAATGTGGAAATGCATTTTCTCTTTGATGCAGGTTTTGATCAGCATATTCACAAGCCGCTCAGGGAGTTCTTGCAGAGACAGGGAGACGGGAGAAATCGCCCACCTGGTGCTTCTTTGGTTCCAGTGCATCTGACAAGATTATAGAAAATGCAGAGGAGCTCAGCATCCACGGCAGGGTTAAATCAGATAGTCAACAAGATTTAGCAAGCATCTGTGGGGCGCAACTTTGAACCGCACCCCAGGCATAAACCATAACCTCTCACAACTCAGCTCTGTGGGCAGGAGATTTAAGTATGGTTAAGAACCTCATACTGATAAACATTGCATTATTTATCCTTAATCCAGAAACTGGCATTAAGTCTGATATGGAGCCATTGTTGTTGTGGTTGTATTGACAAAGTTGGTACAGAAATTCATCTGTATCCTGGGAAGCCCACACCTGTGCCGTCTTCTGTCCTGGTGTGAGTGCCGCATTCTAATCTTTGAGTTCTTCAGTTCCCGGCATCAACTGGAAATCTAGTGGTCTCAGTTGTACCCCAGAAACTCAAAGTGTGTCAGTGACATGATAGATTTTCTAACTGGATTTAGTGTCTCCGTATCTCCTCCTCCTCCTTTTCCTTCTTTTATTCATTACTGTTGCCACCTCCTCTCCAAACAGATCTCTAATGCTTACCCAACTTTGCCGTTACAGTTATTAGCTCTCACACCCAGCTAGGCCAGGAATCCTCCTGATGCCTTGTGGCCATGACATCTGGGTCTGGGCTGTTTAATTCTGGAACTTCATTCTCCTCTCCTTGTTCCGTGGTGTGTAAATCCAATCAGAGGGCAGTGGAATATGGAGTGGCGGTTCCCACACCTTGATGATAACCTAAATTATCCAAGGATCTTTCTTTTATTAAAAAAAAAAAAAAAGGTCCCTGAGTCCCATCTCTGGAAATTCAGATTTTAGTAGGTCTGAGGTGAATTTTGATGATGGCCCAGCTTTGGAAAACACTTCTTTCCTATAAACACTGCTCCTCAGTGTGGTCTGCAGTCCGGCAGCATTGGCCTCACCCAGAGGCTAGTTAGAAATTCAGAATCTCGGGCCTTACTCTAGACCTGTGACATCAGTCAGACTCAACATTTTAACCCAGACCTCCATGCACTAACATATGAACATTTGATAAGTTCTTCTGTGAAGAACTCACTCTGAAGCAGGAAGTCTTGATTGTGCCCCCAAAGTTGCTGTAAGCAAAATGGGGCCTGGGACATATGCTTTAAACTCCCTCTCTTCATCTCCTTATGGAGAAGAGAAAGAAAGATGGAGAGAGAGAGAGAGAGAGACAGAGAGAGAAGGAGAGTGGTTTAAATGATGTCTTATTTTATAGGATTTGAAGTAGTTTTAAAGAGATCTTGCATCAGCAACCAGGATGTTTATGTGAGTGTGGGGTGTTGACTGTGTGTATGTAGTGTGTGTAGTGGATGTGTGTGTGGTTCTCCCTCTGCGTGTGTCTGTCTCCAAATCTCCCCCTTTTAGAATGACACCAGTCATATGGAGTTGGGGCCCACCCACCCTATTGACTTTATTTTTATTTTAACTTGATTCCTTCTGTAGTAAAGACCCTATCTCTGAAAACAGTCACATTCTGAAAAACAGAGGATTAGGACCTTATATGTGAATCTGGGGAGGACACAATTCAACCCACAACATTGACAGTAGCCAACTGCTAATGAGAAGACGGGTGTGGGGTCCCTGAATCCCTTCACTGTCATCCCCGTGTCCACCTGGGATTAGATCTGAACTATTGTGGACAAACAGCTCCTGAGCAATCCACTCTCCTGGCCGTGAGGTCACACCAGTCTAGCCTGATTATGCTCAGCCTCATCCAAAAAACACAAATCCTCCAGTTTTGCTGTCTTTTACTTCTGGCCCTTAAGTGAATGGAGGACCAAGACAAATGATCTTTGATGGACTACTGGCAAGGCGTATTCCCACTAAAAATCAAACCCACCATAATTTCTTTCTAATGGCCAACGGATCTCTGAATAAGGCCTACAAATCTACGAAAGCCCGCAGTCCTCACAGCTTCAGGAAGACACAAATGTCAGTGATTTTCTTTACTAGGCATTCTGCCAGGGTCCCCTGGGTCCTGGTTTTATTAGTGCTGTATCTGCGAGGTGTGGTCTGTGCATAATCTGAGACAGTCAGCTGCACGCCGGATGGCCCTGATTTAAAGCAAAATGCTGTGGCTGGGATAGCCTAAACAGTACTGGGCTTAGGAAAAGGAGTGAAATGAGCCTAGAGTGAGAAGGAGGCTCAGATTTGAGACTCTTCGGTACTTACAAAGCCCGAGGGGACATGAACGAATCACGTTACCAGGTAGGAGAAACCTGCACCCCACGAGTACTTCTCTGAGAGCCAAGACGACTTCAGAGTGACTCAAATAGTACAGCAAATATATTCATATTAAGTCTGTCAGTAACACTTACTTCTGTGAACTTAAATCAAGTTCAAGGTGACCTTGACAATTTGGAGAAGTGAATACATGCAAACAGCAAGAGGTTGTGCAGGTAAATTCGTGTGGGATAATTCAAACATTATAAATATGAGCCACTGGTGGGATTGACTTTGCAAGAGAATGGCAGGCAGGTTTCGGAGGCGAGGTGGGATGGGCAGGTGAAGGGAGAGCATGAAGGAGATGTCCTAACATGTGTCGACGTGTGCAAGTAAGATGGTTTTCAGACTTGTTTGAGCATGACTCATAGTAAAAAATAATTTCGCATTTTGACCTAGTATATAGACATATACGTATATACAAACCTGAAACAAATGTTCAGCAACCTTACTACACGTAAGAGTCTAAATTCTATTCTATTCCATTCCATTCTAGGCTATCCCGTTCTATCCTATCCTGCCCCTTTCTATTTGTCTTCATTTTTAAATTATTATTTTAATGCTAGTGTGACCCACTGGGTCTTTATGACCTCCCTAGTGGGTTACAATCTGGAAAGAATGAGAAAGGATTATCACAATACCGGTGGTTTTCAATAGAGTGGGGTTGGGTGGTATTGTGCGATATCCAAATAGGTTGTCACAATTGGGAGGGTACTCCTGGCATCTAGTGGATAGAGGCCAAGGATGTTTTGAAACATCCTACAATGCACAGGACAGCTCCCCACGACAGAGAACCACCATGTCGCCCAAAATGTTAATTGTGCTGCGGCTGAGAAACTCTGCTCTATACTTAGCACTATTCTATATATTCTTTAGAGTGTGATTTTCAGCCTGAGTCCCTTGAAGACTTGAGAGCTCTTTCAAAGTGGTTCAGGAGGGTAGGGTTGCGGGAGAGCCATAGGGCCCTAAGCCTCCTGCCCACACTCCCCCACCAGTCCAGGCTGGACTTTTATTTATAGGAAGATGAACTCATCCCAGTTTGCTTGGTAGCTTCCTGGTTTTAGCTCCTTAAGTCCCACATCCCAGGACCTCCCTCAGGCTCCGGGCCAGCCAGGCCAGTTGTGTGCTGGACAAGCATAGTGGTTCCTGAGGAGAAAGGGTTCTGCTGAACACAAGAGGAGAAGGTTGTTAAAAGCCACTGCTTTCAGAGCATAAATCTTAACAATGAGAGGCTGTTGAGGAGAACGTGGAGATCCCTAAGGGATCCGTTTTAAAACGGTATCAGTGGTTTGGGGAATAGTCTCATGAAAGAACGTTAAAGAACTAGGTTTCTCTCCCCAAGCTGAGAACCTTGGGGAGAGAAAGATCTTAATCACCATCTTCATGGGAACAAAGCGATGAAGCCACGTGAATGGTTTTAAGCAGCTGTTCTCTGCTTCTACATTTGACAGGTTAAAAGGGATTCTAGTGAAATATCAGGAAGACCTTCTTGCCTTTAAGAAAATGTTTGGAAAGTCTTATTCTGTACTTTTTTTCTAAGGAAAAGAGATAAGAATTTGCCTATTAAAAATACAGTTTTTTGAATTGGGTGCTTCCTATAGTCAGGGGACTGTTGGCTGTGGCCTCCTGAGCTTCCTTCAGTCTGTGATTCAATGAATGGCTTGAACCTTTATCTGGCAAGTGCCCTGGGCAAGATACACTCCAGAATTAATGAGAAAAGACACAAATCCTATCCTTTAGGAGACAACATTCCCCAAACAGTCAATCAAAAATCAACCGCAGTCTTTTTTAGGTCATATCTTCTTGAAAGGGTCCCTATAAGGCTGTGTGTTTCCTATTTCCTGGAAGCCAATTTATTGTGGTTACTCAGGTAGTTTCTTTCAGACCTTAGAGGTACAACTAATTAAACTTCAACGAGGTAGCCCCTGACTTCACTACCTAACCTCCTTTCGGTGCCATTTTGTTATACTTTGGTTCACTGTTCTCATATACCTTTAGCAGAAGGTCAACAAAATATTTCAGGGCTATAATTATAATATAGTTTTTGTTCTTTAAGTGTTTTTGAAAGCAATAGACATTTTCCCTCAACCACTCTCGGCTGCCCAGAGTTAATATAGTTATGTATCAAGATAGCTGCGTTTGAACTTTCTTTCTTCAGAAGAAACTGTAATAACATTTTCTCTTGTGAAAATGGGATACCCACCCAAAGGTGAGGACAAGGAAGACATTCCTATATGTAGAGTGTCTCCCATCATTTTAAAAATAGAAACTACTTTTTATTTCCCTGATGCATTGGGATCTTGTAGAGTGTGACATGTTGGCGGAGCCTGACTCAGGAAGCAAGAGGGCTGCTCATTGAGATGGAAAGCCCTAGAAAGGAGCATTAAGTGAGCTCAGCTGCTGTCGCCTTTCACTGCCCCTTCATGGAAACTTCTGGGGAATGAAAAGGGAGGGCTGCTGAGGGGCTGTGGGTTCACAAATGAGTCTCTTCACCAGCTTGTCAGGACGCTTCTAGACATAAACAGTGCATTCCTAACAAGGCAACACCTCATTTTGCTCCCTTAGGAATAGAGAATCTCTTTGAAAACTCAGGAACTGTGTCACCGGTATTTACAGTATTTTAATTATCATGGACTCATTTGTTCAATTTAAGAGGCTGTGGATTACACTTAAATACCTGAATGGTCTAGCTTGCATTCAAAGAGTCACTGAGCTATAAAATAGTCATTTGCTCAACCCCGTTGTCATAGACCATTAGTTACTACTGAGATCCATAATGATTTGGCCATTTCTAATGATAAGCGAAAGAGAAGCGGTTCATTATCTTTAGCACCCACAACTGAAATTACTTGTTGCAACTCTTAACTGAATAGTTCTATTTGCTAATAGTCCTTCCTAAAATTAAATTATATTTTGTCAAAGAAAAGTCATTTTTTTTCCCCTCAGATAACTGCACATATATTTTGGTCTAGAAAACATATTATGTCCTTAGCAAAAATTGAATGTGAAATCTTTCTCACATTTCAAATAAAAGATCATTAAGCAAAGTTCTTCCTGCTTGAGTGAAAAAAGTCACTGTGCAAATAGTATCATACAAAGTAATGGCCTTATTCCGGTTTGCTTTCCAGATGGAACACAATGGCTCAGCACAGACATTTCAGAACGAACTTGGAAAGAGGACCAATACAGAGAAAATAGAGATGAATTGTACATTCGGGATGGTTTGGCAATTTGCTAACACATTTCTCAGCTGGGTAAGGAAAATAACTTGACAAATACAATAGGAGGTGCAGGGTGAGAACCTATGGGCCCAGGTTGGTGGGAGAGTGAAAACAAAAGAGAAGTAAGCTAATTTAAATACACAATAAATCAGAATAGGGGAATGTGGAAGGGAACAGATAAGGAGGAAAGGAAGTAAAGGAGGAAAGGAGTAAACGAAGGAGTCAAGGAAGGCTGACGCGGCTAGGAGGAGTGGGAACAGCAGAAATGATGGTCATTTCAGGAACGGGAAGCTCAATGTTGAATTCTGAGTGCTTATCTCGAATACGAGCTCTCTCACTCTCTCCAAACCCTTGGTGAATTCCTAGATGACTCTCGCATCCCTAGTCCTCTGTGTTTTTGCTTTTTTAAGTTTTACTTTTTGTTTTGTTTTGCTTTAGAGTACTTACCTCTTTCTGAAACTACTGTATAAGCCCTGCATTTGCTTAACATCTGACTTTTCCTGCTACATGGGGGGATTTTGTCTGTTTTCTTTCCTGCTGTCGTCCAAGGACCTAGAGCACCGTGTGACTCAGGGTGGATCCTGATACATACTTTTGAATGAATGAATATGTGATTGAAAGAGAGCTACTGCTACCCTTAAGGCTTTCCGAAAAATTGGAGGAGATCCAGAGGAGTACTGATGGCCCGCCTAAGGTGACTTTATTTAAATTTACTGGTTGGTGTCATCAGGTTTCAGTTACTTTGAAGTTTGAACAGTCCTTCCTTTTCTGAATTTTCTCTTTCCTGTAGCTGGCTTTTACCTGTATAAATTATTGGCCTCTGTCCCTACTTGAGAGACATAGACCAAATTGTGTACTGTTTTGTTTTATGAGGAAAATGGATTATAGTGTTTTACATTCTGCTAGAGTAGCGATAGAGCTTTCTCTACTCTCACTACCAAATGATTGATAATAAATAATAATAAATATTATTTAACAGTGATCTTTTTTCCTACTCTAGTAATGTGGATGAAATGTATACTAGCCCACATTCTGCCTTCTGGTTTTCAACTCCAGAAGGAAGTTGAAACCTGACAACACAAGCATTAAACTTGCTGAATGCAAAGAAGGTGTCATTAGGATGGCAAATGGAAGTGCTTTTCTGGTCAGGGATGGCGGTAGGGGCTAATGAAGTTGACCTGCCTGAAGCAATAGGGAGAGGTGAGGCCTGGGGTAAGTTGGAAAGTGCTTACCTCCTCTAAAAGTATTCAAATTCACATTTTAAAATGTTGCGCTAGCCAAATATAACAAATATTAGCATGGGAGGAATGCTGTTTTGTAGCTATGATTCCTAATCTCAAGCTAATGGTGTTAAAAAGCTGATTTTGCTCATAAATCTACTCGTTGTTTTAGGATTCCTTAAAAATTGCCCAGTCAATTCTGTAACTCATATGAAGATCGTGTGTGTGTGTGTGTGTGTGTGTGTGTAGTCTTCTGAGAATATATATGAATGAATGAATGAATATATAGGAATATATATACACACAATATATATACATATATACACTATATATATATGAATATATATACACACACACAATGAAAATTATGAGAAAGGAGTTGTGTATCACATCTATAGTGCAGAGTAAGACAATATGTGGAGGATGGTAAGGCAATCATGTATTGCAATAATTCAGCAAAAGCATGAAATCGGAGCCAGAGATGAAGAGGAAAACTATAAGCTGCCACCCTGTCTCTAAAATTCCTGGAGAGATGAGTAGGAATGAGGTTCTCCCAACACACATGGAATATGATTTAACCCAATTCTGTTGGCAGTTGGTTCAAATCCCAACTCCTCCTTTGCTAGTTGTTTGGCCTTAGACCGTGTTACTTAACTTGTGTTAACACCATGTTAAAGTGCCCTTCTCTGAACAGTGGGGTTTATAATGGTAGGTGCTTATCGGTTCATCATTCATAGGGATGTTGTGAGGGTTCAATGAGTTAAGGCACACAAAGGATTTAGAACCGGGACTGGCATGTACATGTACAGGAAGGATTTGCTTATTTATTCATTAGTGTTACTATAATTTATTGTAATTGCAAAAGGTAGGGGAGCTCTGTTGACTTTGAAGTTATCCTCATTCACCCCTCCATCTTCCCTGCCCACGTGCCCGCCTGTTTAGAACAATTTTAATTGGTCGTACTGATCAGTGTAACTCCAATATTTCTACATATCACTTATGGATATGCCCTTTTATATAGAAAAGTCCATTGGTGTTGTTAATGTCTTTTACATGATAAGTACTGAGAGACAGGAACTGTGCCTCATCCTGGACCCAGACATCTGAAATTCCCAAGTCTAGCATTTTTTGAAACCCAATACCAATTCCAGGCAGCAATGATCCCCAAGTTGGCATAGCACATGGTAGATCCTCAAAACAAGTCTTGAATATGTGAGACCATTATGCACCCACACTTCCTAACCAATGGAGCCCTTTCCCCTGGAGATTTTATTAGAAATGTATGCTCATCTTTTATGTCCTAAAAGCAGCACTGTTTATGCCCTTAGTTTTGCAGTCCTTCAGAAACTCTGCTCTTCAGCTTCTGCATCTGTTTATACCTCCCATGAGAAACACTTAAACGTGCATCCTTTAGCTAGTGTGCATAAGACATCCTGCCAACCTGTCCACCATCTCCTTCCATTCGTCCTCTGCTTGGTACCCCAAACACACACACACTCATGCACACACACAAACATAAAGCAACAATAAAATCCTCTTCCTTGACCCAAAACAAAACAATCTCATCTTCCTCAAAACAAACCCTCCATGCATATCGACGTTTGATGGCAGTGCCCACCGGAATGGTTGAGAAACTGGTTCTGCTCTCAGAAAGATTAATCTTTCCCTTTACAACCTACCATGACATGTTCTCTCCAGGCTCTCAGAAAAGAAAGAACTCACATCCTATAGTCAAAGATGAGGTTGCCTTCCATGGGCTTTGTGCCTCTCTGAGGCTGCTCAGTCCCTTTCAAATCCATTTTTAGGAGTTTAATTTCATCGATAAAGTTCTAAGAGGGGCAGGATGTATTTGAAGAGGCTGTATGGGATTAGCCACTCACCACTTTGAGTTTTCAGTCTGGGCGTCTCATCTTCCTGAACACTTCACTTTCTCCCTCTTGAAATGGGAATCATGTAGAAATTCATGAAGCTGAGGGCAAATGAAGGGAGGCAACTTATGTAAATGTGCTAACCTAATCCCTAGCATTTTCTCTGCTTCAGATAAGAAGCGGAGGGACCAACCAGGAGCTAAGGAGCTGATGACCTTCAACTATTATTACCTGAGACAATAGCTCATAAATCCTTAAGAATAGTTTGGAAGTTGATACCAGTGGTTAACCTTTTTATTTCTGAAGGATTTTTCCTTGACTCTTTGTCTCTCTCTATCTCTCTGTCTCTTTGTCTCTCTCTCCCCCCCCTTTTTTTTGCCTTCGTGAGCATTATTCCCACTAGACCCAAACTCAATTACAAAAAAAAAGTGTATTTGACATTAAAAAAAAAAAAAAAGTATCAGCATTGTGAAATAAATGTAATTTTCAAATGTTACATAACCTTCGGGCATTAAGGAGTGATGTAGCCCTACCTAATCTCTCAAATAACAAAGATAACGCAATCAAAGAACTGCAAAATGTTACTGCCAGAAGAAATTTAAAAACATGACAAATTTTGAATGTCAAGGGATTTTTAGAGGATTCTTACCAAATAGACAAATTTAAGATGCACAGAATTCCAGGAAGCAACAGTGCATTCTTTGTAGAATAAACTAACACTTCAAAATAAACTATTGCTAATTAGCACATGTTGAGTAGTCGCATGTGCCGGGCAGAGTTCCAAGCGCTTTACATGTATTAATTCACTTAGTCCTCTCAACAATGGAACATATATCCTTGCACCAGGCTCCTAAGGGCCTGAATCAGGATTTTTCAGATGAACTGGGTCCAGATTGCTATTTTCTAGTATAGATGACACTGCTCTAACTAAAGAATTTGTGGGACAGTAGAGCTGCTGCTCCGTTCTCCCCCTCCTGTGTGTACCAACACCCCATTCTCAGCTGTCACTGCATTTTAGACTACACCACTTAGGTTGCTTTGCAGCTACATTTGGCCTTATGACCATGGTCTAGCCAATGGGGGACACAAGAGAAAGTGTTGCATGGGAATCCCAGGAAGACATTTTAAAGGGAGTTGATCCAACCGAGAGCCACCTCCTCTCTGTCCTTCTGTTTGTTCTCTTTCGTGCTTGCAACTTGGATGTGAAAGTTGGTGCAATCACACAATAGTGTGATCTTGAGTTTGAAGCCGCGTGCTGGGGTAGGTGGAGTGGAAAGATAAAAGCCCCCATTCCAACTTTGGTCTGTTTTCCTCTAGACTTTTTTTTTTAAGAAATGTATTTAATGTCCAAGAGAGGTCTTTTATATATTTTTAATTTTAACATATATTAAAATATATTTTATCTTATTAAAATATTTGTTTTAATATATATATTCATTTAATATTTTAGTTTATTAAAATATGTTTTTAAAATATATATAACATTTTTATCTATTTATTTAAAAAAATTTTTTAACATTTATTTATATTTGAGAGAGAGGGAGAGAGATAGACAGAATATGAGCAAGGGAGGGACAAAGAGAGAGGGAGACACAGAATCCAAAGCAGGTTCCAGGCTCTGAGCCATCAGCACAGAGCCCGATGCAGTCCTTGAACTCACAAACCGTGAAATCATGACCTGAGCCAAAGTTGGGCACTCAACCAACTGAGCCACCCAGGCACCCCTTTATTTATTTATTTTTAACCAGGGTAATTTCCTTCATCATTGAAATGTTCAGAGGTTACCGTTGCTGTGGCCTGGAAAAACAAATCTATTTTAGTATTAGGGCAGGGTAAATATAATTAGAAAACTAAATATATTTTTAAAACCATGTAATACATTTTAATTCCCAAAACAAGGATTTGGGGATTGTCTGCAGGCTTATATTTATCTAAGTCAGTGAACTCCTCCATGCAGGAGTTGTATTCATAGAAAATTAGCAACTGGCTTATGTAATCCTAGAAGTACATTTCCTAAAATCACATTTAGTTATAAAAAAACAAAAGGTAGGGGCACCTGGGTAAGTCACTTGACTCTTGATCTCAGCTCAAGTCTTGATCTCAGGGTGGTGAGTTGGGCTCCACACCAGGCTTGTAGCCTACTTACAAAAAAAAGGAAAAAAAGAAAGAAAACAAAAGGTTTCCTGAGAATGTACATTATGGCATATAGTGTAAGCAACTGCTCTCTTCCTTACTGGTACCCTGGAGTTTGTGCAGAGGTAAGAGCCATCGGTGGGCCAATTAGAAGTCTTCTTTCTTCTTTCTTATGCTCAGTGACCACCTCCCTTCTCAGAGCCTTCAGAGTATTTTACAGATTTGGGAAAGAGAAGTCCCTTCCACGTTTTCTAATGCTTAAAAAATAAAAATAAGAAAAGTCAACCAAGTAAAACTATTGCTTAAACAGAGCCAAGTGAATTGACTTGAAATGAAATGGTTTTTCATTAATGTACATTTTCATTTTTTCAGGCAACATTTAGTCCCAAATAAAGAAGAGATAATATAATTTTTATTTATTTTTCTAAAGTTTATTTGTTTTGAGAGAAAAAGAGAGGGACTGCATGTGCAAGTAGGGGAGGGGTAGAGACAGAGGGAGAGAGAGAGAAGCTCAGGCAGGCTCTGTGCTGCCAGCTGCAGAGCTCCATGTGGGGCTCAAACTCACAAACCATGAGATCACGACCTGAGCTGAAGTTGGGGACGCTTAACCTACCAAGCCATCTGGGTGCCCCACTGTTTTTCTTTTAATGTTGACGTTATGAGGATTCCAGTAGAGACTTTTCCAGTAGAGAAAACTAGGAAAAGGTGAAATCTGATTTACGTTCGTTTCTTAAAAGGGGAACTTCCCCGGCAACTGAAATAAAATATACCCTCATTTCTAAAACTTTGGAAATTTGGACAAATAATGCTCCATCATCAGTTACCTGGGAAGATTTGCAGATATTCTGATAACACCTGGTATCTTTATTTATTAAATCATTGTGCCACAGGGATCCATTAGTGTAGGAGGACAATCAAGCATTTTCCTGGGCATCGAACTTTCTTTAAGTTTCCACTGCTATTTGCAGTTCACAGACTGGCCTGTCAGGTGTTGTAGCTTAATTTCCCCAGGATTTCATGCATCCTCTTTTAACCCTTTTCATGCCACCTGAGTTTCTCAGAACATTTCACTCTGCTATCAGTTGCAAAGCTAGTTTTGATTTAGGAGAAGACATAACCTATAGTTTAAAGTTGACTATCAAGAAATTTAATTAAGTTATGTTCTGTGAATTATAAATTGTGTTGTCTCATCTAGGTAGTTCAGAGTTTTGTTGTCTGCTTCTACAGTCTCTCCTTTTTTCTTTCTTTCTCCTTTTTTCTTACAATATTAAAAGCCAGTTCAATGATTTCCTTATCTGAGGAGACCAGCTGTTTCCTGGAGGTTGGATCTAGTCTCTCCTTTCTAAATCAATGTCTGTCATAGGGAGACAGAAATATGTGTATGACTTACAGGATTTGTCTTCGTGATGACGAATGTTTAGTTAGAACATTGATTATAAAAATAGAAACCAGACTTTGAAAAGCAATTTAAAGCTATGGTATCTGTCTGTTACGATCATTAAAAGCTAATGAGTATATTTCTTTGGTGTAGTTAATCTTTCCACAGCCTAACAACAGTGTTAATGTGGGAAAGATTACATTTAGTGTATGATAAACATTTTGCTGATTAGTCCCCAAATTATATGCTAACTATTTAGCCCATTATTTAAATGTGGTGCAGAGTAGAATCTGCTTTTTAACTAACAATCATGTGGAAAATGATCCAGATTCGGGCAGAATTGAAGGAACATTTATGTTTTCTATACTTGAAGATACATTACATGTGATTAAAATTTTAAACTATTGAGGGAACAGTTGTTTTCAAAGAGATCAAAGGTTGGCTTTATGCATACCTCTTACCGCAGTTGGCTTATAATTATTTATCAAATGTCTGACAAGGCTAATGAGTTTTGTCTACATTTTCCATCCCTCTTGCCAGAATTATGGTTTATTCTCTCTACTTTTGAAGATCATAAATATGCATAAAACCACAACTGGCAGGATTCTTTCTAAATTGGAAGACTTCGTCATAAAGCAGATAGCTTCCTAAAACACCTGAAACCTAAGTTTGAAACACATAAAATTCAAAAATTATATGTGATTATGGTTTGAATTTTCAAAGAAGCATGGATTTTTAGATCTGGGGTGTAAAGAGATTATCTAATTCAATCCCTCTTTATTTTTTCAAAGGAAAATATTGATAAGAAAGGTCAATTGGGAAGTTACTGTTAATAAATCATTTATTTACAAATTATTATTATTAATAAATTATAAAAAAGAGTCCGTGTGTATAAATGGATATATGTGGCAAATACCCACATATATGCCTCTATAGTATAAGTAACAGAAAATGTGAGCTGGCTTCAACACTGAAGAAGACCTGTTGACTTCTCTAACTGGAAGGTCTAAACACATGCCGGTTTCAGGGTGGTTTGGGCTAGCTGTTCACCAAGGTCCAAGAGATCCTTGTTTCTTTCCCATCTTTCCTTATTGTCTGCTTCATCCTGAGGCACCCTTCTCCCATGGTGGCAGAATGGCTTGACAGTTTTAGGCTTTATTTCTCCATATCAGACCAGGCAGATCAAAAAAGAAAATCCTGGCTGTATCAGTTGAACCTTCTTTCCCAGAGGCCCCCAGAAACTACCCCTCATGTTTAAATTGGACCAATACGTCTGGCCAGAATCACACTACAGGTTGAATAGGGCTGGATTTTTCCAACAAGTAGCCAGGGAGATGAGTAAAACTATAAGCTAAACTATGGATTAAGCCATCAGGGCATATGCCTTGAGTTGGAGGAAGACCTGTGCCCACTCCCTGAACCCTCACCACTGCCCCATATTTACAGGGCAAACAACCACCACGTCTGCTACTATCCGTGCATCTTCTACTTTCAGTATGCATACAAGCAGTTTATGCTCATTGTAGAAAATTTGAAAACTGCCTTCAAGAGTAATAAAAACATTTTAAAAATCACTCATGATCTCACTTTTAGAAATTACTAACCATGAACATTTGGTGTGTTTTCTTCTAATCTTTTTAAGAGTTGCAGTATTAAGACGGCACTTGTATCTATGTCTGTCAGTCTGTCTCTTTTATGTCTCTATCTTCAGTTTTATATCCTGTTTTACATTTCAGCCTGACACTATTGGAAGCCTTTCCGCATAACATTTAGAACCTTGACTTTTCAAAGATAGTTGAAGAGTAGAATTATTGCAGAGATAGTAAACAGTTATAGGCAATGCCTTATTTCTCATCACGCTTTCTAAACCTGTTCAGTTTGTCTTTTAGCATTATTGGGCTGAAAAGGTCACTGAGACTTTACTTCATCTCTAAATGGTTCTAAAAATTCCCCAAGGTCCCAAGGCTTACTGTGGAGTAGGATTGCAATCAGTTGAGGTACAGAAGCTGTCAGTTGCTGGAAGAGGGTTTTTTTGGATTATGGCAGCTAAATGCTGAACTAGGAGACCACTGAGAACTGATTGGGCATCAGAACACTAGGTTTAGTTTAGTCTCTGCCGCTATCCAATGTGTGCATTGAGAAATCATTACAAATACTCTGTGCCTCTATTTCCTTATTCCTCAAGTGGGCTAAGAGTTCTTATCTACCTCGTTAGAATAAACTAATAGGAAGTATAACTATGAGAGTTTTAATTAAATGATTTCCTAATATATATCTAAATGTAAATCTCATTATTGCATTATAATATTTTGTATTATTTTATCCTCTCATGAAGTGTCAGGATTGATAAAGAAGATGTTATTAACCCCATAGGACAGATGAGGGAACAGAGTGTCAAAATGCTATGACTAACATTGGAATCACTCTGCTTATTTAAGGCATTGCCCCTCGTAAAAGCATTTGGTGGTGAAGATAATGATGACTATGATGACAATCATGATGGTGATCCCTAACAGTCCAGAGAGGTTAACTAACTAAAAATTAAGTGACCATGAATAACATTTGTAGTTATCTGTGTTTAAAAACTGGGCTTAATCATTTGACTTTCTCTCATCCAGTAGGATCAGTGAAAACTGCTAAAAAATAAATTGTTGTTTTTTCCAAATTTTAAAAGTAACACATATTCAGTAAAGACAACTTCGAGAGCACAGGGAAGCAAAAGCAAGAAGAAAAATATCACTCTAATTCTGTTAGGTATAGAAAACTGGTAGCACCTGGCCCAATAGTAAGTTCTTGAAGGAAGAAATCATGGAGAGACCTAGAGATGACTCCATAATATTAAGTGCTAACCCTAATGATATTATCTTAAGTGCCTTAAAGATATTAAATAGACCCTTCACAATTACTACTAACAGCTTATGGAGTAAGTTCCAATATTTATCCTGTTTTACATGAGGAAACTAACACAGACACAGTTTAAGCCACTGGAACTTCGAGGGGATGGTCTGGAATCTGAGCATTTGGGCTACTGACTTCTATCCTAGAAGTATTCTTTGGACCATCTTTTGGCCTACTTTGCTTCCTGCAGAGTGTTAAGCAAGCTTCAATCTCCAAGTGGAGCGCTGGGAAACCTGTTGTAGTGAGAGCAGAAACCCTGGCTACTCATTCATTGCAGGGAGCTTGTGGGGTTCCAAGTTAAACCAGTCTCTTCCCAGGAAATGGGAAATTTCATATATATTTCTCAACTTCTATTTAGAATAAACACATATCAATTTTTTTTTGTAACCAGAAAATAAAATCATGGCTACTATCCCTTTGGGGGGGCTATAGCAGATCCTAGAGTCAGACCACTTACCATCTTGAAGTCTTTGATAAGTTTCTCAATGTACTGTGGTCTCCACATTTAAGAACCTCATATACTTTAAAGCATGATTATGAGGATTCTATGAATGACATTAATAATTGTTATTAATTGTTAATAATTGTGCTGTCACATAGAAAATGCAATGTTAGAAAATACTCTACAAAAATATACTCAGCCATACATGAGCAAAAATGTTTCCAGGAGCACCGATTGTAATAGTGAAAAACCAGAAGCAACCAACATGTCCAGCCATAAGAGCATAACTAAATATTAGCATATTACACTATAGAATAGTGTGCAGCCAATGAAATTAATCAGATGGCTCAAAACTCTACCATTAGATTATAAGGTCAATGAAGAGAAAGATATTGCTCATTATTTTATCCTCGGGGAACAAGATTGGCACATAGGTTCTCAGTGATGATTGATTAAATGAAAGAATAAATCTTTATTAACACGGACAAATAGCTATTACTAATATTTTTTTATTTTTTACATCTATTTGTTTTTGAGAAACAGAGAGAGACTGAACACGAGCAGGGGAGGGGCAGAAAGAGAATGAGACACAGAATCTGAAGCAGGCTCCAGGCTCGGACTGTCAGCACAGAGCCCGATGAGGGGCTCAAACTCATAAACCATGAGATCATGACCTGAGTCGAAGTCGGATGCTTGACCAACTGAGCCGCCTAGGCACCCAACAAATATCTATTATATATTAAGTGAAAAAAAATCAAGTTATAGATAGAGCTTTCTTCCTCATTCTTCACTTGCCTTTCTTATCCTTCGGATTTTAGTTTCTCTGAGAGTGTTTTCTCATCTCATTGCCTAGTGCAGGCTCCCTACTCCAGCCCTGTGTCTTTTTCCTTCCTGGGGCTGATCACAATTTAGAATTCTTTTATTTACATGTTAATCTGAAGTTGGTTTTCTCTGTTTCCTTCCTTCACTAAAATGTCAGGCACCAAAAGGCCAGAACCATGTCTCTTCTATTATAACCCTAGCAGCCAAACACATAGTAGGTACTCAGTAAAAATTTGCTAAAGGAATATAGAATCGATATGGAAGGATTCACAATAAACTGTTAACAGTGGTTTCCTCTAAAGAGGGGAGAAACTACAGGAACTGGGTAAAAGGAGTTTTTATTTTTCACTACATCTTCTGGATAGTTGATTTTTCAAAATAGCAACTCTGAGTCATGTTTATCACTAGAATATAGAACTGTGCCAAAACATTCAGATTTGACTAAGACGAATTACTATTTGCTTCCCCTCATGGAATTTTTGTGCGGACAGCAATAGTGAGGATTAATTTTTGCATCATCCCTCCCCGCTTCTCCCCCACATCCATAGGAAAGGTCTTTCAGTTTTGTGAGAGAAGGTGAAAGTCTTGCTAGAAGACTCACTCTTTATGGGGATTTCTGTTTCTTTTAAGTGTGTTATTTGATTGTATGTATTTTGCTAATGAGTTTATTTAAAATGCATTTTCTAAGAGCCTCTCAAGGTGTGTTGAAGTATGGCCACAGGTGGTTGGGAAGATTATTTACCTATTAGTGGTGATGAGTGGAGACATAATGCATGGGGAGACAGAAAGGCTTAGGAAATTAGTATATAGCAATGTAAGCTTAAAGAGAGAGTCATTTCCATCCTTGTCGGATGAACAGGTGCTGAAATTGGGGGTAGGACAAAAGCATATCCGGGAGATGTGACAGATACTTCCAAAGTGATGACAAGAGGCTGCCCCAAATTGCAGCAACCAAAAAGCCCACCTGGAAATATTTTAATGACTCAGATTGGAGGCTAATTTTATAGGTACTACTGAAACCATCTTTTCTACATAAACATCTGCTGTTCTTTCCATAAGGGCAGCCCAAAATTGCTGTTGGATGATGATGTAATTGGCGAAATGCTTACCTCAGACTCACCGATGGGGTCAAGCCCACCGATGCCCAGTGGGTGCCTGGGTGGTGGAAGAGGAAGATAATACACTGACTCCACGAGTCCCCCTCACCCAACACACTTGCATATACATACACATATACATACATGATCTTCTATCACTGTGGCTGCGCACACACACAAAGCCGTACTGCTTCTAAATCAGTTTCTCAACCTCAGTGCTCTTGACATTTTGAGCCAGAAATTCTTTGTGATGGGAGACTGTCCTGTACATTCGTAAAATATTCAGCCACACCTTTGGCCCCTATCTACTAGATGCTAGTAGCACCACCACCGCCCTCAGTTGCGACAACCAGAAATGTCTCCAGACATTGCCAAATATGTCCTGGAGGGCAGAAAGCACCCCTGGTTGAGAATCATTGCTCTGGAGCACATTTTTTTCTAATAACGAGAACAATTATTAGTATTAAATCTTTGTCTAGCATTTCATAGCATACAGAGCCTTAAGTATCTGTTTCAGAAAATCAATTTTAGTGCCACCAGGGAAAACAGTATGAAAAAGCAGATGCCCATGTCTTACAGTGATCTTCCATAAATTCTTATCAGTTGAATTTGTTGGCCAGCGGGGAGGCTGATGGATGGAACTCACCTCTTGGTTTTAGTTCCTTTGATGCCACCTGCAGCTTGGAATCCTGGGGCAAGTTTTTTGTTCACTTTTTTTTTTCCTTTTTAGAAAATGTCAAAAGAAATGCCGGCTGTAAAGAACAAGTCATAACTTAAATTATTAACTCTATTTCATTAGTTTATCTCTTATGTTCTTATTCTTCAGGGACTTATCGAGAAGCGTGAAGGAAGCAGTCAACAACATCACCCCTTTCCCGATAATCAAAAGCATTTGGTCATATTTTATAAGAGAAAACCTAGAAGGTGCTTTAAATACATTCAGCAGTTAGAGTGCTACATGAAATAACCTTTAGGTCTTTTTTCTTAATGCTTATTTATTTTTGAGAGAGAGAGAGACAGAGCATGAGTGGGAAAGAGGTAGAGAAAGATGGAGACACAGAATCCGAAGCAGGCTCCAAGCTCAGAGTTGACAGTACAGAGCCTAACGTGAGGTTCGAACCCACAAACCTCAAAATCATGATCTGAGCCAAAGTCGGACACTTAACCAACTGAGCCTCCCAGGCACCCCTTACCTTTTAGGTCTTTACCTTTGTGTGGCTATTCCATTTCATACTTATATCAGTTTTGTTCTGAGAATTTTTACCCCTTTATCAAATGACTTTTTTCTCGTATGTGATATTGTTTCCCTGTAATATTGTCTTTTCTTTCTCAGTCTCTCCTTCTGCCTCTGTCTTTCAGTTACTCAGTCTCTTTCTCTGTCTTTCACTCTTTGTCTTTCTCTCCCTCTCCTGAGATTCACCATAAAAGTGTTGTAGGAAGAAGGAAGGCTTTGGAGCCAGTTAATCCTGAGTTCAAATCTTGGTTTTAACAATTTTAGCATTGTGACATTGAGCAAGATTTCCAGCTTCTTAGTATTTCAGTATTCTAAAGTTTATGGGTAGGGAGAGTAACAGCTATTCTGTCGGTCAGAACTCCTCAGTTATGAGTAACATATAATCTTATTCAAACGGGCATAAGGAAAAAGGAAATTTGTTAGCTAATATGACCTAAAAAGCTCATGAGTAGAAGAGATCCTCTTTCTCCACATCCTCACCTATTGTTGTTGCCTGTTAATATTAGCCATTCTGACGGGTGTGAGGTGGTATCTCATTGTGGTTTTGATTTGCATTTCCCTGATGATGAGTGATGTTGAGCATTTTTTCATGTGTCTGTTGGCCATCTGGATGTGTTCATGTCTTTGGCCCATTTCTTCACTGGATTATTTGTTTTTTGGGTGTTGAGTTTGATAAGTTCTTTATAGATTTTGGATACTAACCCTTTATCTGATATGTCGTTTGCAAATATCTTCTCCCATTCCAGGTTGCCTTTAGTTTTGCTGATTGTTTTCTTCACTATGCAGAAGCTTTTTATTTTGATGAGGTCCCAATAGTTCATTTTTGCTTTTGTATCCATTGCCTCTGGAGACGAGTTGAGTAAGAAGTTGCTGCGGCCAAGGTCAAAGAGGTTCTTGCCTGCTTTCTCCTCGAGGATTTTGATGGCTTCCTGTCTTACATTTAGGTCTTTCATCCATTTTGAGTTTATTTTTACGTATAATGTAAGGAAGTGGTCCAGGTTCATTTTTCTGCATGTCGCTGTCCAGTTTTCCCAGCACCACTTGCTGAAGAAACTGTCTTTATTCCATTGGATATTCTTTCTTGCTTTGCACTGCTGATGGGAATGCAAACTGGTGCAGCCACTCTAGAAAAAGGTATGGAGATTCCTCAAAAAATTAAAAATAGAACTACCCTACAACCCAGAAATTGCACTACTAGGTATTTATCCAAGGGATACAGGTGTGCTGTTTCAAAGGGACAGATGCACCCCAGTGTTTATAGCAGCACTATCAACAATAGCCAAAGTATGGAAAGAGCCCAAAGGTCCATCGATGGATGAATGGATTAATAAAATGTATATATATATATATAATAGAGTATTACTCAGCAATCAAAAAGAACAAAATCTTGCCATTTGCAACTACGTGGATAGAACTAGAGGGTATCATGCTAAGCGAAATTAGAGAAAGACAAATATCATGTGACTTCACTCATATGAGGACTTTAAGATACAAAGCAGATGAACATAAGAGAAGGGAAGCAAAAATAATATAAAAACAGGGAGGGGGACAAAAACATAAAAGATTCTTAAATATGGAGAACAGAGGGTTACGGAAGAGCTTGTGGGAGGGGTGATGAGCTAAATGGGTAAGGGGCATTAAGGAATCTACTCTTGAAATCATTGTTGCACTGTGTGCTAACTAACTTGGATGTGAATTTAAAAAATAAAAATAAAAATAAGTCCATGGGTAGAACTATCTACCTTTAGGCAAGGTTTGATCTAGGTCTCACTGTGCTTTCTTTGGTTTAGTATATTTTCAGGTCCATTTAGTAACTCCTGTCCATTTCAGACTTCCAACATGTGACCAGTATAAGAAAGAATAGGCTTCCTAAATAGATCAACCAAAAGTTCTGAGCTTGAGTCTTGTCGTCATTGATGTCATTGAGTCTTGTTGTTCCCAGTTGGTTAAGAGTCCAGATCTGAACCAGTAACTGTGGTGAGAAGGTTGGAACACACCAATCGACTTAGCCCGCCTCCCATGCTCATCTCTCAGCCTGAAGCACATGGTGAAGAGTGGTTTCTCAAAGTCCAAATCAAGGGTATACCATCAGAGGGGGAGCAGAGAAATAAGACAAAATTAAACAAAGACAAGATAAGATAAATAAAAATAGAAAAAAATAACCTAAAGCTTGTAAGTTCACTTCAACTACCTTGAGATACTGAAATAGATATTAAACTATATAATATAAGAGTATCTCCTGGAGTCATTTTTCTCCTACTCCAGAATTTAGAAAAGGCAAGATGTTATTTCACTTAATATATTTTTGTAGTGTGTGTGTGTGTGTGTGTGTGTGTATTTAATGGACATTAAATTCATTCTCTCTATAATATTCGGTCATTTAAATTATGTATTTCGTTTTGAAAAAGGTATTTTTGAAATAGGTTCATACATTACATTCAAAAGAAACAAAGGTTATATTATGAATAGTCTCCCCTTCCAGATTTCTGTTCCTTGCCCACCTAGTTGTCCTCACCAAAGGCATTAAGTCTTACCAGTGTCTTGGATAGACTACTAGAAATAGTTTTTGCCTACACAAATGGGACCTATTTTATCTCCCACTGCCCTCCTCAGTGGCCTCCTCCTTCTTATCTCCCACTCTTCCTTCTGTTTCTACACAAAATAGTAGCATATTTTACATACCCTACTTCATTTTACATTTTTCACTTAAAATATATCCTTAGACATTTATCTATAACTATATATAAAGAATATTTTTGTACTTTTGCCTTATAGACTATTAATTTATTGGTTTGATGGATATACAGTAAGTGTTTATTATATGCCAGGCTTTAGTGAACAAAACAAGAAACAGAATGGGCAAAAATATCTGATGGATATTTCTCGAACATTCTAATGGAAGCAGACAATAAAAAAGAAAGAACATAAGCCAGTCATATATGTTGATGAAAAATGATAAATGCTATGGGGAAAAACCAAGCAAGAGGTATATACTGTGAGAGTGGAAAAGTTTAGATAAGGAAAGTCCTCACTAAAGTGACATTTGAGAAAAAAAGGAGAAAAAGAAATTGAAGACAGAGAGAGAATCATACAGTTCTGTGCACTAAGACTTACAAAGACAGAGGAAGTTAGCAGGTACAAAGGGCCCAAAGCAGAGATGTACCTAGTATGTCCAAAAAGAAACAAAGGCCAGTTTGGACTGAACACTGAGCAAAAGAGTGACAGGAAATGATGCTGGAGAGGCAGTTGGCTGATAGACCATGCGGGGCGTGTGGCAACTGTGATGACCTGGCTCTGACTCTGCATGAGACGAAGAAACAATAGAGAGTCTTCAGCAGAGAAGAATGTGATTTTGCTTCCATCACTGTGGAAGTGCCTGTGTGGCTCAGTCAGTTAAGCGCCCAACTTCAGCTCAGGTCATGATCTCACAGTTAGTGAGTTCAAGCCCCATGTCCAGCTCTGTGTTGACAGTACAGAGCCTGATTAGAATCCTCCATCTCCCTCTCTCTCTGCCCCTCCCTAGCGTGCTCTCCTTTTCTCTCTCTCTCTTTCTCAAAAATAAATAAACCTTAAAAAACATGACTGTGATCAACGTATGAAGAATAGACTACCAGTAGGGAGGACCAAAGGTGGAAACAAGGAGGCTATATTAACATATTTTTCCAAGTGTTTCTGTTTTATTGACTATCTCTCAAGAACAGATGTTGAATTGTTTCATACACTTATTTTAGCATGGTCGGTAATAATTATGATTTTTATCCTTAGATCTTATTAATAGGGTGAATTATATGAATGGATTTCCAAAGAAAGAATCAATCTTGCCTTCCTAAATAATCTCCACTTGGTCATACTCTACTGTTTTTAATATGCTTACTGATTCTCTATAATAGTGTTTTATATGGGATTTCTTAACTTATATTCATCTTATTGGTTTGTAGCTTTCTGTGCAACCTTTTTTGGGGTTTCGCCTTAGTGTGTTTTCATTATTACATTAAAAATATTGGAAGCTTTATTCTCTCTTCTGTGATCTCAAACAGTTTGAAATAGCATGAGAATTACATATTCTTTAAAGGGTTGTTAGAACTTCTCCTGTGAACCAAGTGAGCCTTGGGCTTTTCTTGGAGTAGGAGATGAAGGTATTTAACAATTCTACACTAATTGATCGGTTTAGAGTTTCTCTCTCCTTTTTTTTTTTTTGAAGTGTTCATTTAGTTTCGAGAGAGAAAGAAAGAGAGAGGGGGTGAGCAGGGGAGGGGCAGAGGGAGCAGGGACAGAGAATCTGAAGCAGGCTCTGTGCTGAAAGCAGACAGCCTAATGCGGACTCAAACCCACAAACCTTGAGATCATGACCTGAGCTAAGGTTGGACGCTTAACCGACTGAGCCACCAAGTGCCCCTGATTTTCTCTCTCTTCTGAAGTTGGTTTTGTCAAGTTACACTTTCTTAGGAAGTTATCCATCTCAACCAGATTTTCAAATTAATTTGCAAAGTTGTTGATCCGAGTCATACAATATGATTACTTAAATTTCCTCTCTATGTGTAATTATTTCTTATTTTCTGTTTGTGTCCTTTTCTTAACTGTATTAGTTAGTAGTTTGTATTATTGTATGTGGATGTATTTGTTGCATTTTAAAGACAGTCTTTTGTATTTATTTGTTAGATCTCCATGTCCTCTGTATTCTAATTTACTAACTTTTGCTTTAAGAGTCATCTTCTGATTCCTCATGTTTATCTTAATCTGTATTTTCATAAGAATACTAATTTCATTTATTTTTGTTTATTAATATGAGTATTTAAGTATGATTTCACTGATGATTATGATTTTAACTTAATCATACAGGTTCTTATATGTAGAGGTGTTTGTTTTTGTCAGCTTTTAAGTATTCTGCAATTTTTATTTATAAATATGTTCTTTGTCTCAACAAGTGTTTGACAGAGAGCTTCTATTTTCTGGGGTTGTGGGCAATTTTGTTTTCTGGCTTTGTTAATGCTCCATGGGGATCAGGTAAGATTTTTATTTTTTTTAAGTTTATTTCTTTATCTTGAGAGAGAGACACACCGGGGGAGAGAGACACACACACACACAGAGAGAGAGAGAGAGAGAGAGAGAGAGAGAGAATGAATGAGCCAGTGAGCCAGTGAGGGGCAGAGAGAGAGGAAGGCAGAATCCCAAGCAGGCTCAGTACTGTCAGTGCAGGGCCCAACTCAGGGCTCAATCTCACAAATCATGAGATCATAACCTGAGCCAAGATCAAGAGTTGGACGCTCAACCAACCAAGCCACCCAGGAGCCCCTAATCTCTTTTATAAACACAGTCCTCATACTTGTTTTCATCTGAATCCTGCACTTAAATAGATTCAGTTTTCACTAGTGGTCTTTTGCCAAAGTTTTTTCTATTTATTTATGAGTTTGCTTAAGTTTATTTTCTAGTAGATTCTTCACAATGTTCTCCTTTAAAATATTCTTTGAATTCTTTAACATTTTAAACTTTTGTCTTTCTTTGTATTGATTGGCATGTTGTCTAGCTTTAGATTATAGGGTGGCGTTGTCTATTCTTAAGATTTTGGAGGTTGTGTGTTGCTTTGGAGAAGTTTAAGGCAACCAGATTTTTAAATTTCATTATAAGTTAGTCTACTATTTTGACTGGAGAATCACAGTGTTCATCTTTGGATTCTAATAACTTGTGAGTATTAAGCATAGGGAGTTATTATTTTTCTGGTAATAACATACCTTCCCAGTAGGAAGATTAAATTCTGTTGTTATTTTTGGAAAGTTGTCTTTATGTATTTTAACACTTATTCTATTTCATTATTTTGGTTTTCTTTTCTGAGACTCTGATTACGTGTATGTTGGATGTTTCGCCTGTTCATAACTACTCTTGAGTTCCTTTTGTTCTCTCCTTCCTCCTTTCCTTTCTCTCTTCCTTCTCTCCCCTCTCCTCCTTTCCACCCTTCCTTTCTTCCTTCACTTTCTTCCATTTTAATGTGCTGACTTTTCTTATTTCTGCCATTTGTTGCTCTCACTGTGTTTCAGCAGTGTCTATACTCTCTAATGCTCCTTCTAATTTCACCTTCATTTCTTGGTTTGGTTTGGTTTTTTTCCCAGATCTCTGGGAGTTCATGTTCTGTCTCCTGTTTTCTAAACTTCTCTTTCCTGGGGTCATGTACTCTTGGTTGCATTCTTGCTTCACAGAAGCAATTGCCATAGTAGTAGTAGTAGTAGTAGTAGTAGTAGTAGTAATAGTAGTACTTAACTCAGAGTTAAATATTAGTCAAAGTTTTCATTTGCTCCACTGAACCATTTTCAATATTGTTTCTGGTGAGTGTTCTTCACCTATTATTGCGTTGTGATTCTTTATCTTATTTTCTTGATTGAAATATTACCTGTTCTTTTTTTGATTATTCATCTTGAAGCAGAAATAAGTTTTTCTGAATCCATGATTTGCAGGAGGTTTCTCCGTGTAGGCAGGGAAGACCCAAGACCATGGTTTCATTGAGCAGAAATTTTCTTTTTGACCCAGATAGTTGTGTGACCCCTCGTTTAGCCTTCAACTAATAGCAAAAGCTGACTCTGGGGTGGTTCATGATGTAAACTCTCTTTCCCCCCCTCTTCCATACCCTGCTTCTTGAAAGAGTTGGTTTTTCTATGTTACTCTTGCTTTGCTTTTCAGAAACGAACCAGATCCAGGCAAAGACCTGTCTTTAGCTGGTATACATCACTTTGGTGGTAGGAGAGCAAGTAGTCAGGTTTTAACCTCATGTCTGAGAAAGGCTAATAGTTCCTTCTGATTCCTGCAGCTGAAGGACCACCCTTCGTCATCCTCCCAGAGGTAACTCCGTATGTTCTGCACTGCTGTTGGCCGTGTAGATTTATAGATCCATTTTCTGACTTAAGGTCAGCTGTCTCCTAATCTCATAAGAAATAGCACTTAAATTTCTTACTTACTTTCACTCAAATTCTTTGAGGGAGGAGAATTTTCAGCAGGATAAAGTGAAAATTCCAACTTTATACCACCATATTAACATTAGAGATGTTTATTTCAATAGTTTTAACCCGGACACTTGGTTAAGTACTTCAGCCATGCCTTTTTGTTTTGATCAGAAATTACCACTTCTCACATAACCCACGTTGACGACAACGTTTTCATTTAACAAAACGAATAATTTATCATGGTATATTGTAATGTACTATAATGTATTATGCATTATTGTTAATTATATATTTATTAGTAATAATTTATGGTAATTATTAATGTATATTATGTGTTACATTAATTAATATATTGGAATATGATATGTATAATAAATGATAAGTTATTTTGATCACTTTTCTTTCAACCAATTTTAATGGTCAATACATTACTTATTAGTGAGTCTTTTCAAAAATGATTAAATAAAAAAAGCCAGCCTTTACCTTACAAAATTCATATTTCAGCCTTTATTTTAAAAAGAAAAATAGGAACCAATGGTCCCTGGTGTCTAGATGATTAAACATGTAATTTTATTTATTATTGAGAGATAGAGACAGAGCATGAGCAAGGGAGAGGCAAAGAGAGAGGGAGACACAGAATCCAAAGCAGGCTCCAGCCTCTGAACCGTCAGCACGGAGCCCGACACAGGACTCAGACTCACAAACCATGAGATCATGAGCTGAGCTGAAGTCAGACGCCAACCGACTGAGCCACCCGGGCACCCCTAAACATCTAATTTTAAGTTAAAATTTTACTTTAAAATTTAAAATTTTTAATTTGAATCTAATTTTAATTTAAAATTTCAATTTTTTTTATTTTTTTAGTAAAATTAATAACACAACTAGAAAGAATAGTACCTTAAAACCATCAGTGTTTGATAACCCTAGCTGGCTTCTGAGTCTGCTGGTCAAAAAGCGTTTATGGCTGTATAACATGAGCGTATGTTTCCATCAGTACCAACAATGGAGAACTAAATCCAAGCCCACCATATGAGTAGTATTTGGAGCGTCATGTCTAATCGGGGAGGTTCTAACAGAAAACTCACCCTAAATTATGTGAATTGGAAATAAGAGGAAAATATCTTTAATGGAATTTTCAGAAATAATATCAAAATTTTAATAATAAATTCAGAACAGACAATCTATCACATTCCCTCTTCCATCCTGCCTGTTGAATCATTTCCCATTCCTCTTAAGGTAAAAAAAATCAAAACTTCTTGCCAGAGCCAACCACATTTACTGTGGTTTGGCTCTTACCTACGTCTCCAATTCTATCTTACATCATTCCTCTGCTCTACTGTTTTGGAGCAGAAAGTCTTTTTTACTTCCCTGAAACTTGGCATGTGCTTTCTCACCTCAGGGCCTTTGCACTTGCGTTTCCCACTGCCTGCAGAAATTTGCCCCTTATTTTTGCGATTTCTCAATTCGAGTGTGTCCTTTTCAGGGAATCTTTCCCTGGTGCCCTTTACTAGCTGCTCTATTACATTTTCTCACAGAATCTATACCTTTTCTTTGCAGTTTTCTTGTCTTCCCTACTAGCCCAGTGGTAGTTTTCATGTCTGGCCCATGAGCATGGCTCTTTTTGTACAGTATTCTAGTCCCAGCGCTTATCACAGAGCTTATTACATAGTAGGCACTTTATAAATATCCGTTGAAAGAATTAGTAATGAGACTCAGCATCTATCGAGCCCTCAATTCGTCAGGCATCGGTGTTATCTAACCCCAGGAAAAGCACATCTTGCTTTTAGAAATAGGAAGAAAGCAAAGGAAAAAAAGGAAAGAAATGAATCTAATTAAGTGTCCTTGAGGAAGAATTTTTGATCTTGTAAAGTTCTGCATATTTACTTCTTAGGTTGGTTGAATATGAAAGGTACCCAAGAGTTTAGAATTTGCATCAAAACTATATCAACTCTAAAACTTATAAAAATGAGCAGGGAATGTAACGATGGGTTTTAGAAGATATATTTGGCATTTTCTGCTTATAATTGGATTAGAATTACAAGCAGATCAAAACTTCCCACACATTTCTTATTTCTACCCTTGATCCTATACTAAATCAGAAAGCCCGAGGTAGCAAGGGGGAAATACGTTTTTTTAATGTATTGTAATCTGGGCCTTTGTCTTCTGGAACCTAATGAGAAGTTTGCTTCGGGTTTTGATTTTTAATTTCTCATTTATTCCACTTTGCAGTGCCTGCTTGATATGGCCCCACATAGAGCTACTCTGAATTTTGAGAGAAGAAAATTATAGAAGGTTAGAGCCAGAAGGGGCTGTAGAAATGATTTGTTCAAAGCCTCTCATTTTGCAGATGAAGAAACTGCTACCCAGAGAGCATATGTATTGGAACAGTAGTAAGAACTTTGGTTTTCACACCTCCTTCCTAAAGACCATTCCCGACCACAATTGGTCATGGAGAAAGAAAGGGTTAGACCCCATGTTGAGGCTTGCATGTCAAAACTCTTTCTTGTTGGGACGTATTGGTGGCTCAGTCAGTTAAGTGTCCGACTTGGGCTCAGGTCATGATCTCACGGTTCGTGAGTTCAAGCCCCGCATCGGGCTCTGTGCTGACAGTGCAGGGCCTGGAACCTGCTTTAGATTCTGTGTCTCCTTCTCTCTGACCCTCCCTTGCTCATGCTCTGTCTCCCAAAAATAAATAAATGTTAAAAAATTAAAAAAAAAAAACTCGTTTCTTGATGACTCAACTTAATGATAGAATGATGGAAAACAATCACATCGTGAAAATACATGAAATTTATATAGACACCATCAGAATAGCATGAAAGTATTTTAACTTTTAAATCTATTTTCCTTAAATTTGACCTTTTATATCATACAGAAGATACCGGTTTGATGCATTCAGTACGTCTACAGCAGAAAGAGCATGCAGAGCATTGACATAAACACTATGTTCAATTCCTGGCTCTTCCACTTATTAGCTGCAACGTTGGGAAAACCACTTCCATGTAGAACCTTGATGTCTTTACATCTAAAATTAAAACATTATTACCTGTTTCTTAGACTACCTAAAATATTTTTTGGTAACTCAACATGCACATAAATATGTATTTAATAAATAAAATACTTTACAGGTTGCTACAAGGAATAGATGACATGCCAGTGCCTGTCATATGAAAGGTGTGTACTGAGTCTTAATTTCCTTCCTTCTCTAACACTCGTGGAGCTGCTCAAGTCAGCTTGGGTGAGGTTTTGCTTTTCATCCTACAGAGGCAGGCGATTTGAGATCCCATAGGAAAGGCACCATTGGAAATATTTTGTGTCAGCGTTACCTGACATGGAACATGTAGGGAGATTTTTTTTTTTTTGTACTGAGTATGCCAGTGGTTTAGAAAGTGTCCCCTATGGTGGTTGCTGCTGTAAATGACAGGAAAATGTGCACACCTTTGTGATTGAAAATTGCTACTTACCAACCCACCAAACTTTTGTTAATGTATTGTTGGAGAGTATTTGCATACTAGGTTTAAAGTTCTGTCAGTTTAATAGATTTGACTATCAACCAGAAAACAACAGATTTTTAGTATAAACCAGCAAGTCAAATTCAGTCTGCCTTGTGAAGCAGATTAAATTCTTCACAAGGAGGGAATTTCTACATGACACTCGAAGAATATACCACTTCAGGCTGAAATATTGGCTCAAACGTACCGATTCTGGCTTTTCCTGCTTAGAACCCTATAGCCTTATAGTACCATAGTAGAACGTAGTGGGATAATTAACACTGTCTTTCACTAGTTCTCAAAACCATGAAGAAGGAGCTAAATTAGCTTCCTGATGTCATCATGTTATTGAAAAACTATGGAACTAGAAACTCAGAATCTTGGGTTTTCTCCTAGCTCTATGTGGCATTGGACAAAACGACCTACCTCTTTTGGTCCTCAGTTTCCTTATTAGTAAAGTCATAGACTTGGAGTAGACTCTCACTAAAGGAATACAATTCTGAGTCTGCCTCACTGACTGGAAACATATCTTTCCAAAAGCCATAAGGGTCCAGCACCTGGAATGTCATTGTCCCATAAGGTAGTCCATAATATGTTTGTTTACACCTTCTTTTTCTTCCACATAACATGCCTTAAAGATTTTAGAGACAGCATTTTGCTCCCCTTTCCCACTCTTGTCTTTTCTAGGCCAAATGTCATTATTACTCTACATACTGATGAGATTTCAAGTTATCTTACTGCCCTGGTTGTGTCCTCTGAATGAGCTTCCAGTGCTCATGGTCCCTTCATTGACTAGACTCCTTGACTTCAACATAATACTCATTATAGAACTTCCCCAGGGCAGAGGACAGACTACAGTTTCTTAGCTGAAAAATCGACCTCTGTTTTCTCCATCTTGTCCACAAGAGGTCTTAAGACGATGACCCACTAACCTGGAAAGCTCTTATCAAAGAAAAAAAATATATATTCCATTCAGGATAACTCATTTTTTCTAAAGAATCTAGGGGGCTTTCCAATTATTTCCATTTCCTTTGTGAATTGCTCATAACCTACCTATTCAATCATCTCTATTAGAATTTTCTTCAGAAATTGATGTCAGACTCATTTATTTGTAGGCTCAGGAATCTAACTTTTCTCCTTTTTCTTGGGTATGAGTACATTTACCCACGTTCCATATCCTGGACTAGTTCTCATTTGTCTGTTTACACTAAGACCATCTAAAATAGTCCTATTGGTTCATCCTTTCTTGACTTGAATTTTTTTTTCAAAGTCCCTAAATGCTCATTTTTCATAATCTCACCTTTCAATCCCTCTAAACCAGAAGCTGCAAAAAGAGTGCTCAGAAAATCTGAATTAGAATTCCTTTGGGTAGAGCATACAATATCCAGTCCACCCAATCCTTACCAAGGATTTTTTTTCTACCTTGGTAACCTAGAATTTTCATATATTTATGCTACTAGACTGGTCCATGAAGTGTTCTTTGCAACTCTTATGAGTTCTGCCTCTTTTAACTTGAAGATTATTTTCCTTAGTGGTGGAAAATAAAGCACAAAAGGAATTGTTCCCAGAGGCTACCTTTGCTCACACTATGCTCGGTCCAGAATCCTCTTCTCCACTTCTTCTAACTCATCAGAATCTCTCCAGCATTATATCATATAATAGCAGTCATAACAACAACTATTTATCATGCACTTTCTCTGGCCTAGGCACTGTGCAGGGGATATGGAAATGAATGAGACCCGGTCCCACGTTCAAACCCTTGGTGCAGCGTGAGGAAGTGATGTATGAAGCTGTACTTTTAATATGGTGCATACTATGGTGGTTTTGCACATAGACTCAGGAGTCAGACTGCCTAGGTTCAAAACCCGGCCCCGATATCTAGTGACCATGTAGCCTGCAAAAAGTTTGTTAACAACTCTGTGCCTCAGTTTCCTCATCTATGAACTGGCTAATAGTAGGTCCTCCTCATAGAGTTATTGTAAGGATTAAATTAATTAATGCATATAAAGCATTTAAAATAGTACCTGAATTGAAATCTCAATCGGTGTTTGCTATCATTTTTTTTTTATTATTAAAGTATACATGTAGTAAGAAAAACTTCTCTGACCCTCTTTCTGCCCCCTATAATCACTCCCATGTATTAGATGTTCCTTCTTTTTGCTGTACTACTCTGCATATATATTTGTAACAGCCAACACTGAGATGATATAATGTTATGGTCTCCAAGGTACTGGCTGATAATAAATTGAAATCTTTCCTCTTGTTTGCTTTAAAAAGTTGTTGTTTCAAGGTCACCTTTTCACCTAGTGTTCTCATTCACTGTCTCCGTGGCAGCACCGAGCCCCATCTCCAGTATTCTTTGGACTTTTGTAAATAAAGCAACTACAAGGTTAATTCTTGACATAGCAGGAGGCTTTTAAGGATCCCGCTCCAAAGCCAGTTTCCATTCTCTCATTCTGATTGGCCAATGTTCCATCTATACACTTGTAAAATATTTTGAATTTCATCCCTGTGTTATCCGTCTGCGATTTATATAGAATATAAGTTCACAACCCTTTATCCATGATTCTAAAGTTAGAAAAGAATGAAAAATCAAGCTCCTTTCCTTCTTTCCTCCTTCTTTCTTTCCTTTGTTCCTTTTTTTCTCTTTCTCTCTCCCTCCCATCCTTCCTTTCTTGCTTCCTTTTTTCCTTTCTTTCAATAAACTCATGCTAAAACTCATTTGACCAAAAATCTTAGCCTTAACTGATGTATGTAACCTTGCAATCTTTGTTATCCCATTTAATATTATGCTAATATGTTTTATTACAAAACTGTTAATAAATTTATCATAAGCATCATCTCAGACTATACATGGATATAATGAAATAAAAGTGGGGGTGCCCGGGTGGCTCAGTTGGTTCAGCGTCTGATTTCAGCTCAGGCCACAATCTCACGATTCGTGAGTTCCAGCCCTGAGTCAGGCTCTGTGCTGATAGCTCAGAGCCTGGAGCCTGCTTCAGATTCTGTATGTGTCTCTATCTCTTTCTCCTTCCCTTGCTCATTCTCTCTTCTCTCTCTCTCAAAAATAAGCATTTAAAAAGAATTTAAAAAAAGAAATAAAGGTGTGTACATTATCTGATATTTCTATAGTACAAAAAATATCTGAATTCCAAAATATACCTGGCTCCAAGATTTTCTGATAAGAGATTTATGAATTCTCAGGCTGATACCTTGAATTTAAACCTTACCCCTTCTATATAAATTGTGTGATATTGAACATTTAGTGACCCTCTCTATACATCAGAATCCTCATCTGTAAAGTAGAAATAATATCAGTACCTACTCAAAGAATAGCTCATAGGATTCTATAACTAATGAATGGAAGTTGCTTACAATCAACAGTGCCTTGCCTCATGGTAAGCATTCATTTATTAGTAACCATTATTTTAACATTTTGTTGTTGTTTTTATTTGACTTATTTGACAGTGAGGTTTATGCTTTCCAACTTTGTCTTTGTACCTAGTGCACAGCAGGAACTCCATGGAGCTTGTTGGATAACTGCATGAATGAATGACTCCATTTTGCCTCAGGTAGTGAGTTGATCCCTTTCTTGTTGTTCCTCAGAAAAACAGGTCAAACAGGTTAAAAAGCCTGTTTGGTTTTTTACACTTTTCGCACACCTTAACTCAATCTGGCCTTTTTCTTCCTGACTGTATCTTATAGCTCTTTGCCCTCCTGTTCCTTCCATCCTTGAATATATGCTTTTATTTCTATCATATATATATATATGCCTTTATTCAATCTTGCACTTTTAAAGTATACACTGTCAAGCAATACTACTTTCTTCAACTTTTCTTTCTTTTTCCCTCCCCCTTCTTTTTTTTTCTTCCTCCTCCTCCTCTTCCTCTTCCTTTTCTTCTTCTTCTTCTTCCTTCCCTCCACTTCCTTTTCTCTTCTTTCTTCTTCAAAATTGAGGTCCTAAGAATTTCTCATCATCCTGGAGACATCTCTTTTGCGGTCGACCTGGAGCACAGACACCCCTGCTTCTGTATTTCCTGGGAGCTTTCTGAAATCTGCATGCATAGAGTTGACATTTCTCTTCTGTGGCTATTACAAGCCGAAAGAAATAGGAATGGTCTTCCTAGGATCTCATCATTTTAATCCTCAAAACATTATCTTTGGTACTTAGGTTTCACTTTTGGTTTCCAGCAAAATATTTAATAGCATCTCAATACATTTTGTTTTAAAAGAATTTAATGCTTTTAATGCATTAAGAATTTAATACTTCCTTAAATCAGAATGAAGCTTAGGGAATCTGTCCTGATCGTTGCTTACTGCATCATCCAAGAAGTAAGATTGTCCTGAAAATTGACTAGGAGCTATCAGATTTTTCTGCTTGGAATAGAAGGAGACTTTTCCAAGTAAGTTACTCATTGGAATTAAAATGAAGCAAAATTCTGAATGCATATTTGATTTTTTTCCCCCAGTAAACTTGATTCACTTGATTTGAGAAGGTACCAGTATGGATCTTTGCCAAGAAAAAACACCAAAGAGAATTAGATAAAATGAACTAGCAGCTACTTGGCATCATCATCATTGGATGTTGGGGTACTCATCACTGGAGTTCTTCGTCATCATCATGTATTTCCTCCGTAGTTATTTATTTTATACATTGTCTTTTCCAGTAGGGAAATCTACGGGATACCCCAGGGCATTATTCCCCCGTTCCTTTCCTCTTCCATTTTTATCCAAGTCTTTTCTACCTGCTGGTTCATACAGTTCTCTACTGGCATAGAGACATATTGTATTTTACTTCCACTTCTTCCATTAAATTTATTTATTTTGAACAAAATATACCTTTTCATAATCATAGTCTAATCATGATTGCTATCATGTCAGTCATCAGTAATACTTCAGATTTTGAAGTATTTTTTGTTGAATTTTCTATTTCAATTTGTTGTTTAAATATAGTTCATTGATACCTGTGTATTGGAAGGTGCATTTATTATTTATGATACATTTCCTATTACTTGACAACTCAGGTACCTCTTTCTTACCATTCACTAGTAAGCACACATAGCTTCTTCTCTACACTTTTAGACCTTTTATTTTCCTCTTAAGTGCCGTTTTATCACCCTTCTGATATGGTTGGAAAGTCTCTGCTAAGAGACTTTCTAGAACACATTATTTTCTACCAAGAGTCCTTTATTCAGGAAATGTTTACCATGCTCCAGAAAGGCAACCCAGTCCTTGACCCCATATACATACCTCTCAGGTCCTTAAACTTCGTTGTTGCCAGTGACCTATTTGTCCACTCAGTCTCTTATGGTCATTACCCTTGGCCTTGATGGAGATTACGCTACTTCTGATACCTCATCTTCAAATATCTCATTTTCACACTCCCATCTCACATCCTTTCATCCCAGTTATTCATTCAATCTTCAACCTTATCAGGACCTATAATTCATGTACCTTAACCATTCTCATTCCTGAGAAGAGAGAGGAAGCTTCTTCTCCCTCCTTCCCAAAACAGGATTCCATAGTCCATTAATGTAACCATGTCCTAGCAAATGCTCCCAGTTCATTTTATCTAATTCTCTTTGGTATTTATTTATTTATTTATTTACTTATTTACTTATTTATTTATTACTTTTTTTTTTTTTTTTTGGCAGAGACATAGGCTGGTACCTTTTCAAATCAAGTGTATCAAACTCACTAGGGAAAAAAAATCAAATATGCATTCAGAATTTTGCTTCATTTGAAATTCAAGATCCTAAACCTCAAACCCACCTGACAACCCTTCTGTATTTATCTAGTAAACTCATATTTTTACCCTACCAATGATAAAGACCGTCTCCATGACCAAGCTCCTCCAAGCCCTTTTGTGAGTAGGCACCAACCTTGGGCTCTGTCCTTGATTCACTTAGTCCAATTTTAGCAAGAATCCGACTGAGTCATTCAGGGAACATCATCACCCTTGGTATCTGATCATCCTCAATATCCGATCAAATCCCTCCCCCACCCCCACTCTTGATAGTGTATCATGTTGTCGTGTGGCCCCGCCTTCGACAAAAATCCCGTCAAGTTGGTTTAGCCGGAATCCTCTCTACCCTTGATGTTTCCTCTTAGTCATTTTCCATCCACTGACCACCCCTCTGTTCATTGGCTATAAATTCCCACTTGTCCTTGTTGTATTCTGAGGCAAGCTGATCTCTCCCCCATTGTAAAACCTCATTGCAGTAGTCCCTCTCAAAGAAAGTCTTCCTTACTATTTTTAATAATTGTTATGAATAATTTTTTAACATAAGAGGACATATTTTTTCTTTCTTCTTAAACTTCAACATCTTCATCATCTATCTTCGTCTTCTTACCCTGACAGTTCTCCCTAGTCCAGGCCATCAGCATCTCTTTTCTGGGTCTCTATAGGAATCTCCTAATTTATTTCCTTGTTTTTACATTTATCTTGTTCTAGTCTATTTTACACATAGCATCCAGGATGATCTTAAAATATAGAATTCGGTAATGTCACTCACTTGCTTAAAACCCTCCAGTGATACCCCTTTATGCTTATATCTAAACTGACCTCCAACCACAGTCTATGTCCTGTCCAAACAACTCGTGAGTGACCATCACCCTTGCTCACTCTACTGCATTCATAGTGGGCTTCTTTGACTTCTTCAAACATGCAGTGATCATGGAATGATCTCGCTGTATCCGGAACTCCTTCCACATAACCTGTGCGTGGTAGCTTCATTCTTTAGGTTTCAGATTACAGGGGTCCTTCTCAGAGGCACTATCATTTTCTTTTATGCAATTATATATTATATTTGCTCTCCCTTTTTTTTTTTTTAACCTAACTCCTCCCCAGACTAGAACCTCTACAAAGGCAAGGGTAATGTCTCTTGTTCACAAGTAAAGATACATCTACCAAAGTGTCTGGCATGTAAGGTATTTTAAAAGAATTTGTTTAACAGACAAACAAAAAGCAGAAACAGACCCGTAAGTACCGAGAACCAACTGATGGTTGCCAAAGAGGAGGGAGTGGGGGATGGGTGAAATGGGTGAAGGGGAGTGGGAGGTACAGTCTTTCAGTAATGGAATGAGTAAGTCATGGAGATTAGAGGCACAGCATGGGGAATATAGTCAATGATATTGTAATAGTGTTATATATATAGTGACAGATGGTAGCTGCGCTTGTAGTGAGCACACCAGAATGGATAGTTGTTGAATCACCATGTTGCACACCTGAAACTCATGTAACATTGTGTGTCGGCTATACTTCGAAAAAGAAAGAAAGAGAAATGAAAAAGAAAAACAAAAAGAAAAGAAAAGAAGACAAAAAGAAAAAGAAAAAGAAAGCACCCAAAAAAAAAAAAAAAGAAAAGAAAAGAAAAGACTTTGCTCCATAACTGAATCTGTAAATTCCAGGGCAATCTAGACAAGATTTCTAGTGCTTCCTTGACTCCTGTTTTAGTCTCTGTGACGTTAGGAAGTATGAGTCTGAAAATTGGTTTGAGAGCTCCATGTTAATTATTACTTTGTGTCTTCTTACACTTAACCATGACCTTAGCCAAGATATGTAAGCCAAGAGAGTCTCTGTTCCTTGACCCTTGAAGAGCTTAACTAAAATAGCGTCCATTTACCATGTCTACCCACCTACCATCTCTTGGAATTTTTACCAGAAACATCAATTTATATTTTTCTCTTTCAAAATCCACTTTACAGCTTATTTTCTCTGATGAAAGTGAGATGAAAAGGAGAAGAAGAATTCTTATTATGGCACATAATTTTGTTCACACTGAATAAAAATTCAGAAATAGCTAGCCTATTTAGGCTATATGTTCTTTGGAAATTAAAAAAAAAATACCATGAGACTGGGATAAAATATGTGTTGTAATAACCATAGGGTAGAGCCCATAGATCTGTATATCTTCTAGGAACTCAAAGATTTTATTAAGAAATTTATAATATAGTATATCTTAAGTACTTTCATAGAAATTTCCTTTTTCTAAAATGACAATTATTTTTATACTTATTACCATTTTAATAGCTTATTATATATAAATAGAACATGAACTTTAGCGGTAATTGGCAATGGTGTTATTTTTGTCACAATCTTAAAAAACATTCAGAGCTAAAAGTTTACTTGTAAAACATCTACAGCATCGTGACAAGAATTCAATATACTTAATAACTTGTTAGAGCACAGACATTTCTCTTAGGATTATAGCAACTTATGACTAGGATTATTCAGGTGCCAAGATTATTAAATAACGTGAGAGTTGGAAGGAAAATCAGTATAACAGTGAACATTCATTTAAATGCTCAGTGTTCATAGGGAGAAGAAGTACCTAAAACGATACAGAACTAAATTAAGGACTGAACCCTCACTTTATAAAGTGCTAGGTAGACATGCATGGATTTCTTGCACAAGTTTTACTGTTTTGCTGTGGACAGTCTGGATTAATTTAAAAATGCAGTGCCATTTTTTCTAACAGAAAAAAAGAAATAGAATAAGCTGAGAGATAAGAAGAGGAGAATAAACGCTGAAATAAACATTGCAGCTGAAACTAAAGTAATTGAAGTAAGAATGTTGTTGTAATGAACTTTTGTGTTTAACAAGCCCAGACACTTGGAACAGTGTAAGCTATATTAAACCCTTTTATGAAAGGATTATGTTTTTGTATGATGAGTGTTTTAATATAAGTGCGGTACACAGCGTAAAATACTACTACATTTAACTCAAAGTAATTACGAGAATTGAGGCAAAATTATTTCTCCTGTACTTTCACATTGATACAGAAGAAAAAAAAATGCTTCTGGAACCTTTCACCAACATGTCTCTGTTTCAATTATTTTTGGCAGTATATATTGCGTCTCTGCCTCAGCTACCTTTTATATCGACAGTTGGTAGCACAAGCCTTTTAACGCACAAAGGGTAGCAGCTCTTCAGCCAATCTGTGATAAAAGGAAAAAAATGAAATCACTATGGAAACTGCAGGAAGGATCTAAAAGCTCTCTTTATAAAGTAAACGTCTGATGTTTGTGACTGCAGGGGTAAAAAATTCATAAATCTGTATGATGCTATCGTATCTGATTTGTTATCACCGCAAATGCCAACTCGAAGTAGCCTGACCTTAGCTTCATTAAGTGCCGTCTATTCAGAAATAGTTACTATTCAACAGGAGGGAGACGTGGTCTGCAGAGAGGTCAGGGGTTTAAGGGGATAGTGTGGGACTGAGCGAGGAAACTAATTTGCTTAGAATGTGTCCTTTCTTTTCTCATTTGGTTGTCTTTTTCTTTTCAATCACAGTGATTTGATGGAATCAGGCACACCGAACTGTTCTGCTCTGCGTTTGATTTTGATTTGTTTTTCGTTCAGAAATGGAGCAAATCTCAAACCCAAATTCAACTTAGGAAACGATGTCTGTCTTTGACTTTGAATTGAAAAAACAAAAGAGCTAATCTTCTCCTTCCAGTCAAAAAGCCAATAAATATTAGGGGGAAGCCATTCTCACGGCAGCACCCCGGACCCCCAGGAGGAAGAAAATGCAGGAAACCGCAGCTGCGAGACAACTGATGAATCTGACCTGACGGCAGACGGCAACAGACACCTGTGTCATGGAAGAAGTTTCCGGGTATCTCGACAGTTCTCAGAAGTTAAGTGGCTCTTAAAAGATAGTTGTATGGTTGTTGAAATAGGGAGTTTTTATTTGGTAACAGTTCACCTGTGGAGGAGGCACGGTGAGGTCAAGACGACACTGAAAAATTCTCAAACACAAAAGTGCAAATTCGGAAACAGTCTTGATTGAGAGGAAGATGGCTATTCAAGTGAGTAGACCAGTTTCAGCATTGCATATGCTACGATGCTTCTTTCTCTGGTGTTTACAACCGAATCCTACTTCATTAGTTAGCTTTTCAGGCAATAGAAACTGTGGCTTTTATTTATTTATTTTTTTTAGTTTATGGCAACTTTACCACAGTTATAATGCATTGAAATGTCGAAGATTGATGTGCATGGTAATTGATTTCCTATCGTCATGCCGTATTTAGACAATTATAAACCTTGCTAATCTAATGTTTCAAGGTACTTATGAACAATTAGTGACTCTGCACTAATATCTCAAACACACTTTTGATGATACTAATATACTGAGATAAGTTCTATAATCTTAAAAAGGCTGTGGTGTAAATGATAAGAAGAAAAATGAGTGTTTTTTTTTTTTTTTTTTACTCCCAGTGAAATGAGGAAGGCTTTGAAAATAAAAACACAAGTATTCTGGTTATGAACATGCAAAAATTCAGCACAATTAGCAGGGAGAATACATTACTTTATAGTGATATACTCGTTTAAAATGAAAGAATATGACATCCACCATACTAACTTTATTGAACTTCTACTACCACTAATGACTAACTCGGCTGTTTGTGCAACCTTTACAATCTCATGTTGGGAGAGTGTTAATGATCATCGATACAGAATTAAATGGAAGAGTGTGTTTGGATCCCCAACCATAAATGCATGCATTCTTTCATTTGAAATATTTAAATGCCTCATACATATTGACTACATTGATGCTTTTTGTGCATATAATGAAAACCAATTATCTGTGGAGAAAACTTGACTGGGTGGAAGGAAATTAAATTGGTTTTTAAAGACTTTCTTAAACAGCAGTAGCTAGGGGAAGGTCCACTAACATTTTAGCTCAAGATTGTAATGACTTTGCTATGTTAATAAACCATGTTTTCTCCTGACTTTTATCATGAATCAGGCCACTCTCCCAGTCCTTGTGAAGCCCCTGGAAACTACTGTAGAAGACAGGTATGTCCTAATTCACTCATGGAATGGGATACAGGACAACATATGTCTGTTAACAAAAACTTTCAAATTGTAATTCTTGAAGGAAATAGTCATATTCTGGAATATTCTGTGATTTTTTTTAATGCTGTACAGGGAAGTCTTTACCAACTTTTCTGGGTAATTCCCTTCTAGGAGTTTCCCAACTTCTATGAAATGCTTTTGTGTTGAGTATCAACTCTCATCAATCAGCTCCATATTACTTTTTTTTTTTCATTGTGCTTAAGTCTGAGACCACTTAGGAGGACATTTATGGAAACATGGAAAACACATTGTTTCATTTACACGTGCAACAATGCAAATTCTTATCCTTTGTTACTATGCAAAATAGTAACATTCTGTTCTGTTTGTGGGCTCTCAGAGTTGACTTCCAGCAGCTATTGTAAAATAAGGAAGGCAAAATACTCCACTATTGCCTCAAAATATCTGACTGCTTACTAACTGAAGAGTAAAATATTTCATTGAGTTTTTCTGAAACCAAATATTTAATTAGTTTAAACTGTATGTCAGGAAGTTGATCAGGTAGACTCCGTGAGGTATATACATTATTGTATTGCAGTGAGGGAGTTGTTAGGGGTCAATGCACATCTTTCCTTGTGTTAATTATCCAATGGCCGAACATTAAATGTTGCAGCTGTTTGGGTGATGTAAAGTAGTTCCTTATACTTTCCATTAGATTTTCATTGCCTTTTCAGAATAATGCTCTCAGAAGTAGTGTGTCGTTCAGTGGATTAAATCTAAGTAGCCTTTACCCCATCCTGGACCTTAAATACTGAAACCCTTAGCTTTTATATTAAATGATATATTTGCTAATTAACCAGGTTTCATCATCACATTTTTAAGGTTTCAGGTTGGAATGTAATCATGGTTAATACTTTACTCACACCCCACAGAAATTTCATCTCATGTCTCTCTCTCTCCAACTCTCAAGTCAGGTTCTGTGGGATCAGTCACCAGGGAATGTCTTCATGACACTAAATACCCCAGGTCTAAAGGGGGTCTTGGAAGTTGTTTGTAGTTTTGTATTATTTTCTTTCTGTTAGAAATACTTTGTAACACTTCCATTCACTTCCAACTTGCAACCATCAGAAATCTCGATTCTGATGAGCTTTCACTCTGAAATTTACTTTCTAATCTCAAATCGGCCAACTGAGATAAGACAAAAACTTTTAATTAGAATTTTAATATGTAACCTAAGGCATTTATAGATCATGCACACAGGTGATCTTCTGTGTATTTAATAACTGTGTGGAGAACTTAGATAATGTTTAATTTGGTGCAGAGACTATTTTTAACTTTACTGGAATCGAGTTACCTGCAATGTTCCCGGAGTGTCTCTTAGAAGTTTTATCAGCGTGAGGTTTATTGTGTGAATGAGTAACTGAAGGTGTCTGTAGCAAGGGCTGGGGGAGAATTTTAAAAATTGGAATATTCTTTAATATAAAGAAGCTATTCTGTTTTCCTTTCACGTTTCTTCTGGAAAATCTAACTTCACATCCCTCAGTTCAAGTGAAGTGGAGGAAAAGAGACAAATACTCAGAGGAGTACCAGGGGAATTAGCCCCCCCTTGCTGCTATGAATGAGTGGTGCCCCTAACCTCATTTGTTTATTCCTTAAAAATCCAGCACATGAAACAGTTTTTTTTTTCTTTCAAGAAATAGTTGGCACTTTATCTTGGACTTCTGCTTGACATGAATTATTTGGCAAATTGGGGGCTGAAGTGTGAACTAGAAACTTGGGACTGTGTAATAGGCTTCAGGGGTGTTCTAGCGACAAAGACATCCTGTGAGGGGTGTCAAAAAAACTTTATTGAGAAAAAAATGACCTTTTCCTCTATTCATGAGACGACAACAAAAAAAGGTATACTTTACACAGACACCAATACACACACACACACACACACACACACACACACTTTGCTGGAGTATATCCTTTGTTTTTTATTTACATGTGCACATGAGTCTCATTAATGTTGATAACCCTCTGTACATGCCTCCAGAAAATAATGGACCCCGACTGTGAGAACTGTCTGTATTCAGACATGTTAAGAGCTGAATATTTAAAATCTGTTTGGCACACTAAGCTTGGTTTTCTGAAGACAACAGAAGTTGGACAGAAAGATCAAAGGAAAAAAAAAAAACACACCGTAAAAGATAATGACATCTGGACGGGGCCTGGGTAATGCTCTAATTAAATGTACTTACACCTAAGTCTTATCACATGCTCAGGAGTGAGAGCTTAGATGCTCCTTTTAAACTGCACCCTTAAAGGCAGTCCTGGGGGCCTTGCCTGGGAGCTGTCACCTCTGCTGTGTTCCAGCTCAGTTCTGTATGTGGATCTATAATCCATCCGCCTTTCTTTCATGGAATGGGCTTCTGCTATTTTGCTATTCACATAGTCATGATTAATTAGGTTATCCCTCAAGCTTACAAAGATATGCATGTTCTTTAAAACAGATTTGAAAAAAATCAGTTTATCCACTTAGAAAAAAAACAAGCTACGAGATTGTCTTGCTTTGTTGCTGGTCACAGGTAACGGTGAGCCTCCTAAGAAACCTTGGACACTTTTTCTCCCTGTTTGGGTCAAGTCATTTGACATCCTTTCCCTTCTGAGCATAATAGCAGCTCTCCCTAAGTACAAAACACAACGTAGACCTTCAGAAGTCACCGAATCAAGCAATTTTAACTTCTGGAAGAGTTTCTAAAGCCTACATTAATTGCACTGAGTTCTTTTTAAATTGGCATAACTCGAACTGGTTTCAGAATTCTGGGATTTAGGAGAAGAAAAAGGAGGGAACTTTTTTCTAAGTCTTTTCTCTTTCTTTTTTTAGATGGAGTTTTGAAACATCACGATGCAATCTCTTATTAGGACTTTTTAAAGAAAATAAATAAAGCAAACCCTACATATTTAGAAGAAACAGCTGGGCAATGCATAGACATAAACTGCAAACTGCGTATCTCATTACTGTTAAGAGCCATGCACGGTTAAACCTCCCCCTATTGGGCTGAGCATTTACCCTCTGGCTTTGTAAAGTGATGCCTGAGTGTGGGTTTTACAAAGGAATTTCATAACCATTTTATAGACTCTGCAGCACACCTACGAAATCAGAATATACACAGCGTTTCTTAGCTATATGGTAACAATTAATGAAATTGGTGTTCATTCTAGAAAAAAAAGTCCGAAGTGCTTGTAGATTGAGTCTTTTGCAGGGTGAGGGGGGAGTATAAGTCCATCTCTTATTTGAACTCAGTGAGAAACTACTTTTTCTTTTTTTCTTCTTTTTCTTTTGTTTTTCTATGCCCGGCCTTCTAATAGTGCCCAACAATCAAATGCAAGGCATTTTGCCTTCTGCCACTCCTTGGAAGAATAGTAGTTAATTAATATATGAAGGTGAAAATTAGAAACCCACTGTCATCCAGAAAGGTCCAAGAATTTAAACAATCAAATATACCCTCTGGATCTCAGAATCCATCAGAGGAAATATAGAACAAGTTATTTTTCTCTGAGCTCCCTTAATTTTTTGTTACTGCCTTAGACATAGTTTAAATACTGACAATTTAAATACTGGCGAGGTTTGGGGAAGGTAGATGGGTTTTTTTTGGGGGGGAGGTGATTGAGAAAGCAGTGAGGTCTAGAAAGAGAGAGTTCAAAACCCTCTAGCCCCCAGGAAAACAGAGATCTCCCAGGGTGGCTTTTTAAGCGGGGTGTATTCAAGTTGCCACACCCCTGTGCAAAACGTTGGAACCCCTTTGGCTAAGGGAACACCACTCACGTTCTGAAGTATGTATATTTATATCCAGGGTGCCGTGAATATCCCCAGTTTCTGCCTTCCTTTTAAAATTGGCTGCGCTATTCATCTTGGGTGTCAAGATTTTCTTTTACTCACTAAGTCTTCCTGGTTTAATCTAATGTTTCATTTCCTCCCAACAAAATAAGCTATTTGCATCAAATTCGGCATTTCAATAACAGTAGTGGAAAGTCCGTCTTTGTAAAAAAAAGATACAGGATGAGTTCCTGCCATGAGTTCGTGGGCATCATCTCCATTTATTCCTCCTGGGTGAGGAGAAGACCTTTTGCATTTGACCAAAAAGCACTAGTAAATAAGGAGTTAAAATGAAGGCAGGCTCACTGGTTTGCTGAGATCTGTCAGAGTCTGACTGGCTGGCTACATATCTGTCTCCGGAACAATAGGTACCTGTATTCTGCACGGACTGCTGGGCAGCACTGACACTCTGGAGAAGGTCTGCCTCTGTCTGCGCTTTCCTGGTGAGAATCCCCAATGACAGTTCCACTTTTCAGTGGAGGAGAAAAAAAATATCTGTCTACTCTCTTGATGAAGGACAGAGCTTTGATCATTTTTATTCAGGCTTGTCTTGGCCGGAGGTTTTAGGTTCTTAGTCTCAAGTCAGCAGTCTCTCTCTCTCTCTCTGTCTCTCTCTCACACACACACACAAGCACACACACATATCCACTCCCTCCCTCTCTCTTACTCTCTCCCTCTCTCTCTCCCTCCCTTATTTCCCCTCGTAGGTTCTATGCAGGCAGATGAGTGCCACAGCTGTAACTGAGGCACAGAAAGAGAAACGCAGTGAAGCCAATTTCCAGGATGGCGAGAGGGGGCACCGGAGGTGACCACAATGACAAGGACCCAAGGACCACCCTTCGGACAAGTTTTAGGTAAGAAAACACGTACACCCCGATTCTTGCATTTTTGCATGCTTGTGGCTGAGAGAGACGTTGAGAGAGAAAGCGAGTCTCAGTAGGAAAATATTTTCGTGAGGATATCATCTGTGCTGTCACTTGCCTGCAAACCTGTGTTCCCCGGGCTTTGTGTGACTAGAATCGTTGGAGGTGAGGCGTGAGCAGGGCTGGGCGGACGGGCGAGCTGCTTTTTATGTCTGTCTGGTGACATTTATCATGCTGTTTAAATTCGTATCTGGAAAAAATTCTGTTTGATGATAGTTAGCAATGTTTTGTGCAACGTAGAACATATGGCCGTGTAGAATTCAAGTGATGCTCTTTCATTCTTAATTTGAAATTATTTTTACACTCAACTGTACTGAGGTCAGAGAGTTTTAAAAATTAATGAGATTCCCTGTGGAGTTCAAATAGTCATGTCTACGTGAGCTGACACAAAAAGATAAGATATAGCTGGTATATTTTTAACGCAGAGTCAACTGTTTTAGTGGAACATACTCCATTTGGAATGTATGAATTGTACAATAGTTTGTGGATACCTAAGTATTTGGGGATATTAGTCCTTAAATTTTTTTTTTAATGACCTAGAGAAATTTTGTCCAAACCAGCTATAGAAGATGAATATATTGTGTGGAGGCATTGCTAAAACTTGATAGACATGATTGTTCTGGCAGTGGGGAATACCTTACACTTTCGAGGAAATGACAAATAATGAATGAACCACATGCTAAAAAAATATGCAAGCGTGCTTTCATCTTAAGTAATACATACAAATTCAGGAGATTTTGAGGGTGAAAAACTGCTGGCACGAACAAAGAAGCAAGTGTACCCAGAGATGAGAATTCTTTGTCACAAAAATGAATCCGGGGCACGGATTTAGGAGGTTAAGTGATTTCTACATTCTCAGTGCCCCACAGAAGGGGTGAGTCCAGACATTTAAAAATGTACTGAAAACTTTCATTTCCCACAATTTAAAAACATTGTTTATGTTCTTGATACAACACATTGTTTAAATGAAGGGGACTGAAAGCAGTCTGAGTATACAGTAATCGGGGCTAAAGATGCTTTTTATCCGAGTTCCCCATTTACAAGACCCATTCTGAGCTTCCTGTGACATATTGTTATGTAAATACGTGCAGCCAGGGAAAGCAGTACTGTGGAGATTCAATTTACTTTGAAAGTTGTTCATTATAGCAAGGATGAATGTTATTTATTTGATGTGATTCAAAGGCTGGAAATGACTTTTTCATTGTGGCGCCTTTTGTAATGGGTGCAGGGTGATCTAATCTTTTTAATTTTGGCTTTCACACCAGTGGAGATGAAAAGAGATCTGAACTCATTTATCGGTTGCTAGGTCCTTCTGGAGACCCAAGTCCTGTTCTTGGTTGCTATGGCCAGTCTGACCTCAATCTCTGTGGTTTGGGGGACTTAGGCAGTCTTTTTCTTTCTTTCTTTTCCCCCTTCTTTTCTTTCTTTCTCTCTTTCTCTCTTTCTTTCTTTCTTTCTTTTTCTTTCTTTCTTTCTTTTATTGAGGAGCATGTACCTTGATTTATGTCCAAAATTGTGGCTGAGTGTCTTTGTCTGTAAGTGATAAATGGTGCTGACCTATTCATCAGTTCTTACAAGTAAACACCGCTGTCCCACTAAAAATATGTTTTGTTCTGAGTTAATGGTATGGAACAAGGCAGCCTCCACAAACAGCTATCTTTTATTGCGGAGGGGCCTCTGAAACTTGGAGCAAAGTGAAGGAAATAGGCATCTATTTTCTTGTGTATTAGCATTTCACTTGTGATTCGGTGATGCCTCTCTAGGTGGATTGAGGATGAGAGGGCAAACCTTCCGTTTCCTGACTTTGTCTCTGGTTGGGGTTGCCCGAGACACGGGCCCTCTCCGGATGCCTGGATTGTGCCGGGGGCGCTGGGAAGTCAGGCGGAGTTTCTGTGCCGGGTCGCCTCCGCTCTGCAAGTGCCCGGGGCTGAGGCACAACCGGGCAGACGTGGTGCGGCTCTGACGCCTTCGTCTCATGCTGGTTCTCTGAGGGAAAGTTGTATCCAATATTGGCGACTGGCAGGGATGTTCTGCTTGTGTGCTACTTAATGGTCCCTGGATGTCCTTGCATTCTAGAACCTTGTTAAGAAGGGAGCCGCGCCGATTAAGAGGCTGTGGGGTATACAGCCGTGCTTAGCAGATGAGCCCTCTTGCGTTTCCCGCTCCCTTAAAAAGTGCTTAATTGATGCTGCAGGGAGCATCCAGTCCGCTAATAAGATGATGCTGACAAAACAGCTATCAGGACCAGGCATTTATTGCTTATAAGCGCCGGCCGCTTCTCTCCGAGAGACTGCAGCTTTGTAGGGTGGTTTTTTCTTTTAATAGTAACGTGCTAATGGTTTTTATCCTAAATCGGCCAGCGCTGAGTATCTTCAGGAAAAATGAGTTCCCTAAGAAGTGGCAACCTCCTCGAATGGAAAGGTAAAAAAAAAATTAAACATTTTTTAAAAGTGCCATTTTCAAGTCATTTCATGTACTTCTTGCCAGTAGCATTAGAAAGCCGCTTTCTAAATAAAACTAAAATTTGAGGCATTCTTTCTAGCGATAAGAGGTTTAAAGAAGAGAGTGTTAGGGAATTTTATCGTTAGTCATTTTCTAAGGAGTGTCTAGCTCTTGTTAACAAAATGCAGGCAGGTACTTCCTATGTTTCCTGTTGGCCTTGAAAACAAACAGGTTTTTGTTTTTTTAGAGGACATTATCGTTTGGAGGATCAATAAAAACGATCTTTGTTTTATGTAGATTTTATTCCCAGGACTGGTAAAAAAGCACGGGGATTGGGTGATGTGGAAGGTCTTCCTCCAGCCTGAAAATCCCTCAAACAGCCCTAGTTTTCGGAAAGAAGGCGCCCGGACGCCTTCATTAGTGTTAATTGAGCTTCTTCAAGTGTTCAGCTCGTTTTCCTTGAGCAGCAGTTAAAAGTTCTGTGCTCTGTGGGACAGGTGACAATTGTGGCTGGAAGTCATTTTCAAAAAATGGATTTGGGGACGTATTTTTTAAAACTGTTCCTTTAGTGCTTTATGAAGACTCGGTTTTTGTGAAGCTCTGTTGGGGCTACTTACCTTGGGTCTCTTACTTCGGGTCTTCTTGAAGGTAATACTTTATATGAGTGGCTAATTTCACGAGAAATGTTTAATTCTAGGTATCCGAAGGCAAATATTTCCCAGTATGTGGTACGTATCTATGTGTGTATGTGAACATATTTTAATATAAAATGTCTTATAAATTTTACAGTGTGCTTTGCTTTGCTGTTATTTCAAAGGATTTAAGTGAATGTGGGATAGCGTTCAATTTCCTGAAATGATTAAATTCCATCTCTGAAGAATCTGGAGAAAAGGCCTATAATGACATTTTGATGACTTTCATTTTAAGGAATAATAGAAATTGAGTAAAATATTTTAATAGCTATTCTCTAATATCTCATTCCAAATACAATGTTTTTATTGCTCATTCTAGCTTACAATTTTCTGGTGATAAAAATGTTGGCTGGTAATTGTTTCTTATGTAGAAATCATTTTATCCTTATGTCAAAGTTATTTCAGAAAAGTCTTCATGCATTTATCTCAGCTGAAGCAACTGCATTGAACTCTTGGGATAAAACAGTGAGTATTTCCGGATTCCTCCTATTTTAAGTTGGTACTTCCTTATGAGAATTAGGTGTATCTTCAAGGGAGGAATATTACAAGTGATATTTGTGGTGTAAAGAGGGGAAACAATGAGACAAGTCAGGAGAAGGCTGAGAAAACAGAAAGAACAAATACTATGCACTATCACAAAATTGAGTTGACTTCACTTCGAGATGTCATGTATTTTTTTAAATTTAAAAATGGACTAAGAAATCAAATATATGTATGTAAGTATGCAGTTGTTCTATCTATCTTATTGAATAGGTAAATGCTTGTATATAAACTTACTTTGATTTCAGCTAATGTTACCAGGAACACCTTTGCACCTCAATTCTTTCTGGAGATGTAGACACTAGTAAAGTTAATCACATAGCTTTTAAAGAATCAAATCTTTTGGGAACTGGCGTTGTGACACATTAGATCAATTGTCGTGTAAGTCAGAATAAAAATCTTAAGTCAGTTTTTCTGTGCAAGTTACACAGAGCCATTAGTTTCCAAACTGCGTTGTTCTAAACACTAATTAGAAAAATTGGTATGCAATTTAATTTGATTGTAGTGCATATTTACAATCAGAATATTATATTATTGCAGAGTTAACATGCTGTCCATGCGATTTTTTATAAAAGTAAAATTAAGCTCTACTGTCTGCTTATTCTCCTCTCCTAGTATGTTTACCAGTTTCCCCTGTTTGCTTTCTTTTTGTAATTAATACTGCCCTCCAGATACCAGTGTTGCAGAGTAATTAGTTACTCTCAGTTTCTTTCTGCCTACTCTAATTCCAGGTTTTGTCTTTTTTGGTATGCCATTATTCTTATCTGTCATCTAGACAGTTATATTGACTTTGAAGCTCTGTGCATGACCTATTTGTGTTTGGGCGGGACAAGCTTATTTCATTAGAAGTTGTGTACAAAGTGCTGAAAGATCTGAGTTGCCTTTGGGATGTCGTGCAAGGGCTTGATATTGGGATCTAGAGTTTCCCAGTGGTAGCAAGTTACTTGCATAATTCAATAAAATCTTTCCTTCGAGCTACCTTAGCTTATTTTCCACCAAGTGGCAAGCCTCAGGTTTTCACTGAGCATCATCTAGAAAACTTATTATAAGAAAAACTGGAAGGGGCGGGACCCTCTTGGATGGCTGGTAAAGGTGTCACTCCAGGTTACTCTTCTGGGACGTTGACAAGGATACAGTGTAAAGTTTTATCTATCGGACTTTTGTGTTTAATCACCTCTGTGATCCAACAGCAGATTTTAATTTGCATTACCATCAGTCAGATTCTTTTGTTTAAAGGGTACCAGAATGATTTAAGGTTTTTTATGTTAAAAACCTTAATTACACACTCTCACTAATAATTAATTGAAGCATTTAAAAATTTGTTCAGATTTTAAGATGTGAAAATTGTAGTTTGCTTAATGGTAGTTATAATTTCTTTTTACTAGGAGGTGGCTCGTATAGAATCACAATCCCTGAAGCTTCTAGAGTTGGTAGACTTTGTGATCCTACACACTACAGTGAACAGAACTGTTTTACAATTTTAATAACATCTCTGAGCCATAATTTGTGTTCTTATGTTGCCTGGCATTATTTAAGCACAACAGACTTCTCATCTATAAATCTTTGAAATTCCTGTATTTTTCTGATAATTGAATTCACAGTTCAAATGCAGACTGAAATATACCATAAGGCTAGGAATTTCCTTAGAGAAAGAAAGACGAGGTAGCAAGCATGCCATGGTCAGGAACATATGGTGTATAGTTAATTATCACAATCTCAAGGGTCTTAACATAGTTTACTGCAGTCATCTTTAAAACTACTGGGTTTTCAGGATATGTTTGAAGATGAATTTGATTTTCTAGAAATTTGAAACATGGAAATCCGATAAATTATTTTTAAAATGTTCTCCCATAAAGATTTAGAAAATAGTCATTCATTCATCCGCAAACATTTATTCAGTGCCTGCCTCGTACCAGACACTATTCTTGTGGCTCTTAATTTAATATTCACCATTAATTCAACCGTCATCATTTGCCTGATTTTGCAGATTGTAGGAGTCTCGCCTGTTAGTCATGCGCTCTCCAATCACATCACGATCCATATCAGTTTTGGAACTTGTTCTTCAATGATCTATTCTTTAAATGGCTTAAATTATATTCTAGGCATATATACCGATTTAGAAGAATATATTGGCAAAGCAGTCAGAATGTGTGTAAGAAGTTATCGTATTGATGTGTATTTAGAAATGTTGTCTAAATTCATTCTTCCCCTCTCACTAGCTAGGCCCATGATGCAGCAAATACTAAATGGGTTTTGTTACATTTGCTTCCTTCTAATGCTGCTCATACTATTTTAAGGGACCTCTAATTCTAATTATTAATGGTTAACATTTATTTTCCATATGCCAGTCAAGGTACTAAACTCTTTGCCTTTGTTTTCTTGTTTAATCCTGCGATTACATGATGAGAAAGGGAATATTGCTATCTCTGCTTGTAGAAGAGGAAACAGGTTTTGAGAAGTTAACTCCCTTCAGGTCACAGAGCTTGCAAGCAGCTGAGATGACTTAAAATCCAAGTGTGTCAGGCTTTACTCATCCTTCCAGTCATTCACCCGGTGTTTTATGGTGTCCTAGGCCTGCTCACCATGTTTAGAATAAAGCAGTGGATGTAACAGGCAAGGTTCTGCCCTTAGAGTGGAGCACGTAGCCACTTGATACCTTCATTATGTCATTTCCTTTTGCATCTATGGATTCCCCAGAACCAATAGCATAAAACATTTGAATTTCAAACCTTTTTTAGACCTCTCACTGTTTGGCTTCAGTCTTTCTGTCCAACTGCATTATTTACAGATTTCAAAAGAGGTTTGCTAAACCAAAAGACTGATCTGCTCAATGCCTCCATGAAGTTTGCCTCGCATTTCCTCCCACCGTTCCTGCCCTGAAACACTTTTGCCCCTGCTTTCCCAACACTTCCCATCCTTCCGTGTCTGAGTCAAAGCCTGTGGCGCCAACGAAGTGTGTCTTAGAAATGAAATCCTAAAGTTCTTTCATCTGCATTGATCCTTTGACCCATGACGTTTGCAACAACTAAGGAGAGTTGAGGCTAGGTAACATTTCGCATGTTTCCTGCGTCCTGGCTGCTTCAGTGTTTGTACATGTGCCCAGCTGACATGTTGGCAAAGACTTCGGGGAACCAGCAGTAAAATAGGAGAAGAAAATAGAAGAGGAAAAGGAAAGCATGGAAACAAGAGCCCCACAGCCTAGCACAGTGCCTGGCATAGAATATGCAGTTAATGTACATTTGAGGCTGGGATGGGGAGAAGAGAAGCACAGAGGAGGGAGAGACTGGCACTAGGAGGAAAGTTAGCAGGGAAAGAGAAAATACATTCCTAAATTGATAGCCCCAGGCCTTCAAAGATCTTTAATTAGTGTCAGAGAGCCCGTTAAGGAATGCATATCTCACAATAATGAAAGGCATACACTTTCATATATGTTCTTGCTTTTCCAGGAATAAACTGTCACTCTTATCAACATTAATACATTAGATATGGAATGAACTTTCTGGTGTTTCTAAGAGAAAGTGTAATTGTATTATGTTTGTGTATGTCTATCATACTATTCAGGCCCACAGTGCAGTGGACTCCAAGTTGCTTGTGTTGTTTTATGCTGCGTACGATTATTTCTCTACCCCTTGGGAAATTATTTAGTATCCCAGAAGTTGCTGGCCACACTCCCCTCCAAAAAGAGACATCCTCTTAACCATCGTAAAGTTTTATTGGTTAATACTTTACGTCAGTTTTTTTTTTTCCATGAAAGCTAAATTCAGCATTCAAAATCCTAACACAATGTCTCCTCTACCAACAAGCAGCTCCTCTGGTTAATTTTATTTATGTTTTTACTCTATCGTATGCAAAAGAGTAGCCTTGAAATCTCAAGAAAAATATATATGTCTGTATTTTGTGTGGGCTCTCAAATCAAGCGCTTAGGGTAGAAATTTTATTTCGTAGGAAAATCCAGGTAGGTATTTCTTGAAGCAGCTACTATACGTGACCTCTGCTATGGAGCTATTTTACGGACTAACTATAAGAGCTACGACTTGTATCTGTAGTTATGACTGTAGGACTTACATCAAGGATGAATTACTAATACATAACGTATTTCTACCATGTATTAACTTCCATGGGTAAAGCAAGCTAGAAAGGCTGCATCTGGAACCAGGGAACATGATAGCCTGTGTGTACCCTCTAATTTATATGGGAGTACTCTGTTGAAGCAGCCCCATTCTTTGGAAATCCCTGCTTGCTTGCTAGTTGAGGTAAGTGAGGATAAAGCTTCCTCCATGCGGCTTTGAGGAAACAAGGAGTATTTCTGCAGCCTGTATCGTAATAGTAGCAGTCGAACCGCCCATTAGAGTTCCAGAAATGAAAATGTGCTCCAAGTGCGTATCACATGCTGTACTGATGTCAGTAAAATGCTGAGGATGAGCTCGTCTCCCCTTTAACCCTAACTCTCCACCGTCCTTTCATTTCGACACTAATTTCAGGCATGAACCTTGGCACTTGGCTATAGCGTGTAATTGTTGGTATCGCACTGCCACCTGGGTGCACAATGGCGAACAATATTTAGCCCCTGTGATTTGCCATCAGAACACACCACATGCAGTTGGAAAGAGAAATATTTAATCAGCCAATTTTCTCCATGCAGTCCCAATCCGTTGAGTTGGTTGAAGATTCTGTTTTCTCTGAATTAACTGTTTGTTTTGTCGCTGCAAAAATAAAACCTTTGGCTCCCTCTCAAATCCTTACCATGCAAATTGGGGGACGTGGTCTATCAGTTTGAATGTCCAAACACAAAGGAAGTATTTTAAAATATACAAAATTAATAACTCCTTTTGGTCAAAAGATATTTTTTTAAGTTCCTCGAGTCGTCTGGTTCGTTGGCTCACTGCAGACGTAGCGTGTGAAAGGCAGTAAGTGACGCATAAATGGTACTGTTCCATTTTTAGGCGTGTCGTGTGATGAGGCTGTTGATCTTTAAAATAAATTCCATTTGGTGACATTTACAAAAATAGTTTTGTGGTAGCAGCTTTTAATTTTAATTTTTTAATAAATGACAAAAATGGTGTAATTTTCCAGGGACCAGGAAGTCACCTAGGAAGTACGTACTTACTTAATGGAAATGGGAAATACCCATTGCTTCCCATCAGATGCTGTGCTTATTATCAGTCCAGAGAAATAGTTTTGACAAGTAGGAAAATAGTATAAGAATAGGATTATCTGTATAAACAGGCAGCGGATCATCTTAAAGACTAAGGTCTATTTTATTAATCCTGGTGCTTTCAAAGTGCTAGAAAGATTCGAATCCAAAACTTAGTCCTCATTTTACTTTAATTCTGCTAATTCAGTGCAGTGCAGGGTGACCAGACTAACCTGCTTCAATTCACCGTTACTCATTGGATTTCTGATATTTATGAATATTTTAAACTTCCTTCCATCAGTTATCTCTTTGATAGTATTTATTTTTCGGTTGGGTAAATACAATAAGAAATGTCAGTACGTAGGGCAAAGAATTTCTCATCTTCACCACAGAATGTAATATTTTAAAGAGTTCAGAATTTCTGTGTAGTTTGGGGGCTTTGTTTTTTCCATTCTAAGTTGAGTTGAAGTTGGTACAGTGTATGACCTTTCTAACTAAAATGGTATCTTTTTTACTTAGTGAGCATGACTGTCATAAATTGGGGGACACTTCAAATCATTTATTTACTCAATTATTCAGTTGGCCTTTTTCCCCTTAATTATCTTGTCTGACCAGTGTTGCTAAAGGCATTGAGGATTTTATAAGAGGCGAAAATATGATGTTTCCCTCATCAAGTATTGTATAATTGGAGAGAGAAAAAGAACTTTCAAGAATTAATTGGATAATGTAATAAAATTACATTTAGCAATCATACTTCAGTTCTTTGAAGGAAGAAACTATTCCCTCACAGGTTGAAAGTAGTATTAACAGTCAAATGTAGCTTTTTGGCTCAGAAGATTGTTTGATTATTTGTTGTGAGAACAGTAATGAGAGCATTCAGAATAAAGGCTAGTTCTTGAAAATGGATTTTACAATTTTCAATTGATTTCATCAGCAAAAATAAGGTTTTCGTTTCATGAAGACAAAAACAAATTAGCTGTGTCACATGGTTAGTAATGAACACTCCGAAACTTACAAATACCTTATTGAAGGTTTATAATAAATTATATATGTGTGTATGGATGGGGGTAGAGTTTACCATTGCCTTAATTGTACTTCATGAGAGTCTTCTAAAATTGGAACACAAATGAAAATTGAAATGTTTTTTGAAATACATTAACTTCTTATCTGTCTTGAGATGACATATTATCTGTCTTAGATAACATATTCTAAGCAACGGAAAATTTTTCAAAGCTGTATTTAACAGCATCCTGAGGTGTGTGAAGCCCTGCCCAGAGCGTTGTTCCCTGGCAGAAATATTACACCCTTCACCCACACGGCTAACAACAGTGGTCCGAGCAACACCTAACATTAAGCAAAGAGCTTTCAGATATGTTCCATCTCACTTCTTACCACAATTATAAAATTTTAGGATTTTAAGGAAAAGCAACTTTGTGTGTATGTACTTGCCATTTACCAAAAAAAGCCAAAGATCAGCTAGCCAAAAAAAAAAAAAAAAAAAATTAAACTTTTATTTACAAACCTTGAAATTGTTGCCCTTAGTTAAGACCTCAATATTGAAAAGCCCAGTAATAATTTAATTATTTTTTGTTTTTATCTTGTCGAGTTTATAGACATAGAGAAAAGAGCCTTGAGCATTTCTGCCCTCTCTACTTAGGGAAGGGAAGAATTGGAGGCAAATGAGCACCCCAAACCTAGGAGATCTTGCCTGTGGATAGTGTATGGCATTTGATAAGCCCCAAGGAGAGATGCCCTCCTATGAAGGATGGGGAGGTGAAGGTGGGGGGGAGGTAGCCAAGGACTCATTCTCCCGAGCCTCCTACTGTGAATAGACTTCTGCTAGATGCATCATAGGGAAACTCAGACAGGAGGATACTTAATGATCCCCACTCAGAAAGCAGAGAGCAGCTTCCTCTCTAAGACGAGGCAGCTCTGGGTTCTCAGTGTCTTTGAGAAGCAGGATTCACCGTCCATCTGTCTAAACAGATAAAGAGAGCAAAGATGCTACACACCTTCTCTCTGTGACTTGTGAATGCCTTTGGTGTCCCCAAATAAGGAACTCCTCTCACTGCTGTCTACTCTAAGCTGTATTTCATTTTTGATAGCCATTTGTAGAAGGCACTTTCAGACTCTGTGGAATGTAAAGAAAGGGTATATCTGAGAAATTCTTCAGTTGGGTTTTCTGTACCTCTCCCCGTAGATAATTTGGAGCATGAAGTTTGGAAACTCAGATACATTCTATCAATCTCTACCTTTAAAACTGTACATTAAAACAAAACAAAACAAAACAAAAAACTACACACTTAGACACACACCATTTGGAGAAAACATGAAACCAACAAAAATACTTGAGAAGGCAAAAGCATTGTGTATTGGAGAATACAATGTATAGTTAAATCTGTGAATCAGGGGGCACCTGGGTGGCTCAGTCAGTTCGGCATCCGACTTCAGCTCAGGTCATGATTTCACAGTCTGTGAGTTCAAGCCCCACATCGGGCTCTGTGCTGACAGCTCAGAGCTTGGAACCTGCTTCAGACTCTGTGTTTCCCTTGCTCTCTGCTCCTTCCCCACTCACACTTCTGTCTGTCTCTCACTCTCTCTCTCAAACATAAATAAACATTAAATTTTTTTTAATCTGTGAATCAAAAGAGATGAAAGATAGCATTGAGAAACAAAGAGGTCAACTGTTTGTTGAGTTACGGATTCATCTCAGTTTCGCGCTCTAGATCATAATGTCCACTGTCTTCTTAAAATTTGATTTAAGTGCCATACCTCAAAGTACGGTTCAGCCTAGACATCCTTACCTTGTTTGCTCTTTCTGGGGACGATACCTTTCTGGTACCTCTCCAAGGTGCTCATTCATGACAATTGAACATCGCTATAACTTGCTTTTTGTCATCCAGGACTTTACCCCAGAAAAGTACCTGGAGTATTTTGATTTATAGTGCTTCTGATGGCAAATACAAATTCCTGGGCTTAATCTTGAAATATTTAAATATGAAATCAATACTGCAGTGCTGTATCAGTGTCCAGGAGCACAGCGCATTTTTCTCACAACTATGGTGAATCCATATCTTGTCAATAATTGACTCTTAGATTTTCAGGTTCATGTTCATGTTTTAGGCTGCATTGACTGGTCATGTCATTGTTATGTTAGAGCTTGGCGTCCTGCGATTTGAGGGTCTTGGATATCTTTTGAAAGTCTAATATTCCAATATTTGAGCACACACTTTGAAGACAGGGTGATGAGAACTCAGACCTCCTTAAATGATCATCCAGCTGGCATCTGGAGCATTTTCTCAGTTGATGTCTCCTGTTCTTCGCTTTAGGGCCCTAAGTGAAGCAGCAAACTTTGAGGCAGGAAGGGGATAGTCTTTGGAATCAAGCCAAATGAGATTCAAATCCGAGCTTTGCTATTACTTGGGACCAATTGTTTAGCATCTTTGAAACACAGTTTTTTTCCTCTGCAAAATAAGGATTATAACACCCACCTTACTACCACTTCTTGGCCATTTCCCACATGCCAGGCATTATACCCACATGGACCGTAAGGAAAATACTGTTATTATTCATGGTTTACAAATTACCACACTGAAGCTTAGAGAGGTTAAAAAAAAAACGAAACCAAAAAACTCCACTCCAAAATACACATAGGTGTTAAGCAGTGGGGCCTCTTGTTGGTTCTTTTATTTCTGTAGAATTTCGTTTTAAGAAAGGACATGCAGGGTCAAAAGGTAAGTACATAACAAATTTAGTGAGTTTCCAAACATCGTTTAGTTTTAAGCCCTTGACCATGAGAAGCAGTATTAAAGCCGTAATTTATATTTCACCATGTTGCCGTGTTGTACACTGTTGCTGTTTGAGAGTGTTCTCTGTAAGTGGCCATGGAGAGCTATATGCTATGAGAGCTGCTTTATACTTTTCTTCTTGAAGATAGTGATGATGCTCTCATCTTGATGAGCACAACTCCTTTTCAGTAAAGATTCTGGATAAATGGCTGTGGCACGGAATTGAACACTGGCCTACAAGGCAATTGTTATGCCTTAGATGAAGAGTGGATGCCATTTCCAGAAGAGTTTGACATTCTCAAGGAGGAGTTTTATAGCCTTGAAGAATTTTATATTTGTGATTTGTACGGCTCTTGATAAAGAAAAAAGAAGAATTATTTACTAGGAATTTAAAACTTTTATTCCATTGTGCTTCATCTCCTGCCCATTCCCCATTCACAAGACGCCGCTAACTTCAGCTTCTTCTCCTACTTCATCCGCAGGCTCTTGAAGTCTGTGGGATGCCTAAGTGTGTACGGAAACACGGAAGCAGCACAGTCCCTTTGGTTAAGAATAACATGTCAGTTTTCTTTTTTTGCTTTTGCGTGCTCTCTGGAGCTCACCCATGCGTGATGTTCCAGTTGACTTCAAAGGCAAGTCTGTGGTTGGATTAGCTCCACAGGACAGAAAGCAAGGTAAGAAACAGGCTTAGTGCTTTCAAGGCCCACTGGGGAGCTGATAGAGCCAAACTATGTGGTTACCAAGACGATTTGTTCATTTATGTCCTTGGGGAAAAACAGGTAAATTCGCATAATACTTTCTATTTTATTGTCAGTATTAAAATCATTTTTAAAATGGTGCCTGGACAGTCCTCAAAAGGTTGATTTATAGCTACATAATTCCTCTACTTGTGGAGTTTAAAGTCTAATAAGGCAGATATAAATATAATAATTTGGAGTTAGAAAATACTACTAAAGTCATGAAGGCAGGAATATGCAAATAGGGTAATTTTAGGTGTTGAAAAAGGGATGGCGTAAAGAATAGTGTGTGTCTGAGAATTTACAACTAAGGCACGTTTGCTCTCCAGCTATTGCCAGCAAAAGTCGAGTTCTGACAGAAAGCTAGAGCCAGGCATTGCTGAGGAAGCATGGAGAAGACATCATCACAAAGTAGGACACGCTGTGGGAGAAGGCTGAGAAATGAAAGAGGAGTGGCTGGACGATGTGGACGTCAAGACGACTTGCCTGAGAAGAATATGGCAGACTGGGGAAGGGGTGAAGAGGCAAAGCAGATAGGGCAGGGTGAGGTGCCCACGTGGGCTGTGAAGCTGGGGAAACCTCCCAGAGAAAACATCAATGTGGAAGCCTCAGGAGGAATTGGAAGAGATGAGGTTCATGGATAAGCATGGAGAACAGCCCTGGTGGTTCTGCTGCATATTGACAGTAGGCTTATTTAGGACGGCTGGAAGCCACACAAAGGCAGATGAAGAGTCTTAAGTTCAGAAATGGGAGGGCCAGAGCAAAGAGGCCACAATCATCCAGGTGAGGGATCACCAAGCCCTGGACTAATAACAGTGGGGATATGATGTAAACATGAAGGTAAGGTGGTAGCAGTGGAGGAAATAGTCACAGAATAACAATTACATCCACAAAACCCAACATCAAAGAAGGAAGGCTCTGAAACAGTAAAAGATAGAAAGGAACTAATTGTTTGAAGGTCTGGCTTATCTGATGAAGAAATTACAGATAGAGCAGGTCCAAAGGATTGACAAGATCCCAGAAAATCCTAGAAAAAGGACCAAGCATACTTATTGTATGCTTTGTTTTTCCATCTCTGGAAAGAAGAAGAAAGAGAATAAGATTATTTCTTTTCACTATGACTTACTCCATTTTATCTCCAGGATCGCAAACTATGTATTAGTTAAAGTTGATTAAACTAAAAGCATTTTTTAATTTCCTAGTCCCCACCCACTAGAGTTCTTTGAGGTCACTTTATTCCCCATTGTCTAGGGAGACACTACAGAGAAACTGCTGTCTGTGTGGTAACCAAAGGCATAGACTTTGTATTACTGAACCTCAGATTCAATCTTGACTGTAGTTCTGTTCTTCTAGTGAATAGAGCAGAAACAGAAATGAATCATTCGTCTCCAGAAATTGTCATTCTGACTTTGCTTTTGGAGACACTGGCATGTGTATGTGTACTGTGACTGGAACAATCCTGCTTTGATTTGTCATCAAACACTTGTTACTGGACTTTGAAAGGGAAGAAAAATATTGTGAGATTCAAATGAGCTTTTCATTTGGAAAAAGAAAAGGCTATGTGTGTAGCTTTCTTTTCTAATTATTATCAGTAGGTGTTTCTCTCCCAAGAAGTATGCCATAATTTTATGACCTCAGTACGGCTCAATATTTGCTTCAGTATCCACAAACCATATTTTGATTTAATTTCCTAAATCTTAGAAAATATAATGGGAGTGTGAGTCATAGTTGTCTTTTGGCTGGAAATTCTAGAAGAGGAAACCGTTAAGTGGAAGCACCTCAGTTCAAAGTTACAATAGAGGCTGATCTTGGAGAAGGAGCTTGTTTAAGGTCACAGGCCTAGGTAGTGACAGAGTCAGGAAAAGCTCTCATCTATTCATATTCAGATGACCCTCTTTTAACTATGCTATACTATTCTAGTGTAGGAATTTCTAGGCTGTAGAAAGCTAACTACAGGTATAATTGCCATCCACCAACAAATCAGATTCCACGTGTATTGTCTCATAATGTACCTGCACATCTGTCTCGAAACCATTACGGTAAAGTGTCATATAAGCGCTCTGGTAATGACAGGGCTTAAATAGGAGTTAAAGAGGGCTTTTGTTGTTGTTGTTGTTGTTTGTTTGTTTTTGTTTTTCATTTTTTTAAATCCTGGGACCAGGGCAAATTGTCGAAGAAGTTTCTCAGCTGGGAATGTGGTAGAACAGAAAGGATGAGTCGAAGAGGAGAGGAGGAACAGCCATTGATGGAGCCACAGCTGAGTTTGCTGTGGGCTGGGTTGGCATTTCAGCACAGGTGGTCATCAGTTCAAGTGTGTCCTTGTGTTTCTCCTGTTTTAACTTTCTTCCCCGTGTCCCGGTTCCTGTCCATCTTCATTCCAATATCTCCCTCCCCATCTCATTCAAACCACTTGAAAATTTGACGTCTATGTATTTTGTGCATTTCCTTGTCTCCACTTTGCAGTCCCCAGCATCTGGCACCTGCTCTCAGTTCACAACTGAACTCATGGTTCCTAAGTTGCTCAACCAAGTGGGTCTTTTGAGCCTTTTCTGGATCTCTCTGCATATTTGGACTTATGGATCACTCTCTCCTTCTTAGAGTTTGTCTGGTTGTTCCTTTCCATCTCTTCTGTGACTGTCTCTTCTTCCTTCTTCCTCAGGGTTCATCCTCAGCCCATTGCTCCCCTCCCATATTCTCATCTACTGTCAAGATTTAGTTACTCAAAAATTTTCTTTGTAGGGGCGCCTGGGTGACTCAGTCAGTTAAGCGGCCGACTTCGGCTCAGGTCATGATGTCGCAGTTCGTGAGTCTGAGCCCCACGTCGGGCTCTGTGCTGGCAGCTCAGAGCCTGGAGCCTGCTTCGGATTCTATGTCTCCCTCTCTCTCTGCCCCACCCCCACTCACACTCTGTCTCTGTCTCTCTCAAAAATAAACATTAAAAAAAAATTTCTTTGTAGCTCAAATCCATTTTTTTCAAATATACAACTGTCTGCTATATCCATTGGATGCTCTCCAAGCCAACATGCATAGATTTACCTGATCACCACCCCCTTTAACCTGGACTCTCATTCTGTGCTCATTCTACATCGTGTTGCAGAACCATGTCCATGCATTCATCTGGACTAGACACCTGAGACTCATTTTTGGTTTCCTTTTCCCCACTTTTGTTATCTTCCATGTCCAACCCATTGCCAGGACTGGCTCATCTTCCGTCCTAAATACTTCTCGCATTCGTCTCAAATGCCCATCATTACTACTGCTGTCGTAGTTCAGAACTGCTACTATTTGGCTGTGATTTCTCTTTTTCTTGGGCGTCTGCGTTATTTAAACAGCCTTTCTTCCATCAGCCTCATCACCATCAAGTCCACCTGACATATTCACCCCAAAACAGACCTGCCTCTTCCAAGCTTAAAACATGGGTGTGTTTTCTTGCCCTGCTGGATAATATCCAGAATAGTCCCAACTTAAATTCTAGCCTAAAAAACACTACATCCTGCCTCGCTCATCTTATCTCTAACAATTTCCTGTTTTAAACTTTGCTTTCCAGACACAGACAATAGCTGGGAATTCCACCTATGAACCCTATCATTCTTGGCTTTTTCTGTCTCCTTTGCCTTGCAGTCACTTCTCTGTCCTCTGTCCTGGCCCACTCCTAGGTCTCTTTTATTGAACACAAATGTGTCACCTCCTTGAAGAATCCTTCTTTTGTGTTTTGGGTTTTCTCACCCTCCACCTCAACTAACCTTAGCCTTATCAATGCCCTGAGCATATTCCAGTCATGGCGTGAGCTATGTCATATTCTAGTTTGTGTTTGCATGAGTTATACAGTCCATTGGCTGCTGTAGACAATTTGTTAGCAACTGATTTCTTTCAACTAAATTCAGACTGACTTCTTCAGATGAGAACTTGGTACAGATCTGGAAAGATCTCTGTTCCACTGCTGGTTTTGAGTCAAGAAGCTCTTCATGTAAGGAGTTATATATATGTAATTTACCTTTAATTTAATTTTACCTTTCATTCCTCATTAGTGAGCAGTAACTAAGTCACAAATATACAAGTATCTTTATTTTACCTTCTCTCTCAACATTCACATTTTACCTACATTCTACTGCCAAAACAAGCTGAAATTGAAAAAGACGAAGTTGGGGTGCCTGGGTGGCTCAGTCGGTTAAGCATCCAACTCTTGATTTTGGGACAGGTCATGATCTGAGGGTCCTCAGATTGAGCCCCCATGTCAGGCTCCATGGTCACTTAAGATTCTCTCTCTCCCTGTCCCTCTGCCCCTCCCCCATGCCTCCTCCCACCTCAAAAAAAAAAAAAAAAAAAAGAGAGAGAGAGAGAGAGAAAGGAAAAGATATATTATTGGCTTGCTGGAACACCCCTATTAGTTTAAAAGGGTCACAGGAATCCATTTTCTCAGTTTCCAGATCTAGGCTCTTACTGCTTTGTGGCATTGTTTCTCTGTGATTTTTAAAACATTTAAAGATAAATTTTATATGACCTTCATTCACTCACATGTCTAAAACATTGATTTTCCAGGGTAGTCAGTTACCATGCCAGAAAAAAATTTTAAAGCTTTATTTATCCACATACATTTTTTTTTTCATACCAAGAAGTAGCATACTGAACTTTGCTGTCCCCAAAAATACTATAAATGCTATTTTCTCAGGAAAAAGAGTGAGGTTTATTTTTTGTTAATGAAGTGCCAAACAAGCCAGCCAACTTGCTGGGCATAATTAAATTGGAGCATCTTTGGCAGTACACTATGTAGCTCCCTCCATGCAAATGTTTTGCAAAAATTTAGCTTAAGCAATTTTTTTTTTTTTTGGACAGATTCTCTTCAGGAAGAGACATTCAGGAATTGGGGGCAGTTCTCACAATATTATAAACATTTTCAAAGACTGGTTAAATAAGCTCCCTTATTTTCCTAATTACTTAATTCAAGTCTTTCTTCCTATCCCCACCTATACACATTCAAATTTCAGCATTTGGCCCATATAAGTACGAATAATGTGGTGGCCAAGTTCAGATTTAAAAATGTTATTTGTAAAGTCCCTCCATTTCTGGTTTGTATTTCTTCTTCCTATTCTTTACAGTACTGTTAATTCACTATCTCTTTTTGTTCTTCCTAGAATCAGAGAAGGAACACACACATTCCTCAAGAAATCACTCTTAGAATATCCTACAGAAATAGATTTCCAAAGAGACCGTGCCAAAATGGAAGGCAAATAGATACTTTCTGGTGTTTTTTTTTTTTTTTAAGTACACCTTCTGATTTCAATTCATATATTCTCTCTTGTGTCTGCTCACCTCTTCTCTTGGAGCTCAAAGCAGGCACAGATAATACATAAACAGATGAGCGTGACTGTGTCCCAAAGAAACTATTTTCACAAACAGGTGGCAGGCTGGATTTGGCCCACTGTCATACTTTGCCAACTCCTCATTTAACTCGGAGCTCTTTTATTTTGATTTTTAAAGTCATGGGCATAAAATTTAATGCTTCTTTCTTTAGTGAGTAAAATTTTATAATCAGAGACAAATACATGGATCCTTCAAAGGTTAGAAAAGATTAATACTTTTTACGTCTTTTCTATATCTGAAGTTATTGCTTGTGCAATTGCAAGTTTCTTGAGGGAAGTGAAGAGATGACCATTTATCGCACACTCTCGCCGTGACCAAATGCCTGCTTCATAATACAGTCCTCTTTTCTTTTCTTTCCTTTTCTTTTTTCTTTTCTTTTCTTTCTTTTCAAGTGTTTATTTATTTTTGAGAGAGAGAGAGCATGAGCAGAGAAGTGCAGAGAGAGAGGGGGACAGAGGATCCAAAGCAGGCTCCCTGTTTTGACAGTGGAATTGACAGTGGAAAGCCTGATGTGGGGCCTGAACCAGGAGCCTTAAGATCTTGCCCTGCGTTGATGTCTGAAGCTCAAAGGATGAGCCACCCAGGCACCCCTAGGCATATATTCAAACAAAGAAATGAATGATTAGGGCTCTATATGCCAACTGATAAGTCAAGCTGATGCTGCTGCAGATAAAGTATCTATCAGACTCCATCTTTACGACTTAGTTCTTTGTGCTCTCAGATTTCAAAAGATCCCAGCTTAAACACACTGATAATGGCATAATGATCAAGGCCATGAACAGTGGGGTAAGTGGTGTGTGCCTTCACCTGAGCCCATGTTCTGAAGCAGCTGACGGTGGAAGTGTTTTATGGTCAGCATGTATGGATAGGATTTGGTATGGTTTTCTTCTCAGTATGGTATGGTGTGGTTTGGTTTTTCTTCGGTGCTATAAATCTGCCACATTAAAAACAAGAAGGAAAACCCTTTGGGCTGTGAATGTGGACTGAGGAGCATAATGGGTTTCCTAGTATTTTTGACTCCTTACATTTGAGATTATCATGGGCTTAATGTCTTGGGTAGAGCTTTGGAAGTACTTATAACAGACAAGTGACCATATGCCAAAAAAGATGCTATCAGTCGACAGTATCTACTCTACAGACCTCAGTGAGCAACAAAGTAGTAGGCTCAATTACAAAAGACCTATAATTACATTCAACATTCCTCGAGTACAGGTGCCATAACTTGTATTTCTTTAAACTTACATTTCTTTAAAAATTATTTACAAAAAATAATAATAATCATTGTGAAATTTAAAGAGGGAAAAAGAGCTTCCCCTCCCCTCCTGCTGCCTCTTCCCTAATTATGCTTTCCTTCCCAGATAGGACATCTATTAACAGATTGATCTTTTTCATACATATACTTGTCTGTGTGTTTGAAATCTTCCTGGGGCTGTTATGTTTCTACTAGTTGTTTTCTCACACACTCTCTCTTTTTCTCTCTCTCTATCTCTCTATCGAGTAGCCATTCCATGCTAGCTGATATAAAACTCCCTCATTCTGTTTAGGAAAGGAGTGCCCATTACACAAACACTTTATACTTTTCTCCCCTGCCCCCTTTAAGCTGTGTGCTGTGCTTCTAGCAGTATTCCAAATATACTTGCCTTAGAAATTAAGGAGATGAAAACAGCCCTTTCTGTATGGAGAAATGAACACCTGCTTTGATGAATCTAGTGTTACTTTATATTGATTTATGGATGATTGTTGATCACTTCGTAAAGTTTTATAGCACTCTGCCAAATGTGTCCGGGTCCTTCCTGGGGCATGTTTTTGTATAACTGTGTATTTATAATTATTCAACCATAAGGACCCATGCCTGCACTTGCATGCCCATGCACATATGCAGATTTGTTTATTTCAAGCAGGCAATTCAGATGGCTAAGCTCAGAGTGGAAATCATCATGACATGTATCTGCCTTTTGTGACAATGGCGTCCTAGCAGACACAGTGTGCAAATGCTGAACTTTCACGATATTCTACTATCCTGCAGTAATTGCTACATGCTTTTAGCCATATTAACAAGAAGTATCTTTCCCTTCTACGTACAGAAACCTTTATACCTTACCATTCCGAGGCAGCTATTTTTAAAATTTCCGAATTCACTTGCGGCTCTGTTCTCTGCAAGCTCTTCCCATCTATTCCAACTATGTCAAACGATGACAAAAACAGAAGAAAACAAGAATAGACTATACATGTCACTCATGTTGGCTGAGAGTTGAGCTGAGAAAGCAAGAATTGGATGATGGAGGAATAAATATGCCATCGTTTGAAAAAAGAACTCTTCTCTTTCAATCTATATATAAACTGAACAAGACTATTAAGAGTAATAATACAATACTCTCTCACACTCGTCTAGTGCCATATAATTTACAGAGTCTTCTTCAAATTTTAACTCATTCGTCTTTTTGACAGTCCTATTGGTTAGTCAGGACCGAGCTTATTATCTCCTCCCTCTTTCCCACTCCTGCAGTTCCTTCCTGCTGTGCTTTCCAAACCTGGTGCTTCAGATTCGGGGAAGTAGAACTCGTGGCCTTCAGTGCCACCCAAAAGTCATTATGTTTGGGCAATGTGCTTGGCGATACGTTACAATGTGGACCTTTCTGTCATGGTTTAGTCCCCCTAGCAAGAATACAAATCACTAGGAAGCTCAGGTCAAATATCTTAGAATTATTGAGGTAATGCTACTTTTTTTTGAAGTGGAGACCTGTACTAGTATTCCAAACGGATAGCAGGGATTAATGCCTAAAATTTATTCTCCATTATATCATAGAGTCATTTGGATTCCATCCATTTCTCTAGGAAATTAGCCCCTGATAGTCATAATTATGACCCTTAGGTGTAGTAAGACAATGAAATGCCTCCTGAATTTTTAAGAAAAGTTAATTTATGTCAACTCTTTATGTAGTTTCAAATATTTTACTGCATTATCATTTCTTGAAAATTGGTCATCTGTATATATGATATGTACATAAGACTAAGTTTTAAGTAATGGTAATATTTCTTTAGAGAAAAGCCCTGTTATTAGTGCTGAATGAACATGGTATTTTTTGATATGGATTTTCCCCTAGATTTCTGTTTGATTTCCATGATCTTGACCTATTTCCTCATTAGTCGTCGGTTGTTATTTGAGAAAAAATAATGCCCAGCATTTGTATCCCGTTTTCTTATGAACCATTGCTTTCATTGTCATATACATTGTCCAATTTACTGTATAAGCCTCAAAAGGTGTTTTATAAAATAAACCTCAGAGAGCATTGGTGGTTTGCTCAAAGCCACATGGCGAATAATAAGTGGTAGAGAAGAAATCCAGTTCCATCTGTACAACTCAAGAACTTTGTCCGTCAGTCCACAGCCATCTTGGAAGCCCGTCTCCCAGAATTTACATTAGGAGGTGTCAGCTGGCCATAGGCTTCTCTGCTTGTAAGCCCATCTGAAACTTGTAAGCCAAGTTTCTTTCGAGAGCTTGTCAGTGGAGCTAATATCAACCAACGAATCAGAGATTCAGGAAATTCATTGTGATCCTGACTATCAGTGAAAAGGGGTAGTGTTCCCAGTAGTAGACTGCTTTCCATCCACTTGAAGACGTGCACAGGATACACCATTTTGTAGGCAGATGACTTTATCCTACAATACAACCAAAAGTGATAAAACACAGGCACCTTTGTTAGCTTTTTTTTTCTTTCTTTTCTTTTCCTTTTTTCTTTTTTATTTCTTTTTTTCCTTTTTTTACCGTATATGAGAATAATAAGCTTTGAAAGGAAACACAGGTGTGGGCATCTCCATTTACCTTGGATACAAAATAGATTTTCTGCCTTTGATGAAAAGGACAGGCAGTGCCCCATTCTAAGGAAAGGGTGTGAAATCAGAGAGAGAACTCTAAAAATAACCTCCTGCTCTCATTCTAATCAGAACGTTTCTAAACAAGCTACCCTGATATTCATCAGTGACATAGCAAGTCACTGCCTTGTCCACGCTTGTAAAAGAAAAGTGGTGCGAGAAGATGAGGGACACCTCTAAGGAAGAAGGGACTTTGCCATTAATAATTATTTGTGAGGAAGAAATAGTGCCTGGGGAGTAGGGCTGGATTCACAGAAACAGAAATCTAAACCTTTAGGGCAGGCCTCTGCTTTTTCATGAGATATTGCTGGTGCTGAATGCATATTTCCAACTAGAACAAAGCTGATAACAAAGCCATCTTGCACTCATCCGTTCCGGGATATGAAAGAGAAATGTCTCCTGTATTTAGTAGGCCACTTATAATTATTTCTGACATGTCAAAAATACTGATGATACAGAGAATAGTAGAAGATTGGGAGTAACAGTTCTTAATGTGATGTCAGTCCTCAAAGGATTGAACAAGTGGCCCCAGAAATGATCATTTTCTTTAAGTCTAACACTGCCACTTAATAAACCAGCAGAGAAAATATTGAAAGGAATTCTGTCAACATTCTGGGACTAGTGTAATTTCGAACAATCAAGCATAATGGCCAGATCAAGCTTGGTGTCAGGCTGTATGACTTGTAATTCTGTGAAATTATAAAACTTGGGAACAAAAGAGAATGAGACATATGTGACTTTGGAATGGAGGTAAAGATTCAGGAAGCATGAGATTCCAGTTCTGTCCCCTCTGACCTTACTGATATGCAAATTGGCTCATTATGTCAAACCGGCAGAGGTGAAACCATAAAGGTTTCCTAAGAAAAGAATTTCCAGTTTTACCACTGAAAAAGGTAAGTTTTGCACTTGGAATGTCTGAGAGCGTCTGAAGTGTTGTCTCATTAAAATTTATGATCAGAATTAATTCACATTCACTTTGTTAAGAACCAAATCACCTGGGTTGAATTTGTGTGGGGAATCTTAAAAACAGATAATGAGAAGTGATGGCAGGTCTGCCGAGGGGCCAGCGAGGACTACTCATAAGTCCGATCTTTTTCTTTTTCTTTGGTTCACTTTCCATTTGGTGTTTAGAGATTATTTGGTGTTGGGGAATCAACGTCATTTATTGGCATTTGTGTTTGATATGAAATAAGTAGAATCTTCTTTTCCTTTGAAATAAGTAGAATCCTTTATAAATCACTCAGGTTAAAGGATTTTAACAGCCTTAATTAAGACCCAAACATGTGGCAACAAGAGAAAATAAGACTGCTGCAAGAAAATAAGAATTTTGCTTGTCGAGGATAATTTTGTGCCTGGCGCTGTGCTCAAGTGACTTCATGATGCCTGCAGATGGAAAGGCTGAAAGTGGAATGCCTTTCCCACAAAGGGCTGAAATGGTCCATTTCCTTTGCTGTGGATGGCTCAGTTATCTCAAGTGAGAGACTAGCTCGTGATGTGAGACTCCAAATCATCCCCTATTCTCCGCATCCTCTTGGTGGCAAAGGGCTGAGCAGAGCATTTCCTCTTCATTCCTCTATTGTCCGTGTAAGCAATTACTAGTGGAGGATGCTGGCATCTCTTGCCGGTAAAAGTTGTTGTGCATTTCCCGGCCCTTCCATTTCCCAGCCCTTCCGTTTCCCTTCTAATTGAATTACTATCAGGAAATTTACTTTTTCTCTAACACTTCAACCACCTTCTTCTACCTCCATGAGTTCTAATCCTAGAACCCTCCCTCACTTGATAATACTATAGGCAGATGAGTATTTCTGGAACACACTGTGCTTATCTACAGAACCAGAGGGTAATTATTGCTAAAATCTCATTTCAGAATGGAAGTCAGCTAGCTGGCCTGGGGAGTTTAGGAGTCCATGCCTTCTGAATGTTGATGGCGATAAGCTTTCACGGGCACAGATGTAGGATTAAAAATTGAGATCTTGTGTTCTTTCTTTCACTATTCCATTTTCTGTCTACTTTCTTTATGCCAGATGAGGCTGCACGGTGACCTCTCTATTCAAAAATTTAATTTTGGTTAGGGTGCCACATTATACATTAGTACTTCCTTCCCTTCTGGATCGCCAAGGAATATGCCATCCCTGAGGTACTGGGAAATGAGGCAAAGATTGCTCTCCTCAAGTGGTTCCCAAGTCCCATGGCACCTGAACCATGAAAAGGCAGTGCTGTGCATCTAGGAGTATTCAGGCAGAAGTCTGAGCTTTACCCAGAATAGTTTCTCTATGGTTCCTCTGCTGGGCCTCCAGGCTTCTCACTCTCTCTCTCTCTGGTGACAGTGTCTGTTTTAAAACGAAAAGAAGAAAAGTTTCAGTCTATTCTTTTTGCTTTGTATAACACTTACCAAATAGCTCAATGCAGGTGGGCACTCAGGGAGACATTTTGCTCTAACTTGCTGTTACCCTCTCTTGGCAATGGAAATGTCTGTATCAGGCTCCTAAGCAGCCATTTCTAAGTCACCCATGTGGCCTCAAAGAGTTGGGACTTAAGCATAAGCCTAATCTTTTAGAATATAGAGAAGATAAAGGAGCAAAGAAAGAAACAGACAAGCTGCATGTGTGGACAGTTTTACTACTGTTGAAGTGCACAATTGTTAAAATTGCATCCCTGCTGTCCAGGTCAATTTCACTTCCTAAGTCTGGGCAGAAATCTAGATTGTGTTATAAAAAACAAATAATTAAGCAAGCAATCCTTTTATGTTACTTGAAACTTTACTATATAGAAAAATCTATTCCTGACTCTTGAGGTAAGTGGCTGGTGACATTGTAAGCTCTGATGACTTTTTGAGTAGTTCTGTCATATTCTGTAATTTGCCTGTGCTCTTGCAAAATAAAGGGGAATAAAATTATTTGTGGGAATCTGTCACAGTGAATTTTTAAAGCCAAATTGGCCCCCGGATGAAAGAATTTCCTGTGACTACAACTGATTTTCCTAAAATCCATATTAATACTTTCACACCCAAATGACAAAAAATTCGATTGTTAGTACTTGGTGGTCACTGAAGGCTATATAGGCTTAGTTGCAGCTACAAACTAGATGTAATAATAGCAATGACATGTATTGAGTCATGACTGCTTGGTTGAATCATTTTATGTGGATTAGTTTATTTAATCCTCATGACTCTAAGCAGTAGTACTATTTTTATTCCCATTTTATAGATGAGGAAACTAAGTCATAGAGAGAAAAAAAAACTACCTGTCCAACTTGTAGAAGGTAGCATCAGGATTTGACCTGAGGAGGCCCGATTCCATGAGGCAGCAATTAGGTACATGCTCTATTCAAAGGCCCTATTTAATTAACAATTAAAATACTATTTAATAAACATTGCATTTCCTTCCTTGTTTGATATTTTCCACATCTTCCAGAATTTAAGTTTTAAAGGAGTAAATGGTGGGGACCCTGGGTGACACAGTTGGTTTTGCTTCTGACCCTTGACTTCTGCTCAGGTACTGATCTCATGGTTTGTGAGATGGAGCCCCGCGTGGGGCTCTGTGCTGACAGTGGAGAGCCTTCTCGGGATCCAATCTCTCCCTCTCTCTCTCTGCCCTCCCCTGCTCATGCTCTCTCTCTCTCTCTCTCTCTCTCTCTCTCAAAATAAATAAATAAACATTAAAAAATAATGAAGGAGTTAATGGTATCCTGAAATGATGATCAGGGAGAACCAATTTTGCTTCTGAGTGCATCTAACTTATTCTGAAAGAAGGAGATGCTGGCTCAATATGGAACAAAATGCCTTGAGGAAGAAGCAGAAAAATGAGCCAAAGGGCCAGAACAGTTCATAGAGTGAAGCTTTTAGTTCCAGGCAAATTAATTCCACACATATAGGAAGAAAGTGCCAATTTAAAGGAATCACCGTTTGATACGAATTCCTGTCCATAATGACATCAGTTTGGTTAGTATGGCTGGGCAAGGAGAGAGCAGCCAAGTAAAAGCATAGATTCTGGAGCCAAGCTCTCTGGATTCAAATCCTAGCCCCACTGCTTTCTAACCGTGTGATCCAGGACAAGTCCCTCCTTGCCTCTTTGACTCCGTGTTCTTACTCGTAAAAGAATAATAACAGGACTTGCCTTATAGGGTAGTCATGGGAATTCAATGAGATCATGTACTTAAGTCCAGTAGAACAGTGCCGAGCACATGCTGAGTACCAGAAGGATGTTTGCTTTATATCCTCTGTATAAGGTACTCAGGGTGTGACCAAGATATAGACAATGGTTTTATATTTAGACTATATCTAGATCTAGATCTAGATAGATATACTGGACTTTCAAATAGGAAAAAGACAAAGGACATAGTAGATTTGATTCATTTTAGATGGACTTCGCTAAATAAAGTAATTTTTAGATCACCTAGCCTTATTTTAGTTTTAGAATTTGAGTGGTAATTTGTAAGGTCTATCAACTAACCTGTTGCCATGACTTAGTCTGAAGGTGGAATTTTGCTCCCAGCAAAAGGGGATTTAGCATATAAATTGAACCATTATCAAACTGGTTCAATTATGAAACAGACAGACTGACCACTATCTTGAAAACGGGAGTGGCAAAAAAAATGGGCGATAATCCTGCCTGCAAAATCCCAGGGATTAGGGAAACCAACGGGGGGTTTGGAGTGACGTAGCAAATTTATTTTGAGGTGATATTGGTAGAAATAAAGTATAGCTCATAGATTACAGTTCCGATAGACTCCCACACATTTAAATCCTCCCTCCTGCTTTCTTCAACAAGTTGGAATGGACAGTCTGTGACAAAGGCTTCCATGGGGTTAAAAAGAGGCTTCATTCCTTCAAGGCAATTGGGTCCAACTCTACTAGCTCACCCATGGGGGAAGCCTGGCAAAATTCCAAAGGTGATTACTGTTGTATCTATTATTTCACAGGGTGGAGTGTGTTTGGGTGGATGGAGGGGGAAACCTATAATTTCATAGCTGTTAGTCGAACATTTCTGCTAAACCTCTTTTTATCCTAAAAATTGGTGAAAAGATCTCAATATTCAAGATGATATGAGGGCATTGAACTATCCCCAGAACAGAAGGCACCCACAGTAGTTACTAAATCTTGGTGTGGTGCAAGTTGGAAGTCTCAAAAATATTTCCTGCAAAATATCGATTACTGTTTTGACTCATTTTTCTGGGAGATCTAAATCAACTTTTTAATTACTTGAAGTCTGAAGGTTTTTCCCCATAAATATAAAATCAGTGGTGAAAGCTTAACCTAGATCTTTTAGGAAAAAACATTGCATTTTAAAATCCTGCCACCGCTGTCTTGTTTGGGAAGACTACAACTTGGATCAAACCAAATGCTGAGTCGTCAACTATTTCAGGGCCCATATTCATCATGCCTAAGAAGTATAAGCTTTCTTACTTTTTAATAGGTTCTTTGAATTGTATTCTAAATGACTACCATGTGAATAAATTAGAACAACAATCACGCCATGCTTTTTTGTCGTCATGGGTCATTCTCCCCAGGTGCTTAGTAACTTCACTGCGCGTGTGTAATCAGGTGAAGAAGCTCCACCGGAGCATCCATGGGTCAGCTATGTAGACTCTAGCTGCCAAAGGCGCTTCTCCTTCTGAACAGAGCGCTTTGCTCAGCCAGTGTAGACATGGCCTGATAAACAATGGAACTTCTCCCTTGAGCTGGAGTTTGGATTGATCTGATTCTTTAACTCAAACATGTGCACAGGTTGGATGAGTGTTTAAATGCCTGCATTTTAGTAAAACAGGAAATTAAATTGACAGTAATGTGAGGAATAGCATAATTTATAATGAACTTGAAAGGCAGGAACACTCACTGTTGCTCAAGCTAATCAAGGGACTATCAAATCAAGGGTTTAACATGAGCTTAAATATATGTGGCAGGAAGGTTGTTCTTGCAGGCTTATATCTGTCAGATCTTAACACTAAACCTGTCAGGGTGCAACATGGCCGTGTCACTTTTAACCAAGATGTCACATATATTGTGAGAAACAATCTGCTTTGTGTTTTCTTCTCTAGGATTTTACTGGGAGAAGCAAATGTAAAAGGAATTTTTTTTTTAACACTGCATTTTTATTTTGCAGATTCTCAGGCTGATGGAGTGAGTGACGGCGGGTTGCCAGCTATAGTTACTCCACTCAGCATCCACAATGGCTGCGGGGAATATATTCAGACATGCCCAAAGAAGTCTGCCCAGGGGGGAAACAAATACCTTTGAGGTTTAAATCAGGTGTGTGAAGAATGCTAGAACCATGACTTCTTCGATTTTGTTTGGTTTGGTTTTAGTTTTTGCATTTATGTTTTTCAAGGAAAGTGGGACGGATGGTGGCCCTTGCCTGTTCTTCCAGCTCTTTGAAAGCCATGAAATACACCCAAAGTTTAACCTGCTCTCTCTCCTAGGGTGTGATATACTCTCCTCGCTGCTCAAAAGGGTTGTCCTCTAACTTTAGATGTTAAAGGCATGAGGTGGATTTTCATATTCAAACAGGGGTTTGAGTTTGGAGATATTTTAAAATTGGGAGTTGAAGTTTATCCTTTTTTTTTTTTTGCCACTTGTCTATTTCCTTAGAAAAATAAATGTTCTTCATAATATATGAGTTAGCTGCAAGAGAACTAAGAAAAATTACGTTCACATTATCTTTAGAAACATGTGTTCGCATTATCTTTAAAAAGTTGTTAAATGTCTCAGAAATATCAAGAAGATGGAACATTGTTTAGAAAACATAAACCACATTTCCTTGCAGGATGAAGTTGTGCTTAATAGCCTCTGTTTAATTCATTCAGAAACTACACGATTTTTGTTGCTATATTTTGTTAGAAAGGAAGGAGAGGCTGTTTCTACAGGTGTCATAGGAAAATCAATACCGAGCCACGGATTATTGGATCCCATAGAACCATGGAGACTTGGCAGTGAAATTCTTCCAAAGGTGAGTAGGGGCATTGATTTTCCTTCTCATGCCTGAAGAAATATGACACAAGGAACAGAGGCTAAATTTAGACTGGAAACAAGTCTGATTTGAAACTACATGCCTTTAAAAAAATTCCTGATGTTTTTTTTTTCAAAGAAATTAAATGAGGAAATTGAATTTGAGCATGTAAAATTTTTCTCATGTATTTTTCTTAGATTCACTTTTTTTCTTTATTCCTTTGAATGCTTTTGAAAAAAAAAACTTGACTATTTGACCAACATTTTGTCTGTAATTAAGATCCAGTGATTTCCTGTACAATATAAAACAGTCTCGCTCTTTAACCTATAACGAAGAAGACAATAGTCCTTCAGCTTCTAAGAAAAAGCATATTATGTATACAATCACACTTAAAAATATGTGCCATAATTTTTAGACACATACTTGCTTACTTGTTTACTTGTTTTACAGTTTCTCTTAGATTTTGAAAAGTTGAAAAGCTAAACATAACGCATTGGTTGTTTTCCTGCATTGCTTAGCATTCCGTCCATGCAGGCAGCCGGTGTTCCTAGGTCTGGAAGTATAAATCCCAGGGGAAGTGAGCTGCAGAACATTTCATGCATCACTCATCCTATTATGAGCCCTGTGCTGTTCCATCTCTCTACAAGGTAAGAGATTTATTGTGAGTTGGCATCTGCCAGTAGAAAATGACATATGCTAATGGCTCATGCTTCCGAGTGTGTGTTTGTGGAACTCATAATCGAGAGTATAGCAATTGTTTTATAAGCTGAAAAATAATTCAAAAATTTAAGTTACTCATACACGCTCTATCATTCACATCTGTCCCCAGGTAGCATTTGGTTGCTCTATCCTGGGACCCACATTCTGTAGTATCGTCTTCCACATGTGAAGTGGGATGGTAAATTGGTCATTTTTATAATGAATTTGAGCAGAATAGATGATAAAGAAAGATAATTCCGGTCTCAAAGTAGAAAATGGCCAAACTCCACTTTGCTGTGTCCGGGGGTAGATATGATTTAATTTTTAATACTTTGTGGAATCAAGAACTGATTACAAGAAAGTTAAAATATAAAATGCTGGCAAGTTTATAGTGATGTATAGAGTTATCTTAATATTAAGCTTTTCTTTCTGTGGTCTAGTGGAAAATTCTTAATTCTTTATCCTTTTCCTGAACTTGCAGGCTGGCTGAAACAACAGAAGTTGGTTTCTAATTCATATCCTAACTTCGGATCACCTGGTTAACACCCTGACTGAGACTATCCAGAAAGACAATGTTCTATAAGAAGAACTATCTATTAAAAGGCCTGCTGCTGCATTATTAATAAAATAACAGAGAAAATGTGACATTCTGGATGTCCCAGCTGATGAGGTAAGATTTTATGTCCTATACAATGAGATTACATTTGATTTCATTTATCAGTATCCTGGCCCCAAGAAAGTTTGCATTTGTCAATTTGACACAGAAATCTGTAATATCAACCTTTATATACACTGTCTGAACTGTGACTAATTTCAGGCATCAAAAGCCAAGCTATTTAATGTATTTTACTTATGTGTAAATTACATTATTGTTACTGTTTTTCTATCCTTTTCAGCTTGGAAAATTGTAACTCAGTATATCATACAACACATGTCAATAAAAATAAATTATGCATGTTAGAATTTTTATGAGGGGCAAAGGCATACTAGTTTACTGACCTTTGGTGAGGTTTCCTTTCGATGCGTGAATTCTTAAATGTGAACAAACCAAAGACAGTGGCATACTTGGAAGTAATCTAAAGCTAAAATGGGAAATAAAGATTTTGGGGTAAGTGCCAGCCTTGTGTTTGCTATCACCATACTGCAGCATCTGCCTGAGAAGAAAAAATGTACAAAAGACAATGGAGAGATCGTGAAGGAGCTGGGCATATGGAAAGTTCCAGGTGTCTGTAGATACAATATGAGGATACTCAAATACCTAGCCCTCTTTATTTGGTACCTATCCTGTAATCCACCAGAATGGCCAGGTGCTCTCTTTGTAGTTCAAAAATATTAGTGTTTTCAACATCAATGCCCACAATGGCTATACCAGAATTCCCTTCTATGTGTAACACATATCTTATCCGTATCTGAGCAACATGATTGTAGCCCTTCTCTCTTTGGTTAAGCAGAGTATATGACTTCTCCTAAAAGTGACAAAGATGAATTTCCACTAGATAATTTGTAGTTTGTAACATATCATGAATTTTTGAGGGGAAAAGTGGCAACTAATGGAAGCATAATTATCTTCAATGTGAAAATAGTCTGAGATGCTAACTTTGGCGAGCACAGTGTCTTTAACTCGTTATCATTTTCTTTGTTTGTTTTGTTGTCATTCTTCGGGTTCTTTCTTGATCCATCTCTCTTTCGTTTCCCTTCGACTCCTCTACTGTGTTCCAGTTGGCAGTTAAAGAACAGAAACAGAGCAATAAGACTGTGCCGCTACATTTTCCCAGTGCCACCAACTGGGCGTTAAGCTGACTAACATTTTGAAAGCCCAGCCCATTTCCTTCACAGCAGGCAAGGCAGGTAAAAGCATTTCTATATTAAAGTACACACTTTGTTTCTGTGGGTTCTTCTGGTCTAAATTCTCTTGTTCGCCAGTTGTGGGGAGAGAGGCGAAAAGTAGGTTGGGGACCAAATGTCTGGGGTATTTAATCAAATGCCCAGCAACTCCTGATTGTAGGATGCATACATTTCACTTTCCAGGATTAACTGTGGTGGATTTTGTCAACCCAAATGGGTGTCCACCTTCACCCAGCATGTTATTGGGCTACTTCCTACCATTGCCTAAATATGATGCAATGGAAGAATTCCAAATAGCTTTAATAGTAACTCCTGGGTTAGCGGAAACTACAGATGCAGAGTGAAAATTCCCATAAAAGATAGGTATACGAGAAGTTCCTCAAACAGTACATTTTACCTGTTGTCGTTTGCTTCTATTAGAAGAATGTGAGCATTGATTTCACTGTTTTGTTAATTTGATTACTGTTTCCTAAGTGGTAAGTCTACACCTCCTTAAATATTTTATGAAGCTCACTTAATCAAGCAAATATGGTAAAACGCATCACTGTATTGATCCTTGACCTTTTGACCCATCACTCTGCCATGCTGGATGCCTTTTTCTCCTCTTCTTTCTCGGGAATGAGAGTGAGGAGAGGCGTCAGCCTTCTGTCTGAGCAGCAGCAGGCTGTGGAGTTGTGTCGTTGGAGGGGATTTCCTTGCAAGTGATGAAATTGGGATGAATAATATCAGTTTGCGTTTTAAGGAAGCTTATGAGCACTACACAGAGTTGTCTAGGAGGGAGGAATGTAACATACATTCGAGGCGGGAAGACTGAAGTTCTGAGATGTGTCAGATTAGTGCGATAATGCAGTAGCTCATTTTATGAATGAATCAACATATTCCCCACCTGGTGCCCGCATGCCATGTATTAAAATAAATTTAACAGAGCCTCCTTCACTGGAGTTAGAGCCTTTACACGCACCATCTTACCATGGAGTAGAACCCTAGTTTGTTTTATGTTCTATGACCATTGTATGGCTATTTCTCGCCAAACAGGATCAAAAGTTAATAGAAGGTGCGGTGGAAAAATGAAATAACTTTGTCTTTGAACTTTTAGCAAAAGAAAGAAAGAAAGAAAGAAAGAAAGCTGACAGGCCATGGATGTCCACACTATGGCTACCTCTAGAATCTTTTCAAGAGTGTGAAGTCCCTTCTAGTTTAGCAGTTAGACAAATTCTTCAGCTAATTTCACTTCAACTTGTCAAAGGTTTTCAATTTATAAATCTCCCTTGGGGTCCATGAGGAATTTCAGATACCCACTTATTTTCTAAAGGAGAGCTCAGGATCAATAAGTTCAAACTATTTCAAAGTTACCACGTATTTTGCTTGACTACCGCGACAGTGCCATGGATTTGGCCATATCCTTTCAGGCACTCGACACGGCTAACCTCCAGCGCACTACATGGCCTTCTGGATGGCCAACAGCATGAAGTCTCGCATTGTTCACTTAGGGCTTTCTAGTTTCAAAACTCTTTCCCAGGATAGTCATGGTTGGGGGCAACGGATACAAGGGTAGGAGATAATTTTTGTGTATTTCTTTTCCAATTTGTTAAGTGAAAAATGCTGGAGAATAAAATGTCCTCCTTTTGTTTATCGTTTAAATTGTTGCATGAGATGTGAATCACAGCATAATGGGCATGGTGAGTGAGGAGAGGAGGGAGTTACCCTTCAGCTACTGTGGTTCTCAGGGGCCCACTACTCTAATAAGCTAAAAGGAATGATGCACCATTTCTCTCTAACATGACATAAAGATAGCAGTTCTTTTAAATGGATTCATTTTTAAATCTGAAAGGCAATGGCTGTGATCTAGGTTAAATACGTGTACACGTGTATTTGCACACATGTAGTTCTTGTACACAATTTTATCCAAGTAATAAAATGGTGGAAGGGAGACCGTAAGGACTCCCTAAGGGTCTGGAGGATGGGTGTTACCCTAAACAGATATGACAGCAGGTCTATTTTTAATTTGGAGCTTTGGGCTTTAGCGTAGAAATTCACTGACATTTTACATTCTGTTTCATTATATGCTGTGATTATCTTATTTAAAAGAAAGTTTTAATTTGCTTACCATTGAGTGAATCTGATATTTGAGACGAGTGTGCCGTGTTTGCCCTTTCATGAGTCTGTCAAAGAACATTTATTGAGCTTCTGCTGTGTGCCAGGTACTCTTTTACCCCCCTCCCCCCACACCGTCACATATCCCAGACACTCCTATTCGAGTCCGAAAAGTGCAGAATGGAGATACACAGGTATGTGAAATAGATGGACTGCAGCAGAGCTGTGAATTGTAAATTTCCGAAACTCCTTGACACTGGGCACATTTTTTTACCCAGGGATTTTAGATGATCATTGTCAGAATTTCGCAGAAAGCCCTATCAAATCTGTAAATTTTTGTTGAACGTAAAGCAATTCCTTCAAACTTTGAAAGTTTACCTTCTTTTTTTTTCTTTTTCTTTTTTACAGTTTATTTTTATTATTTTTTTAATTTATTGCTTTTTTTTTTTTTACTTTACATCCAAGGTAGTTAGCATATAGGTCAACAATGATTTCAGGAGTAGATTCCTTAATACCCCTTACCCATTTAGCCCAACCCCCTCCCACAATCTCTCCAGTAACCCTCTCTTTGTTCTCCATATTTAAGAGTCTCTTATGTTTTGTCCCCCTGCCTGTTTTTATGTTATTTTTGCTTTCCTTCCCTCATGATCATCTGTTTTGTATCTTAAAGTCCTCATATGAGTGAAGTCCTATGATACTCGTCTCTGTCTGACTGATTAATTTTGCTTAGCATAATACCCTCTAGTTCCATCTACATAGTTGCAAATGGCAAGATTTCATTCTACTTTATTGCCAGGTAATACTCCACTGTGTGTGTATATATATATATCACATCTTCTTTTTTTAATATAATTTACTGTCAAATTGGTTTCCATACAATACCCAGTTCTCATCCCAACAAGTGCCCTCCTCAATGCCCATCACCCACTTTCCCCTTTCCTCCAACCCCATCAACCTTCAGTTTGTTCTCAGTATTTAAGAGTCTCTAATGGTTTGCCTCCCTCCCTCTCTGTAACTTTTTTTTCCCCCTTTCCTCCCCCATGGTCTTCTGTCAAGTTTCTCAGGATCTACATATGAGTGAAAGCATATGGTATCTGTCTTTTTCTGCCTGATTTATTTCACTTAGCATAATACCCTCCAGTTCCATCCACATTGCTACAAATGGCCAGATTTCATTCTTTCTTGTTTCCAAGTGGTATTCCATTGTATATATAAAACACATCTTCTTTATCCATTCATCTGTCAATGGATATTTGGGCTCTTTCCATACTTTGGCTATTGTTGATAGTGCTGCAAAAACATTGGGGTGCATGTGCCCCTTCGAAACAGCATACCTGTCAACATTCCAGACCCTGAAGCAGAGAGGTCAGAGCCCCCCCCACACCCCCCCGCATCCACTAATTATTTTAATCCCTTCTTACTTTCTGTTTTTCAGGGACACAGAAAGGTCTTCATTTCCCATTTCTACTTTGACACGGGTTCCACATCTAAAGATTGACACCCTTCCATTTTCACTATTTCCCTCTTTTTTTCCCCATCTTTTTTGAAGATAAACTGTTGCATTTTTTACTTCTTTGTGTAATTTTTATGTACTTGATATGTGTAAAATGAAGAGATTAAAAAATCAGTGGGTAGTGGGGGTGGGCTCTGACCTCTCTGCTGCAGGGTCTAGAATGCTGATTGGTGTGTGTGTGCGCACATGCGTCTGTGTCATATCATGAAAACATTGCAGCTTACATTTAGTGCATAAACATAATGGTTAAACTGGAATTGGATTGACTGATTTGAATTCCTGCTGTACTGCTTACTAGCTGTATAAACAGTTTCTAACCCTGCTTCTCAGCTATAAAATGAGGAAAGTAATCATACCCATCTCCACTGGGTTGCTATAAAGATTACAGAGAATAATGAGTGTAAAGCCCAGTGCTTGGCGTATGGTAGGTCAATAAATGTTAGCAGTGATCTTTAGTATTGCTGTTACTTATTGCATGTCTATGCAGATGCACACATACCCCAGTACACGACTTTTCTATATGCTGCATTAGTCAAAGAATGATGGCCTTAGACAACATAGTGAAAAGGCCTTCAACATTGTCAGCTTTTTGTTGAGAAGGTACATTCTGTCCTTACTCCTTTTGAAGGCGGAGTACTCTGCCTCTCTTCTTGCCTTTACTGGTAAAACCTCCTTTCAAGCAAAGACCTGAAATTTATCCCCACAGAGGTCTAGATGACGGAGGACATTTGAGGTGTTGCCCTTGTAAAGGTCACTGACCTCTTATCAAAGATCAAATACTAAGCGGATGAGATTGCAGGCATCCAGCAGCAGTGGGAAAAATTTATTGGACGGCGTGATTTCTCCCTGGCCTTCTGGAGATCTCCCCAGAGTGGGAATGGTTAACTAGGCCAAGGGGTGAGGTTAGTTCTGCTGCGGAAGGTGCCCGCTGGGGCTCGCCTGGGGTTGTCTGACATCCTCAAAGGCTGACTCTCTAAGCCTGGGGCCATTTAGGAATGTCTGTCAGCTTTTCCATTTTTTTTTTCAATTGTGACTCTGGGTTTTGAATCTAGTTACACAAGCTATAGTCCTTTGAACATTTTTTCCTAATACTCTTCTTTATTTTTGGATGTGTATCCAATTTTTTTCTGTATACACCCCATCCATATATTTATTCTTGGTTGCCCATTGTATTTCTCTCACAAAGACCTGAGTTAATGATTTAAAGTTGTTTGCATGTCAAACTATTATGCCGAGACATTCTCCTAAAATATTCTTTTGCTACATATAACACTACTTCACCCATATTTTTAATGCCTATATTTAAGAGTTTGAAGGGCTGGGTTCAAGTGTAAGTTATGCCTTCACTAGCAATATACGCTTGGAAAACCATTTAATTCTCAGCTTCAATTTGTCAGTGAAGTCGCAGTAAAAGGGTCTGCCATTGGGTTGTAAGAATCAAATCAATATGTTTACTAAACTCAAAAGTAGCGTAGAAGCTTTTGGGTCTTCCCTTTACCCGTCAGAACTACCTCCTCAAGCAATTTCTTTAAAATAGTGGACATGAAGAAGGAACACATTATGGTTAGTAATTTGTGAAAGAAGAGATCGAATTACCTCTTCTTGACATTTTCCCCCATTACCTGAAATCATTCTTCTGTGCATTCTTTTATCACTGTCAGTTGCCTTCTGTTGGCTTTTATCATTGAATCAGAGATGGCCCAGAGGAGAGTGTTCTCAGTGAAAATCTAAGAAGAGAAATGTCCATTGGGAATGAAGGGCCCACACTGATGGGCTAGGTCCACAAGCAGCTTCTCAAAGGATCCAGATCCTTCTATAGAGTATGTGGCACAGTCAGGCCATGATGCCCCCAGGTCACTCAGAAGTTTGGACTAAGGCCATGAAGCATAAAATTTTCAGGATCCTCTACACAAGTGAGAGAAAAAAAAATAAAAGCTAATGTTTGTTTAGTAGCTACTATGTGCAGAGACTTTCAATAATAAGAACAGCTAGCTCTGGATTTTTGTAGATGTCAAATAGGGACTGAGCTACAAATCTTACCCAATTATCTAATCTTTACAATAACTTAGGGACAGTGCTATTAGATCCCTTTTACAGTTGAGGAAACTGAAAGCTCTCTGACACCAAATCATTGTTTTCTGGATTTTTCTCAAGGATCCTGAGATAAACACAGAATTAGGTACATTCTGTACACGAGGCAGTTGGGTCACAAAGGGCTTCACGAACTTGTCTCCATGGCTGTAGGCGGATCCCGTCCAGATTGGCCTCACCCTGCACACTATGCCACACTGCCATTTTGAGTGCTTTAATTTTCATAAACGACTTTCTCCACCCCTCTTGATTGGTAATCTGTTGTGGATTGATACTTTCGTAAAATATAATAAAAATGCATTACTGGAAAAATAAAATTTAAAAAGACATACAAAGCACACACTCAATTATTTATTATCAGATTCAACAAACATGAAATTACCCAGGTTGAAAATAAAATTAAAAGCCACGGCCCCTATTTTTTGTGTTTTTTATCTCACCAAAGTTCAAAAGCATATCTTAACAATAGACCCTCACAAACCAAATTAATTTCGTATGAGATATGTCTATTATTGGAAGGCCTGTCATCTCAGAACCTACAGAACCAAGAAATGCCGAGCGCTGTAAATTAGCTTACTTGATATAATGGAGATACCACTGTGTTACGGGTATATCACTCTCTCTCCAGAGGGCAGGCTCATTGTCGTGTTGATTAATAATATTCTTTCATGCTGCATCCAAGTACGTTAAAGAAATTAAAAGGAGCATGGCAACACAAAGCCAGGAAGTCAAACTAGTTAGTCCCCACAGTGACTAGTGCTCTGCTAGGCAGAGCCAGTTGGCTTAATGGATTCCACTTTTCAGCATTCCTGAAAGCAAGTTTTCAAATAGAATGGCCATGAAAAATAGCAAACGCCTATTTCCCAAGGGAGAACAGGATCTGTAGCAGGTGCCTATCTCCATATCCATCTGGAGAAGTGTCTGCAGGAAATAGACGAGAGAAAAAGGCTTAATAAACCGAAAATGTTAGAGTCGCTATTTTTGATTTTTATTTAGCAACATCATGTCTCGGATTTCAAGACATAACTGTTTTCGCCTGATTCCTGGCCCAGCCCTCGAGGCAAATCACTGCTGTTTGGAATGTGGCATCTACATGACATAAGTGTTGGTATGGTTAATCGTAATCAGGCTTTAACTTCAAGGAAGAGATGCTAGATTAGAGGATCTGTTTGCAGCAATCATTGTGTGACCAGTGTTATGTTAATATAGAACTTTCTCTGCAATTGGCAGAGGTAAAAACAATGAAGAATACAGGGGATTCTTGTTTGCCCTTATAATGGAGCCTTTTGCTGACCATTACATTGGTGACCTTAGTCCCCTAAAATTCAGATGGAGCTCCATTCTCGTTCTTAGGCGATGCCCAAGATCTAGGGAGATTGCTAGATCGTGAAGAAACAATTGTGGCAATTTGCTTCCACCTTCCAAGAGTTTCCAGCCTGGTGGGGAGGCACTGGCTACAGAGATAGATTTAGGACATAACAGCACTTACCATAGTAAACGAACAAACTGATTGGCCCATGAATGTAGAAGAAGTGACAGACTCAGGCAGTGGAGTCAGAAAATGCTCCACACAATAGGTGACATACAGCCTAGAGCTGGAAAATAAATAAGAGCTTAAAATTTAGTACTGGTGGGTGCCTGACTGGCTCACTCAGTAGGGCATGTGACTCTTGATCTCAGGGTCATGAGTTCAAGCCCCACTTTGGGCATGGAGCCTACTTTAAAAAGTTTAGTAATGGTAAATACAACAATATTTTTATACAACGTGGCTTTCTTTGAACTCTTTTCATTCATGACCTGTTTTCTTAGGACTCTTATTTGGTCTCGCAGTGGAATTACTGTCTTAATGGAATATTTCATATTGTTTCTCTGCTTCTCCACATCACATTTCTTGTGTGTGGACAGTAGCTAAAAGTTACAGTGGTTAAAAGCAAAATTTTATTTATGCTTCCAACATCTCCCTCCTGTCTTTGCCATACTGACATAAGGAGTTTCCTTCTAGTTTCAAAAACTCAGCATCTGCGATGAATTTTATTTCCTTATTCCCCCATGATAAAATTCATCAGTAGTTAATGAGCTCCTAACTATAAAATAGAACTTCAGCCTTGCCTCAAGGATCTACGAGACAAAAGCTAAAAAAGCCTTTAATTAAAAAAAAGAAAAAGTAAGCATGTACTTACTCAATATTAACTATGGGAACCTTGATAAAATAGGGGCTTTTGTTTTAGAAAATGAAAGTAAGTAAGCAATCTGTAGGGAGATTAGAAAATGTCTTAAAAAGGACTTTTTAAAAAAGAATTCCAGAGAAAAAAGAATGGTACAATAAATAAACGCTTTTTAAAAAATATTTATTTATTTTAAGAGAGAGCAAGCATGAATTGGGGAGGGGCAGAGAGAGAGGGAGAGAAAGAGAGAGAGAGAGAGAGAGAGAGAGAGACCCCCAAACAAGCTCCATGCTCAGTGCAGAGTCCAGTGTGGGGATTGATCTCACAAGATCATGACCAGAGCTGAAATTAAGAATTAGACACTCAACCGAACAAGCCACCTGGGTGTCCCAATAAATAAACACCTTAAAGAATAAAGACTGTAACCATGCACTGTTAATTGGCAAACTAGACAACTAGACATGGCCAACAAATAAAAAAGATAATGCTGAAGAGCAGGAGAAATTGCCCAAGTGAGTTAAATAGGCTGCCTAACAAAGCTTGGCTGTGAACTAGACATTGGATGGGGCCACACAGAATTTAAGGGTCATTGGCAAGGAGTGACACAACGATAGTCCATGTCAGCTAAAGGATGAAGATAGCATATCCCCATATACAAGAAAGTGGCAAGAATAAGTCCCAGTATCTTATTTTTGTACAAACATATACTCTATCCCCAACCAGAATCCTACAGCTCTGATTTGAATCAAGACATCTGAATATTCAAAGAAATTGCTGGTAAGTACTCAATAAATATCAGTTGCTGTTCATTTAAGATAGACTCACACAATTAAAATACTATTTTTAAAACCAAAACCAAAACCTTGACATCATGCCTTCGCATGTGTTAGTGCTGTTATTCTAGGGATTGGAGACACTGCAGTAAATGAGAAACACTTATTTCCAATTCTGTAGCACTTATGGCTCAGACAGGGAAACAGATATTCATCTGGTGTTAATCATGTGACGACAGGGTAAGTAGAGAGCACAATGGGTATAAGTAACAAGGATAGATATAGCCAAGTAAGGTTTCAGTTGGGAACTGTAGATCTATTGAAGTTAGCCAGTAGTGAATAAAGGCTAATATTGGACAGAGTTTGGAGTCCAGGGACAAGATGGAGTGGGGGAAAATGTTGGGCAAATGTGAAAGATAGGACTGTATGTCATAATAAGGTAGACCTTTTGGCTAAAGCCCAGGATATCAGAATTGGTGTATAGCACTGGAAGCTCACAGGAGTGAGAAGACCAATTATTAGGGGACAAAAAAACTGAGAACTGGTGCCAAGTCAGACACTTACCAGAGGTCAGCTTAGATGTCTGTCTTGATCTGTTGCCATTTCCTTTCTTTCATCTATAAAATGGTGGAAATGATATATAATCTTGCCTACTTCTTTGGTGACTGTGTGGATTGTATTATGAAAGTTCTTGTAAATAGTAATCCATGTATGAAGATAGGGTTTCTTTATTAGTAATTGACATGGCTACAGGAACCATTTGGGAAAATTACCTCAAAATATAAATCTATTTGGAATATCTAGATCCAAGATTGTGAACTCAAATGAGCCAGGCAGTTCACATTAATATTGAAGGGGGCTCAAGCAGAGCAATGGTATGTATAGAATAGTGGGGACGGTGGCAAAGTGAAGAAGGCATGCCCTGTCCAAAAATCAAATAAATGCATTGTTATATAAGAATATATATCTAGGGGCACCTGGGTGGCTCAGTTGGTTGAGCGCCGACTTTGGCTCAGGTCATGATCTCACAGTTTGTGAGTTCAAGCCCTACGTCGGGCTCTGTGCTGATGGCTCAGGGCCTGGAGCCTGCTTCAGATTCTGTGTCTCCCTCTTTCTCTGCCCCTCCCCTGCTCACACTCTGTCTCTCTGTCAAAAAAGTAAATAAACATTAAAAAAATTAAAAAAAAAGAATATAGATCTAGCAATGCCATGTCTTCTCATTTTAACCTCTAAATTTTTAAAGGCCTTCTAATTTTAAACCTGGAAATTCAAATGTTTATGTGAACCTAGTCAATGGCTAGTTCAAGTATTCGACAATGATACCTTGAGTAATGTGAAACAATGTCCCCCTCCACACACACCCCAAAGAGCTGTGAATTCTGACCTGTGGACTGTGATGTCAGGTTCAGATGAAAAATGGAGAGTAAATATATTCTAATCATTTGAAATAAATATCAATGTCATATAAGCAAGTCGCATTCTTTGGTGCACAAAGACAGAATACTAGGGTCTGCTACTGCATGAGGTGCATGGTAGTCTTTGTGTTTCTTGTTACTGGGCTGCTAAGATGCTTTGCTTACTCCTTCATCTTTTTTTCTCTTCTGTAAAAGCCATTGCAGTCCTCAGAGTCCTACTTGCTGACTTTTATATTAAATATGTCACTCCCTTGCTCAAGAATTTCAAGTGTAGCTCCTATCACACACATCCAACACAGATTTGATCATAGCCTACTTTTCCTTGCTTTGTCTTCGTCACTCATCCCACCCAATCCCTTCTTTCTGTTCTATTCTTTCTTGTCTACATCTTACTGAAAGTCAGCAATGTGCCTTTTTTCCATGCAAATTGAGCCTTCTGAACCCATTTTATTGGCTGTCCACTCTCAGAGTTCTTTAAAACCACAAATAGACAATTGCAGAGCTTACAGTTATTTTTCATGGGCTTACAGGAATTTTCTTAAACTGAGCAAGAAATGTGGATCTTGTTAATCGTTTATTATGGCTCTGTCTTATTAAACTTTATTAAATCTCCAGCCAACTGAAAGAAGATGTAAACACCTGATTAAGAATGCAAAGACACACACACTTTAATGACTAGGTTTAATCCAAACTCTAATAAATACATTTCCTAAAATACACTTCCTATTTTATCTTAGCATTTTCATCATAATATTAAAATATCATCCAAAGGTATTATTAGCACAATAGCCTACTTGTGTAATGGGTGTGATACCATAAATCTTCAGCTTTTATCTTTGGCTTTTGCATTACCAATAAAGGAGGACTCTGAGTATTGTACTCCTTTTTTAGAAACATGAAGAAAAAAGTTCTTAGAAAAAATTACACGCATTAAAAGGGGTCACTTATATTTATTTTTCTATTTATTTTCACCATGTCTTGGGTATCTTAATACATACGGTTTCAGACCTCAATTTGTTTTATATCCAGGATATAAGGATAAGGAAAATGAGTGATTTCTTTTCACTTATTGCTGTACTGAGTTCTACCTTTTGGAAACATGAAAATGACTCTTAGACTTGTTCTCTATGATTGGAGAAGGAAGAGGTAAAAGAAGCAATAGAGGAAGGATTACCTTCCTAGAAACCTTGTCACCCCTGTTTGAGAGCCTCCCATTTTTATTTTCATGGTCTGTTCACTATTATTTCACTTTGCTGTTGATGGCCTATGAAAGATTTTAATTGGAAAATGCTAGGTTCTTGTTTCTTTCTAGGATTTATACTTTGAAATGGGTGAAATTTAGCTGTCAGATGTGTGCAAATTATTCAGAGGTGTTGGAGGCAAAATCAATGGATGGTTTCCCTTCAGGTACTCAATTAGAAAAATAGTAATACTTAACTCCTATTATTATGCTCCAGGATCACAAGTTAGCATAGAAACAGGTTGGAGTTAAGAATACCTAGGTAATAAGTGAGGAATGCAAATCTCAAATGAATGACTGCTTGCAAAGAATTTGGGTTTTGATAAAAGTTTACAAAGAACTTGACAGCTGCATAAGACCGTGTTTAGATTTTGTCTACTGTGGTGTAGCAGATGCTTGGATTTGACAACAAAGACTGAAAAGGTTTACAGTGAAAACTAACTGAGAGCAACACTTGTCTTCGGCAGTAATAAATACTTCAGGCTTTTTACTGTGAATTGCAAATGGTCTCTTTCATGAAAACCATAAATATATGTGACGCCCACATCACATATTACTAATTCTCTCCTTCTTCTCCATTAACTGACAAGATGCAGGTAGTTGTGGCTGCATGTTGATAAGGGAGTGGGTAATACACAGGTGGCTTCTGTTTTACTAAAATCACAACTTTAGGAAAACTTCAGCTTTAGGAAAACTTTTAATTATATAATTCTTATTGCAAAAGAAATCAAAATTCAATAATTGTCCAATAGTATGGAAAGAAAATATGGTCAGATCTAAGTATCTGAAAGCAGTTTATTTTCTTATACATTGCCAAGAGGCAATACATTTAAGACATGAAGCTGTGAATGATTTAAAATATTTATAGACCTCTATATGTGTGAAGTCATTTTATTATTGCAAAACCATTTATTTTAATAAAAGTAGCCATTAAGTCATTGTAAGTGCATTTAATGGTACATTACGTTCTTTATTTATTTTGAGAGAGAAAGTGCACACGAGCTGGGGAGAGGCAGAGAGAGAGGGAGAGGGACTCCCAAGCAGGCTGTGCACTGTCAGCACAAAGCCCAGTGTGGGGCTCAAACTCATGAACTGTGAGACCATGACCTGAGTTGAAATCAAGAGTCAGATGCTTAACCAACTGAGCCACCCAGGCACCCCTATAATACATTATATTCTTAATATATGTCAGAAAGATAGACTTAAAAATATAAACATGCATGATCACCTAAGATTTTATATAATAATTGACAGGAATATGTTAGTTATCAAGCTCTCTTGTTAACTGTCCAAATTTATCTCATTAATACAGCTTTATAAAATGACTTAAAAATCTACTTCCTTTATGACCTCTTTACATGATTTGTGAAAGTACCCTATGTGTTTAACATGATAGACATATTGAAATGAAAACAGTGGTGAGTTTCTTTCCTTGATTTCCCTTCATTAGCTTTCAGTGACTAATGTAAAACATGTATGTATCAAAAACATCAATTTTATAGGTACTCACTGCTTCCTATATCCCAGACACTGTGTTAGGTTCTGGAGATACAGAGAGGAGTGAAATAAATTCTCTGTTCTAAAAGACTTCAACTATCAAGTCAGAGTGACAGGAAAATGGATAAATTGCCACACAAAAAATTAGCGAAGATTTAGTTTCAGTTACCTGCTGGGGTAACTGAGAAAGGGTTTACCTGAAAGGATGATATTGAAGCTGATTATTAAGGGATGCAGAAGAAGACATGGGGGAAATCACTCTAGGCAGAAAAAATAATACCCACAAAGTTTGCCCACAATTACGGTGAGAAAATCAATATGGTGAGGCTTTGGGCATATATACCTATGAAGGAAGAGAGGTAAACAGTGAATTAGAAGATGTGATGAGGCCAGATGGTGATGAGCTTTGAGTGCAAAGGAAAGATATCGGAATTTTTAATCTTGCAGAAAATGGTCAACCAAGGTATATGATTGCATTTTTTTTCTAAATGGACGTATGATCTGAAATGCCCTGTTTTTATTACTTTTTTTTTGAGATAGCTAAATCTGCCAATCATGGAAAAAATATACATATTGCCTATAAGGAGAAACAAGAAGGGAAAAGTCCTCCAAATAATAAGGAGCTGATGTTTTGCATGGTGAGAAGAATGAAGGAAAGAAGCTAAATTCAGTAAAGATTTCTGAGTTTGATAAATGTTAGTGACCAACAAATGTGATGGAATAGAGAAAGAGTTAGGGAGAGTACCAAATGTTCTGGTTCAGATGACTGTAATGGATGATAATGCCATTATGATTAGTATTAAAAGTAGGGTAATTTGCCAGAGATGGGGAGAGAGATAAATATTAAGTTTGAAATACTTAAAAGAAATCCTAGTAGAGATCTCCAGGGGGCATGGAAATCAGAAAGAATTGTGGTTGTTTCATTATTATTTGTACCTTTTGAGGCAAGTGAATGTCGGTTGAACAGAGGAGGTAGAATTTATGTAACAGCAGAACACCTTTGTCCTCCACCTCTAATCTAGGAGAATGAGTTGAAAGCATTGAAGAGTGCCCCCATGGAAACTTGGCAAACTAGTATATATTTAAAGGATGAATAGGGTGAAAGAGTCTACCAAAGGAGACAGAAAGAAACAAGGGGACTTTAGGGAAGAGTGATCCTGTGGGAGTGAAGGCAAAAGAGAAAAAATGGATTTTGAGCAGAAGAGAGTCCTACTGGTGCCAGATTTCACGAAGCTTCCAAGCAGTATGAAGAGTAAGCATCCAACCTTTGATTGGATAAGAAATAAAAAGTTTGCAGTCATTTCAGAAAGATTGAATTAATGGGAATGTAAGCCATATTATAATGGATGGAAAAATAAATACGACTTGAGGAAGCTGAGAGTAATAGTAGGCTGTCTACATTTTCTACATTTGGTGTTGAAGGAAAGGAGGGGAATAGAATGGCACTGACGAGCAGCGGTAGGATCAAAGGAAGGTTTCTGAAAAAGCAAGAGAATTGAGCACATTTGAAGGGAAAGATACTGATAATGAAAGAGAGAAACAGAAGCCAAGCAGATTGTCTAATGGAGTGACTCCTGGGGGAAGTGGAAGAAGTTAATCGACCTGGAAGAGAGACCTTAGAAAGAAAAAGGTATACCTTTCTCCTCCAAGAGAGGAGGAAAGAAGCTAAGGATGCTTGTCAGCTGGTACAATGAAGATATTGCCGTCTCATGGGCTCTTTCTATCCTTTAGGATGTAGGAAGCAAGGTAGTCAACTGAGGATGGACAAGAGAAGAGTAGTAAAGGTTTATAACAGCCTCTTGAGCACTAGAGCAAAGAGATGCATTGGTGCAAGTGAAGGAGTTTCTGAAGGCATCCCTTTGTAATGGCATCAATCTGCCCAGTGGTATAAGCTTTTACAGCATCAGTGAACAGCTTTGGAGCAGGAATGGAGAAAATCTATTAATTAAATTACCTACCATTAGAAATTAATCCACAGATATGACAGAACGACAGTGGGGCAAATTATAAAAGTCTGAAATTGATGATGCAGTGATGTAGACTGGCAGAGACTAAATAATCAAGACTTACAACATTGCCTTTATTTTTTTACTGCTATCTTGGAGGTTTAGGCAGAAAGACTTAATGTATTCTAACTCAGCTTTAAAAGAAGACATGTATTTAGACAGGAATCAGCTTTTATACTAGATTATCATTGTGGAAGGTGGCATAAGTGGATGATACCTCGACTCAATGGCTTAATTTTTTTTTTAATTTTTAATGTTTTTAAGAATGCTTTTGAGAGAGAGAGAGTGTGTGAGTGGGGAAGGGGAAGAGAGAGAGGGAAACACAGAATCTGAAGCAGGTTCCAGGCTCTGAGCTGTCAGCACAGAGCCCGACGTGGGGCTCAAACTCACAGATCGTGAGGTCATGATCTGAGCCAAAGTTGGATGCTTAACCAACAGAGCCACCCAGGTGCCCCAATTTTTTTGAGTTTTTATAGTGAAATGAGTTCTTAGAAAGTTCATCATTTGAATAGGATCTTATCCAGGAGACCATTATTACTTTGTCTCAACAGCTATCTTTGTAATTGCTTGAATTCTCACATTCTAGTTAGTAGGAGAGAATAAAGATAGACCTTTGAGAAGGCATAATTATAAATTTATTTGTAAAGACTCTTGTAGGTATACAACTGATACTTGAGTTACTCTATTCTGTTGGTATCTTAAGTCAAATCTTTAATTTACTGTCACAAAAATTTGCTGGAGTCTGCCTTCAAGTATAAAAAGCCTTTTCATTAATATGTTCTCTGGGGTGTGACATAGTGAACTATATGCTGAACTTGCTGGCCCCGTTCTGCTCTCAACCACTTAAATCCAAATACATCACTTTGTAACTTCAGGCTTCAGTGTAATCAGTATGAAAATAACTGTGCTTTCCTCCAAGGTTCAGGTTGAGAGCCTGCCATTTAGGAGAAATCACCTTATAATAAAATCCTCTTAGATCGACAGTTAAGATGGCTGGCTGTACCTTCTCTGGCTCCCTTTCCCTTTCTTATCCCCTCCCCCATAGTGAATGAAGTCAGAATATTCTGGAAACAAATACAAGTAAAGTCAAACACCGCCTCCCTATCTGTCACTCTAGTCTGCAGTACAAGTGCCCTAACTTGATGTGGGTGCCTCTCTTGTTTGTTTCTAGTGCAATTGGGATTCATTCAGTTGTTCATCTAGTCACCAAATATCTGTTGAGTGCCTACTATATGATAGTCACATTTCTGGATGAAATCTGTGACCTTAATTCTCTGTAATGCTGTTTTACCTTACTATGTTGAAATTTTATGCTCATATTTATGTCTTATCCACTAGACTGTATCTACCTGAAGAAAAGGAGTTGTGCCTTATTTCTTCGAATCCCCATGATGTAGCATAGTGTTTGACACGTAGAGGGTGGTCAAAGGTTTGTTGAGGAATTGCTTAGCACAGTGAGACCAGTTAACCAAAGCACATTTATACTCTGAGACTTACAATTGAGGAAGCATATTTACAGAAGCCTTAGTATAACTATCTCTCAAGATGTCAAGGTCTGCCATGTTAAATACAAAAAAAAATAATAATTTTAATGGACTTGTTTTGTTTGGTGACCTCATATGAAGCAACCTTGTTATTATGGTGAAAGTTACAGTTAAACTTCTCTGAGGAACATTTACTGAAATTGCCAACAATAGAGGGCATTGAAAAATCCTATTCATGAAAACCAGAGAGGGGCAGTTTAAGCCCATAAAGAAAATAAGATCTTTGGTTTTCATTGTTACCATCTAATAAGCAATTTCTGTGAGTCACTTATTTACTTTGTAATTGAGCAAGTCATGAAATGAATTGAGCATCCACAGATTTGTTGCAAATAAAGATGAAGCATTTGGTGCTTTTATTTAATAAGAAATTGAATTTTCAAGATATTTAAAAAGGTTGGTACATTGTATAGTCATAATGCCATTATTCAAACAAGTGATTATCCAGTTTGCTTCAGTAGAATGTTAGTTAGCCTATTTGAGAGGAATATTTCTGTAAAATTGGCAGTTGCTTGAATTCATTGGTCAAAATTGCCTTGATCTTTTTATCATACATGGAGTTACTTCTGGAAAACTGGTGATACAAACATTTGTCATCTGTGTTCGCTCTATGTGATACCCACCAAAATGACCAACAAGTTTTTCAAAATTCAACTTACCACTAGTCTCCTGTGGCTTACTTTCATCAAACAAGAGAAGCACTAAATTTGTTTTCATGCACAATTTTTTAAATTGCTATTAGTACTTCACTTGCTATTGTGGAAACACAGTGTATTCACATGGCGTCTGTGACTGGGATCTTGTGTCTCCTCTCCTAAAGTTTTTTATTGTTTTCTACCTCTACCAATTTTTTAAGTCATAGGAGTGAAAATTCAAATTCAAACTTTGATGTAAATTTCAAAGTTAAAAATTTCTTTTAGCATCTTAATCTCTAATTTTATAGACTGTAGAGCAAAGAAGGAAAATACCTGAGGGAAAAAATGGTTTTCTACTAGAAATTTGTAATGATTGGAAAGTGATATTTCTCTTTGGAAATTGTTACAGAGTGTCTCTCTTTAGAAATTCCTTGCCGTTATTTCCCCATTCATGTCATCTTTCAATTTTATAAAATGGGAAACATGGAATGGTGAAGAACATACAGGATTTGGTTCTGAGATACCTGAATTTGAATCTTGATCCTGGAATTGACTTATGGTACGAGCCAAGGGAAGTCATTAATCTTGCTGTGCCTCAGTTGTCTCATGTAGGAAATGATAACTATCATTTGAAGACTAATGAAATAACTAATTACAACAGGATTAAACTGAAATTAGTTAACATATAGAGAGATATTTACTTTGTACTTGAAAACTATAGGGTGTGATAATGATAAATCTCATAGGCTAATGAAGGCCATTGCTTTACAGTAACATTTTGCTCATAGCTCTTGCAAATGCTTGATCTAATCCAAGACAATATTCAGCAGATACAAAGCTCTATGTTTGGATTTTTAAAATCAGTTTCATGAGTATAGACTAGAAGAGTCGTGGCTTGTTAACAGCAAAGATCTAGCCACTTTAAATAACTGTTTTATTCCTACATTTATTCACCAAATATTTATTGAATGCATATGGGTGCTCAGTGCTGAAGATGGAGCAGTGAACGAAAGAGACAGGAACTCCTGCCTCCATAGTGCTTCTGCTCTAGTTGATCATAAACTCCACCATAAAGAAATCTAGTGAAGGTACTGTGAGAAAGAAGGAATTCATTTTTATGTTGTACTTTCCAACTACAGTAAATCAGGGCTCTGATGGATTTTACACTTCTTGAACACACTTGTTTTCTTATGTTTATATTTGGTGGTACAAATTAAAAGGGATATTGATAAATTGGACTACCTTGGGAAGAATTTTCTGAATTCACCGTGAATTTTCTGAAACCGTGTGCATAGCGAATAGTGTAGTAAGAGAAATGGGTGAAGGAACTAGAAAAGAAAAGGGCCAGAGGAAATGATAGTTGACCTCAAGCATCTAAGAGGCTGATGCAAAATGAAGGGCAATAGACTGACTTTATGTTGTTTTAAGTATAGAACTAGAACCAAAGAGTAGCAGTTTTTAAAAAGTAGTTTTCAGCTCAAGACAGAGAGCTCTCTATTTAGAAGAGAGTTATTCTACAGACAGGACATTGTCAAGGGGCAAGCTTCCTCTTCTGGTGAAGAAGGAACAGGAAGCTGGAAGAACAGGATGAGAGGTCCTCTCTGAGTGGGGAACTGGCAAGATGAGCTTTGGATTCTCCTGACTCCACAGCACCATTGCACCCTGTAATTAACTATGACAATGGATTATAACCCCGGAAAGCTCAGAGCCAAAATATTTCCAGTGACAATATCCTTATAGGCTTCTGGCCTGAAGGTTTCTTACATTTATGCAACTCTAAAAGCGTTCCTCTCTCTGGCACGTTTTATAGCAAATGAGAATCAACTTATCAGCCACATTCAAGAAATGTTTTCTTGGTGTATGGATTTCACTTTTGTTTTTTAAAATGGTGACCCCTTGGAGATTTGCCCGTCTAAATCCATTTTCTTATCAGGATCGGAGGTGACAGGTTATTCTACTGCCCGAATATTAATTTCTGTGGCATACCTATATATTTCATTGGCTAACCTTCTGTGAATTTTCTAGATTTCGATTATCTTGTCCTAAACTCCTGGCAAGCCAAATTTCTCTAATAGTCTTCAATTCATTGCATTAAATGCCTGTTCAGCCTTGGAAGATATATTGATTTTTTTTTCTCAGCAAAGTGACAAATAACATTTTCATGACCATAATAGAGATTGATTACATTTTATAGAACATGGAGAGAGAGCTGATCTTAGTGAGACAACCTTGGAGCTTACAAAAATGAAAAATCATTTGAATTAATAATGAAGTTCATGAATTCATCTGTTGCTGATGAAGTAGAAGTATTTTGAGAAAAAGCCAAAAGTTATTTAGCTGCACAATCACTGTAGAGAATTAAGATAATTTCAATACTTTGGAGGTGCTGGTTTGTGAAACCTTTAGAAAAGTTAATAGTGATTAGTTTCCAGTCTAAAGCTATGACATTAACCCCAGGCATACATGGGTATATTGCAGGATAGTATTCATATTGAAGACATTTTTCAATTAACTCGGGAGAAAAGTAAACCTCCATCAACATCAGCTAAACTGGAAATGTTAAGAAGTCTTTGAGGAGCCGTTTCTGCTTCTGGTATGATCTGTGTAGCCTAAATTTAAACTTGAACCAGTTTCCTTTACGTTCTAAGCTTTTCACAGTTAGGCCTAAACTAGAACGAAAGTTAACAGGTTTGTATCGTTCTGCCTTGCTGGTCAGTAGCTTTTGCCTTGTGACCTACAAGGTATTTTAGAAACAAACAAACAAAAAACCAGGCATACATATCGTATGCTTGCTCATGGAAAGGGTATCTAGTGTGGTTTTTAGAGCAAATAGAGATGAGAAACAAAGGGTAAGTATTTTAAGGTGTTTAAATAAGCTATGATGGACCTAGAAAACATTGCTAGGGAAGATTATGGAATTACGTTGTCTGAAAAAAGAAAACCTTTAAACCAAGTAAACCAATTCTTATCTGTTTAGGGACTTTTATCCATTTGTTCATCTTCTAGCCCCGTCATCCAGCGTCATATCAAACAGTATGGGGCACATGGTGGAACTCTTTTGTTAAATGAACAAGCAGGTTTTTCTGATAGCGGAAAGAAATAAAATCATCACCGCAAACAATGTTGTTAAGCTACTAATATATACCATGGAACTTTATTTTTACCTCTAACTTGTGGAATTCTTACATGCCTGGGGTTAATGTCATAGCTTTAGACTGGTGATAAATCCCGGGGTGAGTTTGGGAGGGGGGACAACTAGCATTGGAGAAGCTGAAAATAAATCCATGTACTAAAATATGTGCTTTGATGTCTGTGATACTTACGAGGAAAAATGACCATACCTGAGGATTTGAGAAACTCCAGAGAAATTATGGATGTTTTCATAGCTCACTCTTTTATTCTATGATTGTACCTCACATAGTGACACTCAAACATTTGTAAAATATTTTCTAATTGTTTCACAGGTATATGCTTTGTCTCTTCTATAAGCTGCTTGTTGGTAAATTATTTTTGGTCCTTCCTAGATGTTCTTTATCAACCTGAGTATAACTTTGATCATACATTTAGACAGAACATTTTATATTGCTTATCTTCTTGAGCTTTCTAATTCTTATGGAAAGAATACTTCTGTTCAAGAACTTAATGTTTACTTCAGTATTCTCACAGTTTGACAAACATGATTTTAAAAGCGATTTAAATAAAATAACAGCTGTAGTACTTGCTAATTGCCATCAAACTCTAGGAAACTCTGCAAAAGTAGTTTTCTCCTTATTTCCTATGTGGATAGACTTGAGAAAGCTGTTCCTTTCGCTGTAACATATGCAGTCAGCAAAGGATACATGTATGAAATACATGAAAATGAGATTTAATTTACTCCACGACTGTTTTATATTTTATTTTTCCTCTCATATTTCTTAGAATTAGAATGGAGGTAGAATTCTAGTGAAAACCAGATGAGATCTGGGAACTATAAAAATCTATTCAACTAGAGAGAATTTTATGATGGAGTTATGGGGTTTTTACCATGATGTTTGAGAATTTTCTTTAATGTTTAAGAATTAAAAGACATTTTTTGACTTTTAAAAATACATAAATTAGCTTTATGTTAATTTTTAAAATTCGTTATGTTGGCATAGGGAAAACCCACCTTTTATACAGTATGGAGTTAGCGATTTAAACAGCATCTTTTGGAAGCATTTTGAAAACAGATTGCTATTAAACTTGAATATAAAACAAGTGTTCATATTCAGCATCTCCATATATTATAAGTTCTGATATTTTGTGGGAATCAAGTATCTAATACTGCTAAATCAGAGAATGAGCGAAGGTGGGCTTATAAAATGTATCTAATGAATGATCAAGTAGCATAATTACATAATTTAGCCTCTAAGCTCTAATATTATGCAGATCTACTTATTTCAAACTCTGCTCTTTAGAGATGTGAATATAAAGTTTTCCCCCATCAGATGGAAAGATTGATAGATTAATTAAAATGGAAAAGCTTTTGTAAAGTTGAAGTCAATACGTAAATCATTAACGTTTCTGAATGATTTTTAAAGGCTGCAAGTCCATTAAGTTTTCAGAATTAATTAATCAAAATGAAAGGAAGCCAGTTTCCCCTCTACACTGTCTTCAAAACTGACACTTATTTTCAGAAGTTATTTAAAATCCTTAGCGAGGACTTAATAAATTTTGCACATACTGCGTAAATTTTCATAGCTACTTCAAAGATAAATGTTAATTTTTTTAAGTTACAGAAGAACTTTTGCTTATTGTTAAAGAAAAGAAATGATACAGACATGTATAAAAAGTTAAAACCCTAGCCTTTATTTATTGTACTATTTTTCAATCCTACACTGCTAATGAGCTTTTTCTATAAACAAACATAAATACACTTACTAACAAACGTTGTGTTTTTCATAAAAATTGGGTTATTCAATATATATTTTTCTATAATTAGTTTTTAAATTATTGATCTTGAACATTATTCAACAACACATATATTTCCAGAACTTGTGGCTATAACTCCACCATTTTCCATAATATATATGTACCTTGATGTAACTATTCCCTTCTTGATGTTCTTGCAAATTATTTCCACCTTTTTTGTGTAAAATAATGATTATATAAGCTTGTGTGTATGTGTGTGTGCAAGTACTATCTATCCTTATACACTTCTGGAGATACTTTTCTCAGCTAGACTTTCCGAAGTACTTTTTTTGTTGGACATATAAATTTTTGTTAGGCATTACCTAGGTGTATAAATTTATAGGTGTATAAATTTAAACTCTCAAAAATAGTTATTAATAATCCTCTTTTCTCGTACCTTCACCCACACTGAATATTATTTATTGTCTTAAGTTTTGATCAGTGTGATAGTATTTATAGATGATTTGCTAACTTCTTTAAGAATTAATGAAACAAATATTTCATTTGTATTGTAAATATTTATTTATCTGAAGAGTCAGATTCGAATGAGCCCTTCTGAAAATGGGTACTAAAATAGTTATCAGAGGTAGATTAGTGTACTTTTAAAATATATGTAATTTTTAATTAGAAAGTGAGTGAGAGAGAGAATCTTAAGCAGGCTTCATGCCCAGCATAGGGCCCACATGGGGCTCGATCCCACAACCGTGGGATCATGACCTGAGCCAAAATCGAGACTAGGAAGCTCAAACGACTGAGCCACCCAGGAGACCCTAAAAGGTTCTTTAAAGTGACAGTAATGTCTTACTGAAATAAGTTGGGCTTCGAAGTCATTCTTAAAACCATATTGGAATATTGGGGTGCCAGGGTGGCTCAGTCAGTTGAGCTTAATCTAACTCTTGATTTACGCTCAGGTCATGATCTCAGGGTTCCTGAGTTGGAGCCCTGCATTAGGCTCTGTGCTGGCAAGATGGAGCCTGTTCAGGATTCTCTCTTCCTTTCTTTTGGCCCCTCTCCCACTTGCTCCTTCTCTGTTTCTCTGTCTCTCACTCTCTGTCTCAAAATAAATAAATAAAACTAAAAATAAACATACTGGAATATTAACACGTAGGAAATTTTGATGAGATTTGGGATTAAGGACTTCTGCTTTTGAGAGAAATGGAAATATTGATGTTTATTTGAAGCAAATGTGATTATTCTCACCACATAACTAGATTAAAACAAGTACATCTGATTTGGACTTCCTGCCCAAGGTTTCTTTTTGTCTCCCAATTCACCCTTTCCAAAGTCTTTCTAACTTGTCCTTCAGTTTCACTTCTTCCCAAATGCTTTACAGGTTTCCAGTTGCCTCTGAGAGATTAAAACTAACATAATTTGTTCAACAATCCAGTTTCTCTGTCTCATCTCCAAAGATTCTGATTCGCAATGTCTGGAGTGGCTGGATCATGAGTTTTTAATAGGAATCCCAAGTGATTCTGCAGATGACGTCTAGAGAAAGACTGGGGGGAAAGCAGTTTGTGGACTAGTGAAAACTCCTCATAATTACCTTTCTTTCCTTTTTAACCTGGAACCTAAGGACCTATATCTACTAGCTAAGTAGAATGGTGTGTTCTCTCTCTCCAAGTGGAGTCTACACTCTTCTCTCTTCTTTCCCCCGGGAACCAGTTCCCTCCTCTTCACCTCATACCTCATGTCCTAAGTCAGATCCCACCTCTGAAATGAAGACTGCGAGCTCTTCATCCCACGATGTTTCACTTCTACGGCATTTACCCATGTCATACGTTTGACACTTCCAGTTTAGTATTGTTACTTACTGTTCGTGTGCAATTCTCTGTATCCCTCATAGTGCCTTCCACGTAATCTACACTGTAAAAAGGTTGGTTGGTTGATTGGTTGGTTGGTTGAATGACTGAGTGATAATGTAATTAGACTGCCAGGGAGCAGGTCAAAGACTACACTTCAACCCCACAAACCCACTTCTTGACATTTTGCGGCTTGTTCTACTCCTGAGAGACTCTGTTGCTCTCGCTGCAAATTGGATTGCTTGTTTTGGTGAATTAAACAAAAGCCGATGCTTACCATATATTTGGGTCTATTAATTGCGTGTTTAAATCACCCTACATGCTGTGCTTGAGAAAGTTAATCCATACCAAAGGTAAAGTTTTTAAATTTTATTTGAAGTATAATGTTATAAATCCATACAATCTTTTCCCAGTAGGGTCTAAAGGCCCAGCGTGCTTAGCTTAGCTTTCTTAAAAGAAAATTGTATTTATGTTCAGAATAATTTCTTATCAGTAGCTACAACATAACATTGTGGAGAAGTCATTAGAATAAATGTACCATTTGTCACGGGCCCAGAGCCTTAAGTGCATTTGATTTCTGTGCTGTATTCTTGCTATATGGAACTGAATTGTGTAATTTAGCATAGCTCTGAGTATAACCTGGCACAGTGTTCATAACAATTGGGATATACTACCAAAAATGATAATTTCCTGAGAATGGAAAATAGAATTAGCATATATTTACTGGTGTTACTCAAGATGGTCTCAAGAAAAGCACCATTTATTGGAAAAAAATTGATCACAAGGTAGGCTTCTCCCTAATAACGGTTTCATGACATAGGAAAACATGCATTCTGTTTTTTCTCTACTTCGAAAAGCAAGCACTTGATAAGTCACCTTGGAAAAATGTAGGCGATTTATTAATTTGTCATTTTTCCTGCACTGAAAATACCTTGACAAATAAAAAAAAAAGACATTCTTAGGACATGCATTGCTTTTTTTAAAACTAGTACATTAGTGGAACGTCTTTGGCCAGGCTGGTCTCCTGTATGTTTGACTGGAGGAGCAGGTGTGCACTTCCAAAGTGTCTTTACAAGTGTCTCAGTGGGGCTTCCCTCCCACGCCTCTGCAGGAGACAGCTCATCTGTTTAATCCTTATGTTTTAGTCAACCTTTCTTATTATGCAGACAGGGCTCCAAGGCTCAGCTGGATTCTGACTCTCCGAATGAATTGATGGGGCTCTTTGATCTTAACTGTGTATTCCATCTGTTTCATCTCCTCTTAATGCATCCTCTTCCAAACTCCCGTCCTCACTGGTGCTCTTAAAATAAATGGATAATTATACAAATAAACAAATAAAAATTGCCATTTAAAACTCAGGTACAAATTTCACTTTTCATTTTGAATTTTTTTTTTGGCCATAATAAACTTTCTTGAAAAAGTCTACCAAATGATTTAATTATGTAACTCTGCAAGGGACCGCCACACTTGAAAGTGTTTAACCATGTGTGTATGAACGTGCATGTGCTTTGTAGGATTAGATTTGCATAGAAAATAAGAATGACCTATCTTTGCAATTTAGTAAATTGTACAGTAACATAATTTACTGATAGACCATATAAGAGCAAGAGGCATACGATCTACTTACAAAATCTACCATGTAACTGAATGATCTTGCTGGGAATACTTTTTCTTTTTTTTTTTTTTCTTTCTTTCTTTTTCCTTTTTTTTTTTTTTCTTTTTTTTTGACGAGAGTGCCGGAGGCTGAGTTACAGAGAAAATCAGTTGGAATTAAAACGAATCCACGTTAAGAAATCTTTCTAGGATGTTAAAATGTCATCATTTCCTTTAAACAAATCTTTGAAATGAGATGTGTATGTTTTTGTGTGAGGCGGCAGTGGAGGGCTGTTGACAGAACAGCACAGATCATTTGCTTACCTATATAAAGATATGATTAATTGGACAAGAAATCTCACATTTTTATCTGAGTAACCTTTGATATTCTAACCTCAAATTATAGAAACATGTATTAATTCTTTTTGTTTTTAATTCTCCGCGAATCCTCATTTATCTCTAAGTATACCCCTATCCTGTAATGATAATGTAATGTCAAAGCTGTCAGAATAATTTCAGCTGAGAGCAAAACAAACTGAGGTTTGCTAAGAACCAGAGGCCCTTGAGAGAGTTCTAAAAAGGTCTTTCTCTGAGAGGAGTAATATTGCGATATGACCTGCTAATCTGTTAAACACGTCTTTATCCCAACATATATATACTAAATATACTAGTAACTATCAGTGAATTGTCAGAATAAACATCTTCCTTAAAAACATTGAAAGATAAAATACATAAGGAATATGATCTCTGATCGTCACTCTAAAATATTGTTGTTTTAAAAATATTCAGCTAACTCTCTTCCACTCAAAAGTATCTCTTAAGCCTCCGCATGATACCCAACTCTGAACTAGGGAGATTTTCTTCACTATTTTTGTACTCCCCATATGGAATCTGAGAATAACTGTGCAGGAAGAAATATGAAAGGTTACCCAATCTTTCTTCATGCAGAACAACTCTGGAGACCCACTAAAGATAGCTATACTCCCCTCTAGCCAGTTTGTCTATCTTGCTACCAACTGGGGTGTGCTTCGTCTTTGTTTGCTTGCTTGTGTTTCAGTGGGACAGAAAAGATCTAGCAAGTAGCCAGGCACTGACGTGTGGCTTCAGGGTACTTCATTTAGGATCCATGACTTCATTTGCCTGAGTGTCTTATCTCACACACCTGATTCCTGTGTTCCTTCTATAAAATGGAAACTAGAGTGCCTACCCTCTCAGTCTGTAATGATTCTGTGCTGCTCGTACTTCTGAAAGGTATGATTTGGCTTTTCCCTCATGAAGTGGACCAACACAAACCAAAATCTCATTGTCTTTCTGTGCATTTTTTTGTGATTGACCAGTACTTAAAAGTTCTAATTTATTTTAGAATAATGTCTACTTGGTACTCCCAGCTCAATGCAGCTTTCTATATTCAAGTGTATTTAAAAGATGCTAAATTGCTACCGGCACATTTTCTTGTGTTCACCAATTCTGATCCAAAGTCATTCTTCACTTGCTTCCTCATTACTTCTTAATAGTAACTGGGTAATTCACTGAAACTCCATTATTCTACCTAATTGTCACAGGTGATTTTCTTACATTATCCTCCAAAGAAGGGAGGGGAGAAAGCATTTATGCTGAATGTATTGGTGAAGAGATGGTTAACTGCCACTAAAATGCCCCTGTATGGGCTCTCTGATCAGGCCTTTGATCTATGAATGTCACAACATGGCTGCAGTTCCTGAACACCTCTTGTACCCATAAACCACTGGAGAAGATGCCTCAGCTCTCAGGCGTTTCTCAAGGTTTCTGCATTTTCAAACTTGGAAGTTTGAATGACCCGTTAGTAGGCTATGACATCAACTTAGTAGGTCATTGCCAGCATTAAAAACTAATAATAATAAAATAAGGTAAGAGAAAGAATAAAATTAACAGAGTGCACTGAATGTTATAAATATTGTTTCATGAACGCACTTTTTTTTTTCCATCAAAAATATTCTTGAGCGTGTGTGTGGCACTTAGTTTTGTTGTAAATAGTTTCTTACCATGTATCTCACTTTGGAAAAAGGAAAGCCTGAAAAAACAAAAACAAAACTGAGTTGGACCGTATAACCCCTAGTTAGCTTTTGCCTGGATGCTGGGTTTTAGAATTTAGAGTATTACTTTACCGTACTCAAATTCTATTTTTTTTTTTCACTCAGGATCCTCAAGCATATCAAGGGAACTAGCACATAGCAATGGAAATGATAATGAAAGCTTAGCAAATATTTCCAGAATTGTTAAGAGTCCACCATATCAGCTTAGTGAGGGTACAATATTCTTACCGATTAAACTGTTTACCTTAAGTAGTTGTTTTAAGAAACAGATGTAAATATTTAGTTACACAAGAGAAGCACACAGATCATGGAAAAAGGATTTTGTTAATACCTTATTTCGTCGGTAGGTCAAATAGAATGAATATAAACATTGACTTGGGTTATGGTAAGAAAGGACATAAACAGTTATCACTTACACTTTTAAATATCTCAAGGTTAAAACCTTTGCCTTTTAACTTAAAAGATTTTTTTGGTAAATACCACCCTTCCTTTATGAATGACATCATTGATTTTTTTCCCCTTGCCTTGTATCCACCCGTAGTCAACATAGAGAAGAAACTAGTCGTACTTCTGTTGTGTACCTGCATTTTATTTGAAGACTGAGAAATGTAAATGCAGAGAGATAAGCATGAGAGAGGAAAAAAAATCATTTGGTCCCGCACATAAGTATATAGTTTAATATTCACTGCGTTTATTACCAAGCATATCATTCTTACCCTGTGTAAAGTCCAGGGTGTATATAATCTTGGTACCTCACGGACAGCAGCAGGAGGGTCCCTCCAGAGCCTATCAGTAATGTGGCATGACAGGCTCCACCCAGATCTACTGAATCAGTATCTACATTTTAACAAGATCCCTAAGTGATTTGCATGATCATAGAAGTCTGAGAAGTGCTGACACAGAGGATGAGTGTTACCAGTCGCTGTATGGACCTGAATTCATTTCATGGATAAGATATACTCTGGAAAAGAAAAAGTCACAAGTGGAAAGAACCAGCAGCTTTTCATATCCTAGTGCAGTAACTGACCATCTAATGGTGTTTAAAATTAGCGATGATGACAATGATGTTGCCGCTGATGAGAACACCCATTATTAAGTGTTCCCAAGTGCTGGCCATTCTGTCTACTATATCAACTAACCTGTTTAACCATCGTCTTTGCACTGTGAGTTCAATGCTGCTTTACAGACAGGCAGTAGAGGCCACAGGTGCCCTTTCACCCTGTTGCAAATCCAGGCATTCTGATGGCTAACATCTGTGATTGGTAGTTGCATCTTTTGAAAGTAGGAAAGACTATTTGTTCCATATAAGGAGAAAACATGACACGTGAAAGATTCCTATGAAGGTATCAATTGCTGTTTGTTTGGATAACATTTATAATTAGCCATGAATTCTCAAATCTGCACATTTGAAAAGACAAGAACAGTCTGAAGTTTGAAGCCCGTACCAAACTTCCAGGTTATCAGTGTAGAGTTTATTATATACCGGGAGTATGTAATGTTGCATCTCATGACCCACTGGAAACCGTTACCTCTGGGCATTCTGCTGGCAACCTAGGGAACCTAGCCTTGAGAGCGAACTGCCTGTCTGAGGACAAACATTTGTCCATTTGTAACATGAAGACAACTCCTGACTTGAAATGACTCTAGAATCATCCTGAATGTAGGAATGCAGTTAGTCTCTCAGGTGCTGAATTAAATCCTTTATAAGGAAGGTATCCTTTGAGAAAGGAGAGGCTGCAGGAATACCAACATTTTGGCACTTATTGGGTGGGGTAAAGCAACTCCTGCAACAAATGCTATTGAAAATAGCATTGAAAGGAGAGTTGAAAGTAGAAGGTCATGCTATGGTGCGAACAACACTATGGGGGAGCCTGGCTGGCTCAGTCACTGGAGCATGCAGCTCTTGATCTCAGGGTTCTAAGTTCGAGCCCTACATTAAGTATAGAGATTAGTGAAAAGTAAAATGTTAAAAAAAAAAGAAGAAGAAAAGAAAAAGAAAACATCACTCTGTGTTCTGCAGATTAACTGTGCAGACATAAGCTGGTGAATCGTGCCTACTAGCTTGGGATATGGAGGGTGTCTATTTTTTATAAAGAAACTAAAATAGACTGCACATTCAAGTAGGGATAATGACTTTTTTTAAGTTGTTAAATTTGTTAATGTTTTTAAAAGAGAACTACATATGTATAACACAAACTCATACAGTGGCAGAGAATATATAGACAGTCCCTGACTTACAGTGGTTGGACTTATAATTCTTTGATGTTATGATAGTGGGAAAGTGATACTCATTCAGTAGAAACAGTATTTTGAATTCCAAATTTTTATCTTTTCCTGGGCAAATGAAATGTGGTAAAATCCCCTCTCATAATGGTGGGCAGTAGCTCCCAGTCAGCCACTGAGGGTGAACAGCCCCCACTTACAACCCTTAACCCTTCTGTATCTATATGGCCATTCCGTTTTTCATATTCTTTTTTTTTTAATTTTTTAAATTTTTATTTATTTTTGAGAGAAAGAGAGAGAGAGAGAGGGAGAGAGAGAGAGAGAGAGAGAGGACAGGAGGGGCAGAGAGAGAGAGACACACACAGAATCCGAAGCAGGCTCCAGGCTCTTAGCTATCAGCACGAGCCCGATGTGGGGCCTGAACTCATGAACCACGAGATCATGACCTGAGCTGAAGTCGGACTCAACTGACTAAGCCACCCAGGCGCCCCTCGTTTTTCACTTTCTGTGTAGTATCAGTAAATTATGTGAGATATTCAGCACTTTGTTATGAAATAAGCTTTGTATTGGATGATTTTACCCAACAGTAGGCTAATGTGAGTGTTTTGAGCACAGTTAAAGTAGGCAAGGCTAAGCTATGATGTTTGGTAGATGAAGTTTATTAAAGGCATTTTCAATTAAGGGTATTTTCAATTGGCAACAGGTTTATCAAGACATAACTCCATCATAAATCCAGGAAGATCTGTACTGTGAAAAGGGTTTTTCCATTCCTGTCCCTCAAGCCTTATGTTCCCTACTGAAATCACTATTAGCGATTTTTTATGTATTTTTTCAGATATTCTCTAAATATACAAACATTATGCACAGATCTTTATTAAACAAAATGATAACGTGCAATATACCATTCTGCACAATTCTTCTTTCCCTTAAGATGTATCATAGAAATAATTTCATATCAGTACTTCTTCGTTCATTTTAATGGCTGCTTTGCCCTCCACAGTATGGAATAACCTTATGTAACCAGTTATCTTTTGCGATGCAGCCTTTTGCTCCTGGAAATAGTGCTGCATTGAGGAAACTTTTCCACATGTTTTCAACCACATATGAATATACGTGCCCTCAGGTCTAAACATTCTAAGTCATTTATTTTTACAACAGTTAAATAAAGGGGAAGAAATAACCAATTAGCATGGGAGGCAGGATAATAATAATACTTACAAACATTATTTACTATGCGCTAAGTACTTTATAGTCATTTAACTCTGAGAACTCCGTGAGGAAGGTATTACTATTACTGTTTTCATTGTTGTTAGTAATTGCTGAAGGTAGAAAACCAGGATCTAAATTCAACCAAGAAGCTTGATTGTGGATCTCCTGCTCCCCTTACCCAGCTGTGTTCCTTCCCAAAGATTCCACTGTGACTTCAGTAATGACAGAGCATTTATTGAATACCTACTGTGTCCTAAGCAACTGATATAGATATATATATATAATTTAATATTCACAATAGTGCTACAAGGTGGTGTTATTTTTTTTTAAGAGTCTCGATGAGATTTCATAACTTGCCCCAAGTCCCAGAGCTGGTAAGTGGAGAGCCACAAATAGAATGGAAGCAGGCTGTCTGATGCCTGAGACCACGTCATAACAGAGAAGGGACATTAGGCATTTGATTCTATATCTAGTGAGCCAGAACACAGAAATGAAATAAATATATGTTTGAGATTTAATTTAAATGTGTTCAGGTGATCAGAGGGATTAGGATGGGCTGTTTCAAGGGCCAGTGGGAGATGGTTTGTGGGACACAGATGAAAGCATCCGTAGCCGAATAGGATTTAGCGGTCTGTGTGGATCCACACTGGCTACTTCTCCGTGCTTCTCCATGGACAGGGTTTCTAAGGCTAGATTGCCTTGTTCTCACTGACCATTTCCATCTGTGCAAAAGTCCACACCTATGCACTGCATTTGTATGAGAACCCGCTTCGAGGTGTGGCACTGGCATGCCCCAGGGAAAGCGCAGCTCAGATGATTCTGATTCAGAATTTGCGCCCTCGGGGAGCAGAAGTCAGCAGGTACCACACTGGAAAATAAAAGGAAGAGTACCGAGATTCTAGGAGGTGTGCCGATTCCTCCAGGTCAGTGTCTCCTATTTCCACTTCAGGTTTTCCTGCTTCTTTACTGGCTTGTCAGAAGTTGAAACCAGAGCCCTCTTTATTAGACCTGTAGGTCTTTTAAAAATAATAAAGGTCTTGGAGGTGTGATGCAAAGTATAATTTGCAACTGATCACATTTCTCTGTTCATTATTATTATTGTCATTAGTTTTTTATTGATATATATTTGATACACAATGTTGTATTCATTTGTATGGTGACAGGTGGTGACTGCAGTCATGGTGAGAATTGAGAAACGTATAGAATTATTGAATCAACATGTTGTCATTATTATTTTGTAAGTTATTTTATAAACCAGTTTTATCATCTAGGCTATATTTCTGTGCCTGGTGAGTTTTCCTTGTTTCAGATTGCATCATTTATTTGTTTTAATGTTTATTTATTTTTGAGGAAGAGGAGGGACAGAGAGAGGGGGAAACACAGAATCCAAGCAGGGTCCAGGCTCTGAGCTGTCACCACAGACCCCGATGTGGGGCTGGAACCCGCGGGGCCACAAACATGAGATCATGACGTGAGCCGAAGTCGGACACTTAACCGACTGTGCTAGCCAGGCTCCCCAGAGATTGCGTCATTTAATTCAGTGACTTTTTGATGATGTTTCATAGAAAAAAATAAAAGATGCAGTATATAGATAGATGTGTCAGGATTATTTATATGGTGGTTATAGTAAAGATAATAACTAAGATATGTAACAAGTGTTTCCTACAGGTGAGGAAAGATGCCGAAGGTTATCTGATTTAATACCAAAGCTCTTTCAGGAGGGTATTATCCTTATTGTTCCCATTTTACAGATAGGACCTTTCATTCACACTTTTTGGGATTAACAATTCTAATGGTGTTAAAGCAAGCTTTTGCATAAGAAGAAAACACTTTTTAACCCCACGGAGCGTATTTCCTCTTTGGGTATTTCTCCTTCCCATCTTTGTCCAAATGTACTCAGTCATCAGTATATGCACACTTCTGTATTTTCTTCTGTATTTTTCTCTTTTCATTCACTATACTCATAGGAAGGTTGTTTTCTCAGCCACCCTCATTTTCACATAATGACTGCATACAAGTAATTGCCCTAATTTATTTAATAATCTCCCTCTTTGGAAATGTTAGATTGTTTTCACTTTCTCTTATAGATACTACTGCAATGAAAAACCCTGTGTAAGCAGTATATTTTATCATCTTTGGATTTCCGAAGAAAAGGTCTTATTTTCAGTCAAAGAGCAAAAAAGCTTTTGATACATTTTAACTTTGAGTTAGGATTATTTTCGCAGGAGCAAATAGTGAGCGATATTGATACACTTATTTTGGAGTCTTAAGAAAAATTATATCTCAAACTCTATAGGTATGAACTGGTTCTTTAATATTTTAAAGATACAATTTCGAATGTACATATGATAATTGAAATATAGGAACCAACATAAGGCCTAAAGAATGATTTTTTTACATTACTTAACTTTTAAAATGTGGAAATTGGGCTTTGAGGAGGATGGCGTGCGCACAAAAGCAGTCATTCTTTATCGACATGTATTTCTCGAGAAACTGCTGCGTGCCAGGCCCCATGGTGGTCGCCGTGTCTAAGACTGTGTTGTTGTTGTCGTTGTTGTTGTCGTTATTGTTGTTGAGATTGGGCCGCAGCACACTCTCATCCTCTAACATTTCCGACTTCTTTGTTCTTTTCTTCCACGGACTCTGCCATATTTCCTCACCGCAGCCCCAGACATGAAGGATAAAAAATATTTTCCTTTCAGAAAGACATTTACATAGATACAATTTGTGAGAATTCCTGAAACCCGATTTTTCCTCTCTCATCTCCGTCCTGGTAGGATTTATCTTCCTAGAATGAAGCGGTCTTGCTCGTAGTTTGGGGGATCCCTACGTCACCTTAGCCCCATGGCATATATCTTAGATTGCACCCAAATACATTTATCTTTTCAGCACTTGGTGCTAAATAAACCAAGTGCGGGGGCTTTGGACTTTCTGTTCCTGGAACATCCTCGTGTGAAAATAAAACATAAATTTAGGAAACATACATACATTATTTTTAACACAGCATGCTAAACTGCAGTTTTCACCGGGGGAGAACCATTTTGGTCCCTTTAGGGCACCAAGGGTGTAAAATTCCTATTTAAAATGCAATTCAAAATTGCATTTTAACTTTTCACCAAATTCTTCCATCCCAGAAAGACCTACTAATTTGTTGATGAATATAACTTTATTATTGTATTGTATATTAATCTTTTTTAAATGTTTATTTTTGAGGGGGGAGGGGCAGAGAGAGAGTCCAAGATTGTCTGATGCGGGGCTTAAGAACCCCTGAGACCACGACCTGAGCTGATGTCTGACACTAACTGACCGAGCAGCCCAGGTGCCTCTATTACTCTTTTTTAAAGTCCGCGGTGCAAACTTTTTTTACTTCACTGATGTTTAAACATTTCAATGGGGAAAAAATAATCATTTAATAAATATTACATTGATTTAATGGCTTACCATGCAGATCAAACTTTTTACTGGTCAACTGAAAGTATAAAGCGTTTCGTAGGAATGTCATTATGTTATTTCAATTTCAGTAAATTCATTAATGTATGTGTGTGTATATCTACCTATTGATCGATAGATGCGCACTTCTGTGATTTCAGGAGGCTGATATTTTTGAAGGGAAAATTTGTATAGGATGTAAAGATGTCTGTCTCTCAGTCTCAAGTTGTGTAAGTTATTTTTAACTGTGATGCCCAAATTAGTTTCCCACCTTATTGTGTATAAATTTGATTTCAACTTTTATGTGAGGATAAGTTCCGGGAATGGGAATTTATAGAGTACTCTTCTTGATGAACAGGAGATAAGTAGAGACAATTTCATAATGTCAGAATACTGTTTCCATGGGTTGACTTAAGGCTAACGTCACTGTGAAGCTGGCTCTGCTGGGTAATAGTCTGTCCATAGACATTCCAAGATAACATGTATGTGGAAAAGAAAATACAAAGTCATCTGAAAAAGAACTCTGATAGATTTTTTTAAATTCTCCTTAAATTTCTAATATCCCATCTCCTTAACATTGGGATTAAAGTACTCTCTGTTGCAACTTCGCACGTACCCTACTGTTTGAACTCAAAACCCTAGGAACTACATGTCTGAGATCTGAATGTATTCTAGGTCCCAAATCAATCTTGTCACTCCTCAGAAAGCAATGCAAGATAATAAGTAGTATTCACCTGATTGCTTTCCTGCTCTGAGACAGCTGGTGACGCGTGTCTTCCTGATAACCAAGAGTTTCAGATCTAAGGCAGGGATAAAGGGAAGCTGGGAGCTCGCAGAATCTAAATTTGACAGTCGATGGCTGAGGAGAGGGTCAGAAGGGATAGAATCTGTGACACGTATGAGAAAGGAACAAAATTTATCTGCTCTGGTTGCAATGATTAGATGTCTCTTTGTCTGGCTTTCTTACAGCGGTTGACTGATTGTACCCGCCAGCTGGCTAATATCATAATTAACAAAGTTGCTACTACATCTGCAAAGTTTAATCGAAAAATTTGCCAGTGATATGACGGCATTGTCACAAAGATCACAAGGGACACGGAGTTGACTTTTGCTCAAGGTGGAATGGCAAAGCTGTAGAGGCAAGACGAGAAATCATGAGCTTGTTCAGCCAAAGGTAAGTTTTGTTTCTGTTTTTTTCCGTAATTCTACACCTGGGCTTTCTTATGAAGATTTTCGTTTGATGGTTTGTGGGCTCTTCTTTGTTTTGTGACCAAAATGATTCGTAAAAAGATCCTTATGCTTCTTGGGCATTTACAGCACGCTCTCTGAAAGCTTTGGGGTTTTTTTCCAAATCTGGAAATTCAGAAATATAATGAAAATGGAATGTAAAGCAATGTTTTGCCTGTTGTTGTATCTAATCTTTATCAGTTTTCAGAATAACTATTTGTTAACAAATATCAATTGAACATTTATATCGTGTAGCATTGGATTTATTTTGCTCAACAATAAAAGCCATTGCTCTGCTTTATTCTATTGTGTCAACCTAGTTACAGGAGTGAAAAAAAGCAAGCATAGTGATAGACTATGAAGAGGTTCTATTTCAGTTTCAAGAAATGCTCAAAGCAAGGGGAAGGAAGGCTGAGGTCTTGACTTTTGTCAAAGTAATTGGGGCTTTTTACAACATTTAGAAAGACTGGTATTTCTTAAAATCATGTGCTATTCCTCAATGCCAGTCTGGCCATTGACTGTTATACCTGTATTTTCTTTTCACTGTGATTTGCTTTGCTTGATTGAATATTCAGGCTCTGGGGAGTTTCCCAAATTATAGCCATCACGTATTGCTAATTAATGAACTTGAATATTGATGAGGAGGGGCACATGTGCCTCTGTGTATATGTCTGTGTGCTTCCTCTGAGTACAAAGAGAGAGGAAGGTATCTCAAAAAATATGCAGAAGGTGGAGTTTGGGTTATTTATGCCGTCACACCACCACTATAATGCCAAGGCGATCAATTTCCAGTATAATTGGGACTTAGGCTGAGGTCCTTTACTTTCCCTCTGTGGTCATCCAGACCACTATATCACGGCAAAAATAAAGGAATAATTTTTTCTTGCTGTTGTTGTTGTTTTTACCAATGCCACTCATTGTGTGTGTGTTGATAGCAGTTTTTAAACATAATGAAATAACATTTTCAGAACAAATTAGTGCACAGCATGTATATTTTTAATATACCCAATTAAACTTTCTCATGGCTTTATTCCTAGTCATGGGAGACTAGCTACTCTGAATGTATTTATTTTAAAATGTGGCAATCAAATTTCATATTCTCAAATTTTAAAAATGAGCCATTTATGGGATTGTGAATTTTAAAGCCATTAAGTGTCCAAATAATAGAAAAACCTGTTTGTTGAAATTTCGGTTAACATTTGACTTAACATATTTTCAATCTTTACTAAAATTTAATGATGATAAGAGAAGCCTAAAGTGAAGGTTGAAGATATTGTTTTCTTATATTCTGGATGTCATTTTCAGAAGAGAATGTTATTCTCATTGAGAGAGACTCTTCTTTTTTTCTTCGACTTTGCATCTCTCCCCTCCTAGGAGCTGGTACGCAGTAGGCACTCCATATATATTTTTCGAGTGAGTGAATTAATGAATTTAAGTCCTTCTGTTGCTATTCAAATATGGTTAACATTGGCTTCTTCCAAATCAATAACTTTTGAATGCAGTAAACAGTATGGATAGAAACCAGTAGGTAAATGGCATAATCACAGACAATAGGCAGGATTAAGTGCCTAAAATAATATAATGTTGTTTTAACCTAAACCTCCATAATATTTTGTGTAATTGAGATTTACTATTGTAAGAACTCAGTTGGAGTAGCGAAGGTCTATGAGGATTAGAAGAGGCCAGGAAAGTAGTTCACAGCTGATGCATCCGTTCTTTTAAACAGGATTATCTCCTGAGATGTGTAGAAATGAACTCTTGACAGAGTTTCAAAGGAATTAATATTTTTGGTAAAATGTGCTAATGTAAAGAGTTAGAAGATTAGCGATGCATAATGAAAGCAGTGCGTTCTTTCTCATGGAAATTGGAATATAATAAAGGTCCTGCAGGTGATTGGGGCTGTAGCAATTTTATTGAAGATTAAAGTTTGATTGACCTTTGTTAGGGTGATTAACCCTTCTAAAATTAAAAGCCAGAGCTGAATTATTCTGGCCAATTTAAATGCAAACATTGAGCAGGTCGTATGTCATTCAAATAATAATAATAATAAACCCTCCTATTTTAACATTCATTTGTGCACGTCTGGATGGGATGCTGCTTTGGAAGGATCGTAGCTCGGGTGAGAGCATCCCGGTGGCAGAGAATATGGAATAATATATAGATAATTGGGAGCACGTGGGAAGAATCCCAGGCATCACTCCCCTAGAAACATCCAAACCACCACCTCAGAAAAAGCAGGGAGCCCGAAGGCAATCACCACACACTGAAAATGCATGCTCTCAATAGAAAACCTGAAAAGGTTAGGAATAAACAACAGTGACATCTTTATTCTAATCTGTTGACAATCACCGAAACTGCCTATTCTGTCCATGTTGAATCTGTATGATGTTTCCTGAAAATGGGGGCTTTGTCGGTATAGTGGCATATGAGGCTGTTTGTAAAAGTTGATTATTTCCTGTGTCTGGTATTTTATTGCCTGTGATCTCTGAGAGTCTATAAATATTTTCAGTGCCTTTATTAGGTAAAAAAATGTTATAGGAGGGGCAAACTCTAGTTATTTACAAAGTCGCGTAAATGGTTTGGTTTTATTTTTCTTTGTTAAATTTTTCAGACACGTTTGTGAAAAGTTGCATATTCATGTCACTTCAAAAAACTGTTTTCATTTTTCATATCATGTCAAATTTTTTTATTACTAAGTCGGTGAATATTTTAAGTTTTGAGTCCAACCATGCAGCGAACACATCTTCCTTGTATGTGTCTGTGGACTATTAAAATGATAATACAGGTTCTCTTCATTCTATATGTAATTTACTTCTCTCTCTTTTCATCAAAGCATTCACTCTGAATGTGTCAAGGTAGGAAAGTCCCAAGTATTATAGTGTAAAAATTAAGAAGCCTGAGGTGCTATGGTTTATTTTTGCATGAGCTTTTCATGTACTCTTATAACATTTTTTCTGAAAGATAGGCTTCTACTCCAGGCCTGTGAAGAAAGTCCAAGATGAAACACCTGTGATAGAGTGACAGATAATTCAGCTAGCAGTGACTCTGGCATCCTCCAAAGGGTTGGATAATACCTTGCAGCAGAGATTAATAATATGTTTAGCTAAGATCTGTTTGCTCTAAAGATAATTTCCTAATTCTTAATCTCGGGGCTAGTATTCAACCATAAATTGTAAACAAATATGTTGTTATGTACCTTGCCTGATAAAGTGTAGATTATCAGCTTTAGCTTTGGTGCATTAAATTGTCAAACTTTAAAAAAAATCTAGTTTTTCCATGATAATACTTGTTTTCTTATTAGAGACAATTTTCACTAAAAAAATAAACACTACTGCTAAACGAAATCTCTAAAATAAGCACTATTAATTCTTCGGCTATAATTCAATAATCTCCTCTAATTTGATTCTTCTTGTTTTACCTCTTACCAGAACTGAATGAAAATAATTGGGGGCATTAAAATGTATTATAAGTACGACATTCTCTGAGCATAAAAACCGAATATGCCAAACTACTGATAACATCCCTGCATTGCCATCCGTTACCAGTAATCTTTCCCATAAAAGAAAATCATGGCTCGAGAAGGCGAGATTCATATTGTCGTAGTGCAGGGAATAGACGTGCTGAAAGAGCAGAGGCAAATAAGATTATATTTTGTTAAATCCCAAATCCAGTCATTTGTTTTGCTTCAGTGTATTTAGAAGACATTTTTATTTCTTTGTTGTCTTTGTTTCTAGCAATCTGTTCCCCTCTAATCCACCTAGTCCCAGACCTGGCATTTTCTCCTGTGGCTGTGAAATAACATTCTTTACCATTAACAAGCAAAATTAATCCATTTGATATTTTCTTGAGTGGGAGTCCTTCTGTTTAAAGAAGAGACTGTTCAGAGAGTGACCCGTGCTGTCATTTTACTCATTTTGCATAGTCTATGGTTTGTCAGTCAACAATTTCATTCTATTCCACAAAAATTTAGAGTAGACCTACTAGGAGCATTTTTATGGTGCCAGGCTAAAGAGACATGACATGTGACAAATGCAGGGATTTTCAAGGTTTTTAAAATCACTAACCGTCGGTCACAAAGTAGTCACGTATGATGTTTTCAAGATGTTGGTCAAATGAATTTTGTCTTGTGATTTGTTTGACAAAATAATAGAGATACTCTAGAAACAGTAAGTGCTCTGATGCTAACTTTCTGGCTAATTGTGAAAGTTCGTGTTCAGGCGAATTGGAAGACTACCAAATGCGGTGTAGTGGCACGTGGCCTGTTGATGCATTCCACCTCTCCATAGGACTTTGAAATATGGAGAACTGTTTGATAAAATAACTTTGACTAAAATGCCTCTAGCATTAGTATTTCTGGAGCCATCACTGACTACTCTGTATTGGGTTCCAGCAAGCATTATTTGAGCACCCCCTATTCCCTCCAACCCAGTGAGGTGGGTCCATGAGCCATATTTTATGGACCGGAAACCGAGGCCGGGGGTGGAGAGTGATTTGCCGAGGTTGGAAGCTGGTGCCCTACTTCAAGGCCTCCTTCACCAGAGCTAGTTTTGCCGTATCCATAGCATTCCACTTTGCTAAAAACTTGGTGACCTTGAGCACGGGAGTTTTAGATGAATTTAAACTCTTTCCTCAGACAAAGGGATTTACTAAGTTGCAGGGACTACAGGGAACAAAGTCATTCTCCCCTGCTTCACTCCTCAGGAAGTAAGAGAAGAGGTGCTTTAGAGTGACCTAGATTATTCCCTGGCACACCCAGGCAATAAACTTCACTAAGCTCATTTTGTGGAGACTAAACATTTGTCCTCCCCAAATATTAATCATTTAGTGCATTGAAAGTCAATCATTAGGCTTTTTTTTAAAAAAAAAATTGTCTTTAAAATGTTTGTAGTTACTTATCTTTCACTTGAAGTTTGTAAATAATTCTGGTTAACAGAGTCAAAATCATAGGTACCCCTTCTCACCTCAGACACTCACTGGTTGAAGTAGTTTAACATCCAAGGATAAATGCGCCTCCATGTTTATGATCCCTGCTCTTGAAACTGGATATGAGCAGAGTCTGTTAGATTTCTGTTCCATAGGGAATTGCCTGGTTGCTTATGCCAAATGAGTTGAATGAACTATGTGGAAAAATCTTTTTGATAATAAAATACCAGTTGTATGGAGTTACTGCAATGTGAGAGAGAAAGACATCACAGTACTTGGCAAAAACCATCTTAGCTCTCATTTCCTGATTTATTATGAGAACAAAAATTTATCATGGGTTAGACAAAAAGTAAACCTTTGCAAAATTAGCATAGGAGGTTCTAAAAGTTTGGAATGGACAAATATGTTTTCAGTTAGAGGTTTGGTCCGTATTTTAAAAGATGATTCTTTTGGTCTGTGAAGTCAGAGCTTGGCTCAGAGGAGTGCGATAGGTCTAAGGCCACCTCTGTATCTGTCCACAGGGCCTTAACGAGTGCCTGAGCGCAGTAAGTACTGAGGAAATGTTTGTTAAACCAGATTGTGACTATTACCATTAAAATAAAGCTAGGGACACTAAACTCAGCACTTCATTATAAGGTCCTGGTCTTTGCATTAAGAAATATATAAGCTTGATGGGGCACCTGAGTGGCTCAGTCGGTGGGGCATCCGACTTCTGCTCAGGTCATGATCTTGCAGTTCGTGGGTTTGAGCCCTGCCGTCAGGCTCTGTGCTGAGAGCAGAGCGTGCAGTCTGCTTTTGGTTCTGTGTCTCCCTCCCTTTCTCTCTGCTCCTCCCCCATTCATGTTCTGTCTCTGTCTCTCAAAAGTAAATAAAAGTTAAAAAAATATAAAAAGAAAGAAAGAAATCTAAGCTTCAAAGAAAAGGAGAAATTGAGATAGATGATAGATAGATAGATAGATAGATAGATAGATAGATAGATTGATGGTAGATTCCATATCTACTATAGAATGCTTTTGAAAATGACCCATTTTTTCCCTTTACTTTTAGCTTTAACTCTAAGCCTGCCAATTCCCTCCCACCCTGAATTGGTTACTGATAACTTACCAACAGCCAAACTCATTTTTCTGAACTGACTATAAAATCTAATCAAAGTTATCAATTGGTTTATGTTTATAGGAAAACAGAAAAATAATTCACAATATTCATTTTGGAGGTGAATGAAAAGGCAACTAGAGGGTATTATGTAGACTCGGGGTATAAGAGCATTTGCAAGAAAATCAGAAATTTCTCTTGTGATTCTAACTGCAGACCAAGTCCTTCGCAGCAGAGAACATTAAAGTGTGTAAGAAAACAAGACATATTGAGATCATCCTCTCTAAGAGGTGCTAAGCAAGATGGAAGAGCAAGTTTGACCAACATCTCTTCTAAGTACATAAATACTTGAGAATTCATTAACCATTTGAGTCCTGCTTGATGACGATTAAACCCTTAGGCAGATGTGAATCAACTTCGCTATGTGGAAACATTGAGAGAAACATTTATGAAAAATATGATCCAATTTCTGAAAATAGGGGCCAATTAAAGTTTGAGATTTAATTTAGGAATTTTTACCCTGTCTGCATGATGTATATATTAATGATGATTTCTCTCCCCTCATTCTTCATCTTCATAAGCAAAGGGAGATTTTTTTACTTATTGACGTATTACTGAAGAATCTAGCTTTTCTCCAAAATTACACATTTTTTTGCATAAATGTGACTAATTACCTGAATTCAGTTTTGATTAGCAGTGTTAATTGATGCAGCTGTGGATGGTATCTGTTTACCTAAATTACCATGTGCAAACAGCAATATGTCTGGAAGTGAATATGCTAAACTGAAAATACTAATTAGCTAAGACAGATTGTTATTCAAGTCACATCGTGGAGCTTTCTAATGAAAGCCTGGATGTGTCAGGGTTTTATGATATTCAGACAGAAATGTCTATATTACATATGATTTCTAAATTTAATTCATAAGAACAGATGGGATGTCAGCCAGGGTTCTTCTGCCTTATTCCAGTATTAATGTGAATATTTTACTCAACTGGAGATATATTCATATGTTTTTTTCTAAGAAAGTCATCGTGTGCTTTGGTAGTGTGCCAGCCCTGCTCATCCCGACTCGTCTATTTCTTGACCAATATATTCCCAGATTACATCCACCTACTGTCCCAAAGATGAAGATAAATAAACCACCTTGCAAATTTAATCACATTGACTGGTTAATTTAATGAAATCCAATAGCAGAAAGGTTAGTTAAACAGACAGCTTACAGTGAGTAGTGTTTTAGGGGGTGTTTTCTTTTTGCTTCCCAAATAACTACTGCTAATAATAATTTGATCACAGGATTCTTCAGAAGCAGTGAGCAGGATGCAGTGCTAAAAGGTAAGTTCTCATGGCCTTTATATTGTCTCTCATCTTCAATCATTTCCAAATGGATAGCAAAGCAGCACTTATTTTCAGGTGTCCAGTTGTAAAGTATTATAGCTTTTACTGTGTCTTTCATTCCCATTACCTGCGTCCTAAAGCATGACCCGCTTTGCTTGAGGTTTCTCTCCAAAGAAAGCATTAATCTTTCACTGTCTGCGGCGGCACTCAGCGCTCATTAATGGCAATGTAACTTGAGGTACCCAAAGATTAGAGTACAAATCCTACCCATCATATTGTGAAGAATAATGGGCCCATCCTCCTTTTCCCAAGAGGCTGAATAACTGTGCTTAATACATAATAAGTCTCCTCTTCCCAAAGGTTGTGAAAGTAAGGCCTCTTGACTCAAACCTAAGAGTTTAAGATCCCTTATTAGATATTTTCAGATGCCATGAGCAAAATGGGGATAATTTTCATGATGCAAATTTGAACATAATTATAGTTTAGCATATTTAATTTAGGTTTAAGTGAGAATTATAATTACCAAAAATTGAATTATTTCAATTATGCTAATTTCTATTCCCAAAGTTTTGTGTCAGTTGGGTTCTCTAAGATAGGTTTAGATCCAGCAAAATTATAATGGAATCTATACTAAAAATAAGGATTTGTGGAAATGACTCTGCTCTCGCTACATTTTGGCTACAAAAATGTTAAAGTACTGTTAAAAGGCCCAGGAAACCATGAAGTGCTTGAAATAGCTTAAATCAAAGTGGAAAAGGGGACATAGGTCGTGCTTGGATGAGTAGTCTTCCATTTTCTGTATCAGTACCAATAGTAGCATGATTGCTGTTTGCTATCTAATCAATGAAGCTAATCCCAGTATTTTTAAAATAAAATTTATGTATATAATCATTATGGTTATTTAATAAGTATGCTTTAAGAAGTCACCTTCAGAATTGTCTTGCCTTCATCATTCTAGCATTCGTCTTTTCAAAACTGCTTAGTGCAAAATTCCTGTTTTTGAAATACCTCTATTTTTGAGAACCTGGGAGTATTGTATTTCCCAGTAGTTAAAGGTAGTAGCTAAAGGTATCCACATGTTCTGTGGATACTCTCAGGAAGTTCACTGTTAAAGAACCAAATGTGTGTGTATGCATGTGTGTGTGCATTCATTCATAAGATCACCTAAATGAAGAGATGAATGTAGATGTTAGAGTCCACCAACCAGTTTGATTGTCGGGTGTATTTACTTTTGTGCTGCTGTGTTCACTAAAGCAACTGCTGAATACATGTAAGTCCGCTTTCAGAGCATAGATAAAAGAAGGAAAATTCTCCCTGCAAAGGTCAGCCGTCTCTTCTATTCCAAGTGATGTTTGGGGCGCTTGTTGCTCATCATGAGATTTCCTAGATATGTTAGTAAAAGTTGTGGGCTTTTTGTCTCTGTGTGTAGATGTGAACGTGCCTTGTGTCAGAATCTTTTCTATCATCTTTGTTGACAAATGTTAGCGTTTCTACACAGTAACCTTAAAATAGGAAAATACGTCAGTGATGTGAAGTGTAAAATAAAGTTACGGACTTTTATCAGACATTCCAATGAATTGTCTTTAGGCAAATCACTTAACCTCAGTGTGCAAATTAGTTAATTTTAAGAATAAATATAGCTATCTTTCTGACTTATTAAGGATTTATCACTTGTGCCCAAGGTTCAATAGATCTGTAAATGAAGTGTATGAATCTTTTCTTTGAACTCTAATTGGCATGTGGTGGAAGCAGGTCAGACTGAGTGAAAGGCTGAGAGACTTAATCCTTTGGAGAAATTTTGATTTAGTTTTATTACTTCTAAGTATTGCTAATGCATTCTAAGACTAATTCGACTCTTCGACTGCTTCTTGTATGCTGGTTTCTTTTCAAAAGGGTAGACTGTAGACTCCCTGAGGGAAATCTTTTGCTTCTTTGTTAAACCTTCCCCTGTGCCTTCACATATTTCTATCACAGGAGAAATGGTATGCACACAGCGGGAGCACTCAAGGAACACCTTGAGTGAACTGTGGGTGCCAATGAGTAAAAATCATGGCCATTAACCCCATTTATAACTCTCAGTAACCTACATTGTAAGATACTCTATATTACCTGACCCAGAGGTTATAAACCCTTTGAAGATACATAAAAAACTTTTAAAGGTATATTTTGAAAAAGTTGCATATTTTAATATATTTATATATGGTCAAAGGAACCTTTACATTTTACAAAGGACAGAATTCATTTGAATTTGCTCTTCGAGAAGTATAACATATGCTACACTCGAATTAATGCAAATTTCAGATGAATAAGATTTGACTTGGGAAGCAAAGCTTTGTAAACAGTCAGACTTGAATGCGGATTTGGCCTCTGTCATTTTGTAGCAGTGTGACCTTGGGGCATTTCTTAATTCTTTTGGGCCTTAGTTTACCCATATGCAAACGAGAGATAATAATACCTACTTAGAGCGGTATTATGATGAATAAACCACGTAATGTATATAAACACCTTAACCGTATGCCTATCATCAAGTTGACTCTATAAATAATAGATATAATTATTTTATAAAACACGGTAGCTCTGCATCAAAAACCAACAGAGATAATTAGAGAAATTTTCTTAATGTGGCATTCATTAACTCTTAAAGTCTTAGGCAGTAAAGTGGTTCAAATTTCCCACCAGTATACATATAAGCCCATTTTGTCCCAGGTGTATTTGCATGCATATGTGTTCAATCACATGCACATATCATTTACATAAGAATGAAATTAAACACCTGGCTTTTCAAGGTATGTTGTACATGAATACACCTTCCTTCTTTCTAATAATTTCTTACAGCTGTGTAACATTTCATGGCTATAAAACTCTTCTGTACACACTGTCGTATGTAATCTTCACAGTAATGAGATAGGACAAGTGACATTTCATTCTTCTTTATGAATGAGGTATGTGGAGGTGTAAAGGGACCTACCCAGTGTCTCTTACTACAGCAAGAGTCAGGGAAGAAATGAAGATAGGAGAGCACATTCAGAAACTCTCTGTGGACTGTTTGGAAAAAAGACACTAGTAATGATTTTTCTCCATGCAACGTTAACAGAGTAATGTCCTATGTAAATATTACTACATTTAAGTATAGGGCCCAGGGATGAGTATATTGTAAAATCCAGGACGTTATCCAGGTTTTGACAGGTGGAATGGAATTTGTTTCTCCTCAATAAACATGTATTAAGATATTCTGACTCATTGCATTGTTACCAACAGTTAAAGATTATTATTTCCACTATTACTACTAGGGCTTATATGGAAACGAGGTAAGCAGTATTTTGACAGGCTGGGACCAGGAATTTGGGTCTACCTTAGGCCTGGTCAAAAGCCCAGAGAGTGAAACATGGGTGTGTGTCTAAGGAAATTAGCACCGGGAGCCAGATGTTAGAAAAAATCATTCTTCCTTCATATAAGGAGCTGGTAATAGGAAACAGAAAATGACCCAAGGAAAATCATTTCAGTCATTAATTATGGGTTATGTTGGGTTAAAATGTCACGCTGAGTCCACAAATATTTTACAAATACTTTGTATTGGTGAGGTATTGCAAAAGGTACAATAGGAATATAGAAAGGATAAAACACAACACCTTCACCTTGAATAGCTCTCCTATTATTCTATACCTACTCTTGCAACAGGATATAGTTTAAGTGGCAGCTTCTTCCTCCTTTAATTTTAAGCATATTAAGCGATACATTTATTCATTTGACAAGCATTTGTTCCTCCTTGCATTGGTAGTGGAATGCAAATATGGTCTCAGAAATTAGATGACCTGGGTGTAGATTATTGGTTCTCCACTAATTAGAGGTGGGGTAAATTATTTGAATCTCCAGCCTGCTTACCAATAAACTTGAGTTGATCATAATAAGATCAATATGGGTGTTAACAATAATTGCAAGGCACTTCCCACTGTGTGGAGCACACACAGGTGCTATCGTTTCATGAAAGTGAGTGCTTCTCCACTCAAGGGATGTCAAAGTAGTTGGAGTGGAAACACACACACTCAGGGCAACTGGAGATTTCTACCTGGCATATAAGCAAGTACCGTCTAACATGGTCAGACTCCGTAGGTGCTGGCAGAATTTAGAAATAGGGAAGGTCTTTTAGAGAAAGGGAAAACAGTAGTGAAACTGTTTTCTGAACTGTGTGGTGTCTAGATTCCAGCCGTGCCTTTCTTTGTTCAGTGCATACAGCCTGATGAGCATCTCCCTGGAGACCACTGTTAATTTAAGAACCTACAACATCTGTGCAGTTTAAATAGGCCCAGAGCCCAACCCTACGAGCACACGGAACACGATTTCCTATCCAGTGTGGCCACATAGGACAACATCCGTCCCTGGGCTTTGATTCATGAACTACATGGACCTAATTGACCCTGGGTTGTTGCCTTCTCGGATAGCAGACATGGCAGAGTTTTGGTGTACTTGGGCTTTTTCTGGGTTCTTATGTCCAGAAATTCCAAATTGGATTTTTGTCATTAGCTCATCAAGCTTGTCTTAAGCCTACTTAATGAGGTCTGCCGGTGGAATGTCTTTTATGTTCTGTGGCCTTTATGCTTAGTCTCCACTACTCTCAACTGTGGCGGAGAAGTTAATGAAGTCACTACAGTGCTCGCTTGTCTGCTGCTTTTGAAAACACACCTCGTATGTGTTTGGGTATTTAAATTCTGTTTTCTAGCTTTTAGGGTTTATATCCTCGTGGTGCATTCAAGTGCTATGGAAATAAGACCAGATGGATGTGACAACCAGCCATTCGGGAAATTACATACACATTACATTTTAGAAAACCAGCGTACATATGTCTATCTGGATGCGTTCATATGCCGGATTATTTTTGTTGCAGCCAAATGGTTGAGATTTCAGTGAGGCAGTTACCTAGAATGTCAGCTTGAGAATTCCTTTCAGAGGAAAAGCAGGGCCTGCAGTGAGCTGTTTTGTCAAACACAGTGAACGAGGGGACAGAGTTAAAGGTCATGCTGCTTTTCTCTACCTTCCTTCAGTTTTCTTCAGAGTACTCATCAGTCCGGACATTATATTCTTAATTACCGTCTCCCCTCCCCCCGAATTGTACACTGTATAAGGAGAGGAAATGTTTCTGCCTTGTTTAATACTTGTAGTGCTTGCCACATAGTAAGCACTCTACATATGATAATGAATAAATTGGCTATTGCTGAGATAATGGTCTTTAATCTCCCCTTGTGCTAAAAGGCAGCAGAATGTGAAGGTTTTCTTTTGTCTCTGAAATGATGAACATGTAATCAGGAGCAATAGTGATGATGGGCATGATCGTGCCTGTCACTTACATAACGTTTGCTCTGTGCCAGGTACTGGTCCAAGCACTCACGGAAACCTTCGGCGTGGAGGCTGTTCATCTCCCTAGTTCATGGATGGGGAATCTGAAGCACAATACTCTGACCTGCCAGAGCAAAGATTCAAACCCTTCAGCCTGCTCTTCTACACCCCACGTGTTGTCAAAGGCTACTTTTAGGGTTTGAAAATAAGTCATCTCAGGAATTTATGCATCCTTTCATTTAGCAAAAATCATCCCATAACTATGATCTATGAGTTCTGTGCTGTTCTTAAATATGCTATTTAGTGCAAGTATCCCCAGTGTACTCTAAGAAGTAGAACTATGTCAAGGCGGTCACTTCTCTTATTTTGTATTACTCTCTCCATTGATTTGCCCACCTGCTTGCTCTTCTGTGGAAAGGAAAAAATGATGATAAATGCTGTAAATAAATACTCTGGGTTTCTGTGCTACTTAAGATATTGTGTTAACAAGCCCAAAGCATATTGTCAAGCTAAATGGAACTGGTATTGTGGATTTTACCTTGGCTTACTTGTGGTTACTCAAGTTTCATCCTTACTGACACAGATGGTGATCGAATATTCAAATTTAGATCTGAATTCAAAATATAGAACTTTCAGCAAAAAAATGTGTCTGCCTAATTGGAGGTGGTTAAATTAATGTTAAAGATTGGTTTCTGTACCTCAGCACAGACCTCCCATGGTAGTGTATGCTTTGTCCCAGGTGAGTGCCAGAAGAAATGGAGAATGGAGAAGCCAAATTAGAATTGTAAATCCCCTACAAATTGGTGAAAACCACCTCTGGACATATGGGTCATCAGGGAGTGGACAGTGTATGGCATGTAATGACTAATAAATCTTTAGAAGAATGGCACAGTTTTCAGGGATAATTTATGTGGTGGGGGAACCGTGTTCCATAGGAAGAGGGACCATATCCTCATAAGTATTGGCAATTTTGTTCATTTCTCTGAAACCTTTCCTATTGTCAATCCACACAGTCATATTATTTTACCAATTCATTTTTCTGATACTTCTTTCAGTCAGTCCAGATGCCCAAGTCAGTCTTCCTACATCCCTTCTATTAAATTTATCAGTTTCATGAAATCCCACTCAAAAATGAAATACCTTATTTAGTAGGGCTTACATAACTCAATTGATTCCTTTTCTATAATATGCATTTATATGTTGTATATTCCTGATATTACATAATATGGTAGAATGTCAATTCCTGCCCCTTCTAACCGAATGATATAATTCATGCAAAATATTTAACAATATTAAGTACATGGTAACAAACCCCAATAGTGGCATCCATTCCATGTAAATAGGTTCAAATACATTGGAAGAAACTTGGAGAAATCCATTTTGCACAAGGACTTTTGGACGGACTCATGATTTTTCCCATTCAGGGTCAGATAAACAAAATCATATGTTTCTCTTAAATTACACTCCTGAACTTTATCTTCATATTCTCTCTAGTATGCTTCCTTATACCTTCCTTTTCATACATTATGAAATCAACTGGTCTTCAAGTAACAATCATCATCATCATCAGTATCACCCTGTTAACCATATCTCCAAAAAACACTTACAATATTTACAGAGTACTTACAGTTTATAATGTACCTCCCTTATGTTTTCTCCTTCCCACAACCCTGTGTGGTTGACAATGCAAGTACAGAGGAAACAAATCATGTTGCTAGTGTAGGACAGATCTAAGATTCAGAGTCTGATTCTCAGATTGCATATCACAATGATGAATGGGAGATCTGTGCAAAAATTGTACTGCAGACAATTTTTAATAACACCTGCAGGCATGTCCCACCTTCGGAGAGCAAATTTTGGAAAAAATATTTTTGAACTAATCAGTGATTGAGCCTGACCTTAAGGAATGTAGACATTCTCTCCTATATCTCTCTAGTTGGTGACTGTGGAAAGGGTTCTCAGACGTCAGTTTCCAGCTGCCCCTAAGCTCTTCCAGCAGACAGAAAAGCAAGCAGGCAATCAGGGTGTAGAGCTAAGAATATTTGCTTTCTTATCAGGACCGTAATGTGACAAGGCTAGAAATATGACGGGTCATGGCATTTTTTTAAAGACATTTTTAGAGCAGTTTTAAGCTTACAACAATATCGAGAGGAGGGTACAAAGATTTCCCCCTGTTCCACACATGCACAGCCTCCCCCGTTATCATCACTCGCTAGAGAGGTATATTTTTTTTTAACCAAGGATGAAACTACATTGACACATCATAGCCACCCCAAATCCATAGTTTACACCAGGGTTCACTCTTGGTGTTGTACATTCTGTGGGTTTGTACAAACAGCATAACGACATCTATCCATCATTATAATATCATACAGAGTGTTTCGTTGCGCTATAAATCCTCTGTGTTCTGCCTTTTCGCCTCTTTCCTCACCCTACCTTTGGCAAACACTAATTTTCTTTCTGTGTCCATAGTTTTGCCTTTTCCAAAGAATCATATAGTTGGAATCAAACAGTATGTAGCCTTTGAGATTGGCTTTTTTCATTTGATGAAAATATGCATTTGAGGTCCCTCCATGTCCTTTTGTGGCTTGGTAGCTCATTTCTTTTTAGCACTGAATAATATTCCATTATCTGGATGTGCCACAGTTTATTTTTCCATTTACCTGCTTAAGAACATCTCCGTTGCTTGGGTCATGGACTCTGATGAGGAAAAAATTCTAGAGATGAGCAAGTCTGTTCATTAATGTGTCTGATATTGCAGTGTTACCAGGACTCCACGTAAATCTGTCTAATAGCTTTACAGCTGGAGATGAATGACACATGATGTTTACAAATTATTTGTGTTGTTGGATGGGATGAGAAATGGGAATATGCCAGTTTCCTATTGAAACAACAGTTCAGCAGGTGACAAAACATTCCAGATAACAGGAAGGACTGTCTGTGGGTGCAGTGTGAGTGCTTAGTCACTGCCGGGCAGCAGGACATAGGAAATGGAAGCAGATGATTAAATAGAGCTAAAGGAAATAATGCATCCGTCATTATTATTATTATTATCCACTAATTATTGCTGTTTTTCCAACATATTCCCCAGTTGTGGGTGCCCTCTTCATCCTTGAAGGGTATATATCTGGGGTAGACGAACAGTGCTGTTTTTGTTGATTTGTTTTCTTAGTCATTGAGAATATTTGAAGAACATATTTGAGTGTTGGTGGGAGATTTAATGTTTCACATCTATGTGTTTAATCGAGGAAATGTTAGCGTCAAAGTAAATTTGGGGGATTTTGACTATTTTGTTGTGGTGGAAATGAAGAAAAAATATTTTGACCATATATAAAACAAATGAAGAAAAGCTTACCAACTGAATTTTAAAAATAGCCAGTGGAGATTGACTGGAAAGATTTATTTTTATTGTGTCAAGCCCTAACAGAACTCTAAGTTCTGAGAGCAGAAACTTTGGGGAGAATGATTTGGGTGACAAATCAGAAAAAGGTTACGGAGTTTGCAGGAAGACCGGCCTGCCTGTTCCCTGCTACTCACCTGGAAAGATTTTAAACTCTGAAAACAACATAGAACAAATGCATCTGCACATCATTAGCGTGAAAACAAGGCCCTGTGAGAAGTCAAAATATCCTTCGGGAACAAATTGGTAGAGTCTCAAATCCTTTTCAAATTGCAGAAGAGAACGTGTTTTACCTTACCGTCATATGCTCGGTAGAGCGTTGAGAATACCTTGTGTATACATATGTATTTATTTGATTTGTGAAACAGGCCCTTTTCCTTCATAGCCAGAGGAACCATTCTCAGAAAGCATGTAGGCAATCAAAATATTTTCAAATCCCAAAAGCCAAAGAAAACTAGCTTTTGGTTTATTTACTGGGGTTTGTCTTTCTAAACATTTTCTTTTTTAAACTGGCTCTAGAAGGGCCATAAACTAGGTCTCTATTAGGCCTGAGAGGAGAAAAAAAAGATAAGGATTAAAGGACATTCAGCAGGAATGTCCTGCAAATGATGTCTGCCTCAAGATGTATGGTAAGCAAGGTTAAGTCTAAACATTTGGAGGAAGTAAACACAGGACAGTCTGTGTTCTCGCAAAGCAGCCAAAATGTTCTCGGCAACACACTTATCACAAACTCGACCAGGTAGCATATTTGTCAAAAAAAAAAAAAAAAAAAAAAAAAAAGCTTGCATGAAGGTTTTTCTCCATCCCAATCTCATTTCTATGTGTCGGCAGTGTGCCAGGTATTGATGAAGAAATATAAACATTCAAGAAATCGGGTGGTATTTTTTGCTGGCCATGTAGCTGTTGACATGTAAGCAGGTATTAGCAAATAAAGAGTAAGTTCAAGATCTGGGGTCCACAGAAAGAGAATGAAGTGACTTAAACCACATTGGGAGTTTCAAATCTCTACAGAATTCCATATTTTGTAAAGAATGTTTCCTTCCCATTTTAAATGCCAAGAGACCAACACATACAATGTTTGTTAAGTAATTAGCTTCAATCAGAAGTTCAAAGTTGAAAACAAATTGAGAAAACCAAATGGTATTATTGGCAAACGACCCTTTCTTAGTGTTCTAAATGCTGTATCGACAGCCATCAAAAAAAACCCTAAATATTATAAGAGCCGAAATAATGTAGATGGTGTCCAGATATGGGGACATTGTGTTATGACAGTCCAAAAAGGGGCTTCTTCAGGGAACTCACCTAGATCAGATACTTTAAGGTGTGGTTGGATCCCACAGATCCAGAACAAAAAACATCATATTTTGTGGCATCTCTTTAAAGTGTACATTCATCTACATATGTATGAAGAGGGGGTAGAGAAGTAGGCTTATCCAAGTCCCAGAATTTAAAATTTATGGGGTTTTCGCTAAAGCCATTGAAGAGGGAATGGGGCTACCTTTACTGAGTCTCTACTCTATTCCGGGTGTTTATTATATAATCTCCACTTGTCACAACTATCTAGAAAAGTAGATAACACTATCACTGTTTTGTAGAAAGAGAAATATGAAGCTACTTGTGTTTAAGGAACTTTTCCAAGGTTACTCAGATCAGATTTTTAAGTGAGAGTTGCCGCCAAAGACTATATTCTTCTTTTGACACCACATGTGCAAGCTTACTACCTTAGAGGCTGTACCAACTTGAAATTTAAAAATAATCAGGGTGCCCGGGTGGCCCAGTCTGTTAAGCATCTGACTCTTGATTTTGGCTCAGGTCATGATCTCACGGTTGTGAAACTGAGCTGGGCGTGGAATCTGCTTTAAGATTCTCTCTCTCCCTCTCTCTCTCTCTGCCCCTCCCCGACTCTCTCTCTCATAACATAAGTAAAATAAAAATAATCGGTGGTGTTTTTGGTCCATGGTTAAGAAACGCTAAGTCATGCCCCCCTTTTCATCAGAAGCTTCTCAGTCCTCTTGATAATTGAATTACCAAGCCTGGTATTTCTCATGCCATCCAGGGAAAGATAGAAGGGTACCCAAAGGAGGGGAAAAAAACAAGAGAAAAGAGAATATTGGATCTGTCTACTCAGTGGTTTCTCTTAGAGGAAATAAAGGAAGACACTTCTTTTTTTTTTTTTTTTTTTCCCCTGTCTAAAAGGGAAAGGGTAGCACAGGGTAAAAGTAAACAGAGAATATTGATATAGTGACAGTGAACAGAACAGCACAGGAGAAGTGGTTTGGGGTGGTTTCTGCATCTCCCTGATCATCGCACCCTTCCCTGAATGAGAATATTCTGTTTGGCTTCCGGGCTGAGGTTGTCACGCAAGAAGTGTATATTAATTTCACATTTTCTCAGAACTTTCTTTTGAGGATAAGCATTTTGGTTTTCTGCTGTTTATTATTTCAAAGGCATCTATATGCTAATATATCTTATGCTAATTATTTTCATGTTTTCCCCTTAGGTTATGCTTCATATCACCCACCGGGGAGGATCATCTCTCATGAAAACTTTCAGATTTGATTTTGAAAATTATTCAGAAAAATTTAAGCCACGCTATCTCCCACTGTAGGAAAGAATATACTCTGGAGGTTCCTATAATTCAAAGAAAATGGACTGGGATAACATTTGGGTTTTCATGCTACCAAAATCCTCTTGAGAAGGACAGCCAGGTACACAAAGCGTTTAACATTGTGACATTGAAGTGTTGGAAGGATAATTAAAATAAAAATCTAATAATGGGTTTTTAGAAATTGCTAAATAGCTATGTTTGATCCAGGGACGAGAAAGGAAAATACTGTTTTCATTCTCTTGGCATCTGAGGTGTAACTGCTTTACTGCTATAAATACCATATTTTAATTGTGCGTCATCATTTCTTAGCATCATTGCTGGAAAGTTAATTCTAATGATATTAATGCCTGAAGCTGAGTTTCCGCTTACAGGAAGAATCCGGTAAAAAAGGAATTTCATATAATAAGCTAGCTAGCTTGATGTTTTCTTCCAGCTTTTTCTTTACAGAGTTTTTGTTTTGTTTTGTTTTGTTTTTACTCTGTTGTACTTTGTTTTGAAAGTAGGTTGCAATTTTGTAAAAAAAAAAAAAAAAATATATATATATATATATATATATATATATACACACACATATATAGGAAATGAGCCAATTAACCTGTCTTAAAAATATTTTTTCAGTCCTCTTCTTTGCAAAGCTTAATGGAGTGATTTTTCAACATGAGATATTAAAACTTAGATCACTTGGGAGGGTAGTTTACACTTCTCCCTTGGTTAAGAATCAGACCCCTTTTGTCCGCAAGCCCTGTCAGCGGCACAAGGAAAAGGCCCCCAGTGCCCCCTCCTCTGCACTGTTCTCTGTCCTGCTCAGTGCTTAAGAAAAGCAGACTATCAAGCACTGGGGGCTTCATCCTCCAGACCTAAGTTCATTCTGTCCCAGCCTCCTCTTCACCTGCTCGTCTCTCCACCTCTCGGTAGCTGCGCCTAATTTCATTTCTATTTTCTAAATGCTTTCACTTGGAGGGCTCCACAATGACTTCATTCTGGCAGCTCAGCTGCCACTCTTTCTCCTCTCAGCTCATGTTAATGCCTCTTGAGCTCCAAGACGGCTTTGTCAGGAAGAGAGTTTCCTTTGAGGGTGGGAAGAAAGGTCTCCTTCTGCAAGGGAGCCTGACAAGTAAGCAAGGCTCTCCTCCAGACAGGGGGTGCTCAGAACGCCCTGACTAAAGACAGGTGTAGACAGGTACCCGGGCAGGGTATACTGAGATTGCAACCAGCATTTCAACACGTACAGTCATCATGTCTCCATGAAGCGGGAGAACCAGGGCTAGGGATATGGTTGGTGAATCAAAATAAATGATTGTTAATTAAAGGCACAACAATAGTTTGCTGAAACCTGGCTGTGTTGGGTACATTCTGTGGAAATAAAAGACGCGCAGTAGTTTATGTGCTAATAGACCTTTGTGACCCATCGTTCTTTTCTTCTCATGCCACTGATTTGCCTGTGACTGTAACAAAATAGCCACATGCTCCTCTTCTAAGGTTGTGTGCAAAGAAGGATTTGACTTCAGTGCAGTCTCAGCTAAGAAGAAACTTTGTCTTCTCGCTCTTCTCTGAGCATAATTCAAAGACAACTCAAATAGAAAAGCAATTTGCGTGCAATTAGGCTCCAAAATGTATTAGGTGTAGGTGAACCAGACAGTCCGATTAAGGAGGCTGCTGTGAGTGTATTATTCCTTTCATGTACTAAATTCCATAAGGACAGGAAAGAGATCTATCAACAACTGTTAGCCTGTAGCTCTGGAAGGTGGCTGCATTTTGTGGACCGTTAGCAAATGCCCGCTGGGTGTGATTCAATCCATATTAGCAATGAAATTTGGTTCAACACAGCTCCAGAAGTGCTGTGTGACCATCGAGGAGTCACACTTCTGGGTCCTGGACTGTTCATGGGGAATGATTCAAAGCTTCGAATAATAGGGACTAGAATCGCATGAGCCTGGAGTTGAGTTCCACATCAATACCTTCTAGTTTTCTGGCCCAGATGAGTTTCTTGATCTCCTGGAGCCTCGTGCTTCTCGTTATACGGGAGGGGGGAAAATCACATTTCTTTTAGTTAAGGTGGCCGTACAGATTAAATGAGTGCTTGGTGCCCACACCTAGTAAATGCTCAGCTAATAGTCACTACTTCTATTATCATTATTATTTTTACTAGTAATACTACTTTTAGGATTGTTCTTATCATTATTATTAATGACATTAATGTTTAGGCAAAATCTCCATAGAGAACTTAGGTAGCGGAGATCGGAAGATACACACGTGAGATGCGGTTTTTGCATACTAGCAAAACTCAGGGCCTATGAAATGAAGATGTGGAAAACTCAAGTTTTAAGGGTGATTCACCGGAAGCCTCTGTACCATCACAAAGTATCCATAAACACTTTTTATGGTTAAATCTACGATGTTGCACAAGGTAAAAATAATTTTAAATCCAAACAAATGGTGCTGCTTGTATCTAACCAATGCCGGATATCCAAGTAAGATAGAAAAAAAGTCACTTGGGAGATAGATATTTTTATCCTCCCTGCCAAGAATTCAAATGTCCAGCTAATGAACTGACTTTTTCACTTGTCTTTGGGGTACCTGAGATTATGAAAAGCCATTTTGTGATTGGCTTTTTCCGTTGCCGATAGTGGCAGCTTGTTGATTACAGGATACAATTTGAAACTCCTGAAGGTCGTGAGGCATGGCAGGGATGGGGACGAAGGTTTTCTGGTAAGCAAAGCCATCATGCTGGTTGAAAAACCCTAGTGAGATGCCGGACCGTCTTCGTGGGGCCGGGATATTGTAAGAAAACATGCAGTTGGGTCTGTAGACCACTACAAAGTTCCAGCCTCACTACGAAATGAGAGAAGAGTAAACAGTCTTGTGTTTGCCTCTAAAACACACGGCTCCTCACAAACAGAAGAGTCAGATGTTAATTAAATCTTTGAAGGGTTAGAATGGATCATGCCATTCCGTATTGAAAAGTCAGTTTTGACTTCTAATTGCATGCCAAAAAAAAAAAAAAAAAAAAAAAAGACCTGCAAATGTGTTTGTTAACAAAGGTTCTTATTGCATACAAGTCGCATTTAAAGTAAAAAGACAAATCTTTTTTTTCTTTGTATTTGGGATGGTTCGAATCCCAACAGAGCCTTCACTGAGTATATATATTTGTATGTTTCATTCACTTTTTACTGTTTCCTGTGGATTTCCCTCTTTCAGGAAGCCATTCCTCAAAGGAAATGCTGACAATAAATTAATATCCGTACCTGGTATATTTTGTGGTGTTTCATTTTAAATATTCACGCTTGGATTAAAGTGCAGCATCCTTTACCTTTGCTTAGTCTATAGTAGAGGCTAAATAAATAGCAATGAAAAGAGACCACCTTACTAAAATTACAGCAATACTTTCCTGGATTTTCTTTTTATTCTGTCTTTCTTCTGTGAAGTTCCTGTAATTTGTCCTCAAATGGGCAAGATTTGGGATTGTTCACAGTCACAAGTGAGAGAACAAAATAAGAGGGATTTTCATTTGTAAGATTGCCTTTCTCTTATCTATTGGTCTTGCCTCCCAGACTGTCTGTCTGTCTCTGGAAAGCAAAGTCAATAAAAATGATTAGAGCTGGCATCTCACAAATGTATACCCTTAAACCATGAAGCAGTAATGCTGTGCAGGAAATATTTTTCTGACCTTTTCAAATTGCATCCAACTGTCTCGGGAATTTCTCAGTGACTAGAGGTAATAAGGTTCAATCCGTTTTACTGGCTGGCTTCAAATTTAGTTCCTCCACGTCTCTAACTTATCTATTCTTTGCATCTTGGCTCTGGCATCCATTGAGCACAGAAATCCATGCATCTAATCTTTTTCCCCCCTCTCAGGTTTTGCTAAAGGATCACACTGTGGAATCTACAACCGTGACAAACCCTGCACCTACTGCCCCTTGAAAAACAAAATGTGGGCATGGGAAGGTTAGTGGGCATGTTGTCTTTTGAGAAGCCCTTGTTGAATGTAATTAGCTTGTAAATTTCATCTCTAGCCTACAGCTCAGTTTTTACCTATGTGATTTATGCCTCAGTAATCTTCATTATGTGAAACTTTTTCGACTTAAGTATATCACAGGCACTCTGTAGAATATTAAAGAGGAAAAACTATGTGAATTTCTTTTGCGTTACATTGATTTTGATTTTTTTTTCTGTGAGTCCAAATGCAATGGGCGCACTCTTCTCCAACAACCCGCACCCGCCCCAGTAAGGACAGGAGTTATCCAAGTGTGACGTGCTAAAAGGCAGCTGGGCGGCCCCATTCTTCATCGTGTTCCCTGAAGGAGAACAGAAAACAGAAGCTGGGGACACATTTCTTGACCTCATGAAAGTGTTGGATGTCAGGAAGCCTTGACAAGGAGTTAAAAAGCTTGTCTTACTTTTCATATTTAGAGCATCTCCGTGCTGACTGTGATTCTGGGGAGATACCAGTGTTTCCTCATTTGTAGGACACACAAATTCAACGCATACTGTGTCTTGTTGCTCTCATCCATCGCCTGCATCCTGCCTTCTGCAGCGGTGATTAGAATCTTGGCTGGAAGTTCCTGTGGTCAGTGGAGCTTGGAGCCTCTATCTGGAGCCTGTCTCTGTTCATGGGCAAATAGCCACCAGGAGGGAGAAATCTTTTTGAATTTGCCCTTCTAAGAGTCTGTGTTTTCTTGTACACCACTTGTCACGTTCGATCATCATAAGATACTTGGCTTTATAGAAATGAGATCGTTTCAAACAACTCTATTCAGAAAAAAGTTAAAAAAAAAAAAAGAAAATAGGTTTAGAGGGAAGAGGATGAAGAGCAGGCCCTTTTTCTTTCACTCACGTGCAGCAATGTATTTTTTCTTAAAAGAAAGTGAGTAGACTTATGCAAAAGTTCATCTTCATGATACAGCCTATTTGTTTTTTCATTTTACCAAACAAAGGAGTTGGTGAAAGTGAAAAGAAAACATACGAAGCATGTTTAAGAATGAGTGTTTTTTGAAGTTGCTATTTTGTCATGTGAAATTCAGTTCATCTTGCTAATAGATGGTGACCTGGAAAGGGACAACAGTCCCCAATGTATCCCTTTCCAGCCTGGGTGTGGTTAGCTGGTATCCTGTTCAGTAAAGACGAGGTATCCGGGCAGTTCCACAAGGCCGGATTTACCCACAGTTTGCAACGCAGGGCAGTGTTTTTATCACCAGCTGGGGCAGAACGAGGACTTCCCAGGGAGGTACCAGGGCAGATCTGTTCCTTGAACGGAGCCGTGGTGCTCCGGACAGTTGTTCATGCAGGTGTGCATATGCTGTGTGCACATGCGCAACCGCAGGCCAGGCAGGCAAGGTGTGCACATGAACTTGAGTTTGGGATTGGAAGGCAACAGCTCCAAAACCAAGCGGCTTCTAAGCTCTCCCTGGGGACCTCAATGTCTCGGTGGATTGCAGACTTGGCTCTGCTCATGAACCCTCTCAGAAGGAGGGTGGCTCGGCCTACCGGCTCAGATTATTACACATTTAGCACCTCCTCTTTACCATTTCTAAGATTTTTCCTACCTTCAGGACCTGGAGTAGGACAAAATCAGTGTTCTGCCCTTCCTCTGCAAATGTAAAGTGACTTGAATTTGGTGGAACAAAGGCACGAGACGGTGCAGGCATCCATTTGTCATGGCTTATTTTGTTTTGCTGGGTGTTCTTAGAGTTTGGGGCGTGATTGGGGAATGAAGCAGGAATTTCCAGGCGGAGAGGCACGGGGGAATGGGAAGCCTAATTAGCAGTGCGGTGGATACTAATAGTCGGATACTAATAGTCGGTAACTGCTATTTACTGGGTGTGTCCCAGGTCACTCAGAGCCACACGCCATCCTCCGAGGGGCCCAGTAAGACGGGCCAACTACTCAGTTTACAGGGGCACAAAGCGAGGTGTTAGATGGTTGAACGGAATTTATTTCTAAGTGGCAGGGCCTTGTGTGAAGAGAATTGTTTTTTTACATGGAAAGGAAGGAAATAACTCCTAGCCAGTGGGCTTTGACCTTTCCCCTTCCTCTTTCCCCCTCCTCGGCCACCTCCTCCTCCCTCAGGGCTTCTCCTCCTTTTTCTGTTCTGGAAGAGAGAATCAAAGGCGACCAAGCTGCCGAAGGGCCATCCCAAGGCGCCTCCTGCAACAGGCCAGGCGTTCTTCTTTTCTTGCTTTCTGTCCAGCTACTTGCTGGTTTTGCAAGTTTCAAAAGGGCCCCGAGTTCTGCCTCTAGCGGCTTCTATCATTTTCACACAAGGTAATTTTTATTACCTGGAAATAATAATACAGACGGCAGAAGATGGCGATTCTATGCTGTCCTCACAAGTTCACGTTTCGGCCCTGCCTAATCTGCCTTTCGTCTGAGCTAACGATTTACCTGGCTGAAAGAATGGATTGGAGGAAGCGGAGGCACAAAGGTATTTTTGTGAGTAACCCGGCAAAACCTATTTCTACAAATATTATGTTTCTAAATCAGGATTGAACTCCTTCAATTAAGGTCTCTTTTCTTCTTCTATTTGCCGCACATATCAATATTACGAAAATAAACATCTTTGATTGCCGAAGCAGGCTTGTTTTTGTGGCCTTGGCTCAATGGAGATGTCGACGCCCGAGGATTCAATTTCACTCTTACAGCGATAACTAATATACTCCAATTTGTTTCCCAGGGAAGGAGCTTGGTTATTTATTCCAGGTAAACTGGGCTGCTTCTGTTGCCACAGCATCAAGTAGTCACTGAAACTGAGGCTGGCCACCTGACGGGGCCTCCTTTGTTCCCTGGCATATCGGAAGACAGAAAATGGACTCAGATCTTCCGCAGAGTGGTAGAATCTCAGAAGCTCTGTCACCGCCGTTCGCTGCAAATATATCTCTTTCTAGAGTAGGTGTTCTGGAAATTCAGACTGCATCTCACTTGTAATAAATAGCCCCCTTTAAAAATTTCAAACAGAACCCCGCAGGAAAAGCAGAGTGGCTTTAGATGGAAAGATGATTTCAAGGTCTCTCTCTCTCTCACTCTCTCTGAGGTCTCTCAAATATGCATGTGATCCCAGCACAGAGTTCCTCCAGGAAAATCTTTATGTTTGCACAGGTCTCCTTCGATTCCCACCATCGTCCTTATTGGAAATAAACTCAAAATAATCTAAACAAGGATAAATTGTTCCGAAACTATCTGCCACACACAGTTCAGCTCCAACACTTTGCTTTCCCTTACCGCTGAAGGAAGAGAAGTGATGGCATCGGCTTTAAATCTATAGATTTAGTAGCGGGCACCTGCCTGGGCCTCGGTGATATACCGGCAATCTCCGCTTATTGTTGGGGTCGCAGCAGTATTTATTTTTCCTTAATTGGAACCCTGCTGATACCCCGTGGGATTTCCTCCCTTCGGCTAGGCAATATATCCATATAGACATAGAGCGTAGCCACTGTGATGTACTATAATATTATAGTCAGAAATATCAACGTGGGGATCAAAATTAAACCAACACCTGACTAATGAAGTTTCTAGACTGCCTTTTGATATTATTAGGAACTCACCATTTTTCTCAATGTTTATCTTTGAAGTTAAAGCAATTGTCAGCAGAAATTCACATTGAATACACTTTGTCACGATATTTCCACTTCTGCTTAATTCTTCATTGCATTGCTTCCAGAGGTGAGGGGTGACTGATAAAATTAGCAAGTATCCCACATAATGAACAAGTAAAGAAGAAACGCAAGAGGTTTGTGCACACTAGGTGGAAATGTTACCCTTTTATTATACCTTCTTCCTTTTTAAGTGAATGAATGGATTAAGATCAGATTTACCCAAATGCTTTGAAAGCTTAATTTTATTAAAATTACATTAATTAAAATGAAATTAACAAGTAAATCCCCTTTATGTTAACTTGCAGTGTCAAAACAGGATTCATCACCTTGGATATCAGAGGGCCCCTTTATTGCCTTCATTTGGGGTTCCAGCATTTGCATTTGCTTATCCCTCGTGCTATTTTTATCATTGTCATTGGAGTTCATGAAGACTTAATCATCAGCCCTCTAATTTTCCAGAAAAAAAAAAAATATGTTGATTTATTGAACTGGCCGCAGAAAAAGAAGAAGAGGAAGAAGAAGATGAAGAAGATCAATCTGACATTGTAGGTTAATAGTAGGGAACAAAACACATTCATAATTAGAAGAGAAAAGGACTTTCCTTGTTCATTCCAGTTTATAATAAAAAGCCCCTCGCCAAAGTGTCTTAGAAAATAATGCATTCAGACTGAGTCGAATTACCGCCTAGCAGATTCTATTTATCTGTAGCTTAAAAAGCAGCTGCGTTTTTGTAAAAAGCAATGAATGTGGCAGTCCTACTTAAAGGTAGAAGAAAAAGAACACCCCTTGTTTTGTAATAAGGGGATTTTCAATTTAAAAGAGAGAGCGAGCCTGTTGTGTGAAGTACGGTTATTACATTCACTGTATTCTATCTCACCCACCAGGAGGCTAATAATGAAGGGCCGGGGAAGGAGGCCAGTGCTAGGAGGGTTATCTCACCGCCTCAGATGCTGGATAAGTCGAAGGAAGCAGAATCGCTTTTGGATGACATTCAGAAAGGCCGGACTGATTATTTGGGAGAGAAAAGCCTGCCTATTCTTTTCCAAGGTAAACAGTTCATTTCATCTGTCGGCTGCATGTTTTGGTGTAAAAATATGTTTATATAAAGATATCTATAAAGTTTGCCTTTAAAAAAAAATCATTTTAGGTGCGTGACTGTTCCCCTGGCCTGCCCGTCCACCGATGAATTATTAGCAACCTGCCTTAGACAAAGGGCGCACTGGAGCCCCACCACACCTAGAGCCACGCTTTGAAGGATCTGCCAAGCTCACTTTTAATCATGAGAAAGAAATTACCCACACGGAGTCAGCAGAAAATGAGAAAGCAGAGCTCGTGCTGCGAATAATTCCAGCAAGTGCCAAGGGGCTAGTTGAGGAATGGCTTCATGAAGTGAATATCTTTAGCTTGTACTTAGGGTTTGGTTAGCGTATAATCGTTTTCTCTTTTAGGAGCATTGACTATCCTAAGCGTCTTTCCTCACTAAAGAGTGCTCAGAGCATTTGTCAGGATGTCAACAGATTTAATATCAGTCTCGTCCTTGTTGTTATTTACTATGACTAATTTTACATTTGCAAATATGCAAAAATCGATTTAGGCGGAGAGGCTCTCCGGAGCCAACGGCTGTTAATCGCTGTATGTGTTTGTGTGTCTCGCTGTGAATGCATGTCCAGTAATTTCTGTCTCTGTGTATGTACGTGCCCTCGTTCTTGTCTTCTCTCCGTTGTGCACGTAGGTTGGGAGGTTTGGCCAGCCAACGCGTTCTCAGATGTGGTCCGAGGCTTTCATTTGATTTTTGGACCAGGAAAAAAAGAATGTGTCACATCATGATTAATGGTCAATCTGAATTTTCAATTCATATGAAAGGAGAAGGGGGAGGAGGATATGAGCCCAGTGATGAGACTAACCTTCTCCCTTTGGGAAGAGCATGATTCAAATTAAACATCACTTTCAGTGTGAAATTAGTTTGAAGGCTTCTTTTTTTTTTTTTTTTCCCTCCCCCCTGTGCCTGGCGTAACTCCTTGGTGGCTGCTCCTTTAGAAAGCACCCTTCCACCAGGCTTCTGTTCCCAGTAGGCCATAGTTCCTCTTCTTTTGTTTTATTTTTCTAAAGACCAGGTCCAAGAAACAAAAAAAAAAAGAAAAAAAACAAGAATATTTTACAATAAAGGCATCATTATTCACAAGATAAGATTTTCCCCAAAACATGTTATTTCTTTGTGTCCCACTAATGTTTCCAATAAATAAAATTAAATAAATAAACAAATAAATATGTAAATAATGTTCTTCTTTTAAGGATAATTTTGCCAGGGAGGAGGAAGAGGAAAACAAGGGACCCTTTCCAAAGAGCTTTGAGGGCCCTCTGCCTTATCCTAGTTTCTGCTAACCGAGTGAGCCACGTTGGAGAACAGCACCCCCAAACCCCAAGCTTTCCCTCAGTTCTCTAGTTCCCCACAAGACCGAGTCACAGGATCGCCACGCCAACCTGCAGCGGCTCGGGCTTCACGCAAGCGTATGCCAGGACAGTCTGAAAGATCTGCTTGCCCCTCTGTGCGTGTTCTTGATGCCACAGCTAGGCACCATCAGGATTTGATATTCCACTGATGCTCTTTCTGGAGTTTGGTGCCTTGTAGAGAAAGGACAAGTAGAGAAAAGGCTAAGAGACAGGCTCCTTCCTATATCTTCTCAAAAGGAAGATGTTAGGGCTTTGTAATCCCTTTCCTATAGGAAGAGAGGTGTGGTGGGGAAGGGGAGGCAGCTGGGTGGGTGAGGTAGGGGAGGGGAGGCAGCTGGGGGCAGAGGTAGAGGTGGAGTAGGGGAGGTGGAAGGTGGAGGCAGATGAGCAGCTGTGTTTATTTTAATACATATCATTTAACCCTCACCTAAAAACAAATTGGAGAGGTTTGGGAGTGCATTAATCTGGACCCAATTAGCATGTCTTTCTCCTTCAAAAGTGCAACCTGAGATTAATGAATATAAAGTAGAGTTTCAGATGCAGTGCTTAAATCATTTGCATGTTTCATGCATGATAATTGAATTTATGTATGCACTTCCTATCATTTAACTATTTCCAGTCTCCTCCCTGTGATTCACGTAAACCAAGATTTCATTACAGTAATCTCCAGGTGGAAATAGCTTGCCTAGGCCTTACTCCTAATGAGAAACTCAAGTTCTGGTTTCTTTTATTTGATTTTTGAATCATACAATATTTTTTAAAAAGCAGAGGGCAGTGCTTATTAGTCTGGGACGCTGTTTTAGGAGTTGGTAAATAGGCATTCCAAGTTTATTTTGAAAAGCCGGAAAATCCATGGGAACTTATGGCATTGACTTATCAGTGGTCACAGAGAACTGGGTTTCAGTGTGGTCACTTACCAGTATATTAATACCTCCAAAAGCAATGTCACTTTAATGCAGCCTAAAGAACGTTCTTGGACTCTGGGCCTGAGTTATTTAGATCCCTGAGAGTTTTAGTGCACCGTATTGTTTCTAGCATAGATTCTGGCTTCTGTAGATGTGGGTGGGGGATAGTGTCAGCTTCCGTGAAGGTCTGTAGATGAACAGTTAGCATTTGTGGTCTCTTAGTATGTTGTAGGGTTTTTCTCTTTTTTTCTCTTCTTGTTTTGTTATTTAGGTGTAGAAGGCTTCATGCTGACTTAGTGTAAGCAGGTGCTAAGGTTCTCCCTCTCCACCTGCCCCAGAATGAAAAGTCTGAAAGCTGCCAGTGGGCATGGAAGAGAGCTTCCTGGGGAAGAAGGTGAAGCAAGCAGCTTGAAATAAATCCCCTGGTTTCAATTCGTATCAGTGATTCGTCTGTCTTCTGTCTTTCCTCATGTGTTTCCAAGTCCAATGTCAAAGTGATAAGCTTTTCTCCAGGAAATTCTTCCCAGTGTCCTTTGTTTTTGGTGAATTCAATGGTTGAGTGTCGCTGAGTGTCTCTGGTCTTGTTTCCTGGTCCTTGTAGCTAAGAATGTCGTTGAAGGATAAACTCTTGTTAATTTGTGATGTCACAATTTAAGTGTGCTTCCTGTCACTTATGTGTAGTTTAAAATGTTCCTTAATGTAGCATGAAATGATTGGTTAGCTTTGAAATGGTTGTGAAGTCATGTGAAGAAAATAAGTTTTGCATCCGACCAAGATAAATTCACTCTAGTGCTTTATGGCTTTTTATTCCTATGTGATAGTAATAAAGTCTCATGTAGGGATGGAAGCCATGAAATACATTGTGAAAAATCATCAACTAAGAAGGGGCCATCAGTATAGAAAATGTTAGCCTGTGCAGCTGTGAACGTGATGGAGAAATGATTTAGTGCATAGCTCTGCTACATGCTTGGTGTTTCTTTGAGTTTCTTTATCCTTAGGTTTTTGACAGCTAAGGAATCTAGGTTACAAGAGTTGATTCATCTTCGTAATCATCGATTTACATGCACATTCGGGTTTGCACATTTCTGTTTATCATACATTTTCCTACATTTCCTATTAACCAACACGCTCCAGGAGAACTGCTAATAGCCCACCAGTCTGGTCGGCAGCAGTCAGTGCTCCCACGGCTTCTTTCTCCTGTGGCGGTCTTTATTCTGAAACAAAGAAGAAATAGTCAAATCAGACTTGCCCTCTTGGAAATGTGGTCCAGATTGCTCTACTCCCAAGCTCCAAAAAGGTATACGTTGCATGGGCTAGATCAACACCTCTTCAGATCCATAAATCCACCAGGCCAGTTCCATGTACAGGTGTAGCGCTGGTAGAGAAACACCTGCTGTCAGAGAAGGAGGAGGGCTTCGGGTAGAGTCAGGTTCTCCTTGCTCTGCCACTTGGAGCTCTGGGACAAGTCCTTTCGCCTCTGTGATCCTCTTTATCTTTAAAATTGGGAGAAGTAACACAGCTTGCAAGGTTGTTGTAAGGATTAAATGAAGTAATGTATACAGGACCTAGCAAATTATTGAGCATGTTGGGAAAAAAAAGCCCATGAAATAATAGTTTTTCTCTTTTCCTCCCTTTCTTCCCACTCTCCTTCCCCTCACTTTTCCCTCCCCTTCGCTTCCTTCAGACATTGGTCTAAAAACAGCACCTTTGAGAGAGAAAAGAGTTCTTCTAGAATGTCTAGTTGTACCTCCTTTCCACGCGTGGCTTGAATTGCCTTGGTTGGATTCAGTTTCATTTTTTTCTAAATGAACTGTTTTAATGTTGATGATTGACCTATTTCACTTTTCTTTTTTCCTGTATATATATTTTTCCTTGACCTGTTTTAATATTGACTCTTGACCTATACTCATTTTTACTGTTTTCTGTATTTTTTTTCAACGAGAATTCTAATAAAGATTATTTGTGTTATCTTTTGCCTCTCCATTTCCTCCACACAATGGGATTTTAGCTTGTGCTCTGAAAATGTCTGGGCTGCCCCAGTAAGATAAATGCTGCCTTTTCCTTGGAAACTGCCCACAGGCAAGGCAGAGAGAACCCTAGCCTCCCTACATTTGCTTATCAATGTGCTTGGGGAAATTCATCAGTTTGGTTGTAACTTTGGTGCTGGTTTAACTTTTAAACATATGGAAGTTATCATTTGACTTTATCATGAAAGTCTCTAGAATAGTTGTGAATAAAGGAAAGGACTTCACAAGTACACAAATGCCAAAACTTAAAAAAAATCACAGAATGATGGAAGTGTATTGCTCTAAAAGATAGAATATAGTGAAAATCAGTGACACCATATGTGTATCCAGAAATATTTTATTATAACTGAACTTTATTTTTTTAAGTTTATTTATTTTTGAGAGACAGAGAGAGGGTGAAAGCAGTGGAGGGGAGGGACAGAGAGAGAGGGAGAGAGAGAATCCCAAGCAGGTTCCCCACTGACAGCACAGAGCCTGACACGGGGCTCAACCCCATGAACCATAAGATCATGACCTGAGCCTAAACCAAGGGTCAGACGCTTAACCAGCTGAGCCACTTAGGTGCCCCAAATTTATTCTTTAAACCCCATGCTCACCTCTATATACCTAGAACCTAGTAATGTCCCTGATGCTTAGGGACGTTAGGTAGGTATTCAGTTATTTGTGAATAAATGAATGGGAAAGGAAGGAAGGAGAAACATGGAAAGAAATAAAGAAGTAGACGGCCATATCACCCTAAGAAATATATTGTATGTTTAGGAAAATAGGGTAAACACACATATGCAGTTAAGTGTGGAGTTCAAGAAGAAGAGTTTAATTCTGTAGCAGAGTAAACATTCCTAAGTCACTCAAGATAAAATTTAAGGACCGGTGTATACAAAATTACTATAAGGATGCAGAGCAGGAAAGTTCCATAGAATCGGGGTAAGATCCATGTTAGGATTTAGAACATCAGCCAGATTTCCATAGGCAGGAGTCAAGGATTTAAACATTAATTTATCAAGGAATTGATGAAAAGCTCAAGTGAGTGTTTCTTGGAAATTTTTCCAACATACAAAGTATTCTACCCTGGAGAACATATTTACTTCTAAATATCTTCACAAGTATCATTAAAAGCAGATAGTGGATTTTAATGGACACACTTGCTTAGATTAATTAATTACTGCAGAGTCTCAGTGGGCTGCAATTAGCTATTATCCATGTGGGGTAGGATAAGTCTAAGCTGCCAACATGCCCATGATTTCAAGGGTGGACATGTATTGGCTCAGTTTCTCCCCTCCTTTCCTCATGTGGTTGTATTTAAACTGGCATTTAATGGAACCTTGAGGCCACTTGTGCAGTAGCGGTAGCCTTTGAGAAGGACTCAGCGTCCCCCAACAGCTCTGGATGTTGAGTTTGCCACCAGACACTGGCCTTTTCAGGGTTATTGGTTGGCAGTAAGTCTCACAGTGATGCCTGTGTAAAGTGCATGTAAATATGTTGGCCAGCAGGACAGAATAGGGATCTCACTCAGTAAGTGAATGAGTCCATCTCTGTCTTGCCAGTGGTCATGGACACGCAGGAGACACGGGCCCCAGCAAAGAGTGAGAGTGTGATTAGGGGGCAAACAGTCCTTCTCACTTCCTCCCCCTCCCTGTTCTCATGCGAAGTTTCACTTGGTCAGAGCCTTCACGAACAGCATCACCTTAATCAACAGAAGATACCATTCGTGGGATCTGGGTTTGGGCAGTTTAAGAAAAACCAAGTTGCCTTACACATTCAAATCACAAAATGTTGCAGAGGTTGAAATTGCGAGGCCTCCTTAGAAGGTGAAATAAAGAGCTCAGAATTATTCTCTCATTTTTTGGATGGTCCTGGGTACTCTGAATCCATGGTTCAAAGAGCAAAGCCCAATCTTTCTAGTCACAATTCGGACCTCCCCAAGTAGGCATGTCCTCTGAGGTGTCTTTGCCAGAGTGGGGATGGGCTTGGGCTGGCCCTGGCTCACACACTCACTCACCTGCCTTTGTCACCAGAGTCACCCCCATCTATGTGCAAGGTGTGACTAAGGGGGAGGTCCACCCAGCAGCTCTGGATCACAGTGGTGTCTGCACAGAAGAACAGAGCCCAGAACTCAGTGAGCACCACATTAATGTGACCCTCTTGGTCATGACCTTCAGGTGTCCCATCTCCAAACCCATTCTTAGAATCAGATCTCCAGAAAGGGCTGCCCCAGACCCTGTCCTTATAGATTAGACTGTCTTTGGATTTGAAACGAGGATGGCCAAAGGGTAGAGTGAAATGGTGTCTAAGAAGATCTCTCATGATTTTACTGAATGGCTTTCCCCCCACAGCTTTTCATAACGCAGCCACCAAGACATCTGATGATCCAGATATTAAGGCCATTGATGCCAGGCCTCCTTACTTTTCTTTCCACCATCAGTGCTTGTCAAGAAGAACATAACATAAATTACTTGGTTTAAGATGATAACATTAGCCACATTTCATTCTTTCATTCTTAGTTTTTTTTTTCCTCTTTCACGTGTTTGATGAGGCACTAAGGAAAAGCACTTTCTAGCCGAGAGATACACAAATATTCTAGGAGTATGTTTTAGTAGAGAAGATATAAGCAACTTATTCATCACCTAAAATTAGGTTATAAAATAAAGGCTCAAAGTACATTGATGACTTAATGACTTACTTAATTAAGTTCAAAGTCTGCAGTCAACAACAGGGCCCCACATGCCTGTATTCACCCCCTCTCTCCAGCCTCATCACCTGTCCATCATTCATCCAGGCCCACTGACTTTGTGGTATTTCATGAATGTATTAAATGTGCTTCTACTTCAGAGCCTTTGGAAGGCTCTATTCCCTCTATTCAGAACACTCTTCTTGGATATTTACATATCTCACTTCTCACCACCTCAGGTCTTTGCTTAAAAGTCTCCTTATTAGACCAGCAATGACCATTCTTTATAAAATAATAAGCCCCCTCCTCCTCCAGACACCGACCACTCTACCCTTATTCATCTTTCTCCAAAGAAGACACTTTCATCATCTGATATACTACATATTAACCTGCTTTTAAAATATCGATTGATTGATCATCTTTCCTCACTAGAACATAAGCTCCAGGAGGCCAGAGGATGGATTTGTCTCTTTTGTTGACTGCCGTATCTCCAGAGCCTAGAACTATATATGAACATAGTAGACACTCAGATATTTGTTGAGTGAGCATCCCCAGGCATCTATGTGTTAAGATACAGGCATCATATATCATAACAACAATCGCTTATATTTCTCACCATTTGAGTTAATCATACTTTAAGCATTGTGTTCTTGTAAGATGTATAGCTTCATTTTTCCAGTTTCCCCCCTTATAATACTGTGATGTGCATCTTTGCTCATCACTTTTATGCCAGTTCTTGGTTAGAATAATTATTTTGGAGAGAGAGAGAGAGAGAGAGAAAGAGAGAGAGTACAAGCAGGGGAGAGGGGCAGAGAGAGAGAATCTTAAACAGGCTCCACATTCAACATGGAGCCCGATGTGGGGCTCAATCCCATGACTCTAGGACCTGAGCCAAAATCAAGAGTCAATGTTCCACTGACTGAGCCACCCAGATGCCCTAGCATAAATTCTTAATCGTGGAAAGACGGTCTCAGGTGTTTATGGGCATTTTTATGGTTCCTCACGCATATTACCAAATTCCTTCCCAGGCTCATGGTACCAGTCCACACCCCTAGCAGAACATAGATGTCAGAAAGTTTTTGCTGGACTTTTAAAAAATAAGTATTATGCTATTTCTATCAAGTTAGACATATTCCCTTGCTCCCTTGGTTCTTTTGCCTTATTCTTCCTGAGAGTGTCAAATCGTGCTATCTTTATTTATTTTTTCAATTTTGATTCTACATTTCTAGGATGAAATAAATTATTTTAAATTTTATTTATTTATTTTGAAAGAGAGAGGGGGGAGGGGCAGAGAGAAAGGGAGAGAGATACTCCCAAGCAGTCTCCACACTGTCAGCATGACCCTGACATGGGGCTTGATCTCACGACCCTGAGATCATGACCTGAGCAGAAATTAAGAGTCAGACGCTTAACTGATGGTGCCACCCAGGTTCCCCTGAAATAAATTATTTTAGAAATAGAAGTAGAAAATCATATTTTTCAATTCCCCTATTCTACATAGGAGGAAATGAAGTTCCAAGATCATTCTAATGGTTGTAAGCAAGGCTACGAGTGAGGGACTCAGGACTGCTCCCAAGTCAGCACCTGAAAATATTTAAAAACCATGAGTCAGCTAATAGGCATCAGAGTACATCATGCTAAGTCTTAACTATCAGAGCTACCTGTTCCTTATTAAAATGAATGTCAGAATGTCCACAAGAGTATCTCTTGATGTTCAGAGTTTAGCTATATTTACGGTGTGTACGATATAACTTTTAAGTTGAACTACCTGTTCTACTTGCTGTGTTAACTTGTTCTAGAATCTTTTGTTTATTTTAGTCTCTCTTGCACAATCTGGCTCCTTCACGTTTATCTTCTTTCTGAATTTCAGTGAATTACAAGGCAACCAAAAAACTATCAGCATTCATTGCATTTCTTTGAATACGGGTAAAACAATTAGATTGCTGGTCTGTTTACTGAAAAATGAGATCTCGTGCTTCTCTGGAACTAACACAAACCTTTCACTTGGAGACTTTATGGGAGTGACTATTCAGCATATACATTTATAAAAAACGTTGGAGACATCTATCTACACAGACAAACACACAAAATCTCAAAAAAAATTAGGAATTATATATTGCTTTTCCTTTGAAATCTTCAAAACTGGCCTTATATATTTTTTTCACGTGTATATGCCTTAGTAAGATTTCCTTTCAGATAAGGTGTTCATACCTTAGTCATGAAGTGAATTGTTATGAGAAGGCCATAGCTAAAGAGCAAGCAGTGGCTAACGTCCATGGCAAACAAGAACAATTAACAGAGCCCTCTTTATTTCCAGACAGATCTTGAGGGATGAATCGATTGATAACTTAAATAGGACACTGTGTCCTGATAAAAAGCATTAGTATACAAATATATGTCTTATCCTGGTGCCTACTCTAAATTCAAGTAATCTGAAATTCCAAACTATTTATGGAGAATACACTATTATTTACTGGTAGGCATTAATGGCTCTATAGAAATGTAAGAGCCCAGGTGAAGTAAATATCTCAATTGACAGGAGATCTCTCAAGGGAACTAGAATGAATGAATTTAATCGTTGTTCACCATAGTCGTATGGTGTAGATGTATGCACGTGGGTGAATCCCACTCCCGTTGTTCAGGAGAACAAATTTATTTTAAATTAAAGAGCAGAGAGTAGGCCCATCAGAAAGGAACCAGGCTACCACAAACAATACATATGATTTTGCAATTTTTTTTTACTTTAAATATGTTTCCTGATACATATCTTCTTACCAGATTATAAAAAATAATTTCAGTAAATATTTTTCTCATTTTTATCAAATCCAGATCCTCAAAACCAGCTGGACCCCCAACATCTGTCAGCAGCTATACCCTATCAAGTCTAGAAATAACCTTCTCTTAAGACATTTATGGCCTCTTCCATTCTGACTTCATTTCCATACTCTCTCCCCCGACAAGGTACAGAGGAACTAAGAAAACAATAGTCCACTAACAACCTGCCTCAGACCATGTCTTTTACATACATCATCTTGATTAATCCTCTCAACAACCTCACCAGGAAGATTTTATTTTCATCTTTTTTTTTTCCCCAGGTTTGGGAACTGAGTGAGAAATTGTGATTCAGCAGGCTGCTTTGCACAGGATTCTCATTATACCCCCAATGTCAGTCCTCAGACCCATGGCATGACTCAGAGTAGCTGCACCAGTTATTACATACGACACGGTCTCTCAGCTCCAAACCTACCTTCAGTGTTTTGTATGTAGTGATACAATATGAGTGTTTCCTACTTCTCTTCAGAGGTTTGCGATCAGAATGAATGCCCACACACACACACACACACACACACACACACACACCCCTTTCCTTATTTCCTCTAATGGCTAACCTTCCCAGGAAAGGGAGGACTTGGGACCCCCAGTCACTGCCCCCACAGCTGATTCTTTCTGTCCATTGTTGCTAACACTTTCCCATAATTCTTGCTAAAGTTCAGAATGACCCTAGAAAACACAGAGATGGTCCTGCCAAGACAAAATATCCTCTGAGTACGTGAGTGGCAAGCTTCCTGCCTCCTGTGAAAGGAACAAAGTGTCAAGAGTTACTGGGCCCATATGGGGACATGTTCTAGACCTTCCCCACTTCCTTGTGTAAATACTGCGGTTCTGGGAGATCTGTATCCAGGGCAGTGACATCTAGAATAAAGGAGAATGAAGGAGTAGGTATTTCAAAGTGACTCAGCCATCCTATTGCAATCCACACAAGCTTTCGATACTAGGATACAGAGCACATTGCCCGATGATGGTTGGTGAACGTGACGGTAGAATTATAGACAGAGTGCCCAGGGCTGCCTCTGGCTAGATGTATGACCATGAGACATTCACTTCCTCTCCTGAAGCTGAAAATCCTCATCTGTAATCTGGGTATAATTTCCATCCTTCCCCCTTCAGGTTGTTTTGAAGCTCAGGTCAAACTCTGCAGAAGCAGAAATGTTTCGGTGAACCATGCACTTAGGAAGCATAGCACCTCCAGAGTTGTTAGGTTGGAAATTAACACAAAATAGCAAAAAATATAATTTCACTTGAAAATTAATGTGGAGATTTTAAATTCATTCGCTGGGTCACGCACCAAGACCTATGCCAGGGGCTGGGGCTGGTGCCAAGAACAAGGCAGTAACAGTCCTCGGTGGGGCCTAATGGCATGGGAAGAAGACACAGATTGAACAGGTGGTCACAGTAGGATGAGCATATGAAAGGGGGTGACCATGACTCGATGGATACATGGCAGTTTCCTTGGGGGAATAAGAGAAGACCCCCTAAAGAAGTGACATTTAATCCTGGTTTCAGAGTTGGGAGGCCACGAATTCCTGAATATCATAAAACTAAAGTGCACAAAGCCGACACTTTCCCATTCTCTGATGGCCACACCTTAACTAAAGACTCAACGTCATTCCTTTTACTCTCACAGACATGCATAAATTAAAAGGAATTCTTAGGCTAAAGATAACTTTTTACACAAAGCATTTCCCATTCTGACCCTCCTTGACCAGCTGAACAGGGATCAGCACCTCTGGAACCATGATTACGAGATGTAACTCCATTTCTCATGACAGGCGTAAACAAGAGCCATATCTCCACTTCTCTGAAGGATAAAAATACATTTTCCTATCACTGCATAAGCAAATTAAGGGCTTCCCTCTGAGGGTTAAAAACAAGTCAACCCCTCCAGCTACTTTCCTAAATAAATCTCTCCTCTCCGTGTACAAAACTTTTTTCAGAGAAGTGTTATTGTGTGTGACCTCAGACAAGGTATTAAACCACTCTATGGAGGAAGAGTAAAACCACAGGGTGTTTCTTAAAGGGTTGTTGTAAGGGCTAAATGGGTTATGATACAAAATAGAGCCTGAAACGTAGTAAATGTTACACAAGTGGATGCTAACGTTACTATGATTACAATCACTGTTTCCTTTACGTTACCTCCTACTTACTCCCAGTTTACTCCAATTTGCTTATACCCCATGACTCATAGCCATAAACAGCTCTTGTTAAGGTCACCAATAGCTTCTCTGTAGCCAGATCTGACGAACTATTTCAGTTCTCATTTTACTGACTTCTCCACAGCAATCTACCCCGTTGATCAGTGCCTTTTGAAAATGTATATTCTCTTCTGTTGATGCTCTGACAACAATTTCCTGTTTTTCCTTATATGTCTCTGGTTATGGTTCCGTTTCCTTTGCTGACTTTTCCGTCTCTGCCTAGACACTTAATATAAAGTTACTCAAAGTTTGGGCCTGGATCTTTTCTTCCTCCCCCGCTAGGTAAGTCTTTTCAAGCTTGTGGCTTCAACAACCTCTTCCTCGATCTCTTTTCTGAGTTCCAATTCATATATGTAACTACCTTCTAGATATCCCCACAAGGACATTTCAAAAGTATACCACTCGTAATATGTTTAAAACAAATTAATTATCTTCTGCTGCAAACCTGGGATGACTCTAGTTTCCTAGCTCAGCAAATTATATCCATTGCATAAAGTAGAAATCAAGGAATAATCTTCGATTCAGTTCTTAACTCATTTTAAATCTAATTTCAAGTTATCTCTCCTATGTATTTCTTAAATCCATCCACTTGTTTTTGTCCCATTGCCACTACTCAAAGCCAATGACTACTATAGCCTACAGCTTGGCATTTCCAATCTGGTCTGCACTCTCTCTGGGTCTCCAGCCTCCAGTGCAGCCAACCATAGTTCTTCAGATTCAAGTCTGACTTCATGTTATGAATTCAGTTGAATTCATGTCAACTTTGTCTCCTTCTTAAAATCTTTTCAGGATTTCCCACTTGGTGCCAGAATAAAGGCCAAAGTCATCATCATCCCTTTCAAGATACTGTGGAATCTGGATCCTGCCTACCTCTCCCACCTCTCTATCCCCGTTGCTCTGTGCACAGTGTTCATTTTAGTGTCCCTTGGTCTTTCAAACATGTTAGTACTGTCCCACATCTTTACATTCATGTGTTCTCCATCTGGAAGTTTCTTCAAGCTTGCTATTCCACCTCCCTGTTTCTAGGGAGGGACTTGTATGCCCCCTTCAGATTCTCCTCTTCCCATATACCACCCACACCCCCAGCTTCCCGGTCTAGATCAGTTTCATCTGTCACATGTTCCCACTAAAAGTGTGTTTCTCTTTTTCAGAGGATTTGACTCAGTTTGTAATTATTTATTAGGTGCTTAGTTAATGCTCTCATTCCCAAAGATAATTTAGGTTCTATGATAGGAACGACTGTTTCTGGTCTTGCCCTCGTTTTTCCCTAGCACTTACCAGAGGGTCTATTACATAGAAGGAACTCAACATTTGTTGAATAATTGAATGAATGATTTCCCCATCATGGCTTATCAAACCATTTCATGTTTCTTTTCAAACCCTCAAATCCTCTCCAAAGCTTGATCCTACCACATTCCAAGAAAGACTTGAAGATTATAATTGAATTTTTGGCTAAAACATAGCAAGAATTCCTTTTTAGTAGATGTGATTTTCCTATAAAAGTGAGATTCATTAAAGCAGAAGTTGAAAGAATTTGTGTAAACATCCTCAAATCAAGTATACAATATTCAAATAGGATCACAGCTGCAATTAATTTGAAACCTAAGTTGCATTTTTACATCAACAAAGTTATAGAAAAATGAGTCATTAAGTAATTGCTATTGTGACATAGATTCATGCTATAGTTGAAATACTTTGCACAGCTGTAATCTCAAACCACCTTGAGGTTTGCCACATTCTTTAATTTTCTGATTGATTAAATGGATTATTTGACATTTTGGCAGATCATAGAAATTGCTGAATAACAAAGACTCCTTTCATTCCTCATTATTTGCTCTCTCTGAGCTTAATGCAAATTCTTTAGAAACAATGGTGTGATATTTCCTTTTCTACAATTCTATTTCAGTGTTGTAGTCTTACTGATAATAGTAGCAGTTCCTACACAAAAATTTCACATCATTAACTTAGATAGCATTCTCTGTAATTAAAATGTAATGCATAATGAGATATGAACTTCATATCACATTCAGACTTTTATATTCTTGTCATTGTAAAAAAAATGACAAGAGTTGAAAAAAAAACAACCCACTGATGATGGAAAATTTCTTCATTTTTTGGCTGCTAATGCATCCTTTGGGAAGCTAGGTATTTCCAGGTGGCTGGTTAAATGATGGTTTGGACAGTGTTTACATTGACTAGACTGGCCAGAGAAGGGCTGTTTTGTTCCAAGTTCACTTTTTCTTGTCTATTCAGTTAGTACTGATTATATAAATATTGCTTTACTGTCCCTCATTCACTGGGATACCCACAGACCTTCGTTTACAACCTACATCCAATTTCTGACTTAGGAAAGTTTCCCTAAGGCAGCCTCTCTAATTAGATTATCATGCCTTCTTCTCCAGGAGAAAGCATATTTGTTATGGGGCTGATGGCATAGAAAGATTACCCCAAACAGGCATTCATTGAGTCCCTACTAAGTGATAGGAGCTACATTAGTATTAGAAATAGACACTGAAAAGACACTGACTTCTCCTTAGTACATGATACTCAGACTCAAGTGGAGAGAGCAATTACCATGTAGTGTAATAGCTGCTATGCTGGAGGATTTAACCATCCGTTTCCCAGTCTTGGCAAGCAGGGAAGACATGTCAAGGAAGTAACATGTCAGCTGAGATTTGAAGGATAAGTAGGAGGAAGCTTGGTGAAGAGGGGTGCAGGGGAAATGTACAGCATTCAGAATGAAGCAGCCACGTATGTTAAGTGTGAAAGCATCATCCACCATGACAAGATTCAAGATCAGTAATCAATTCCAATTCAGTACATCCCCAGCACAGGCTATAACAGAGGTAGCTTAGAAGTGATTCAAGTAGAGACATGAAGGATGTGTTGAATATGGAACTCTATGTCATCTTTGTATGCAATCCAGAGCCCCTTAAGAATTAGAGACAGAGAGAACTATGATCAGCTCTGCTTCTCCAGAAGATCTCTCTAGTGCAAGGGTGGAAGGAAAAGATAATATGGGAACAGGGAAACTCATTAGGAGGCTGAAGCAATAATCTAGGAGAGAATTTACCAAGACCTGAAGTCTGCGGTAGCAAAGGAGAAGACAACAACAGGGGACAGATTAGAAAGCTACTTAGAAGGAATATTAGGCAGGAGTCTGCAACCATTGAACACTGGCAGGGAAGCAGGAACAGAGTCGAGGACAATGCTTAGGCTTTCTTGGGCTCCTGCATGGATGGCATTACATCCCGTGAGATAACACATGCTTCCTATTGGTAGTCTAATTAAAAATAGCTGGACACACGCCTGGATTCTGGAATTTTTAAGCAGAAGGGATCTGTAGCATTCCTTAGCTGGAAACTTCTCTCTCTGTGCAAGAGGTTTGAGACTGTGGCCTTTTCCACCACAGGAGTCTTCTGTTAGGTGGCCTTTTATGTTCTCATGCTACCCTCCTCCCTGGCCTTGTCTCTTTTATAACACATAACAGACTGTGCTGTAATTGTTTCTTTACTTAACTCTTTTCCTTACTAGACTGTGAGCACCTTTTGAGCAGGGACTCTGTCTTATGAATCTCAGTGAGATGTCTCAATTCAGACATTCACGAACTCAGCAGTGTATCAACACTCATAGTGTCTACTGTATGGCAGGCACCAAGTCACTGTATGCTCAGGACCTTGCATTGTGCCTGGCACATAGGAGATCTTCACTGAATGCTTGATGAATTGAATTCCGCCCAACATAAGGCTAGCTGGTTACTGTTTCAAAGAATTTTACTCTAATGTGAGGAAATCTCAGAGTGTAAGTTCTATGCAGACAGGTTGTGGAGTCTAACCTTTCTATTCATGTAGTCTGAGGACCGATAGCATTGGCATTACCTAGGAGCTTGTTAGAAATACAGAGCTCAGGGGTGCCTGGGTGGCTCAGTCAATTAAGCACCCACATTCAGCTTAGGTCATGATCTTATGGATTGTGCATTCCAGCCTCTTGTTGGGCTCTATACTGAGAGCTCAGAGCCCAGAGCCTGCACCGTGTTTCCCTCTCTCTCTCTTCTCTCTCTCTTTTTCTCCATCTCTCTCTCTCTCAAAAATAAATAAAACATTAAAAAATAAACAAAAAAAGAAACACAGAATCTCAGGGGCCCCTCCACCCTCTTCACAACACACACATTTACTGAATCATAATCTAATGGTAAAGTTTGAGAAGCTTGCCTCTGGGAAAATCAGTATGAATTGCTTTAGCCCTCAGGGGAGCAATGCGCAAATGGTAACACCCCAATATTCCCTGATTATGCCTCAGTGTGCTCCTACATTCAGTCCAAGCTAAACTTTCTTCTCCACTCTGCCACCACCAAACTCCAGTCACAACGGGGCAAGTTTTTCTCCTGTCTTATTTTATCAATCTCTTACCCATCCGGTCAGGCTGCTTTGTGGCAATGCCCTTTCTGCAAACCTTAATTCGGACTCATTTCATTTCATGACTCATTTCAAATCCATGCACCTGATGGGTACCATGTTGGACAGCATGGTTCTAGAAAGTATGATTTATATAAAACATGGGATTCAGAAATAGTAAACGTTTTTTAACTATTTTTGTTTTTGTAGTCATTGCTGATATAAAGATCTGATACAAGACAAATCTCAAAGAGTCAGACCATGGTGGGAATACTGCGTTAAGGTATTTTAATTTTATTTAATGGTTATGAGAAAGAACTAGCAATTTTGAATAAGAATATTAATTTAGCTGGAATGTGTTAGATAAATTGGAAGACAGGCCAGTTGGAGGTGAGAAGGCCAATTAGAAGTCCAAGGGAGAGCTAATTATGGCATGGATTCCAGCCAAGGCAGGGGAGATTGAAAAAAAAGAATAAATAGGTAATATTTACAAAGACATGGTGATTGATTTCATTTGGGATTAGAGGAGAGAAACAATAGAGTCAAAGATGACTCCTTGGCAGATGGGAAAGTCAAAGGAAAGAGTTTGTCTAAAGGGTACAGGAATGATTTTGTTCAATTTCAATCATGTTGAGTTTGAGATGACTTCCTGATCCAAATGTCTAGCTGGCAACGATTGGAATGTGGGCTTGGAGTTTACCAAGAGCGAGGGGTGAAACCAATGAAAAGAGTGGAGAACATAACAGAAGAGTTCTGTAGGGCAATATGAAAGCTGTCTTTAAATACCTAAGGAAGTGATATCTGGGGAAATGAGCACCACGAGCGTGGCTCTGAAGAGCAAAAACAGCATTAGTCAGGAATGTTTTGGAGAGGCAGAGTTTAGCTTCACATGTAAGTAAATTATCTAACCCTTAGATAATTGTCCACACGGAATAGGTGGCCTCAGGAGGTGGTAAATTCCTTGGGCCTTTTTTAAAGCAAACATTTAGAAATCAAATCACATGCAAATTCAAATCATATGCCTTTCTTCCTTTCTAACTAGACTTTACATCATTTCTATAAGAGCTTTTTTAAACCCCGGTCTTAAACACAACCTGAGTAGACCATTAGCCTCTGTTACGCTCCCTTACTCATAGGTTTCTGGGCTTATTGCCATACCATTCGTAGTTTAACCATTGGCAGGCAGGTTTTATTAGCCTCCTTGGACTCATCTTTCTTCTCCTTGCTCCTTGAGTCTTTCTGACAGAGAGTATTCTCTCAACACATGGTTACTCTGTTCTCCAGCCAGCGATCGATCTTCTTTCGGCTTTCTTCTCTCTATCCTACCAATGGTAACTATTAAGAGGGCATGTGTGTTTTGGTTTCTAGGGAGAGTCTATTCCCTTTACTCTCCCTACCTCTTCTTAGATTGAATTGGAATCAATAAAAAGAACATTTAATCAATTATAGGTTAAGTCATGGTATGATTTTTGTATGATGTGAAAAGAAGTAAAATCTGAACTCGTATGAGGGCGCATTGGCCTCTCTCTTTTCTCCTTCCCTTTCCCCCTCCCTCCTTTCCATCTTCGTCTTCTTCCCTTGGATATTTTTCTTATTTTGGCTTGATATTAGAAATATCAGTGGTAATAAAGGGGCTTCATCCTTTCTCCCAAAAGACAGAAGGATTCTTTTTCTTCAAACTTCATCTTTTTTGAAAGTGAGCAGGACTCTGGGAGGATTTGGAACATGCCAGATGATGCCACGGCATTTTCTCCATTGGTTTTAGGCCCAAATCCTGGAAGCAAAAGAGTTTTGTGGATACTCATGGCTGAGGCTATTAACTAAAACCCCCTCCATTAGAGAGAGTACAGTGTAGTAGTAGGAGCATAGACTCTGGAGTCAAGCTGCCAGGTTCAGTCTTAGCTCCACTACTCACTAGCTGTGTGCCCTCAGTCAGGTTGTTTCACCTCTATGTTTCTTCCATTCCTAACCTGTAAAGTAACTATAAAGTAAGGAGGCATTATTTCTATAGTTATGTGGCTGGCACTGAGGACAGAACAGTAACAAAACAGATAACATCCCTATTATGATAGAGCTCATATTCTAGCAAAGAATACAGAAAACAAAATATGACTTGTTGAGTGGTGATAAGAGCAAAGAAGAAACCCAATACAAGGTAAAAGGATAGAGAGTGATGAAAGGGTACAATTTTTATGGAACAATCAGATAAAACCTTTGTGAAGAGTGATTTTTCAGCAAAAACCTTGTACATATTTGGGCAAAACATATCCTAACTGAGGAAATAGCAGGTGTAAGGCCTTGGTGAGGGAAGCTTCTTTGAGTTCTCAAGGAATAGCAAGGATACCAGCATCAGTGGGCTGGAGTGAGGGGGATAAAAGGGTGCCAGGAGATGAAGTCAGAACATAGAAGACAGATCATCTATGCCTGTAGGCCATGGTAAGAGGGTGGATGGTATTCTGAGTGAAATGGAAAGCCACTGGAGAAGAGTTAGAAATGACCACAAAGTATTTTGCCAATGCAATTAGAATTCTGTATAAAGCTTTCATTTACTGAGGTGAGGGAAGATTGAGGAAGAAACAGAATGGGGATATCAAAAGTTTATAACCAGACATATTAAATTTGAGATGCCTATTAAATTTTTAATGGAAAAGTCAAGTCGGAAGTTTTAATATATACATTTGGAGTTCAAATGCTGCTATGAGGCCATGTGAGATGAGAACTGAGAATTGACCACTGAATTTGATAACAGAGAGGTCATTAGTGACTCGGACAGGAATATTTCAATATTGTAATATTTCCATATTTTGGTGGGAGGATGAGTGCCTGACAGCAGATAGAGAGATAGAGAAAGACGATTTTGCTTCTAACTATGAGGGTGGAGCTTGTATCAAACCAACCTCCTGCTAAAATAACTAGAAAAGCTGGATTTTAAAAATCTATTTGAAGATATTTGAGATATACTAAGACTAAAAGTGTTTGAGAAACCAAGATGTAGAAAGGAAATACATTGAGGTAAACTCAGTATTTGACACTGGGTTTTTGTTTTTTGTTTTGTTTTGTTTTTCTACTTAAGGAATTTGCCTATTCATAAATGGTCCCAGAAATAAAGGCTGGAAGAATAAGCAGGAAGTGATAGCCAAGGAATTAGATGCTCCTCAGACCTGTGGACAGTATAATGGAGCTGTTGGGACAAAAAATTAGAGGGGGCAGGGCTGGTGAGTAACTGAGTGTTTCATATGGGACCATTGATGGGCTTTATCTTGAGCAAGAGCAACCAGAAATAGACCAGCCTTCCCAGAGAGTAAAACCCAGCTTCTACTCCCCTCAATCACACACTAGAGTAACTGTCTTCCAGAAGAAAAGATAAATTCTCTGGAGCAGAGCTGTCCAAGAGAACTTTATGTGATGATGGAAATGTTCTATATCTGTTCCGTATAACGTGGCAGCCACTAGTCACTTGGGACCCTTGAGCATTTGCAATGTGACTGGTATGACTGAGGAAATCATTTTTAAGTTTTTAAAAATTTTAATTAATTTAAATTTAAATAACCACATGTACTTAGTTGCTCTCATATTAGCGTAGCTCTGATAATATCACGCAGAGCCTCAAATTATCTCTAGAATTTTTCATGCATCATGTCTACTTTCAAAAATTAGCAGGCAAATCAGAATATAAGCACAAATGACTAAAAGACAAGAGAAAAAATTGAGAAGGAGAACCACAAATGATCTGAATGTATCGACTATGATTAATATATTTTTAAAACTTATTGAAAATACGGGAATTTCAGCAGAAAACTGGTACTAGAAAAATAGAAATAAATGGAAATTTGAGAACAGAAAATTTAAAATTCTGTAGCTGGATTTGGTTATAGATTAGAAATAACTGATGAGAAGGTTAGCAAACTGGAAGGTGGGTCATTAGAAAATGTCTATATTGAAGTACAGGGAAAAAAGAATGGAAAAATAGAAAAGCCTCTATAACATATGAAAACAGTGAACAGGTCTATCATTCATGCAATCGAAGTACCAGGAGAGGAGACAGAATGGGATAGGAACAATCTTTTAAGACATAAGAATATAAATAATCATTCAAGACATAAGAATTTTCAGAACCGATGGAAGTCCTCAAACCAGGTTCAAGAAACTTTACACATTCTAGGGAAGATAAATGCAAGTAAACTATTCCTGGGCACACTACTGAAAACTAAAAAGACAAAAGATCTTGAAAACAGAGCATGGAAAATTGTCATTACCGTGGAGGGAGCAACAGTCAGACTTATGCTGTCTTCTGGCTGGAAATTACAGAAGCAGGCCAACAATAAAGTATCTTTAAAGAACTGAAAAAAGAAAAACAAAAAACAAAAAACAAAACCCTGCCCATCTAGCATTCTATACTTCAATGAAGATATCTATTTAAATGTAGGCAAAATGACAACATCTTCACACAAAAATGAAGAGAACAGATTCACAAAGAAGAAATACTAAAGAGTTTTAGGCAAAAATAAAAAGATTTCAGATAAAAGTGCCAAAAGGAACAAAAATCGCTTGAAAAGGTAAAATGTGGAAAATCCACATAAAACAATTTAATGTCTTGTTGTCAAGGAGCAGCGAGCTATGATGATACAGATTTAAGGCTCCTGGATCAAACCAACCATAGGAATTCCATTTCGTATATCCTATAGCAGTTCCTGGCCCAAATGAATCAAAACACTGTATCTCTTACCCCACTAGTAGAAGCTGGCATGAGTCTATGTACAATGCGAGATTGGTTATCAGGTCACCCCTGTCAACTTAAGTACCTTCTTAGGACAGCCATAGTTAGAAATTAAATGCATTGAAGGAACATAAGTGAAAACAAATAATTATTTTGTGTTGAACAGCTTACCACACCAGAAACTGCTGGCATAAAAAAATATGGTAATTCTAAATATTTTATTCACCTCCAATTTGTTTTAAGACAAAAGACTGGATCATATACTTAACTTGAGAAACCTGCACCCTACTTCTCTTTCAACTTTTTTGAACTTTCACTTAAAAAAAAAATTTTTTTTACAATTATTTATTTTTGAGAGACCAAGAGAAAGAGAGAGACAGAGAGAGAGTGAGCACAGATGGGGGAGGAGCAGAGACAGAATGAGACACAGACTCCAAAGCAGGCTCCAGGCTCTGAGCTGTCAGCACAGAGCCCAATGTGGGGCTTGAACTCCCAAACTGTGAGATCATGACCTGAGCTGAAGTCGGACATTTAACCGACTTAGCCACCCAGGATCCCCTGAACTTTTACTTTAGATGGAGGGTGTACAGAATGAAAACACTGACAATGAACGGGACACAAAATGGAAGCCTTATGTAGATGTAAAATAATGGAATGAGTAAGGATCTAAGGGTTATTTAGTCCAGGGAGTTCTGGAGGTTTGGAAGAATGTTGGGGCTAGGCACGGGTGGGCAAGAGATCCATGGGGCTCTTTAGATTTCCTCCTTCAGCCAGAGCTATCCCAGGTGTTCAGTTGTGACTTTATTTGAAGGAATGTTTCTACTGATTACATTAAGAAAAATGTTTTTCCTTTTTTTTTTTAACTTTTCCCAATTAAATGGCAGTCACTGGTGTCATCCAACCCACCCAATGAGGAAACTGTCTCAGAGAAGAGAACAACGAAGCAATTTTGTAGAGCTTCGAAGCATACTTTTTTCCAGAAAAACAAAAAACAAAAAAGAAACCCAAGCTTTTTCCAGTAAAAGTGCTCATGTGTGAAACTTTCCATTAGTCAGGTTGAGGAAATTACTTGGATAATTTTACTGGCAAATAAATCAGTAATCTGAAATGATTTAACGTGGGACTAATGACACTTTATATCATTTTAAGTACAGTTAAATTTCTTAATTGCAGATACTCTAGAGACTTAGAAAAATGGCTACAATTATGGCATGTCATTAATTCTAAGGAAACACAGCTTCCTGGGCAACACCTGCTAGGTATATGCAATTGCTAGGTTAATATGGACTATTAGAAATTAATAGTTATCCTGCTTTTAAGCCACAGTTAACTCCTGAAATCTCTACACAACTGCACTGTGTTTGCAACTGATTTATTTTAATATTTTATGCCTATACGCTTACATTTCATAACTTTCAATGGTTGAGATACACTATTGGATATTAGATGTAGAATAGGTAGAAATTGATTCCTTGATTCTGCATCTTCTGAAAATCCACTTTTTAACAGAAGAAAAATATGTTCTCAGTGCAAAATTGTAGAAAACAATGGCACTCCCTTTATAACTTTTTCACTTCCAACTACAAGAGTTGGTTAATAGAAATGTACTATTTTTTTACTGCTTTATATGTGTCTGATCAGCTAAGACATATATTTGTGTTCATTTTCTTCAACCTTAATCAAATTATCCTTCAACTGTAACTCAAAAGCCTTCATATATTCTAGTTCTTAGCATTCAGGGCAATTTTGCCTTCATGAGCCACAACTACTACATAACTTTAAGAAGGTAATTACAGTCCTGCGCTGCATCCATGTTCTTTAGTATCAGGACGGTGATAGTGGTTAACCATGAGTACCAACTCAACAGCATGCCCAGTCACATACTTTATATACATTATCCCAAAATCATCTTTCCTGCAACCCCATAAGTACTCTAATTCTACATGTTTTGTAGATTCAGACACTTTGGTTCAGGAAAAAAAAAAGAAACTGTCCAATGTCACAGAGCTCATAGAGGTTAAGCTGGACCTTGAAATCTGCTTCTTACTCCAAAATGCATGCCTTAAAGACATGTTTAACTCTGCTTGCAATCCTATGACCAGGGAAAATACCACCTCATTTGAATAATAATGCTTTGTATTTACAAAGTGCTTTATGACTTTGTCATGTGAGATCCGAAAATCTCTCTGTGGAAGTGGGAAGATCAGGAATCTAGGACATAAAGAGGGGGATGTGATGTACCCAATATCCTATATATATGTTCCTGCAAAATCCAATTTTTTCCAATAACCAGAACTTCACCCCATGCAGTAAAATACATAATAATAATAAATAAAATAATGTAAACATGTGTTGAATGCCTCTCATATGGCAACACGCTTTTCTCCCCTCTGGCATCATTCTGTTAAACAAAATATCTTAACATTTCATTAATATTTTTCTGTCTACAATAATGTCAATGGTCCCATAATTGTCTCCACTTTCAATCTGGAATTATTTGTCCATTATGCACTGTCCCACACATCTACACACATTCATTCAGGGACCATGCAGATCATTCTTCTACAGTTTTCTCACTATTCCCAACAGTACTAACTTAATACAGGATATCTTCATTTCATACTGGAGTGTGAATCCATTTTTTTTAACACTTAATTTTTTATACATTTATTCATTTTTGAGAGACCGAGAGAGACAAAGCATGAGCAGGGGAGAGGCAGAGAGAGAAGGAGACACAGAATCTGAAGCAGGCTCCAGGCTCTGAGCTGTCAGCACAGAGCCCAGTGTGCTGGCAGCTCAGAGCCCAGTGTGGGGCGGGGACTCACTAACTGAGATCATGACCTGGACTGAAGTTGGACACTTAACTGACTAAGCCACCCAGGCGCCCTTTAAGACTTAATTTTTTAAAAGCAGTGTTAGGTTTACAACAAAATTGAGGTGACTGTACAGATATTTACCATAAAATCTCTGCTCCTACACATGTAAAGTCTTTCCCATTACCAACACCACTCAGTAAAGTGGTCTTCCCCCCCACACACACACAAAGAACAAACTCACATTGACACATCATAACCACTCAAAGTCTATAGTTTACCTAAAGGTTCCCTCTTGGTATCATATACTCCATGGGTTTGAGTAAATATACAATGACATCCATCCATCATTAACTTATCATCCAGAATATTATTACTGCCTCATAATCCTCTGTGCTCTGCCTGTTCATCTCTCCTACCACTCTCACCTAGCAAACTCAGATCACCTTATTGTCTCCATACTTTTGCCTTTTTCAAAACATCATTTGGTTGGAATCATACAATATCTAGCCTTTTCAGATTGAGTTCTTTCACTTGGTAATGTACTTTTGAGTTCCCTTTATGTCCTTTTGTGGCTCGAGAGCTCATTTCATTCTAGCACTGACTAATATGCCGTTGTCTGGATGCACCACAGGTTCTTCATTCTCTCGCCTACCAAAGGACATCTTGGTTGCTTCCAAGTTTTGGCAGCTATGAATAAAACTGCTGTAAACATCCGTGTGCAGAATCTTCTGTGTACATAAGTTTTCAATTCCTTTGGTTAAATACCAAGGAACATGATTGCTGGATCATATGGCAAGAGTAGGTTTAGTTTGGTCAGAAGCCACCGAACTGTCTTCCAAAGTGGCTGTACCATGTTTCATTGCCACCAGCAATGTGTAAGGGCTCCTTTTGCCCCACATTCTCTCCAGCAGTTGATGCTGTCAATATTCCAGCTTTTGGCCATCCTGATATATATGTGGCGGCATACATTGGTGGTATCTTGTTTTAATTTACATTTCTCTGATAACATAAAATGGATAACATCTTTTCATATACTTATTTTCTGTCTGTTCGTCTTTCGTGAGGTGTCTGTTAGGGTCTTTGGCCCATTTTTTAATAGGGTTCATTGTTATCATTGAGTTTTAAGAAGCTCTTTGTATATTTTGAATAACGGTTATATATCAGATGTGTCTTTTGAAAATATTTTCTACCAGTCTATGGCTTGTATTCTCCTTCTCCTGACTTTGCCCTTCATGAGTAGAAATTTTTAATTTTATGAAGTTTGGCTTATCAGTTATTTCTTTTGTAGATGATGTCTTTGAGGTTGTATCTAACGAGGCATCACCATACCTGAGGTCATGTAGGTTTTCTCCTGTATTGTCTTCTAGAAGTCTTATAGTTTTGCATTTTACATTTAGGTCCATGATCCATGTTGAGTTCGTTCTTGTGAAGGGTGGAAAGTCTGGAGTCACTCTTTTGCATCTGGATGTCCAGCTGTCCCAGTATCATTTGTCAAGGATTATATTTGTTTCATTGCATTGTTTGTGTTCCTTTATCAAAGGGACACTGACATAAATTTATGGAAGTTAATTTCTGGGCACTCTCTTCTGTTGCATTGATCTATTTGTCTATTCTGTCACCAATATCACACTGTCTTGATTACTATGGCTTTATAGTAAGTCTTAAAGTTGAGTAGTGCCAGTTGTCCAACTTTGTTCTTCTCCATCAATACTGTAGTGGCTATTTGGGGTCTTCCAAACCATTTTGCCTCCTCCACTTTTTATTATCTTTCTTCTTAAAGAACTTTCCACTAGCTGTATGCTTTTGAGAAAAGTAACTTGTTTCAAAAATTCTGTTTCCTTCTCTGTAATCAAAGTATTTGTTTTAGGGGAGAAAATGCCAGAGTTTCTTAATTTTCTGATATTCACTGATTCCCAGATCACCTTCCTGCTTAACATTCCATGGCCCCCATTACCTACATTTTAAGCTCCAACATTGTTAAACTTAAGGAAATATTCTTTTTAAATTATGTCTCAACTGGTCGTTCAAGTCTCTCATCTCTTTGTTTTAATCACTGTCTACTCCACGAATGTCAAGTTCTTTGCAGGCTCCACACCATGTTCTTCTCACTCCCATAATTTTTCCCATTAAACCTTATAACCTTCCCCACAGAAAGCACCAGGAGACCACTACAGACAGAAGAGTACACTCTGAGACAATAAAATAAACATGCTTAAAATATTTGAAGAGATAAAAGAAAGAACAGAATCAATAATGGAAAAATAGGACCTTGTGAAATATGATCAGAAGAAGATTTGAAAAAGAACCAAATAGCATTTCTATAATGAAAAACTAAATGGATAGATGAAAGCATAAATTAAATGCCGAGAAGAGAATCAATGAACTAGAAGATGGATTTGGTGAAGTCATCCAGCATGCAAAGTAGAGAGATAAAGAAGTAGAAGTTTTGAAAGAGCATTTAAAGATGTGAAAGCCAGAATGATAAATTCCAATAATACCTCTCAGAAGAGTTTTACGGAGTGAAAGAAATCAGAAGCCAATTTCAAAGAAATAACAGCTGACAATTTTTCTTAATTAAAGAACACGTAAATGCGCAGACTAACGAAACACTGATTAGAAAGCAATTGCAGACAATAGAACTAAATCCACTCCTGCGTAGATCCTAGTGAAACTGCACAACATGAAAGACAAATAGAAAATACGATATGGAACAGGACAGAAATACAGATTGCCTCCGTAACATCTTGACACGGACAACCTAAAATTCCATATCCTGATAACTTCTCCTCCAAGAATTAGAGCGAATTAAATACCTATTCAGGAAACCACAAAATTAAATGACATCATGGTTCCCCCAAATTCAAGAATCTGAAAATGCATTCCTTACCTGAAAGGAAGCTGTACCCTGCCAGAGAAAGTAGTCATGTATTTTCTCACTTCTTTTCATTAATTTACTATCTTCTACTACCTCTATTAATACAATTCTTTCTCTACATTGTTGTCTGATCCACATACTTCAAAATCACCTTGATCATATTGCTCCTACTCAAAAGTTCTCAAATATTGGCTAATGGCATCTAAATCAGGGGATCAGTAAAAATTTTCTGCAGACACTTTTAAAGTTTATTAATTTATTTTGAGATAGAGGGTGTTGGAGGGGCAGAGAGAGGGAGAGAACCCCAAGCAGGTTCTGCACTGTCAGTGTGGAACCCAGTGCAGGGCTCGAACTCATGAATCTGTGCTGATATCAAGACTTGAATGCTTAACTAACTGAGCCACCCAGGCACCCCTATAAATATTTTAAATATTCTGTAAATATTTTAGGCTTTGAAGACTACATGCAGTCTCCATTGCATAGTCTTCTTTATTGTTTTTTAAAATTCCTTTTATTTATATATTCTTTAAATTTTTAAATTAATTTTTTAAATGTTTATCTTTGCGTGAGAGAGAGACAGAGCACAAGCAGGAAAAAGACAGAATGAGAGGGATGCACAGAATTCAAAGTAAGCTCCAAGCTCTGAGTTGTCAGCACAGAGCTCGATGCAGACTTGAACTCAAGAACTTCAAGATTATGACTTGAGCTAAAGTCAGACGCTTAACTGACTCGGCCACCCAGATGCCCCTAAAATCCTTTTAAAAATATCAAAATGATTCTTAGCTCCTGTGTTTTACACAAACAGGCTCTAGGCAGATTTACCTGGGTCATATTGCTGAGCCCTGATCTAAACTCTGAACTTGTCATTCAAAGACCTCTATTTCTTTTGTGGGCTTTCATCTTAACTGTACTGCTGAGACCTTCCACTCTGATGTACTTAACAGAATGAAATATGTTTGCCATAAACAATAGTGGAGGAATATACATTTCCTTTCTTGACCCTCTCAAATGCTACACTGATGGGCCTGGGGGCAGCTATCGGTCAGTGGGATTCAGAAGTTTCCTCTCTAGCAAGGTTATGATTTAAAAGGCAAGTGGTCAATTGGAGGCTTTATCAGATCACAGTTATCCTTGAAATTATGTTCGTTTATGCTAGGCTACAGAAATTAATAGAGTTCTCCTCTTAAATGTGAACAATTCAGTTTAGTATTTGCATTTTATGAATACCCGGAACGGATCAGGCACTGGCCTAATTGCTGGGGCCGCAAAGATGAATAAAGTAGTCGCTTCTTCAGAAAGCCTCAGAATCTCTGAAGAAGAGAATTTAGGTGAAGCAGTCAAAGAATAACATTTTAAGTTCATGATCATCAGTTTCTAACTGTTGTCGGCCAAGAGGACATTGCAGACAAAGTCTAGAGATTAATCCTGAACACTTGCCAGAAGTCACTTAAAAGGCAAAAGCGAAACGCTTCTGTCATACACAAAAATGCCTGGTTATTCCATGATTCTGTTTTCTTTTGGCTCTAATTTATTACACAAACATTTAACATCTATCTGCTATTTCCTCAGGTTCTCAGGTTCTTATTTCTTCAGATACAATCCTTGATCTCTTTGTATCAACCATCAAGGTTAGGGAACACTTAGATTAAAGACTCTTCTAAATCAGTCATGCTTTCTGCAGGAGGTGTGGTTTTCTTAGTATGTGGGGTGTGTGTGTGTGTGTGTGTGTGTGTGTGTGTTTGGTAGAGGGTGGGGGAATGCATGCTTCTCTTAGCATAGAGATGGGAAGGTCTCCCTTAGCAAAGAAGGAAACTGCTTTGTTTTCTTGATCTTTTAAACGACTGAGAAATCCCTGTGGATTCTGTTCTCCCAATCATTAATTACATCACTCAATCAAAACCCTCGTGCAATCATCTTACGGCTCCCCACATAGCTGGTTCTACATAACACAAGTGCAGCTATCTCTGTGCTGAAGCCACAGCATTAACAGAATGTATCAAGTTGTTTGTGATGCTTCATTCACAGTAATCAGAAAAAGAAGTCAAGCGGGCACATTTATCATGGTGACCGCGGAGTTTGTAGGTTAGCCGCTCCGAAGGGAAAAGATACCTTTGATTAAGTTAAGACAAACTATAATGGATGAGAGTTCTGCTCAAGTCCAATAAATCACCAGAGCCTTTCTAAGCTAGCAGGAATAGGAATCATTGGTAAATTAAAACTTGCTGCAATGACCATGCTGATGCCTTTAGTGTAGATTCTGCCCGGACACCTCTGCAGAGGAAAGCTGGAAAAGGAAGTCTAAATAGTCTTGAGAGGATATTCATGATTGACGACTACAAAATGTATTACCCATTGGACTTCTTTGGGGCTGTGCTTTAATAAACTCTGGTCCCTTTTAACTGTAGGATGTGGTAAAAGGTCACTGGACTCAATTTTAGCAATCAGACTGGCAGGCTGGAATGGCAATGGTGTTGGGACCATTGTGTACATGGATCAGCATCTCCTCAGAGGGGCTGAGAGTCAGAAGGTATCATTTGAAATAAGAATGTGTGAGTCTTTTTTGTTTTGGGTTTCTCTGTGTCTATAAATTTTTGGATTTTTTTTCTCTGGGATTCTGAGGCCATGAATAAAATATGAGTATGTTCTATTTCTCTTTCCTTAATGAGAGATTGCCTTGGATGGTAGGCCATTCCCTGCACAAAGAAAGCCACACGCTGGATTTATTAACTCTTAGCAAATGTTTGTTCGATGCTGAGTAATGAGGAGGTTTGCCGGTGCAGCAAGATAAAAGGCTTCCCCACTTTGTGTTTATCCTCTGGGTAATGAAAAAACAAATTGGCGATTTTGTATTTTTCCTGTTGGAAATTCATAAGGTCAGCCGGGGAAAACAGCGAAGGTTAACTGGCACGAACACTTGCCTGTAAGCACGGTGTCAGGAAAGAAAGGTCACAAATGGATGAAATACCCTAAACCATAACCAGTGCCGCTGCAAATACAGGACCCGAGGAAAAGAAATTGCATTCAATGAAAGCAGAGCCTTGGGAATTGCCCTGACTGGCATGCAACCAGTCCTGTGTTTTCAGCATGCCGACGTTGAAAAAATCTTTTGTAAAGCCAGCAGAATAATATCTTCCTTTTTGAAAGTCCTTCATTTTTTTTGCCACCTTCCATTATCTCCCACTCTGTTGGCATTTTTTTTTCCCTCTACGCCTTTGTATTCTATTCCTCCACCCCCTTTCGTTTTTCATCTCTCACTGCAGAGAAGAGCTACTTGCTAGAGATCAAAGGGAGGCAGAAGAGGCTTGGAGAACCAGAAGCTGTAGCCTTCCAGTGACTGATAACCTACGCAGAGTTGAGAGCCTTTGGACCTGCCTGAAGTTTCGGTTGATAACTTTTCTTAATATGGAGCAAGACTGTTTTTTTGACTTCCTTTGTTAGGCACCGACTCATAAGGAACCAGAGAAATGGGATTTCCTACAAGTTTGCAGCGTATTTCAGTCGGATATTTTGCTGCAGAGTTGCACCGGTCATTCCCCCTGATTGAATAAACCAGTTTGGTTAAGGACTCTGTTAAATTATAGAGAAGCCAGGGTCATTTTCTGCCAGTAATCTTATTTTTCTACCATGGGGAAAAATTACCTTTCTCTCTTCCTTCAAGAGTCCCTCTTCGGCTTCACAACAATCTAGATTTGGTTAAACTTGGAATAAAACTCTTCTGATTGACTGACTACTTTCCCAGAATGCAAGATAATCTCTGTCTTCAATGGGGAGGCAATTGTCACCAGAATTGGAAAACTGAAGGAAGCATGAGAGAGATGGTAAGAAGATGAAAGAAGAAGAAAAACCTGGAGAGAGAAATGGAAGGATGAAAACAGTAATGCCCCAGTCTGCGAGGAGGAGGGAGATTGTGGAATGGAGAAGAAGAAACAGAGAGAAACCAAGGTGGGAAGTCAAGTCGGTACAAGCTAGAGCGGACAAGGGTTGTGGGAAACAAGTTCATTCAGAAGCAAATAATGTATTTCAATGATTCCTGTACACCTTCTGTCCTTCACAAGTGGAAAATTACAAGATTCTGATTGGAAAGATGTAACCACTTCATTCTGTATGTAGAAGCAAGGGAAGACCAGAAAGTGCTCAGAGGAAAAGATATGTGTTCATGTTAAGTCTCAACTTTGAAGTTGTGAAGGATGCCATGTTGATGGGATCTTCAGGCTGGAAGGGGCCCTTGGCATCTATCTAGCCTGACTTGCTCATTTTGCAGATGAGAAAATTCAGGTCCAGGTTACTGGAGGGGCTCATTCCAAAGTGGAGATGGGTTGTTATAGTGATGAAACAATACGATTTGGGAATTGAACCCAAATTTTCTGCTTCTCTGTCATGTGACTTCTACAGCTGCTGCTAGAGCTGACCATTTGTTTCTCATTGCAGGCGCCCGGTCACTGATAGAGCAGTGGGCTTCGGCCAGCTGCTACCCCCTCACAGCTCTGACTTCAGAAACAGTAGGGGGCTACGAAAGGTTTGCAAGCAGGGGAATAATGTAAGGAAACTGGGTTGGCAGAGGATCATTCTAGCAGCTGAGCAAAGTGAGCAGGTGGAGGACAAAGAAATCACACCACCACAAAAAGCCCTGATAAAGTACCTGTGTCACCTTGAACAAACCTGTTAATCTCTGCACTTAATTTTCTCACATCTAGGATGACGGCATCGGATGGCCCTCTACCATTTTAGGATTCGGAACCACCCTTTTCTGCAGTTGTGGCAGTTACCATCACTTAATTGCAGCAGCGGACAGGCTATGACATGCCTGTCGTTTATTTCCCTCAATGTTGGCCACACGTGCCCTGAGGTAAATTGGCCACTCCACAAACAAATCCCTGAAAAATGGCAACTCTAGCAGCTTGCCAGAGGCCAGACCATGGGATCCAAATGGGGAAAAGACAGGAGCACACAAATGTCCACTTAACTCTACAGTCTTTGATTAATGAATATTATCCAAGGTAATAGCCATAAAATACAAAGAATTTACACAGCAAGAGACTCTACACCAGTTTTCCCAACCCCAACCAAGCTAATAGGAAAAGAATCCCTGGGGTTCAGGCTAAAATAGTTCAGTATCTAATTGAAGGCGAGAAATGATAGTCAGCCAATTCTGTCACTGATAACATTGTCATTGTGAAGAAAACCTAACTAATTATTTCAAACCAGTTGCTCTCTTACTTTACATATTTAAAGATGTCGTTTCAAAGAAATGTCTGTCTCTTAGCAGAATTTATCCTTTAGAATCAGGTTGATAATAGCCCATTATATGGGGAAAAAGGGGTCAATAAGGAGAGTCTGAAAAAATAGTTAGCTCTTGTCATTGAAGATAGAAGTGTCCTCCAAAAGATACGATGTTATGTAGAGAATATTGTTCTAATATTTTCAGAAATGTTGTGTGGGTTGTTCATAAAGCATTCTCTGAGGTTAGAGAAAAATTAAATTGCAAAAGCTAAATTAACAACCAGCTTTGGGATATTTGATAAACATGGGGAAACTAAACTAGGATTTATTATTGGATAATCGAAGCTTATGCCCACAAAGACAGGAGGAGCAAAACTAATGTCAAGGGAAATGCATTTGTCTGGAAGGAAGAACCAGGTAAAGACTGACTGGCCACCCATCCAGAAGCACAATAGTGACTCCCAACTCAGTGATCAGACTGAAGAAAAACATAGGAGCCACCATCTTACTTCACTGATTATTTTTGTCTCAAGAGGAATTCCCAATTCAAATCAGAGAATTAACCATCTCATAACTGATGCTTTTATTTTTATGGTAACCATTCTTTAGAGATTTCCATTTATTTTAATTGAGAAGATGTCTGTTAGATTCCTTAATAAAGGATATTTCTTAGTGTTTAGTCATTTATTTTGAAAGAGAGAGAGAGAGAGAGTGTGTGTGTGTGCATGTGCGCACATGCGTGCACTGTACCCATGAGTGAGGGAGGGGCAGAAAGTGAGGGAGAGAGAGAATCCCAAGCAGGCTCCATACTGTCAGCATTGTAAGATCATGACCTGAGCAGAAATCAAGAGTTGGAGGCTTAACCCAATGAGAGTCCCAGGGCAATTTTTTTTGTGTGTGTGTGCTATGCAAGGACATAAAGATGAGTCCAAAAATCTAAGTAAACATTTAACAGTATGGGCACCAACTCTCTCAAGAAAAGCAACCATAGATGGAAATAAGAGAATAGAGAGAAGTTATTAATTCTCTTAAAATTATTTTGGGATTTCTTTATGCCAGACACAGTGCTATGAATATATAGGTCTCTGAGTTTTCAAAAGTTTCCTCTGAATATTGTGTTGAATGACCATTATTTAACAAATTTTTTCATTCATAACTTATTGAAGTCACATGTTTGATGAATAAAAAGTAATACCTATTGTCTCAGTTCTAATTTCTTATCATCCAATCACTGTAGAAAAACCTACGTATCTCCTAGCACCATTTAAAAAATATCTCACAGCTGTAAAAATTTTAAATAAAAATGTAATATTACCTTTTTGTCACTTCTCTTTCCTTTCCGCTTCCCTTCCCCAATTTTTTTCAGATTTACAAGTGTTTTACTTTCATATTGTCAAAGCTGATAGCATTTATATTTTGTCCTCTAATTATAATGAAATTTTACTTCTTTACCTGAATGTTGAAAGCATGTAAAACCATTTACATTATTATGATCACATAAATATGTTATACTCCAGAGCCAAACTGTCCTCAGGTTCCAGCTCTTTCTTTCCATTTTTCTCTGCCACCCAAGTATAGAATGTTTCCAGGGGCACCTGGCTGGCTCATTTGGTTCAGCATTGGACCCTTGATTTCATCTCAGACTGTGATCCCAGATTTGTGGGACTCCACACTCAGTACATTATTTGGGACACAATGTTCTTGTTTCTTTTCTAGGATATTTATTGTCTACTATCTTGAGAGAAAAACGTTATTGCTATAGTTCAGCTCTGAATCACTGCAACTACTTTTTGGAATCCATTCCTTTCTTCCTAAAGCATGCTCATTGGACCACAGTCACTTTTGGTCTGTAGTTACCATTTTTTTTAACGGTTTTACAATGGCTATCTTGATCATTTTTATCATTGTTTTCTTGGTTTAGTTCCCCCATATGTCTTATGTCTTCATTTTCTCATCCTTAAGATCTCTGTTTTGTTGGAGTATACCCTTAAATAACAACTTTGAAATAAGGAGATAAACTTTCAGAGTCCTCACATATCTGAAAATGACTTGAATTTACTCACATTTGATTATTAATTTGATTATTAATAGAAATCTACAATCAAAAGTTTTCTCTAAGAATGTTGAAGGCTCTATTTCATTGTTTTCTAGCATTTATTACTGATGGTGGAATGTTTGACAATTACCTGCTTTTTATTATTTTGTAAACTATCCTTGTGTTTTTTCTCCTTGGTAACTTTTGAGATGTCTGTCTTTGGTGTTAGGAATTTTAAAAATTATACAGTGTTTGGCACCTGAAAAATTCCTTTAAAGTAAAGCTTTATCTCCCTTTAGTGCTGGAAATTTTTGTCCTTATTATTCATTATCTTTATTTAAAAATTTTTATGTATAATCTACTTAGATTAGTGTACTAAAAATGCACACTTAGTACTGTTTCACAAGCTAGAAATATCCTTATAACTAGCACCAAAATGAAGAAAAATGGAATGATTCCAGCATCCCAGAAGACTTTCTCATGCATTCTTCCAAAATTGCTGACAATATAACCACTACCCTGATGTATAACAGGAAGATTCATTTTGTCTATTTTTGTTTTTTATATAAATGGAATCAATATATTATTTATTTATCAATTTCCTTCCCTGCACATTTTTTTCATCCTTCTTTTGGAACCTCTAGTAGTCAAATGTTGGGCCGTCTGGAATTTGTACTTTGTATCTATTATCTGTTCTCTTATATTACCCTCCTCTTTCTTTGTACCAAGATATATTTTTAACTATTCTTCTAATATTTTTTGGGGGGCCATTTTTGTTCTTTTTGTCTGTTACTTTTTCATCTTACGTAAGTTATTGATGAAAATCTGAGTTGCTGTCATAACAGGCCCCCAAATATAGTGACTTGAATAATACAGAGCTTGATTTCATTCTCATGTAACTGATGTGAGGTGAATGGGGTGACTACGCTACCTGAAGACATTCATCAACTGCAATATTGGCACTGTGCCATCCTTTAGGGTGTTGTTCTCATCTTCATGGTCAGTCAAAGCTGGGTCATAGCCACATATACATAGAGAGGGAAAAAGAAACTATAGGACACAGCTGCACACATGACTTCTTCTTGCATTAAAATGGACTAGAACTTCATCACATGTCACAACTAGCTATAAAGGAAGATGCAAAGTACAGCTCTGAGGTGGATGCCATCAGGAAGAAGGATGGAATGGATTTAGGGAGGGAAAGTAGAAGACTATCACATAATCCTGTATTTGTATTATTGATAAAATATCTTTTCAACTTTCTCTGAAAATAATTAGAATATCCTTTCTTTATTTTTTCCCTTCCTTGCTTCCTTCCTTCCTTCTCTCCTTCCTTCCTTCCTTTCCTCCAGTCTCTCTTTTTTCTCCTCTCTCTTTTGCTTTATTTCTGTTTTCTAGATTATGGTTATTTCCATTGGTATCATATTTTTTGGAGTATATTATTCTCTCACTTCAGACTGGGGAAAAAATCAATTGACTGAAACACACCCAGAAATGACACAGATAATAGAATTAAGAAACAAGGACATTACAATAATTAACAGTATTTTGTTTATTCAAGAAGATAGAGGAGTGATTTACTATGTTACATAGAAGTATGAAAGATGTTTTAAATATGAAAATGCATTATAAACATTCTAGAAATGAAAAATGCATTATCTGAGATGAAAAATGCACTGAATATGATTAATGGCATACTAGGCAGTGCAGAAGAAAAAGTGAGAGAACTTGAGAACATAGCAATAGAAATTATCCAAAATTAAGGACACAGAAAAAGCACTTAAAGAAAGTAAACAGACTCTTTCTTTATTATTTAAATCAAAAATTAATTGACTACTTAACACAAAAATAACTGGTTATTATGGGGTTTACCATATATGTAGAAAGAGAATTTTGATAGTAATAACACAAAGACTAGTATTAGAGAAATGAAAGTATACCATAATAAAGCTTTTGTAATACATATGAGGTAGTATAATATCATTTGAAAGTAGACTTTAAAGCAGTAGCCCTACTCAATTCAAAGCAATTGAATTCGAAGGGAAGAAAAGAAAAAATAGTATCACAAAGAAAATTCCAGGTCTAGAAGATTTTACTAGTGATCTCTACCAAACATTTAAGGAATAAATAATACCAATACTACATTAACTCTTCCTTAAATTGATGAGGAGAGTGTATTTCCAAATCCATTTTATGAGATTTTTATGAGATTTTTATCATTACTTTGACACCCAACCAGACACATTATAAGAAAAGAAAACCAAAGGTCAATATTCACTGATGAAGATAGATACAAAATTCTTAACAATTCCAAATAGGGGGATACATTCCAGGAATGCAAGATTGGTTTGATATTAAATAATTAATAAATGCAACTTATTAATATTATCAATTTATTGGGTCACCTGGGTGGCTCAGTTGGTTAAGCGACCAACTTTGGCACAGGTCATGATCTCGTGGTTCATGGGTTTGAGTTCCACATCAGGCTCCATGCTGACAGTTCAGAGCCTGGAGTCTGCTTCAGATTCTATGAATCCCTCTGTCTCTGTCCCTACTCTGCTCACACTCTGTCTTTCTCCCAAAATAATACATAAACATTTAAATTAAAAATTATATTAATGTACTAAATTATGTAATATATTAATTTTCAATAGCCAAAAATTCAAGCCATATCAATTGATACAGGAAAATCATTACATAAAATCCCACATCCATTTCTAATACAAATGTCACACTAGCAAAGTAGGACTAAAAAGGAGCTTTTTCAATCTCGTAAAGGGCATCTAATAAAAACCTATACCTTCACCAAACTTTACAGTGAAAGACCACATGCTTTCACTCTAAGATCAGAAAGAAGACAAAGATGTCTGTTCTCACACTTCTTATTAGTATTTTTTTTTAAGATTTTGTTTTCAAATAATCTCTACACCCAATGCGGGGCTCAAACTCACAACCCTGAGATCTAGAGTCACATGCTCTATTCACTGAGCTAGCCACGCACCCCTATTCTTGCCAGTTCTATTACATATTGTACTTGAAGTTTAACCAGTGCAAGCAAAGAGATAAAATGCTTCTGGTTTGGAAATAGAATAAAATATCCTTTATTCTCAGGCAACATGATCATTCCATGGGATCCTACAATCCTATGTAATCTCCAAAAAGAAAAAAAGAAAAAGCTACTAAAACGAATAAGCAAGTGTAGCAGGTTACAGGATATGAGATCAATACACCAAATCAGTTGTATCCTCATTTAATATTTATAATAAAAAATTTAAAATTTAAAAATATACTGTTTTCATAATGTCAAAATCTGAAATATTTAGAGGAAAGTGTTAAAAAGATGCACAAGGTCTATGCAATAAAAACTAGACATATTGTTAAGAGAAAGTAAAAAATACCTACATAAATTGAGAAATATGCTGTATTCATGGATTGGAAAACTTAACATGTTGACAATTCTTCCCAAGTTGTTCTATAGATTTAGCACAATACTAACAAAAATCCCAGAAGGCCTTTCTAAAATAAAAATTGATAAGTTAATTCTAAAATACATTTGAAAATGAAAAGGTCAAGAAATGCTAAAACAAGTTTGAAAAAGTAGAATAAAATTATAGAGAGCTTTATTTTCTTATTTCAAGCTTATTATAAAGCTATAAAAATCAAGAAATCAAGACAATGTGGTATTGGCATAAATATAGTCAAGTATATAACTGGAATAGATTAGAGAGTCCAGAAACATAAACAAATGTATGTTTATTTTTTGGAACAAAGAGTTAAATATAATTCAGTAGAGAAAAGATAATCTTTTCAACAAATGATTCTGGAAAAGTTAGATAGCATATATAAAATTTGAACTCCAATCCATTCTTCACACCAAATGCAAAAACTAACTCAAAATGAATTACAGACATAAATTAAAAACTAAAATTACAAAATTCTTAGAGGTAAATATAGAAACAAACCTTCATGACCTTGTGTTAGACAAAGATTTCTTAGACAAGACGCCAAAAGCATTATCCAAAAAAGAGAAAAACTGATAAGTAAAATATCATCAAAATTAAGACCTTCTTTTCATAAGACATCCATAAAAGAATGGAAAGACAAACCATTGACTAGTTGCAAGTTACATACCTGATGGAAGATTTATATCCAGAATACATAAAGAATATTCAAAACTCAATAATAAGCAGCTAAACAAATCAATTTGAAAATGGACCAAAGATTAGAACAGATATTTCACCTAGGAAGGTATATAGATGAGAAATAAGTACATGAAAATATGTTCAACATAAGCAGTCATTGGGGAAATCCGAAGCAAAACCACAGTGTGATACCACTGCATACCCATTGGAATGGCTAAAATTTAAAAGATTAATCTTACCAAGTGTTGGCAAAGATGTGGACCAACTGGAATTCTTCTACGTACTGTTGGAAATCTAAACAAATGTAATCATTTTGGAAAACAGTTTAAGGAGTTTTTTGAAAGTTTCTTAAAAAGATAAACACACACCTATCATTTGATCCAGATCTTAATTCTTATATCCTTAGCTGAGGAAAATGAAGGCATATGTTCAACTCCAAAGTTATGTTCAAATATTTATAGCAGTTTTTTGGTAACATCAGAATTTGGAAACAGCCTGAAAGTTCATTAATAGGTGAATAGATATGTTAATTGTAGCATATCCAAACATGGAATAATAATAAGGAATAAACTACCGATACACACAACAAATTACATGACTCTCAAAGTAATTATGTAAAGTGAAAGAAGCCAGACCAAAATGACTACATACTACATGATTCCACTTATAACCTAGAATTCAAGAAATTGTAACCTAATATATAGTGATAGAAAGCAAATCAATATATGCCTGGAAATTAGGTGTGGGGGAGGGCTGGGAGGAGAGGATGATACAGGAGCACAAGGAAACATTAAAGGCGATGGGTCTGTTTATGATCTTGATTGTTGTTGTGGTTCATGAGCATGTGCATCTATAGGAAACTATTACTTTGTTGTTGTTTTTGCTGATTTTAATGAAGTTCACGAGAAAGTACAGTAAAATAATCATACACGCATTCACCATCTTTAAATTTTTTTCTGGAAGGTATATTCGTAAGAAACACTTATGCCTTGAGAAATGGTGTGATTCACACAAGACCTACTGCATTGGGATTATGATGAAAAAAATACCCAGTTCCATTCGACAGCATATACGGAATACTGCCGAGCAGCTAAGGCAAAAACGTGTTCTTCACATGTAATTGAAAATAAAATAATTAGCATCTTAATATTTTTGAAATCTGGACATTTTTTTCTGCCCTGAAGACAAATATACAAAAACTTGAACTGTTTTGTTAGTTACAAGTTTATTAAGGATTGCAACTGACCACAAACTTGGTATCAGCCATGTTTACTATTGTGAAAAAGCTACCATTATTCTTGGTCATGTTAAATAAGTATGAGGCAGAGGAAATTAGAATTTATACTTCTAGCAAACTTAGACCTTTACTAAAAAAAAAAAAAAGTATGTAGCTTTGTTAATAAATTTTTACTTTGCATCTTCTATCTATCCCAGGCTCTATGCTGGGCATTGAAGATATAATGAGGAAAAATTTTATCCCACACTTTGAAGCGCCAAGTTTCCCTCTATAATCTGTACTGTGTGAGTCCCAGTCACTAGAAATACCTTGCTCAAAATTTCCCAGGTACCTATCCACTTCTCTGCTTCAAGAGCACTGTCCAAACCAACAGCTGACATGCACAGATGCCCCTGGGAGTTCTGGGTCTTAGGCCCAGGGTCACCCTGGGCCTCAGAGCTGCCACCTGATTCCAGGAGGGAGGCTTGGGAAGCAAATCTCTCTTGCTAACCAGTGTGATAATCCTTTTGGGATCACGTGAGCTTCCAGGATGGTGCTCGTTTGTACTTTTATACAGACAGAAATCCTTGGGGGAAAAAAAAAGAAATCCTTGGGAATTTGCCCAGTACTTTGCCTATTTTCAAGGCAAACTTGGGGTAAGAAACATTCTTTCTGTTAGTGGAACAAAACGTTCAGAGGCTGGATGCAAGAGAGTGCAATGGGATTAGGGCAAGTAATTTTGATGCTCAAAAATAAGATGCCTTGTTTCCCCGTGGGAGGGACTTAAAAAAGGAAGTTACTGGATCAGATCAGTGTCACTCTACTCCAAAAACTAACAAAGACAATACCTACATCTGTAGAGCAAAGAGGAACAAAATGACCAGAGGAAAGTAGTCAGTCCTTAACGGAGAGATTAGAGAGATAACCTAAGTTTTATTTTCTCCTCTATGATGGTTTGGGGGGAGAAGGAGATGGAATTTCTCTATGGCTTTCCAGGAGAAAATGAAGTGAACTTATATCAGGAGAAAGATTGTCTGAACATTAAAAAGACATTTTCTCTTATGAGAGGGATATACAAGAATAATCTGCTTAATGTGTGACTGGTCTATACCTGGAAACTTACAAGAAACCGTATCACCTCTAGTGGCTTCTATCTTCTCCTTGTCTCAAAGATGATGACAAAATAAAGAAACTTAGGAATTACAGGGAGCTTTTCAGTTTCAAGTGGCAGGGACGCATCTCCAACTCATTTAAATAAGAGGGGGGGCGGATTTACTGATATACACAATTAAGAAATCAAGGAATTGAACATGGCTGGATCCAAAGGCTCAAAATGTCCCCTGGGATCTATTTTCCTCCATCCCTTCCCTCTGCTTTCTTTTTTGTTCATCATGTTGCCTCATGCAGCTGTTTCATATTTACATCCTACTTTTTTAATAGCCTCAATGAAATGATAATAACCTTTTCCCAAGAGTCCTAGTAAAATTCTAAAATTGACCCTGATTATCTTGGTTTGAGTCACGGGCTTACCCATGAACCAGTTCCTGAGAATAAGAATTTTGAATAGTCTAATCTCATTCTTGAGTCATATGCTCAACCTTGGAGCCAGGGGGATAGCGTCAGCTTCACCTATATTAAGGGTCTGAATATGATGAAGTGCTGCTGGTGAGTGATTGACAAAATTACACTGGAGTTTTTTAAGTAACAAAGAAGGGAGACATGCTGGACAGGCAAGACAAACAAACAATGAAAACACAGCTCCCCCCACCCAGCCTCACACACAGATGCTTCACCTTTTAAAGTCTCTTGGAAGCCTATTAATGAGTTTGATATCTTAAGATGAGCCAAGAACATTCCTAGATTTACTAAATTTTACTCTGTGATTATTTATGCTTTTGCTGTCATCCTCCAAAAACTCGTTTTGTTTCCATCCTGCACACTTTACGATGAAAGCCAAGGCATAAAGAAACTAACTTTTTGGCTGTGGGTCACCCAATAAAATGTGTTCCTGTATATGTTCTGGACTGGAAATACCTCTTGGCAAGAAAATAATGGAACTAGCTGCCTTCACCATAAGGGAGAAGAGCCATGTGTAGCTTATGCATGAAATAAAAGACCCAGTGTACAACTTTCAAACAACAGATTGTCCCCAGCAGTGGTGAGCCACAGGCAGTGACAAATGAAGCCTTCTCAGGCTGTCCCCTGTACCTTAGTTGTGTTCTGAACTGAGCAGAGCCACAGCTGAGAGTCATTGAGGCACCGTGCCCAGTTAATCCTTAGTGCTCGTGCCAAGACTGTCAACAAAGGGTCCCATTGTCATGGCACAGTGGGGCTATGGGCACCAGTATGCTAGGAAGTGGATAAAGACCACCAACTCATTGACTGAATGCTGCCTCTCACTCCCTTCCCAAAATGGAAATCAATGTTTGGCACTTGGCACTCGTGAGTAGTCTGATAATACCATTCTCAATGTGCACGGGCTTGTGAGAAAAAAGAAATGGATATGCTAAAAGCAGACTTCACTTCCAAACCTTGGAGGGGTTGCACATATCATCGAGAAACATTTATTTAACGAAATTATGGTTGATCCTGTCTGCCCTTTTAATTGCATGCTGAGTTTGGTGATGATGTATCTGATTTTGCCCATGCATTCAAAAAAGAAAAGATGTAGAAAGAAAAAGGATGGGAATTAAGACACCCTGAAATTTCCTTTAAAATTTTCCATCTCAGCACTGTCATGCTGGCTGTCTCTCTTTATTCCTTGCTAAATGATCTCACTGTCAGTGTTGGAGGTTATTCTCTTGAACCCTTTCAGACAGTTTTCTGTTATTACTTTAATTCTCAGTAAGCTGTTGGCAATTGCTATCAAATTGCTTCATGGATCAATTCTTCCCTCATAGCCCATTAAATTTTGCTTTTCTGTACTGAGTAAGAAGTCACAAACACATTTGGTTACAAATGGTCAGTGGGCCATAAGCCCTTTACTATTCTTTAGAACCTAGACTCACATTAGGATTTCTGAATGCCCCGTATTTATGGGGCTTTTCCATATTCAGTACCATATCCTGCTATTATGGAAAGGTCTGTTGGGATTCAATGTTATTTGCTTGAATATGCAATCAGGAAGGGGTGTAAGTCTACAGGATGTAGTTATATTGGCTTCTTCGCAACGGTCTTGTAGTTTGCAAAAATAGCCACAAGTTAGATTTCTTACTTTATCCAGGCTACTTGGCAATGTGACTTTGCAGATGCTTTTACCAAGAAGAGGGTCTCTTTCCTCATGTCTTAAATGTGAGCTGGTTCTGTGACTTGCTTGATCAACAGCATGTGGCAGAAGTCATGGTGTGCCAGCCCCAAGCCTGGGCTTCAAGAGGCTGTGCGAGCGTCGGCTGACTTTCTCTGAAGCCTGCTTCCCCCAGGTGAGCAAGCCCAGACTACCTTGCCGGAAGATGAGAATCCTTAGAGGAGGGTCACAGTGCCCTGGCTTACAATAAACCAGTCCCCAGCTGCCCTGGCTGCTGATTCCAGGCACAGTTAAGTCCAGCCCAAATTATTAACCACAGAGCTAAATAAATGGTTGTTGTTTTAAACCATTGAATTTTTAGGGTGCTTTATTATGCTACAAATATTAATTGATAAAATCCTCATCTTATTGGTGTTAGTGGTCCTTGACATTCTTACCCAATAAACCATCTTCCAGCTTCTACGCCAAAGTAAGAAATCCTTTCTGTATGCCTAGCTAGGAAATTGATGAGGATAAGCATCTATTACTAAACATTTATGTCATGATAGTATCAGTCGTCTGTTGAAACACGATGAACAGCTCCTTATTGCCTTCTGAATAACGCTCCAGCTTATCAATCCAACATTCAAGGCCCTCCACAGTTCGCACATTTAGCCTACCCTGTCAACTTTATATCTATTGTCTTTTATTCAAAAACACTGTCTTCTGGACTATCTGGGTTACTCTATTTTTCTCAAATTGCAATGTTTTCTACCTCCTTCCCTTTCCTCACACAGTACTTCACTACTTGGAATGCTTTTTGCTTCATCTGTCTGCACGGTAAATTCCTACATATCTGTCAAAGCCCATGTCTTTTCAAGGGTCAGTAAATAACACATTTAATTATTTTCCCTTTAAAATCTATACTCAAAGTGTACATCATTCAACTCCTTGGGTAATCATGAAGATTTCCTCAAATATAACCATAAAAGGATTAGAGCATTTCTTCAAGTTCATCATGTAGACTCAGTACGGGAGATTTTTTCCTCAACACAGATAGCCTTTGGAGCTGAAAGATCAGCAAGTGCAGGGCGTCACTGCACGCAGGCTCCCCTGTCAGCCCGTCAGTCCTGGGGGTTAGTTGTGGTCAGCACCTGTGCACTGGGCACCCAGGGAGGCCAGGCTCTGGGGTGACAGGTGGGAAGAGTTGGCCCATGCCAGGTAGCTGAGCACACAGGGACAGCCAAGGATACGCTGTCCAAGGACCTCCTGATTCCCACATTAGTAGGTGCTGAGCACTGAGAAGTTAGAGGGCAGATTGACATGGACCTCGGCATCTGGGAAGGGGCTGTGGTCTTGGACCTGGAAATATGCAGTGCATTTGTGCAAGGCATCCGTGCACCAGTAAAGCGGGCTCCATACCCTGATGCTCCTTAGGCAGAGAAGACGTAGAAGCTACATGTCCCTGGTGTTAGCCAGGGAGCATTGCTGTAAGAAAGAGGAACTCAAAAGACATGTTTTGGTGTTACGAAAAAGTATTCTTAAAGATGAGCATCTGGATTCTAATGTTTTTAAGTTTATTTATTTTGAGGAAAGAGAGAGAGGATAGAGAGAGTGTGCATGGGGGAGGGGCAGAGGGAGAGTGAGAGAGAGAATCCCAAGCAAGCCCCATGCTGTCAGCACAGAGTCTGACACAGTGCTCGATTCCATGAACCTGAACATGAGATCATGACTTGAGCTAAATTGGAGTTGGATGCTCAACCACCAACTGAGCCACCCTGGCTCAGGGCTAGTTTTGAATGGCAGGAAAGATGAGTTGATTTCAGAGTTCCACAGCCTGCTAGGCCACAGTCTCAGGCAGAGTGACTCTGCTGTTTATCTTTAGTTCAGTCAGGAGGTGGCGTCTGCTTGACAGGCAGAGTTCACATGTGGGGTCTTGCAATGGAAGAAGCTTGTCCTTGAACCTTGGTTCTATAGGACGCAGGCTTCCTGACTGAACCTGGGTCTCACTGAGGAGTTTCTTGGGCTCTGTCTCAACCAGTCCTCCCCACTGGACAGAATCTTGAGCATGGCTGCCTCAGAACACAGAACATGTGCCTTGGGGACCACAGTGGACTCCATTTCACCTAAAGAAATAGCTACCCGCTGAGGAAGGCTCTGGGTTGTATGTAGATTTCGTTATCACACAAGCACAGTATCCAATTTGGGAAATGGTGATCCCTGCCAAGTTCCCTCCCTGGCTTCTTGAAAGTCTCTACCCCAGTGCAGTTGCAGCTGGCTTATGCCAGACATGTTCATGGTTTAATTCGATACAGCAAATATCGGTAGGCACTCTGAAGACCTGATAGTGTGCTAGGCCCAGAGGGGAATTAGACGTGATTTCTATTCCCCAAAATATCTTCAAGGATATGATATAAATACACTACATTAGAGAGGAAAAAACCAAACAGAGCTTGTAGTACAACCTGCTTCTCATTGTGTTTCCCATGCTTTTACTCCATCCTGTTTCATCTGCTTTCTCTTTCATGATGCCACTTACTCATTTTCAGTTCTAAAAACAGCAGAGACAATAGCTAAGCCATGTTTCTTTAGCACCTTCTTGAATCTGTGCTTCACTCTGAACTAATAACCTATCGTTTAAAAAAAGCTGTTATTGGAGGTTCAGGATGGGACACTAACAGTGACTTGTACTTAATAGGTGTATAGGAAATACTGAGAGGAAAAATTATTTAATATACTGAAGAAGGATAGCCAAGTGGTCAAGTGGATGTTTTTAATATAGGGATGCCTGAGTTTGACATGTGGCCCTGCCACTTGCAGGGACACTATGGGCACATGTCTTAACCTCAAAATCTCAATGTCTTCATCTGTCAAATTAGGACGACGATGATGATGATAATAATAATAATAATAATAATAATAATAATAATAATAATAAACTGAGGGTAGTTATGAGGTTTAAGCAATAATCTCAGTATGTGGGATATATTAAGCACTTAATAAATATTAGTATTATGACTGTTATGATTATCATTGCCAAACATTTTACAAAGTGCTTTATCTGCAGCTTTTCACTGAATGTTCACAATGTGCACTTTGAAATAGGTATATATATATATATACACATTTAATTCCCTGGTGGAAAATCAAGACTCAGAGAGATAAGAAACTTATCCAAGCCTATAGAAGGGACTGGCTTTGAAATCTCTTCCCTCAATCCCCAGCAGCCACAGAAGGTGAAGATGTAAGAAGTGAAGTCTCTTTATGAACTTAAAGTTTTTTTAAACACTCTGTAAAGTTTGTGGGAGGCTCATTATTTCAAAACTGGCAAAGGTTATTCTACACAGCTCAGTTGGTCAATAAGTTTGGCTGCCCTTGAAGCAGGATAATTCAGTTCAGAGCTAAGTTTTCTCTGAAATCTCTTTACAGAATGCTAATGTTATTTCCCATCAAATAGAATCGGAGGCTCTCAGTTCCTTTGTTACTGGAACCTTCCCCTTTCTCAGGCCACTCGTCATGCCAAGAACCTGCAGTCAGGTTGTAATTTAGGATCTCTTAGCTGTCCTAGGTCCCATCCAAATTTGGGTCCCGTAATGGGGCGCTGAAACACAAAAAAATACTAACTGTCTCTATTCAGCTTCCTACCAACCATGTTCCACACACACAGAGACACAGGCATAGACTTACCACCATGTGCTATTAGGGGCTAAGAGTGTCTTTGGCAGGATGGAGTGACTTGCAGCTCCTAAGCAGTAATATTTCCTACAACACTCAAATCTGGAATTTGGTCTCTCCTGGCCCCTATGATGTTGGGTTTTCCCACTGTGGCTTCTTAGAGAGGAGACTCCAAAGAAGACCAGCTCCAGGTGAGTCTCCCAATGATGATGGGGACAGTTCCCGACAGCAAGATCTTCCAAGAGCTACTCTTCATTCATGGATCTACTGTGCATGGGACATCTCAGACAGAATACCATGCCTGCCCTTGGGGAGCTCCCATTTAGTGTGAGACTGCTAAAGAGAGTCTTCTTCAGTGATGGCATGTACTAGTGGGCATGACCTATTCTCCTGGCAACTGCACTCATCTCCAAACCTCTTAGGTTTTATTGGGTCTTAGAGCCCAGTCTGAGTGTCATCCCCGAAGGCAGTTCCAGCGTGGCCTCCACTAGCAGTGTGAGGCACACTCTTTTAAAGAGCACCAGCCCAGCCTTCAGAACTGCTTAAATCGTAACTATTACTACTAATGATAATAAATTAATATTAATAGTAGCTACTATTTTTATACACTTCTTACATGCAGGCATTATATGAATACATTTTATTTTCATCACAGTATTATGAGGTAAATACCCCAATACCCATTTAAGATATAAGGAAATTGAGGGCTGGAGAAGCTAAAGGACTTGCTTAAGGTTACTGGCTGGTAGGTGGAAGGTAGGTATTGGAACTCAAATTTGTCTGACTCAGAAGCTCTTGCTTTTCTCCTCAAACTGCCATTTTGTCAAGTGACAGGAACAGTTCTCAGAGCCTTGTATACATTGCCTCACATACTGAGCACAGATAGTGGGTGCTGTGCCAACCTCCCATCCTTCTGAGATGGTGCATGGATGCATCTCCCTCAGTCTGAGATCTCAGAATTCCAAGGAGGCATCCCTGCCTCCCGGAAGTGCCTGTCAGAACACTGGCAACAGCTCAAATGCTACATCACATCCCTGCTCTCTTCTCTGTCCCCCACCTCTAAAGCAAATCCCTGTAAAACCCACTTTTCCCTAAGACATACAAACCAAACTCCCAATTTTGGCTGACCTAAGTTCCCTGAAAACCGGTGCAAATGAATGCATCTTACACTAAGTAAACCGATTTGTGGATCTCCCAGGAAGCAAGCTGAAGTCAAATCTAATAACCAGCATAAAACTCCAACTCTGATTATCCATGAATGGAGTACCCATGGCAAATGTTTAATCCCACATGAGGTAACATATGCAAAAGGGCTTTGAAAAGTATAAAATATTCTACAAATGTCTAATATGATTATTCTTGTCAATGCCGTATTTGCCCTCCCAGCAGGTATGTGCTGAGGGAATAGAAATGATTTCAGGACTAGACTGAGCCAAGCTTAATTGGCATTGTAGACTGTTTGATCGTGAGGCTCAGTGATGTCAGGGTAAGATCCCTCGTCTAATAGGAAAACCGGGTCTGAGCCCTGACCCTGCCATTAACAAGCTGGGGGAACTTTGGCAAGCTACTACCCTTCTCTGATCTTCAATTTAGTAATAATAATAATAATAATAATAATAATAATAATAATAATAATATAATAGTAACATATAAAATATGATTACAACTATTATCAGTTACTGTACACTCACTCCAAGCCATGTGCTTTTCTAAGAGCTTTCCATACAATAGCTCATTTACTTCTCACAACAGTCTTCTGTGCTAGTAACGTCTCCATTTTATAGATGCACAGAAGCCTAGAGAGGTTATGTGCCTTACCCCTGGCTTCATATCAAATAAGTAAGGAAGCCAATATCTGGATCTAAGACAAGCTCTATTTTGCCATTCATTAAAAAATCAAGTAGGAATGATTTGGGGGTTATTTGTGCCCCGTTTCTATTTTGCTTATAGGGAAATTAGCTACAGTTGAATTTAGAATTCCTAAAGAAGAAGGAAGAATTGTGTTAAAATCCCAGGGAGAACAAATAGGCTCCTAATAAGTGAAGCAAATACGTGATTGATTATGATGTTTTTCTAATAAATGAGCTGTGGTTGCCTTCTCTTTAGTAAATGCTTTTCAGACTAAAGGCATTGCTACCAGAAGAGGCTACCTTGGGAGAAAATGGAATATTGTACTCAACTTCTTGTATTGCAGGTATTGATTGACCCTTATGTCTTGCTGCTTCTAGATCGTGAATTCTTTATGGAAAGTACTGGAACTTATCTACATCCCCAACACCTATCACTGTGCTTTTCGAATCAATGTTCAATAGTAGAATGAATGGACATATGTTTGCAGGATAAATGAATGTATAGATGAATGAATTTATAGCTCCTTACCCTTATAATTCTTTGTTCTTTCCATGTAGAGATGAATGACTCCCTGGTAGAACTAAATGACCAATCCAGTCCTTAGCCACTTGGAGTCTAAAAAACCTAGTCCCACAGCTCAGGGATTAAGTCAGCCTTGGCGCGCATGTTTCTCAGCTGTTGTAGATCTCCGCTGTTTTATGAGAGCAGTGCACACTTATTGTGCATGATGACTCAGAACCCATTTTACTTTCTTTCAGAAAAATCTGCTCCCTACTCTCAGTTCATGTGATATTGATTGGGTTAATAGTTCTTTCTTCCTTCCAGCCCTAAGAGTGAACCCAGGGTCCAGGTATGAACAATCAGAGTACTCCATCCTCCATCCTCCATCCTTAGTTAATAGCTCTCCCATCACTCACACTCTCCCAGTGAATCACGGGACTTTTGTTGAGTTAATAAGGAAAAAGAAGCTCTTTTCCACTAGGGATGCCAACCTAGTTTAATGTAAGTCTATAGCTGCTAGTGGCCACCTTGCTACTGCAAGAGAATAAACCTGCCTGAGAATGAAGCCAAATTAGGAAGAATTGTGTCAAGGATGAAAAGAAAGAGGCATTCTTCACAACACAATTTACATACCATGTAAGGATTCATCCATCCTTGGAGCCAAGTCTGTTACTGACTTTCAGTTATGTAATCCAATAAACCCAGTGTGTGTGTGTGTGTGTGTGTGTGTGTGCGCACATGCGCATGCACGCGTGTGTCTGACTTAACCACCAGCTTGGACTGCCATGTAGTCCATCCCCATGTTTGTTGGGTACTGTGCTTAAGGAATCTAACCTAATTTGCTCCCATTAGAGAATATAGACAGCTCTTCTGACCAGTGTCTCCCTCATCGTGGTGGTTGTATGTAGTCTCTGAGTCTTTGTTCCCCACATTTGGGACTATTCCATCACTAACAGAATCCTGAAGTTGCTGTTTTGACACATGTTAGTGGAGAAAACTTGAGGTTTTCAGTTAAAGATACAGTAGTATTGCTTAATAAGTAAGAGCCTTCGAACTCAGGTAAAACTGGGGTCAGATCCCACTTTGACTGCTTAGAAGCTATATAACCTTAGGAAAATTGCTTTTTCTCCATGAAACTCTGTCTCTTGACTATACATGGGGATAAAAATGTCCACACTACAAGGAATTAGATGAGATATGTAAAGCATGGAGAGTTTGGCAATACGTAGCAAACACTCCATAAATGGTAGCTAATACATTATTTTCTTTTTTTGTAAGTCTTAAAGGCAATCTATCAAAACAAAATCCTCTCTAGCCTCCTTGAAAGCTATATACTGACTGTTGTGCAAAAAAACTGATACGAAGTGCACATGGAAAGAAAACACTATCATAAAGAATGACCCTTATGACAGATGGCGTGATTACTAAGAACTTTAGAAACCGGAGTGACCTGGCATATATTGTTGTGTAATGTGTACTTCAGAAAGAAAACAAAACACCCCGAGGGTTTTTTCTTTTAAATTGAGAGCACTTGGGCAGAACAATAAAACTTTTACAATTTATAAGGCATCAAATAATTTGCATGAATACAAAGAAATATGGGAAGCCATTTTAGATTTCATTTAAAAGGATTAGAGAAATAAGAGTAGGACTTCTTGATATAATACCAGCTAAATCAAATATCACGAGTAAACAAATATGTGGAGCGCTTTATTACAATAATTTATTTACAAGTCTGTGACATTGTACTATAAAAGTTTTAAAAGGCAGGCATATAATATAGAAGGAGACAAAAATAATCACTGTGCAACTTTTCGAATGGAAAAAATAAAGATAAAATGTGTTAAAAAGGTAAAATAGTTGTAGGAAAATCTTAAGAAAAATATGATGATATACTTTATGTCAACTATACTTCAATTTAAAAAATAATGACTACAAGATGATATACTGAGAGAGCAATATTTCCAAAGATGCAAAGGTCCTTAGAGAAAGAATAAAATAAAGTATGGTTGGCAGAAAGAGTAAGATGTAATTAAGTAACTAAAGATCAAGTTGTCTTATTGGAACCCTTGAACTTGCTTGAGGGGAAATTCTCTGAAAGAAATCCAGTTTTGAAAGTTGATGAAGTCATAATGAGAAAATAAAAGGGGCCACATAATCAAGGATGTTAAGACCACAAGGTAAAGTATGGAGTAGTCAATGGAGTAAAACATGGAGAGAATCCAAAAGAGCAAGGGCAATGGGGCAGCAACCAAAGAGTGGGGCGGAACTGAAGTTTTCACAAGCAGGCTGTGGTATAAGAACAGGCGAAAGCATCTCCGAGTTAGTCCAACTTTTCCCGCAGATTCTTTTCAGCAAGACACAAGATCAACAGGTAGTTGTAGGTGTTCTGCAGAAAAGAAGGGTCTACGATCAGATTAAGTTCATGTGAGTGGTGTAGGTTTCTTCATTTAGGACTTTTTCAGAGCCTTTTTATGGTTGTTGAGTGAATATCTAAAAGAGGAATAGAAGAATAAGGAACATTACCTTTTTACCAAAATAATTTCCCAGGGAATGGTGTGGGATGAAAGGAGGAGGGAGAGGAACTCATAACCTTTTTTCTGTTTAAACCAGTGTTCCTCTCATTTCATGAACACTCAGGAATCAAACACACTATTGAGATGAAACTTTGACCTCCCTACTTCTTGGCTCTTGGAAAAATATTAGCATTATCATGGGACTGCATCATAGATTCTTTATCCTTCTGAAACTCCCAGACCAGATTTCAGGAATACCGTGGCCACTGGCACAAGATCAAAAGTGGCTCCTAACGCCCAGTATACCTCCAGCTTCTGCTTTGAAATGTGAAGCCTTGCCATTTCTATACACCATCCACACTGAGTCTTTCCCTTGCCAGTACTTTTCTATTCTTATTTATAGCCCTCTACATCCCAGCATGTACCCTAACAAGCACTTAATGTATTCATAAATTTAACTAATGTGTCTATGTCCAGACCTAAACCCATGGTCTAACACCAGCACCAACAAAAATTTTCCACCTAGTTTCTCAGAGTTAGATTTTCCCAAGGAATTTATTGCCTTTCGGGGAGAGGGAATGAAAGCAGGACACCTTCCTAGAAGCTCCACTGATTAAACGATGAGGGCTTTGCGATGAAACGGAAATAAAGTATGGAGTAGTCAATGGAGTAAAACATGGAGAGAATCCAAAAGAGCAAGGGCAATGGGGCAGCAACCAAAGAGTGGGGCGGAACTGAAGTTTTCACAAGCAGGCTGTGGTATAAGAACAGGCGAATTCTGCCTCCATCGCCTTTGGCCCTCTCCATCGTCCCTTTAAATGTCACATCTGCCCTCATCACTCAATATGTTTTGCATAGGTCAAGATGTATCCCCAGCTCAGCTGAGGAGGGATGAGGTCTTGGGCACTGAGGATTCATCATCTTTATAGATATTGAGTGCACGCAGTGTTAGGAAGAAAAGCCACCAAGAGCAGAACGTGAAATCCTCTAATCCCAGGAATTTAGTCCTAAGAAATATTTTCAGTGGTGTACTGGGGCTCCTTCCGTGGCATCAGAGAAGGCTGACCACTAAATGATTCATAAAACCCACCTGCTAATCGTCGTGTGCCTGTTGTGTGATTAGTATTTTTTTTTTACTCTTAGGCATAAAGATACGCACATCTAATGCCTCAGATGCTGAGAGGGGATCAATCTAGATCATCGCCTGGGAGGGCGACAGCCGTCCTCTTGCTCAGCCACCAGCTGAGTATCACTGAAGCCATGCAATGCCCTATGTCTAGCATGGGCTTCAGTAGGAAAGTTACCCTCGAAACCTTTTCTACTCCCCCCCAAAACTTGTAATTGGTGTGTTGTGTTTAAATCGTAGCCTAAGTTTTGTTTGCTCAGTTAACTCTCCCAGGATACCTATTTTGAACAGAAATAGCAAGAATAGGAGGCGAGTGTTTTGCCTAGAGAATTAATCTAAGAACCCAAACAGAATCCTTTCCAGAGGCAAGAAAATTGACAGAAAATGATGGGTGAGACACAGCTTGCTGTCAGAGTAATCATCTTTAGTTGTGGGAAGGGAGGCGGAGGGCGAGAGTGATCACCATTAAATGAAACAGGTATCACGGAGAACGCATTTCTGCGAGCACATTTTGATGGGGATGCCTCATCAACCGCCAAATCTCTCGGCGGCTTCGCGAGAATCATTCTGCAAATAGCCATTGCGGTCCGGATTTCATCGTTTCACATTTGCACCTTGCAGCTTTTAAGGGCCATTAGGACCTAAATACTGCCCCATCAAAGCTCGGTCTAAAAGGGGTTGTTGCCGGTAGCCGGATAGCCAGTGGAATCTCTCAGCCTTCGACAGTTCTTAATAGGTAAATCCTTTTGCTTATGAGAGAAAAAGATGATTGGAAATGTCCATGCACTAAAAGTCTTGGAAATTTGACACGGACTCCAGGAGCAGTCTTATGTAACCTCACTGTCCTGTGGGGTGGGCTCGAATATCAGAGACCTCATCTTTTGAAAATTTTGCATAATGCAAGACATTTAAATGAAGCCTGGTGTTTACTGTTCAGTTCTTACATAGATAGTCCCAGATTCACAGTGAGATATTATTTCCCTTGGAAATGCTTTCTGTCCCTGCCAGTTACTGAGTGCAATCAGATAGCTTTGCGTGGGCTAGCATACCAATTAGAGGCCTTGTCTGGGTTACATGTGATGTCTTCCCTCCTAAACTCAATGACACGTCTGCACATAAACAGATGCAGAGAGGAGAAAGTCCAATTCCCATAAAAACCTGGAGACTATTTCTGTTCTTAAAATTACATGTGTACATATACTCGAGGTGGAAGGCAAAATAGCCGTAAAGCATAGCGAATAAAAGAAGATTAATGAGGGAAAGAATCTGACAAAAATATTTAATTAGAAAGCAATGGCCTGGCCCTATTATCTTGTATTATTATACATCTTGTCATTAACCAAATCTGTAGCTAAACTGTGGACATTTGTCTTCATTATGTAGTAAAATGGTATAATGAGCAGGTTCCAAACAATGAATAGCTGTCCTAAAATCATCACAAGCCCGGAGAATGGTAAATGTTTCTATTTCGATTCAGTGGCATCTTGTAGCGAGAGCCCAGCCCTGCTTCGAGAGATAAAGCAAGAGGAATCCTTCTGTGTTTCAGACTGTGGGTAGATCCACAAAACCAAGTTGTCTTACAGTGTGACATCCAGGGAACTTGGCTTCCGGGGGCCCAGAGGCCTGTCTCTGCCGTGAGCTTACCAAGAGATCTCTCAGGATTATAGTTTCCTCATCTGTCAGACATGATGAATCTCTATCATCACGAAGGTCCCTTCTGGTGCTAATATTCTGTGTTCAAGAAAATGATATGAATTGTTAATTCTTGTTTGGGGTCTAGTTTAACTGATTTGTGGAAAGTCATTCTTCATTCATTCATTTGTTTGTTCACTAAACATTTATTGAATGTCAACAGAATGCCAGCTGCTGCTTTGAGTATGAATAGTCCAGAGATAAAATTTCTGTCTGTAAGCTAGTTCTGTGGTTTCCAATCTTAACTGCACATCAGGTCGACTGGGGAAATATTTTAAAAACCCTTATGCCTGGGCCTCGGCCCTCGAGATTCTAGTTAAATTGGTTTGCAGTAGGGCTCCCTTGTAAAGTGTGTCCTGGCTTGAGAAACTCCTGGTCCAGAGGCAGATGCAGAAATTACAATATATTATACTGCACATTCTTGCACTGGTAAGTGTGGTATCTCTCAAAGAAACACCTTCTACTCACTTCCACTAGAGGACTAACAGCATACAGAAGAAGTTCTCCTGCAGGAAGTAACGACCGACATCGATTTTGGAGGATGAGCAAGAGTGAAGCTGGCTGAGAGGAAAGCAGATGTATTCCCGGAAGCAAGAGCTACACACACTGGGGCAGAGCTATGAGACAGCATGGAGATGGTCCCAAAATCTCAAGAAACTTAGGGTGGCCAGAGCATGGGGGAAAAGGCTCACCAGGTAAAGTTTAGGAATAAAGCACTTCAGGAGAACTACTACCAAAGTTTCTCAATATCCTTAACTTTTAGTGGGAGCACTTGGCTATCCAGTTAGCAGCCGCGCCCCCCAACTTCCTGGCAACTAGGTACTGCCAACAGGGATGTGAATAGAAGTGATGGAAACAACTTCTAGATCCCCCCTCAGCAGAGTCTGCCTGCTTCCTCTTCTTTCTTCCTTTCCATGAGGTAAAACACAAAACTAATGTTTCAGTCACGTTGGTCAACAGTATCTGAGGGAATGAGAAATCAGCAAAGCAGAAGAAATCCGTTATCTGACTGATACCTGGATCACCCACCAGCTCAGGCTTATTATACCCCAAGAAAGAAAGCAAGCTTTTAGTTTGCTTGAGTGATTGTTTGATATTCTTTGTTGCAGCAGTGTAAACTGTTCTCTAATTAATATGCCACTAGAAGGTAAAAAAAAAAAAGAAAAGAAAACATTACTTTTGGAAGCGTTGACTTTTTATAAACCTCTGCTTTTGTGACATTCTGTTGCAGAAAGTGTAAGATGGGATTTTTACAACATCCTGGTAAAGGAAGAAATTCTACGAATGATAATTTTTCACAAACCACCCACTTATTCTCAATACAGTTTTAGCATATCTAACATGTGTTGTGTTTTCTAAACATTATAGATAAATATTCTGCATTCGACAACCATGTCTGTCTTTAGTTGATTAAGGACAAGCTGTAATTCCCAAGATCTGTTGTTGGAGATTGGTCAAAATCGGCCTTTTGCTTGATATTCTGGAATACGATTTTAGTGCACAATTCCCAGCCTTCAGGGCATTACAAACTCTCAGACATTTTATTGGGTTTTGATTGAGAATATTTGCAGGAGCAATTTCCAAGGGAACGTTTAGGTGATGTGCCTCGGGAGGCTGCAAAGCTAGCTGCAATCTCAGGTCCCAAGGGGAAGGAAATCACCGGTGGAAACCTGACTATTACTGGGGAAATAGATCCTCCTGACAGGGCATAAATCAGAAGCTCTGACCAGATATGGCAATGAAAATGCCCCAGGTCGTCCTGTGAGACCAGAGGTGTTAACATCGTCAGGACAGGGCAGCAAAGAAAACCGGTTTGAGTTCCAGAGCCCTCCCTCCTGCTTCACAGACCTGCTAGCCAACCCCAGGCAATTGGTGAAGTCACTCAAGTGTGCTGTGGAACCTGTCTTCCCGGTTTCACCTTCATTTCTCCGGGGCTGAGTGCCCTTATGAGGGCCCCTAAGACTCTATCTGCAGTAAAGATCCTGTCTTTGTCATCTCTGAGGCTCCTAATCTTTCAGTCTCCCCTGCTGCCCCCATTATCTTTTATCTGACTTTCTGCAGCACTGGCTCCTAACTGGTCTTTCACCCTCCCTTGGTCCCCTCCCCTCCATTGTCATACCTTAACCACAGACCCTTTAAGAGCACACACCTCATGGTGCTTCTCTCCTGCGCCAGCCCTCCCATGCCTTCTCTTGCCTGGATCAGATCTCCTAACTTCCTATAACTTCCCCGGTCTTACTCCTCATTCTTCTTCCCCTAGATTGGCAGGCACACAGCTTCCTCTTGCCTTTGAGAGTGGGGGACACCATTTTTCTTACAGGGGCAGAGGGAGACACTCCGGCCCCACGGGACATTTCTGAGCCTGGAGTTCCCTCTCTGCTTCCATCTGCTCCAGCTCTTGGGGAGCACCATTTCTGCGTGGTGGGTTCAACCAGAGTCCAGCTGCTGCTGGCATACTCGTAATCGGCTTCTTGCCACTCGGGGCCGTTTCTGCTCTCAGGGTGAGATATCAGATTGGCTGTGGGTTCTGATGATACAACTAGCAAGTGACAGCTGGTGCTACTTTGACATGTGGTATGATTCTAAGAAGAACTGATAAGTTCATTAATAAGTCCTCCTCTGTTTGGTGGACCCAACACACACACACACACACACACACACACACACACACACACACACACACACACACACACACACATGATTCCTAAGAACCAAACCATTATTTAAAAAACCTAGGATAGTAATAGAGCACAAGAAAATATTAAATGGGATGAGTCAAGAGACAAATATGGAAGAGAATAGTCCTGAAAGGTAATTGAAGAGACCAAGGACCAAAACTGAAATTTTGAATATGTCACAGTTTTATCAAAAGCTGCCCCTGGGCCCAGGCATAATTGTTCTATAGCCAGAGTCATTTGGGTTTGGGTGGCCTGTGGATCAATGACTTCGAAGATGCCTAACATTTGTAATTGTCTATGCAAACACCCTCTAAGCAGTTAGGATTCTCGGTCACTAGTTGTCTCTCTCTGAATCTCTTAAGAAATGAGGAAGCAAAATATTAAAATGCAAAGAGCACTGCACTGAGGATGAGAAAAAATGGCTTTCAGTCCTGGCTTTCCCACTGACCACCTCGGTGCTCACAGATAAGTTTCTTAACCTTTTTGAGCCTCAATTTACTTAGTGGCAAACATGGGAACACAAACACTTACTTAGCAGGCTACCATGAGTCTCAACGAGATAAACATGTTCAATAGCCAGTATTGAACCAGCACATAGAAGTGATCACCAGATACTTTATCTCGGCTCTTCTGAGCATGAATCCCATCTATGTCAACTAGTAGAAGGATGACTTGTTCTGTTTCTCATGGGGCTAAGATCTATAATTAAATAATGCACATTGAAAGACCACTGTACATTACAAAGTACTGTGTAACATAAGCAAGATTTTTTGTTGCTATAGTTGCTTTGTTAATTGTTGTTATGATTCTTGAAATAATTATTTGTGGGGACCTGAAACTTAGTATTTTGCTTTTAAAATGTTAATGCTCCTTAGTCAAAAAAGGCAGCTACCTGGTTCATAGGCAATACATGTCACTTCTGGGAGCTAGCCTACTCGTATTGAGAAGGAAAAAAATCAGAGTTAGAGAAAGGCTTAGCAGTGCTCTGGGAAGGAAAGCGAATAAAGACTTACCGGACTGGAAACTGGTCTTTGTTCTATAGTCTCTGGTTCTCAGGTAATGGGAAAAGCTCACAGCTGCTTTGCTGGAGCAAGGTGATAGTAAAAGCACAATAGAGCAGCACCCTTGCGTGGTAGTACTCAGTATCTGGTGAACTTCTACCCCAACTCAAAACTCAGCGAAAGCATCACCTATTTTATGTGGGTTTGGTTCCTTCTTCTCCATGTTCCTACAACCCCCAATGCTTATCTCTGTCCATGCAGCTATCATATTACATGGTCTTCATCCATCCATCCTTCCATCGTTCAATAAACCTCTACTTCATGTTTTTCATGGGCTGGGCACTGTGCTATAGACCGTCATTACACAGTTAGTTCATTCTCCTATATCCTCCACTAGGCTGAGATTTCTCTGACCTTTTTTTATTCATGCCTATATCCTTGGAGCTCAGCCCAAGGCCTGGTACATAATAGCCACTCAGGAGATGGTACAGTGTGGTGATTAAGAGCATGGCAAGTCCTGCATGTGTTGCTTAAGCTTTAAGCCTCATTTTTCTTGTCTGTAATAATAATACCTACCTCTACATCTCCTGTAAGGATAAACATGACATATTCACTTAAAAAACATAGAAAGATGCCTAGGATCTAGTAAGAGCTACATAAGTGATAGCTACAATCATAATTAATAAATTCCTTAGGCTTACACTCTCAGGCATAGGAGACAGGCCTATGACAGTGGATGAGGGGAGTTCATGCTTGTTTGCCCTCCTTTCTTTTGTATTTTTCCATATACCCCTCCCCGCCAGTGCCCCCACGACCACATACATGTACAGCAGCATCTTCTTGGTCCCCCTCACCCAGGGGCTCAGCTGGGATATAAGCTTTGCCATGATCTCTGACAGGCCTTCCCGGTACCAGGTGTCATCTGTCCACTTTTTAGCAACTTTGTCCCTCTTTCTGTTCTCGCATGAAGGAGTTACAGCATCCCAAGGGGCGAAACTCATATCGGAGCACGAAACACTTCACTGTAGAAGTAGTACTGAAACTGTCTGGCCACGAACAATGTCCCTTTCCCCAGGATTAATGTTCCCTTTTCATAACTGCTGATCAAATTAAGACTACAATGTGAGAAAGCGGAGAATGACAGAGAGGAAACTACAGAGTACAGAGAATCCCCCCACCCCCACAGTCAACCGCACTTGTGGTTTCGTGAAGTGAAAATAAAATTAAAGGGAGAGAGAGAGAAAGGAACCAAACTGATTAGGTGCTGGTATGCAGTTTAGAAAATCAGTTTAACTGAGGTTAAAAAATAAAAAAAAGTGCTTGGTGGTTCCTATGATTGGATTTAAAAATTCATCTTCTCAGATAAAACCCACTTTGTCACTATGCTGCCCTCTGTCCTGCCTCCAAGTCATTTTGATGCTGGGTCAATAGTCTCTAATCATGTCTCTTACCTCCATGGCCAGAATGACTGTGATGTTTAGTTAGTGACAGTCACGATCCCAGGCTCACCAGCAAGAATCATGACCAAAAACATGGGCTTTGGAGAAGTTAAATGTAGATTCCATTCCACATTCATCCATTTTGAGTCATGTGGCTTTGGGCAAGTATTTGAATTTCTCTGAGTGTATTTCCCCATCTGTAAAATGGGTTTAACACCTAACTCACAATGTAGTTATGAGGATTGCATAAGATATGTAAATTGCCTAGAATACAGTTGGTTCTCCACAATCCATAGTTCCTTTCTTCTTAACACCTGAAGATGTTACTTTTGCTTTTGGTTTAAGCTCCTTTAAAATGCAAAGCCCTATGGGGGTGCCTGGGTGGCTGTCAGTTAAGTGTTCTACTCCTGATTTAGGTCAGGAGTCTCATGTGTCATGATCTCATGTGTCATGATTTCACGGTTGGTGAGTTCAAGCCTCTAATTAGGCTCCACACTGATAGTGCAGAATCTGCTTGGGATTCTCTCTTTCCCTCTCTCTGCCCCTTCCAACTCACTCACTATCACTCTCTCTCTCTCTCTCAAAATAAATAAATAAACTTGAAAAAAAATGCAAATCCCCATGAAAAGGGTAATTCTAAGCAATTACCAGTTATTTGTTCATGAATAGGTTTTAGGTTACTTTTTTTTCTCTTGAAAACAGGCTTTTATAGAGGAAATAGAACACAAATAGAATGTGCTGGATCCAGAGAAACTGTGGGATCCTGAGGAGAATACAACTCTGTAAGAATTAGAGTCATGAGACCAGAAGCCCCAAGACAATCATACTTCCTTTAAAAACTTAACAATCCTTCTTGTCTGGTATTTCCTTCTTGTCTCCTTCCTTCCTGTCCTCCCCTTTCTCTTCCTCCTTCCCTTCTTTGTTTCTTTCTCTCTCTTTTTAAATTTCAGTGTTGTAAATCATGGTGGCCAAATTGTACAAAGAAGTGAGTGGGACATTTAGAAAAGTGGTCTGTTCTCTAAACACAGGATTGAAAGTATCCTGGGGTGACTAGATACAGTAGCTGTGAGAAGAGCCATGGCTTGAAGTCTTGGCTATTTTTCTGATTCTTGTCTCTTTGGTCAACTTTCAGGTGCTGCAGACAGAAACATACAAACACGCACATGCATATACACATGCGTATGTGTGTGCATGCAACACAGTGCATGACACCATTTATTGAGCTCTTACTATATAGTAGGTACTTAATTTTTTAATTCTCAAAAATCAAATTAGGCTTATTTGAATGAAAATTTCAGAAATCACATTGAAACAGCTCAATGTAAAAAAAAAAAGAAAAAGAAAAAAGAAGAAAAATTATTGACTTATAGAACAAAAAACTGTAGTGCTACAGCAGGATCCAGGGATTTAAATCTTTCTCCATCTCCTTTCTCTAATCGTCTCTGTCAGGTTCATGCTTAGGCAGGCTTTCTTCAAGGCTTCTAGCACCGTCAGGTCTAATTCCTATCAGCTCAGTTACTCTAGCACCCAGAGATCATTTCGCCCAATAATTCCCTGAAATATTTTTAGTAGGAGTGTCATTGTCCCGGCCTGCGTCACATGCATGACCTCGAAACAGCTCCCAGGGCCAAGGGTTGCAGTGCTATGCAAGCTCAGATGCAGATCCCGCACCCCTCCCCAGAGCCTGAGGTGGGGGATATCCCCTAAAACCACATGTCTTGAGGGTGGAAAGAATGCCCCTCCAAAAATAATGAAAGGTCTGTTACCAAAAGAGTAGAAATGGATTCCCTGGCTTGTGAAAATATGAGATGTTCACCGCAGCCCTCTGTAAAGGAGGCTTGTTTTACAGATGAGAAAATGGAGAGTTAAAGAGATTGAGTGACCCGTTCAAGGTCACAGAGCTAGCCAATGACAGAGCCAGGACTTGAGCTGATATCCGCCAATTTCGGGCTTCTACTTTCATCCAGAGCTTTGCTGCATAAAATGGAGTTTGACATTGAGTGAAGCAGTTAAGTATTGGATGGTCACTAGAATGAGAAAATTCGTTGTTTTGTTGTTTTTAAAAGACAATATGAGATGAGCATTCCTTCCCTGTTCAATATATTATATTCACCCTTTTCTCATTTCCTCCTTCTGGACAGATACTGGCTCTTCCTATCTGTACTTCTTGACAGACATAGCCTCTATGTAAATAAGTTCTTATTAGTAAATTTGGGGCATATTTATCTGCTTCCAGCTTTAAAAAAAAAAAAAAGGGAGCAAGAAATTCTTCTCAGCAACATCAGCCTTGTCAAACTAAAATGTGTGGAAATCTGTGTGTGGCAGCCCGGGGTCCGTTGTGGGGATAGATTTTTTTTTAATTTATTTCTACATTTGTGTTAAGGTCAGTGTATTCATTTCACAGTAGGGAAGGGTGAATTTTGACATTTTTATAAGGGTGATTGATTGGTTTGTGTCCATTTGTGAGACTCAACATGGCAAGAGGCCATGGCTAATGGAAGAGGAAAGGAAAAACAACAACAACAAAAAACAACTATTTTTGTCAGAAGTCTGCCTATCACCATTTTGGAAGCTGCCCAGAAAGGTTGGACATGGACAAAGATCTGAGAAGAAGATAGAAAAATATTTGACACACATTAATTAAAGTACAATGGGAAAGTTATTGACAAGGATTTTCATATGACATATACATCCCAGTTGCCTTGAGATAGAGTGCTCCATCTCCCTTGTCCCTTACCTCTTGCCAATGAACCTGCGTTGCTCAAAAGAAAGCATTACAGAGGAGTGAAATCCTCACAAAAGCACAACATGCTAGACCTTCTGCCTAGAAGTCTCTTGTCCACGCTTTGTGGTCTCCATTTTAGCTCAGTTTACACAGATCTTCCTCTGCGGGGCAGGAGGCTTCCTAAACTCCCAGACTATTTCTGTATACCCTGGCCTTTAGCTTTTACATGATGGTAATCAGAGCTCTTAAAATTACTTAAAATTACTCGATGGTTGTCTTCCTAGTTGGACTCTAAGTCTGATGAGGCTAAGTGGCACATGGATCTGCTCATCATTGTATCTCATGTGTTGAGAATAGATCATAATATTACAGAAGGCATTATCAAATATTTTCCAGAAAAGTGAATGAATTTTAATGTCAGCCTTTTGACATGCCTGTATCATAGAGCCATGTTTTCATTTTGAGGAGATATGCCCTGGTTGATAGTATCCAACCACTTTCTGGCACCATGGGTAAGGAAGCAGACTCTTGTTAAGTAGACATAAGTTTTGGGAGTCCATAGAACTGTGAGAAAACTATATGATGCGTATGCCTTATTTGGTTAGGTTATTGCTGAAGAATAAGAGGAAGTAATGAGGTTAGCATAGAATGTTTTTGTATCACAGCTCTGAAAACTGATTCCTTCCCTTTCTATTAGGGATGACAGTAAGCTGCATTTCACTTAATATACTTATAGAATATTGACAGGGAGTCATGAACATTTCACTGAAAGCATTTCTCTATGAAAACAGACCACAGTTCCTTGGTAATTCACCATATTTTTCTGTAATGGCCTCACTAATTATTTAACCATAGGGAAGCCTCCATATTGACTCCAGGACTGCTAATCCCTAGGAACCCATGTGCATTGGTATTTATTTTAAAGCATTTGAAGTCAAAAGACCTCTATGTGGATGTCAGTGCTGGTCATTCTAAAGTCCTAAAGCTGACTGTTCTGACGGAGGTGGTCCTAGATTTGGGAACTCCTTGATTTCAGTTATATAACCACAGGGCCGGTAGTGGAAATCACTTGGTTCTGTTGGCTCCACATGCAGTTTCTGAAGTAGTTAATAAGTCACATTGTCTAGGAATTCAATGGGGTCAGTTATACCTAGAAGAGTAGTCTCAAATATTGCAGTTTCCTTTTGGGGATTTATCTTGCATACTTGCATATCTTGCATAAAAGGATGAAGTAATTAACTTATGGATGTTTCCTGCCTGTTGCCTTACCACTCTCTTCCCCAAAAGAAACTCTGGTTTGTGCATCAGTTTTATTCTTCCCTCTATTCTAAAAATTCCCAGAGTGATTCTTTGGACTTCTATGTTGCAGAATATGAAGGGTAGGGTGAAGTAGAAAATACCTAACCTAAGAGGTGGTTGATGATAGCAAAATAGGCCTTGATCAAAGTGCTCTCCTCAGAGGCTATGAGTGGAGGGAAAGGAGAAAGAATATGATGAGTAGGGAGGACATTTGTGCATTCACACATGCCTTGTAGTGTGGGATGGAGGTGCAGAGAGATGAAATGATGTGATGAGGAAATGAAGTAGAAATTCCTAGAATTTGTAAGACAGTGGAAAAGTGATGACTAATCACAGCTTCCATGAATTATGTACAGCAATATGCTTTATGACTTTCAAGAGACGTGAAGATGATTGGAAATTCTATTCAGACTGCCTTCTCAGCTTGGAGCTCTACAAGTAGGTCAGGACCCAAACATGTACACTGGGCCCAAAGCATTTCTTCAGTTTCCCATGTGTGTCACCAAAAATAAATGGGCTTCCTTCATGCCTTATTGCAGGCCCTTCTTGAAGATTCTTTCCCATGTTTCAACACCCTCCAATCCATATTCCTCCTTCCATCTCCTCACACTTGAATCAACCTTGGGGATTTACCTCTAGACTAATTTGACTGTGGAACCTCCAATGGCACTGGATATCCCAACTGTGAACCCTCTCATACTTCTCCTTATGAGTACAACCAAGAACATGAAGCCAAGGCTTGTTGCTCAGGATCAGACTGTTACTGACTGGCCAAGAGATCTGTATCTGAGCTGACCCTTAGAGTTGGGTTGAAAGAGTACATGGATCTCATACTTGATGGCCACTTCAAATGAACCCCATCGGGCTTGCCTCAATAACCCTTTCCAGTATTCCAGTTCAGCCTTCCTGAACATAACCCAAATTTCTGGGACTATGTTTTACTACTCCAACCTAAATCATCACTTAGAAAGAAGTGTATTCCTGGCCCACAACATGCTTCGCGCCCTTTTCTAAATTTGCCCTTATCAAAATTAAAAGGATAGTGTCACACATATATTCTTTAAAGGTTTAGCCAGCCTCACTCCTTTTTTCTTCAAAAACCCAACTCTTCCTCCTTCTCCAAATTCTGTTCATTCCTCTCTTCCCTTTTCATCTAAAAACATGGATTCTACCATTCTACCTCCTTCTCAGAAGCACTGCTATAGGTCAAAGGGGGAGAGCAAATCAGCTGAGAAGCTTCTCTTTCCAAGGTTCAGCAACTGGCACAGTATTTGACACACAGTAGGTGTCTAGTATACCATTATTGAAAGAACAGTTCTGGTTCAAAGATTCCTTGGGACTGTGTTTCTCACAGAATCAGGTGGAGTGAAGAGATAAGTTATTTAATTAATCTACTTCTAAATTCCTCAGCAGTATTGCGTAGGGTTTTATTCATTCAAACAATATGATCTGCCTAGGCTCCAGGCAACATCTGGGACCACAGTCTTATCTTCATACTTCTTTCAGATGGATAAAGAACTTGCATTTTTGTAAGTCGAAGACTTTGGTTTAGATCTGGCTCTCACAATATACTTGTGTGATTTTAGGGAAATGATCCATCCTCACAGACTCTTATCTTGTCCATCTGAAAAGTGGGGATAATAATGCTTTCCCTCACAGTGTTATAATGAGAAGGGAATGAGATAAGAAAGCATGGCACATGGTGAGTATTCAATAAATGGTCCCTGCTGGCATTGATAAATTAGCTGAAAAATCTATTTTGGAAAATTGGGAGTTTTGAGTAGATAAGCTAGCTTAGATTCATTTTAAGGAGAAACAAAAATTTATTTTTATTTTTATCACAAGACTGTTGCTCCTCCCTCCCTCTGCACCTCATCAGTTCTGTTTTGAAACAGTCTCACTGCTGGAAAATTCAGGTTCACCTTACTCAGGCACAGGGTAATTTCCTCTGCAGACAAAAACTTCTCATAATCCTGGGCAGAATAGCTCCTCAAAGGTTTGAAGGCCATTAGTTGACAGGAAGCTCCACAAAGTAAAATTTTCATTTCATTCAACATGTTTGTTGTTTTCCTAGGCATAATGGAAATAGGTCTATGGTCACGAGTCCTGCATCCTGGGCCACTGCCCACAAAGAAAAACTATCACTAATTAGCACCTTTGTGCTGGTCTGTGGAAGGGTTGCTGTGTTTTTTTGCTGCTTTCATCCCTTTGGCAAACATCTCTGGAAGGCTAGTCATAAATGCTAATGAAATCACCATTTCTGTTGGAAGATGCAGTCCTGGAACATTTGAAAGCTCAAACATTCTCTTTGCTGTGTGATGCATTGTCACGTATATTAATATGCTTTTGAAACCTGCTTTTTATATCATTTAAAATCTACTTAAAGGGCATTTTTCCAAAAGTAAGGCTTTGCCTATGACGTTTCTCGCTTTTCCATCAACCAGCAGGGACAACTCATCCTAATCTCCTGGTGCGAGTAGAATACATCGTCTTTATCCTTTGAGTTTCAAAGTACTTTGGTGATAAGAACTACATAAATACACAGTTGGATAGATGCAAACTGTCAGTGTCTCAAGAGGGGTATATAAATATGAATACCTGAAACAATCTGATGCAGCTATTTCAAGTGGTATCCTTTCTTAGAGCTATGGCTTTGATAGGATAGAGCACCCACCAAACCCAGAAAACTGAACACCAGAAACAAGCAATGTAAGAATTATAACATTTCACATTTAATATTAATTTCACTGGTAAAGGATTCAATCTACTTTCTGACCCCTAGAAAACATGTCAAAGGTATCAGGCTAAGAGATCAGACACACATCCTAAGACTCTATTTGAGGCCAACTATAAGAGAAGAAAAAATATACTCTACTTAATAAATGACTAGAACATTGGCTGAATGCTCGCGGAAGAGAGTGACTTGGTCTTGGTTCCTTCAACATTTTAAATTCCAGTCTCTGGTCTGTTTTAATTTTGTTGTTCTTGTTTCTCCTATGCAGACCCATCCCCTCACTTTATCTGTGAGTACACACTGGTGTCTGATGCTTCACTATAGAGTTTCGGGTCTTGACAGTGTTTCCCATCACAGTGTGAGAATTTTCTATTTTCCCAGGCCCTTGAGATCAGCTCTGTCTTTTGTGAGAAGGAGGCTTTTAAAAGACAGCTGAAGTGGATAAGAGCGGCGGCCGGCTCGTCAAGGAGGGGCCGCGCTTGAGCTGCCAACCGCGGCATTAGCCCTGCTCCAGCTCAGTTCTGGAATAGCTTGTTTTGAGGGGTTTGGCTTAAGCCTATGGAAATAAAAAGGATTTTCAATTTTACCTGTCCCCAGGATGGGCCAGAGTTACCATTCAGTGAACACAGGAGGCCCCAGCCAAAAGGAAAAACCAACAAAACTTATTTTAATTGAGCAGTGGAGTCTCACAGAACAACAGCTCCAACAAGGTTAGACAAATGCAGCCTTTCCTTTCTTGGCCCTCTGCTTTTCCTTTGGTTTATTTATCTATTCAATAATGCCATGAATAGCAACTTGAAGTCTTCTCTCCTTGAGATTTCAATGCCAGGAGTAGACTTCTGAGCAAGAGTTTCTGCAGATCAGTCAACAAGATTGTTGTTCAGGTTAGTAATGAGAATGTCTTCATGTGTGTAATACAAGGGAAAACCATTATGCAAAATCGATACCTCCTTAAATACAAGTTACACTAGTTAGGTTGGGACAATAAAGGGACTGATCTACGAAGAAGTGAACTGGCTTACTGTGATAATTATTTATCCTCTCAAAATAATCTTTCATTAGGTAGACAAGACATTTTGGAAGTCCTTTTTTGGACCCCAGAGCTGATCTCCCTCTACTTCTCTGCTTTTTGGGCTGTGGCTGAAGGACTAATATATCATAAGAAGATTATTAGGGTGGCTTAGGAATTGGAAGCTGGTATTAATATGAGCTCAGACTGTTCCTTAAAGTCAGTTGTGAGATAGCAGGGAGGATGCAAGGACTAGAGGCTTTTATTGCATGGCTCGGTGGGAAGCAATGCAATGGAAGGAACATTAGTATTATTTTTGGCTCAGGTTGCAGTAAAATTAATCTTCATTTCATTGTGCTGAAGAGAGCAACAAACACAAAGGCCTCTATTAGAAGCATGACTTTCTATACGATAACGCTTTGGAATAAAATCTTCATTTTGGTGGAGACAGATTTCTGCATATAGAGATTTTTGAGTTTCTACCCTGAGTAAGAAGCAATACAATATATGTCATCAAAAAATGCAAAAAGATACTCATAGAAGACCATTACTACCTGCTCTTGTTCATGAAGAAAAACTTAATGAAAAATGATATTAATTTTAAAGCCTATATTCTAGCAGTGTTTGTAACTCTGTTCTCCAATGGGAGCAATGAATATGCTGTTAGCTGGAGACTGAAACATCTAAACATTTAAGTCCTCCAAAATCTAAAAGGAAATAATGTGTGACAGTTACTTGGCATAATGGTTCGGCTGGTGAAGTGAAATGTTAGCCTCACTGTAGCCGTGGAAGCAGAAGAGGCTCTGGCATGGGTATTAAGAGTGCCAGGTATTTGATCTTGGTCCGGAATAGCATAAGAGCAATAAAGGATAGGACACTGGAAGAAGGCTAAATGCTGTGGCACATATTTATACTTGAATGTGGATATGGTAGGCAGCCTCTGAAAGGGCCCCTAATTATCTTCATGCCCTTGTGTAATCTGCTCCCCTTGAGTACAGTCACTCAATTCTAATGAATAGTATATGGCAGAAAAGAGAGGATGTTACTTCCAAGATTTTTACAAAGAGACAGTGACTTCTGTCCCACTTGTGCTCTCTCTGGTACTGCCTGCTTGTTTGCTCTGATGAAGCCAGCTGCCATCTTGGGAGCTAATCTATGGAGAGGCTCAAGTGGCAAGGATCTGAAGGTGGCCTCCAGCCAACAACAGCCGTCCTCAGTCCAACAACCAGCAAGGAACTGAATCCTGCCAACAACCATGTGACTGAGCTTGGAAGCAGCCCATTCCCCAGTAGAGCCTTGAGATGACTACGACTCAGGCTGACACTTTGATTACTGCCTGTGAGACATTCTGAGCCAGTGGACCCAGCTTGGCTGCACCTGGATTCCTGACTCACAGACACCGTGAGATAATACATGTTGTCCTAAGCCACTTAGTTTTGGGATAATTTTTTACACAGCTATCTATAATGAATATAGCAGAGAGCTGAAATTTCTATCAAATTAGGCATCATTTATGGAATGGTTCAAGCCTTGCTATTCCCCTATCAAAGCATAAAGCATACAATAATGATCTCATTTATGGATGGTCAACTCCTTTTCTAGCCACTCTCAGGCACTCCACTTGGTTAGGGTCTGGCTCTTATCATTGTGGTGTTATATTTTATCCCTTGAATCTTCTGGATCTTTTTGATAGCTGATAGAGCCAAAGATCATATGGGTCATGATGATGAAGAAAAGTTACCACAGATGGAAAAGCATCTCATTCCCAAAGTTCTTAAGAATTTGATTGCAGTTCCAGAGGGGAAAGAGCATTAAAACAAATCCAGGGAGTTCAACTCAACAATTGAAAACTTCATGCATTATCTCCTTGACAGCTGTAGATCTTGTGCCCCCCAAATGGAAGACACCATACCAGGTCTCTGAGGAATACCAAAATAAATAAAATAGTCCCTGTCCTTTATGAATATACAGTGTACTCAGGGAGGTAGACATATCCATAAACAACTCTAACGTGAAGGTGGAACAAACATCTGAGTGGAGTAATCTCTACCTGCTTCTGATTAAATGACTAAAGGAAAAAAAAGTTTGGGGAAATTATTTTCTACATGACTCTGATAACTTTGGGACAACCAGGAGAGGTGCTTTTTATTAATGGGATTTACTTTTCCTGGGGGAAGTTGAACAGGAGGAGACTCAAATGTAAGATATTGGTATACTTCTGACATGGTGTGGCTTGAGCCACACTATCATGTGATTGATGATCATTGTGTAACCTCCAGAAAACCTGATTAAATGCCAAAGCTCAGGATAGCTTCTGAGTATAAATTGGGATTAAGCTCAATAAATATTAAAGAAGGAAAGATTCATAAACTTTAAAAGATATTATCCCAATATATAATGAGTATAGTTTGAGATAGGAAATAGAATGATAGTTAAATATTTCCCAGGATATAGTATGATCTTGGAGCTAACTTAATTAATGTCCTGTTGTCCTGTTTCTCCCACTTTTAGCAACTTGTGAGAGCAACAAGTAAAATGTCCTTGGCTCTAGTTCCCGGAGTACAAAGAAATGGAGTTAAATGTCATAGGAGCCCAACTTCCCTGATATTACCTTGTTCTCCTTCTCCAAGGAGGCAGTCAGGCCTCTCATGGAAAATGGGTTTTGGCTATAAATTTCCACAGGCAAACAGGATAAAAAGATGGAAAATAGAAAAGCAAGGGTTACATTCTGCCCATTTCCAAGGTTATGTGCCCACCTTTAATCCACTCACTCTTTAATCCACTCTAAGACAGAAAATACTGATCATATTGGTAGGATCACAGGATGCTGATTAGATTGCATTTGCTAAATGGTAGATTTGTTTTGTGTTAAATTGTTATTCATATACTTCAGACCCTTTGCCTCAATCTCATTTCTCTGTGTGACTGGGGGTTAGGCTGAGGAGGGTTTTGTTTGTTTTGTTTTTGTTTTTTAGAGAGAGAGAAAGAGAGAGAGAGGGACAGAGGGAGAGGGAGAGAGAATCTTAAGCAGGCTCCACACTCAGCATGAGTATAGTTTGAGATGTGGGCCCCACACTAAGCCTGATGCAGGGCTCAGTCTTACAACTCTGAGATCATGACCTGAACTGAAATCAAGAATCAGTTGCTCAGCTGACTGAGCCACCCAGGAACCCCAAGGAGGGCTTTGAGTCAAGACCTGTCACAAGGATCCCAACTATGTTGCTGGTATTCTTTCTCCTCATAACCTTCTTGGAAGTTCTGTTGAGACTTAGTTGAGAGAGGCCCTCCATAGGCCCAGGGACTAATCTATAAGCTTCAACCAAGTACTACCATAGTTCTGAACCGGGGCATAATGCTTCAGCCCCACGTGATTGACACTGTTTTTTATTTGGCTATTGGTCTCTATGTATCAATGTATGTATATATTTCCTTCAGAACTTCGGATTGGCTGTCATGAAAGTATATAGTGCTGTGGAGTTTTAGGGAGCAAGAAAATTAATTTTGATAAGAAATTTAGGAAGACTAATGAAGATATGAGGTGATTCTTGAAGAACTGGTAAGGTTTGGTTAAATGGAAATGAAGGGCCAAGGCATTCCAACCTGTTTAAAGTTTAGCAGGATAGCTCTAGTGGCCATGTGGAGACTGTATTACAGCTGGAAGAAGCTAGAGGTATGAGGAAACAGTTGTCATAGTTCTGAGATGAACCTTACAAGATACAAAGAATAATGCTTTACAAAGAGTATGTGGTGTCATCAGAAGTGGCATGAAATGAGTAATTTTTTATAGAAAAAACAGCTTTGAAATATCTCAGTCAAACTTGTGATTTTAAGATAGATATGAGGCTAGAATAACACAAATTGTGTTTAAAGCATTGTATCAGGCAAAGAAGTATGAATAAAAGGAAACAGAATGCTTGGAAACCTCCTTCGAGGAGACTTACATATAACCTATTCATACAGAAAATACCAAAATGTTCAAAATGAATGAAAAACACTTCTGAAATAATTTACCTTATAAGTACAAGAGATGTAGTTTTTCCATTACCGATTTTGAATTGTAAAGGACAGCACTGAATGGAGATGGTGAAGCAGGGGGAGCTGAGGAGGGACGTACTGATACGCTCAAGCATGTTCAAGGACATGGAAGAGTACATTTAATTGGTGAGGATTATTTATTTTCATTCCTGGGCATCATATTTGCCTATGAAGATTCAAAGCTGAATAATAAAGAGTTACTACTGATAAGAATGTTACATCTAATGTATATTATCTGGAAGAAGTAAGTTCTGAACAACTTTAAGGAGGTAAGGTGCATCATCAGTTGATGGAAAGAAGTGGGTTGCTTGTTTCTGCTAGGAAAAGAGGATTGTTACATGGAAAGGATATAGAAGTGACTGAGTAGATACCATTGGTAGGAGACGAAGTTTGGAGAGTAAGGTCCAGATTTTAGCAGATTTAAGTGCCAAACTGATGATGTTGGTAGAAGTCTTGGTGATAGATAGGTCATTACACATAGAGTAGCAAGTGGTTGCTTTCTAATAAAATCTGAAGGATGCTGAGAAGATTCCTTCTTGAACTAAGAACATCCTCTTTGAAATGGACCATTACTTTTCATAGGCAATAAACTCTCTTAAAGCACAACTACCTTAGAAAAGCTAATGTATTAAACTGGTCTTCAATCATTCATACCTATACTGGCACTTGAGGTACTGTAATGCTTTTTTTCTTAAATTAACTTCTCCAGGATAAAGAGTTTTCAGAAACCAGGAGATGACTGAAAGAGAAAGAGAAGGAGAGAGAGAGGGAGAGAACTTGTGGGTATTGCCCAAGAGAGATATCCTGAGTTGGGTATCTCAGGAGGACCTATCCCATAAAGAGAGAACAGATTGATGAGACTGAGCAGAGATAGATTACAGAAAAATCCCTATTGGAGGAATACAGAAGGACCAGCCAAGATGCCTCTTCTCTTAGAATCATTATCCTGAAAGAAAAGTCAACACAGATGTTGCTAATTGGCTTCTCGTACCTGGTCATCAGTGATAGCCAACAAATGGATTGTCATCTCAGGATAGGGCAGGCCAGGAGAGCTATGGATGGTATTGGCCTGGTTAGAAGGTCAGGAAAGAGAGAAGCAATATGGACAAAATACCACATCTGGGGTTTCTATTAGAACAGTAGAGTTGTCAGCAAAGTTTTTCTTTAAATGTTCATGTATTAAATATTTTAAGTATTGTGGGCCACATGGTCTGTGTTGCAAATAAAAAAACCTGTTTTTATTATAGTGTGAAAGCAGTTGTCAACAGCACAAAAATGGATTAGGATGTTTGTATTCTAATAAGACTCAATTTACAAAAGTAGTCTGTAAGCCAAATTTGGCCTGTAGGCCGTAGTTTGCCAACCCTTGGCATAGAACAAAGTATCCTATTGCTATGTATGTATGTATGTATGTGTAAAATTAAAAAGATAGATAGGTGATAGATAAGATAGATAGATAAGATGGATAAGATAAGATGGATGAGATGGATAGGATAGATAAGATAAGATAGATAAAAGTAACCAAAGTAACCAAGTAAGGCCAGGTTCAGCACATCCCAGACAACAAGTAGTTATAGGTAAGGTGAAGAGTCCAGAATCAGGATGTAGGTTTCGGAATTACGCAGGATGGCTTAGAAGAACTGCTGCATCTGAACTTTGTTAGGTCTTCTTGTTAAGAATTCAGGCATGCCAAGAGAAAATGGATGAGTATGGTGCCCAGGGAAAAATCTCAAGATGAACACTTAAGGAGTTGGTAAGGAAGAGAAAGGACTAATGTGGCTTATAGGGAAAATAGCATATAACCATGTGTACGTGTATGGAACTAACATTAAATACCTTTCTCTATGGACAGGGACTGGCGGATATGACATTGGCTGGACATTGGCTGCAAAATGGCACCATACTAGAGCATCCTGCCCATTCTAACAAGCAGCAATTTCTCATGTCTCTATGTCCCTCAACCCAGGAGTTCAGCCCCCTCACTAGAAGTGCATTTATTGATATTCCACATGGTTAATTCATTTCTAAATTTCTTCATAGAATTTAAAAGAGCAGTTTGATTTGGGACATTCCATTTATACTCAGAGAATGAGACTGTAATTCATCTTTTATGCCTTTCTGCCTCGCATGCCAAATAAAACTCAAATTGTCATTTTTTGTTCTGAGCCAAATGCCATCTTGAAATTGTTTATTTTTATTATTTAAAATAATTTTTATTCTAGATGACCTCTTCTATCTCAAGTAAACAATACACATTTAATAAATTAAAGTCAGATTATTTTTTCAATTGAAATAATTTTGTCTAAGACAAAACATTGTTTTGTCAAAATTGGGGTGTATCAATAGTTTTTATAATTTTTTTCATAGAATGCTAGATGGAATGTTAGATAATTGTCCAAAATCACAGTCCTAGTTCTAATTCTGCACCTTACTAACCTGTGAAATCTTGGGGAAATTGTCTCATTTCATTTTGTTTTATTTCTTTGTGTTGCTTCTCTTTTTCATCCTTAGAGGAAAAAAGAGATATTAATTCTTACTCTGTCTCTCCAGGAAGATTTTGTAACAATCTGCTAAGTTAATATGTGCAAAATTGTACTGTAAATTGTAAAACTCTGTAAGAATGGTAGGTATTACTATTGATTGAGAATTTTCTTTTGTTTTTATTTGCACCAAGAACTGTGCAATGGAAAAGGAATACAAAAATGAATTAATACTGGTCTCTTTTCTCCAAAAGCTAACTATATCAAGTAGATAATTATGATAGCTAATACTTTACATTATTCACCATGTTCTAAAAACTCTATATATGTTTAATTTAATCTTTACAATATAAATAAGCACAATCATTGTTCCCATTTTAAGATGAGAATTATAACACAAAGAGGGGATAAGTAATTTTCTCAGGATCACAGGACTAGTAAGTGGTTGAGCTAGGATTCCAAACTAAGATGTTTGATTCTACCATCCATATGGTTCACTGTTATGCTATACTGAATACTAGGACTACAAATACTACACTGGAGGTGATTAGAAGGTCATTATTGATTTTAGAAAGCAAATAATTATGAGAAATAAAAGTAGGAATGGCTAGAATGAGTAAATATTTCCCTAGCGTGTGGGTGTATTCTATGGAACACAAGTCTCCCAGATGTTCTATGAAAAAAAATAATAATTATGAGTCAGAAGTTTGGAAAACATCTTGACCCTCATTAGAGTCTTAATGCATGTTATCCTGGTGAAGTCCTGGTTAGATGTCTTGCAGAAAAGAAATCTATCTCCTTTTGTATGGTCCAATGTTTCCCAAAAATATGTGTCCCGAGGATTCTTTTTCGCCAACCTAGTTAACTGAGTTCTGTTGAATACACAATGTCTCCTTTAAACTCTGGTGTAGAACTTACCTTTTAAAAAATCTGACATAGAATAGAAGGATACTGATTTGAAAGAGCTAAATGAGAATGAGAAAGGCTTCTCACTGACAAGGGGCAAAGTAAGGAAATCCTGAAGAACCTGTGGGCACAGCTGGTCTTACAAACCATCCATTGCTCATCATGCCAGTTGGCATAGTTATGAGATCATCTGTAGCTACACTCAGCAGTTGTAGAATATGGGCAGAGAAAGCAGAAGTTTGGGTGATCCAGGATTCAAGACTGGCAAGGCAGATGTGGTAGAAGATAAGAAGGGAGGAAATGAATTTACTATTCGTATTTTCAAAGGACAAGACAAAAATGTTGTTAGATTTCCTTCGCATTGTGCAACCCTTAAAGTAATAAGCCTACAGTCTTCAGAAATGTCATCAAAGAAGACAGAGAAACATGTGTTCATCAATTTTCAGGGAAAGATGGCTCTCTCCCTAAGTTCATTTGGTGTCCCTTACACATTCCCATTAGGGTTATAACTAAGACTTTCAAAGCATGAGGCTCAGACACTTCTGCCATTATTCCCAGTACTTTCAGTAACTGTACTCCATTTTATATTAAAATTCATTGATTCATGCTGGACTTTAAGTGGATGTTTTATCTATACAAAACTTTATAACATCATGTAATGGCCATTTGGAAAATATTGGTTCATGGAGATATGCAGATTTTCTAATGTTTATAATATTTCATTATCCAATATAAAACATCACATTTATTATAATATCACTTTCATCCTGTTAAAAAATAAGTCTTTAAGTTTTGGAAAGCTGTCAAATTCACCATGGTCAATACAAGTTTAAATTGTAATTTTTGCTTTAAAGCTCAAAATTTTTACCAGCAACAAAAAGTACTGTTAGTATTTTGCTTGAAATGGCACGTTCGCTTAAGGTGACCAACCATGCCATTTTGCCCAAGATTGAGGGGCTCCTGGGAATGTGCTGTAGTTCCAGCACTAAAACCAGGGAAGTCTCGGGCAACCCTAGATGAGTCACCCTCGGTTCATTCATTTTTGAGAAAATATTCATCCAGTCAAGTCAAAGTGACTATTATTTGTTATTCTTTCCAGCAAAAAATGATATTCCAAAACAAAAGCCACTGGTTCAACTAGCAAGTCAAATAATCACACAAGTGCTCTTCTCTCAGATAATCATCACTCTTCAGTACACAGTCAATATGCTTTGTGGGTATTTCCCATTTTGTCATACAAAATATTATAAGACATGTATTCAAGAATTAATGTTTAATAAAGATATTAATTTATACTGCCCAGTAAAGCCATTCTTAAATAAAACTGGCATTTTTATAGTGTAAGCATGTACCTGTGGAAGAATATCGTAACTACCAGTGTGCACCACCCTGATTCATGCTTACGAGTAAGCAGTCTGTCCCACTATGGCTTTTGCACCATGTAGGCAAATGTGAAAAAAAGGGGAGGGGGCAAATGGTGTCTTCCTATATAATGAATATAGTTTTGATCTCATGGATTGCCTGTCCCCAAGGGTCAATGAACCATGCTTTGGGAAGCCCTATCCTGGGGGCATAAGCCTTGCGTGAAGATCTAAGAATTGACTCAAGCATCTGCCTCCATGCGATCCCAGAATTACCATCCTATTTTCTTTCTCTCCAAGGATGTTCATGTGGTTTGGGACTGTTTTCCTTTTAAATTCTCAAAGCACACAAATTTCAAATACACCTACTTTCCTTCTTTTTGATAATTAACTGATGACCCTATGCTCACGCTTCTGAATAAAGTTATTTTCAGTGATTTAAAAGACTTCTATCTTCATTCTTCCAAGAGAATCTACCTCCCATGACTCCAACATGATTTTCTGGCCCACCCATCTAAAGAAGAGTGAACACAAAACATAAATTGAATCTCCATTGGATCATCATCCTGCTACATATTTTAATACACTCTAATTTCTTAGTAGTTCTAAACAAGGCAGAAAACTAGCATTGAAAGGAGAAGAATGGAACCATTTTCAAATTAGTGAAAGTGAGGCACTTGAGTGGTTCAGATCAATGAGCATCCAACTCTCGATTTCCGTTCAAGTCTTGATCTCACGGTTCTTGGGATTGAGCCCCACATCATTGAGTTCTGTGCTATAAGCTTGGAATTCTCTCTCTCCCTCCCTCACTTATACTCTCTCTTTCTCTCAAAACTAATAAACAAGTAAACTTTAAAAAAATTAGTTGGAAATGCTGGTTTTTATTATATCACTACAGTTATGAACAGATTTTATTTTGGACTGTACTTAAGACTTGAGATTGATATTACCAGTGAGAAACCTCAGTTGGAATTATAAAAATAATGACATCTTGTAACCTTGAGGCCTCTGCATAAAAACAAGGCTTTGTAATAAAAAGTAGAATAGGAGCCACTTTTTCTCAAGTCTTAGAGCTGTTCAGGGTTCTCATTATCTGTCAGAACATCCGCCATAGGCTGATGAAGAATGAAATAAATGTAGTATAGTGGTGACATTTTGCTACATTTAGGGTTTGAAATAGCTTTTTTTTTTACTAAAAAAAAAGTAAGTATAGATAAAAAGAAGTCCGAGACAAGATTGACAGGTAGACGTATTCCCTGGAGACGTACATTGCTATCTTTGGAGTCAGAAACATAAGCCACAATTAATTTGTCTACATAGTTCTACCTTCACTTTGTGTGGCATTTTACAGTTTATTAAACATTTAACATGAACTATCTTATTTCTCTTCACAGCATTCATGAAGTAGCTATTTTTTTTCTTTCCCATTTGTCTAGGGGAAGCAAAGGCTGAATGATTTGCCCAAGGTCACACCACAATAAGAATCCTACCCATGTGTTATATGTAGAGATGAGTCACTGGATTCTACTCCCAAAACCAATACTACACTGTATGTTAACTAACTTGAATTTAAGTAAGTAAGTAAATAAATAAATAAATTCCTACCCATGTCTGTTGACCTATGTTCATGTAATGTCCATCTGGTGGGAAGCAATGGCTTTACAGAAACCTTGATGGTGGAGATGAAAAGGTGGGAGTGGGTGGAAAAGTTAAATATGGCAGAATGAAATCACTTGCTTATCTCTGCTAGCTCTTTGCACTAGACTGTTGGCAATGCAGCACCATTCCCCTTCTCAACCTCTTCCTTGGGAACACAGTTAACAAAATCCCCTGCCTGTGTACTTCCAGGTGGAAGGTAGAAGAGAGACAGATATGATTTTATAGGTCTTTTAGCAAGAATGTGCAGAGATATAGCCTCAGTATGTCTGAGGTCTCCCAGTGGTTTTGCAGTGTTGCACCTAATTCAGGGGTGTAAAATCAGTGATCACTGTGGATAGTTTCCTGTGGTTCCTGAAACTTCCTGCCTCTAAAAGCTAATGATGAACCTGAGAACAAGCAGAGGCTTTACTTGATCTTTGAAACTCTAGCCCTTACCACAGTGTTCTAAACATAGATATTTCCTAAATTAAATTCCTTTCTGCTTGAAATACCTGAGTGGCTTATTATTTTCTGAAAAGTACCAACTGATAAATTCCTGAACCCCACAAACGTGACAGTAAGATAAGAAAAGAAACTCAAACCTTTAGGAACAATGAAAATGTGAGTTGAAATAGCAACAGAGATATCAACATATTTTTTTGGAAGATAAAGTAAATGATAACGGATATGTTAGAGAGGAGAAACTAAAATCAAGTACATGTCATAGTGAAATGCTGATAACAAGTAAGTTGATTCATACTGTACCACGGATTCCTGGAAAGTTTCAGGAATAGAAGTCATGGGATAATTTTGGCATTGGTAGTGCAAGATGAGGTAGAAATAGGTGGATTGATTATATAAGTGTAGTTTAGGGGCTGGAAAATTTTTTCTGTAAAGGGCCAGATAGTATATATTTTAGGCTTTGTGCATCATTTTATACATAGATTTGTACATCTTTGTACATAGATCTGCCATAACTACTGTTGTTGTAATGCAGAAGCAGCCATAGATAATACTTCCACGATGGACAGGACTATGTTCCAACAGAACTTAGTTTGCAAACAATAGGTGGCAAGTCAGATTTGGCCTGTGGGCCACAACTTGATGACTCCTGTTTGGATCACTAGAATTTTTCACAGTTTGCATATTTCTTCTCCTTCAAGATAAGACATGATATTGATTACTCTCTGGAAAAGTTGGAACAAAGAGGCCTTATAGTTGGGGATATGACATAGCTTCGGTGTGGATATGAAATGAAGAATCATACACAAACTAGAAGAACTGCATGCAAGCCTGCAGACTGAGCCGTGGGACCCATAGACTTGATGGGTCCTGAAAAGCACGGTTGTTTGGAAAAATGGAGGTGAATAACAAGCAAATAAATAAACACACCTAGTGGAAAATGGAAAGTATTTGCCTAAGAGGAATGAGAATAAATTGTGGAGTGTTCTTTCTTTTTACAGGTATCGTAGTAATTATTTGACCTTTAAAAACATTGCTATGCATTAGACAAAATTAAAATTAAATTATGAAAAAAAGTAGAAGAATTCTGAGTACTACGTGTATGTTTCATGACTCCATGGAGTCAGCAGGACAGGTCATACTATCATGACTTTCCATTTGAAGAGGCTGAAGTGTTAAAATTTTGAAGCTGAATAACAGAAGGAAGGGTTTTGCGTTGAAGAAGAAAAATATATTGTGTTTAATCAGAAGAAGTAGAAAGAATTATCAGTAAATTAATTTAAAGGTATGGGTAGAAACCCTCAAATACAAAAAGCACTACAGAGTGTTTAAATTTGGGGGATCCCAAGTGTAAGCCAAGAACATTGTTGGACACCAGTAGCTCCAAATGAGTTGAAAAGACTGAGCAAAGGTGGCATCACTCCTATGAGCACCCTCCTCATATTGATATAATGATAACAAATGCAAGTGAAGTAAACAAATAATTAAGTGCAGAGTAGCATGTGACCTAATTAACTCCATCTTGGAGGAAGCATTAGGATACAATTTGCAGGGTTGGGATATACACGCAGTAGATAAAGGATGAGTTTATCTTGGGTTATAAATACACAGGAGCTGCAGACTCTCTTGGTTAATCTCTTGTTTCATCTCATTCTGATGTTATTGAAGAGGGTGTATGCTGGTGATTCCTTGATACCTGTCCTGTTGCACCTAGAGCCATCACTTCAAGGAAGAATAGTGCAGGACAGATAGACAACAGAGCTCATAATCCACACGTCATGGCTTTGGAAATTTACTTGGGTTACTAGGAATTATACAATTGTCTTCACGGATTTCTCTCCCCATTTCTTGCCACTATTCAAAGGATAAAACCTACTCAAACAGGTATGGATAGCAGTAAGGAAGAGCCAACAGGAAACTAGATTTTAGCGACAAATGCTTAGATATTGTGTCTCCTCACCAGCTAGAAAACTTCCTTAGAACATCATCTTCCTCTTTTGTTAACAAATACTTGGAGGATTGTGATGGTGAATTTGATATATCTACTTAACTGGGCCCTAACATTTAGTTGAACTTTATTCTGAGTTATGTCTGTGAGGGTGTTTCTGGATGAGATTAACATTTGAGTTGGTAGATAGAATAAAGCTGATTGCTCTCCCTCATGTAGATGAGTCTTATCCAATCTGTTGAAAGCGTATATAGAACAAAAAGGCTGAATAAAGGAGAATTTGCTGCCTGCCCCCACTGTCTGATTGTCTTCGAGCTAACATATTGGTCTTCTCCTGCCTTCGGACTTGGATTCAGACTGGCAAGTATACTACTCATTAGCCACCCCTCCACCCCATGACTTCAGCTTGCTGTCTAGATCCTGGAGTTTCTTAGTCTCTATAATCACGTGAGCCAAGTCCATATGTATCTCCTATTTGGTTCTATTTCTCTGGAGAACCTGACCAATACAAGGATAATATTTTCATTTGTATATCTGAAAAAAACATCTTATTTAGCACAGGACCTGATCAATTGTAAGTATATGCCCATGAACAAAAAAGGTAGGCTTTATGATTATGACTCTTTGCCTAGAAAAAAAATGAAGAAAAATCCAGAAGAATAAATATTTGTTGATTACTCTTTGGGAAGAAGCAGTAGAAGATAGTATATTAGGATATGAACTTTGAGGTTAGGTAGAAACCATGCTCCCCACATATTAGCTGTAGGATTTTGGACAAATTACTTAACTTCGCATCATCCCAGTTTCCTCCTTCAAGAACGGAAGTCAACACATTTTTTTAATGTTTATTTATTTTTGAAAGAGAGAGAGAGACAGAGAGAGGGAGAGAATGCACAAGTGCAACAGGGCAGGGGCAGGGAGAGAGAGAGAATCCCAAGCAGGCTCTGCACTGTCATCACAGAACCCGATGCAGGGCTCGAACTCATGAACCATGAGCTACTAACCTCAGCTGATGTTGGAAGCTTAACCGATTGAGCCACTCATACACCCCATTAACTGTACACTTTTAATGAGAGAAAAGAACCTTCATTGGCATGAACAATTTCTTTCCTAATCACTGGAGCAGGGCTGTCCCCCAAAGAGAGCCTGTGATCTTACTTCTTGGGTTCCTTTTAATTAGAGCTCTGAATAGATGAATACCAGCCTGTCTGGAGTGTTGGGTGGGGTGTAGGGTATGAGGAAGTCCATATGGAGTAAGATGCCAGTGGCTGCACAGATGATTGCATACCAGGCATCCACGATCACTATTCATAATTGCCCAAAAGGATTTCTTGGACTTGGCACATATGTACCAGGCACACACATAGCAAAAACTCTCATCTGTCTGAGGCAGCAATGGTACACTTCCTTTTTCAAAAAGAAAATGCATTCCAAGTCTGCATAATCCAAGAAACTTGAACTTCTGCCGGTCAGCAGCAAACAAAGATGATTTGTTTCTGGATAAAACCCTGAATCTGTCATCTTCTTGAGAGTATTGCACGTTCCCTGGAATGTAGGACACTGCTCATCGCAGCTCTGTGCAGTTTTCAAGAGTGGATTTGATATGCTGATATGATGAAGGGTAGCTCAGCTCACTATTCCTCGTTTGATTACAAAAGAGTCCCCTTGATGCCTCCCCTCTGGGTAGATGAGTGCCTTGAAAACGGTGGAAGCATTTTAAATGATTTTTATCTTTTCTCACATCTCTGTATTTATTTTATAAAAACGAATTCATCTTTTATATTATAATACAACAAAGTATCTAGACCTATTATTTTTAACTTCTTGGGGAGGCAAGGCTCACAGACTGCTCGGACCCTCTACACACACACACACACACACACACGCAATTTTGTATTTGATGTTAAAGAATCCATGCTCTGAGAACCATTAATTTGGGTAAAAGATGAAAATATACTAAGGGATAGTATGTGTAGGGTGGTAGAAAAAGAATTCCTGGGAAGATAACCAAATCTGGGTATGCACTTTCATGACTCAGCTTTAAGAGTACATTGAAAGTTCTAGGTTCAGATCCTAGAAGAAGAGAAAGAAGGAAGGAAAATTGGGCGGAAAAAAGAGAGGAGGGAGGGAGAGGGGAGAGACAAGGGGTGAGACAGGCAGGTAGGCGAATGCAATCAGAAAAGTTCAATAAATACTATTTATTCTTGCCTCGTCTATACTAGGCATGATGCTAGGAATAGGCCACACAGATATATGTAAATGATGTATTTGTCCAGAAGGGGTTCTCAGAACAGAAAGGGAGCAAACATGCAAACATTCAGCTCCAAAGAGGGGACATAGTCCTCAGAGAGGACAGTGGGGGACATTCTGGAAAGGCTTCAAAGCAGAGGAGATATTTGACTTGAGTCTCAAGTATAACAATAATTTCAGCAGGCTACAAAGGTTTAAATATTTTAGACCTCTCAAATGCCTGTGGATTTGTGCTGGCAGTGTGACTAATGTCATTGTTTTTAACTCCTATTTCAATTGGGATCTCTCAGCGAATACATGTGAGGCATCTGCTCTGAGGCAGGGACTGTGGGAGACAAGGAAGCAGCAACATACATGGTCTCCATTCCGTAGGCACTTGGAAAGTTGGGGACAGGACACGTTGTCAATATTGGCAAGCACAAACCAGGGTGGGCAGATAGGAGCCTGGAACAGAAGGCCTCTTCTAGGTTCAAAGCATCAGGGGCAGGAGCTGGCAACTGGACCCAGAGAGAAGGGATCACCTGGCTCAGTGTCCCAGCATCCTGGATTTTTCCTAGCAGTGAGGACCTCCTCTAACTCAGGTGCTGAAGATTTCCTCTTTCGCTTCTTCTTCCAGTTTTTCTCAGGGCTACCATTTTGTAAGTAAAAAATGGTCATTTTTATTGTTCATGTCTTTCCTGAATCTCTGGAAAAGGTAGATGGATAAGCTCATCGGAGATAAGAGGTCCTTGGAATCCAGCCTATCGGCTAGGGTAACAGAGGAAATAGCAACAATTTAAACAATGCAACTGAGGTCATTTTACATTTTTGAAAAAAATCTAATTTCAATGTGTAGGGAGGGAAAAAAAATCTTTTTCATCTAAGTTCCTTCTAAGTTCCCATCTGGGGCTCTGCAAAAAGGACAGATTAACAAGAGAATAGCATACAAATTTATTTAACATAAATTTTATGTGATATGAGCCTTCATAAGAAATGAGGACCCTAGGAAGTGGTTAAACCTGAGTGTTTTTATGTGAGGTTTGATGAAGAGTGGAGAGTCATGGGAAGATGCGAGGACAAAGGGTATGTATGGGCTGAATGTGAGTAAACAGGAAACCTAGCAAGGGCCGTTTGTTTGGATTCATCTTGGTGTTCTGTCTTCTGAGATAAGAACACCCCTTTCCTGGGTGAAGTAGGGGGGCAGGGCATCTCTCCCATGAGGGCTTCTGACTTGCTTCAGGGGAAGGTCAGAGAATCTTCCCAGCACCTGTTGTTTCACAAATTCCTTCAGCTTAAAATATTCAATATTCCAAGGCACCATATTTTGGGATACTGTGTCCTAAACCCCATCGGTTGCCCTCCCATCTTCTAATACATGTTATTACACCTCACATGGCTTCCTGTTCTTCTCAGTCCTTGGCTCGACTTCCTTGAAAGACAGGAAAATTAATCCTTGTGTCATTAGAAGGGCAGCTAAGGAAGATGAAATAAGAGTACTCGTCCCACTCAGGAACTATTTCAGCTTCTTCTAGGAATGTATTCACTGATTCGTCATTCCAAAAATGTTTATTGACAGCCTGTGCTGTACTCACCACAGTCCTAGGAACTGTGGAGAGAGCAGACCAGGGGAAAAATCAGTAAAAAACTCTGCCCTCATAGATCTTACATTCTACCTGGGAGAGTTACATTAATTAATTTAATTAATTAATTAAAATTATAGTATGTCAGCTGGATAAAGACAAATGAAGAGATGGAGTGCCTGGGTGGCTCAGTCAGTTAAGCGTCCAACTCTTGATTCAGCTCAGGTCATGATCTTGTAGTTGGTGAGTTTGAGCCCCATGTCAGTCTCTGGGCTGACAGTGCAGAGCCTGCTTAGGATTCTATCTCCCTCTCTCACTGCCCCTTCCCCGCTTGCGCTCGCTCTCTCAAAATAAATAAATAAACATTTAAAAAAAGACAAATGAAGAGAAATAAAGCAAGGAAAGGGCATGGAATGCTAAGGTAGGGAAGGGTGGCAATTTAAATAAAGTCATTAGGAAAGGACTTACCGAGAATGGTGCCTGAGCAAGTGGCAAAGATCATGAAGAACAAGCCTCCATGAGTCCACAAAGCCCTGTTTCAACTTGAAAGACGCATTTCTTTGGAAAGTCTTTTTTCAATGTTAAAATACATATAATTTACCATTTTAACCAATTTGAAATGTATAATTTGGGGGCAATAATTACATTCACAATGATGTACGATCATCACCACTATATCCAAAACTTTTTTTTAAGTTTTATTTATTTATTTGTGGGGGGGGAAGACAGAGGGAGAGAGGATCCCCATCAGGCTACACTCTATCATCACAGACCCCGATGTGAACCATGAGATCATGACCTGAGCCAAAATCAAGAGTCAGACACTTAACCAACTGAGCCAGCCAGGTGTCCCTCCAAAACTTTTTTATTAGCCCAAACAGAAACTCTGTAACCACTAGACCATTAAGAATAACCTCCTATTCTTCCTCCCCCCTTGAACTCTTGGTAACTTCTAATCCACCTTCTGTATCTATGAGTTTCCCTATCCTAGATAGTTCATATAAGCAAATTGTATAGTATATGTCCTTTTATGTCTGGTTTACTCACTTAGCCTGTGTTCCGGGTTCATACATGTCATATCATGTGTCAGACTTTCCTTGTTTTTTTATGGTTGAAGAATATTCCATTGTATGCATATGCCATGTGTTGTTATCCATTAGTCCATCGATGGACACTTGAGTTATTTCCACCTTTTGGTGATTGTGAATAAGGTTGTGATGATTACTGGCTTACAAGTATGTGCTCAAGTGGCTGTTTTCAATTCTCTCATGGTCTATACCGTGAAGTAGAATCACTGGATCATATGATAGCTCCATGTTTAGTGTTTCGAGGAACTATTTTCCATAGTGGGTGCACCTTGTACATTCCCATCAGCAATGCACAAGGGTTCCAACTTCCGCACATCCTTGTCAACACTTGTTTTGTTTTTCCCCAATTACAGCTGTAGTAGTAGGTATGAAGTAGTATCTCATCATGGCATTGATTTGCATTTTCCTAATGACTAATGATGTTGAATATCTTTCATGTGCTTATTGGCCACTTGTATATCATCTTTGAAGAAAGATTTAAGTCTGCTTAAGTCCTTTGCCCATTTTTAAATTGTGTTATTTGCCTTATTGTTGAGTTTTAGGAGTTCTTTATATGCTCTGCATGTTAAATATTTATTGAAATTTGTGATTTGCAAATATTTTCTGTTTGGAATGATCGTTTCAATAAAAATCATACGACAAAAGGTTAAGGATTGAGGCAAAATAAAGAAGTGCAGGAAGCAGACTATTCCTTGAGAGATTAATTAGTAAAAAGAAGGAGATAACTAGGGAAGATGTATTTTCTACAGCTTAGAGATAGTTAAGCATAGTAGAAGGTAGAAAGGGAGGAAGGAGACAGCAGGAAGTGGCAGATTCAAAGACAGGATCATTGATGGGATGGGGTGGTGGTGGTTCCAGAGAAGGAAGTGAGTACAAGGATGTAGATGGATACTGCTGGAAAAAAGAGTCTTGTAAAGCAGTAATAGTCAAGAGTGACCTCTTTTTCCTGATTTAAGAAGGAAAGTGACAAGGCAGGGCTCCATGTCCTTTCTGCCAACCTCATGGATATGGAAAGTCAATTTGAAATAAATCAAGTCGGTATCAGCTAGAATTTATAATTTCTCTCTCATAAATTCAATACACAGAATGGGCAGTTATTTATCTTCAAAACAGCCTGAAAGGAAGGCATAAAGCCTGTGCCTGTACATTACAAGCAGGAAATCAAATGTCTTTTAAAAGCCCTTAGATTTTTCGTGTCTCCCAGTTTCCAGGCCAAAATGTTTTTGCAAAGAAGTGCCTCCCATTGCTCATTGTTAATGGTGGTGATGATTCAACTTTTATTTTGATGAGGCTATCTCTGTAATTAAAGATCTTGATTAGTTGCTCCTGCAAAACCAGCCTTGCATTGCCTCTGCTCTTGTCCTCTCTTAGAATCTAATTGTCCATTACCATTTTAAAAGGCCTAGAAGAAACCATTTTAACTTGGTTAACCCAGGTTTTAAAAAACTCATTTGAACACAAACACTCTGTTTATGTTAGCACCTATTAACCTCTTAAGGACTGGAATTCTAGACAATACACTTTTGGAAATGCTGACCTGGATGGGCAATTCCTCCTTTGGAATGTTCCACTTCTCAGTAGTTTCATCTCACAAATCTTAGAAGAAAACCTGCTTCATCTCTGTCAACATTTTTCGTGCCCCCTCTAGAGTAACTTCGCTCTTTGCTTTCCTCTAGGAAACATGTACGGTGGTGTTTCCATGAATGGCATTGTACAGAATTGAGTCTCACACTGAAAGCTGAAATATAATGAAATATATATACTATATATATATTATTCTTGGCTCAATTTTTTTTCTATTGTCCCTATCTCTGGCATCCCTATGGCAGTTTCATGGGCACTGTTCCCATCACATGGGGTTTTTAAGCAGAGATAACTCAGTGGGGGTGTCAAAATGTGCCCCAGGGATGCAAATTGAGCCCAATATGAACACGCAGCCTAACAGCAAGGTGGTGTTGGCAGCAGGCTTCCAGTCTGCCCATATGTACTTCTTGAGGAAAGGGGCAGTTGGTTTATAATGATCTGATTTGACAAGCCTATAGCTTCTTTCCTGCTGCTGTGATCATGAGCCTCTACTGTAATTATAATGAAGTGATTCCATAAACATTATTACCATGTATTAAACATATGTGATAGCATCAGATAGACACCATAATAACAACAGAACGTTAACAAGCACAAATGTTTTTGTGTTTGACAAAGCATAGCACAAAACTTCTTTAAGCAGTGCCTTTCCTTTCAAAGGATGCCAGTGAGTCTGGAACATAAGATTCACATCAGATAAACAACCAAACAAGGAATAATACACCAGGAGAAAGAAACCCTACACAATATGAACTAGAATTCCAATTTTAAGAAAACAGATTGAGTTTATTATCCTCAGCCTGGAGTCAGAACGACAATATTATTTAAGTGTAAAAATTGAAATGTTGTGTTAGAAGCAAGTACATTTGATAGGAAAAGAAGTTTAACTTGAGATATTTATTTAGAGGACAGGGAGGACAGAACCAGAAATCGGGTCAGTATGAAATGGCAAGCATCCATTAGAGGACCTGGATCCTGCTGCTGCCACTATCGTAGACCTTGATAGGCATCAAAATAAATGAAAATGGAGAAGAAGTATAATCTTATTAAGGTAGCAATACATAGAAAACAGAGGCATTTGCTTCCATGGTAAAATATAGAACTGTTGGGAAATCAAACGACCAGAATTTGAGAAGCCTGTTTTGGAGAACACACTTTGACTCATCGTGCTGGGTGGTGGGGAAAACTGCCCATGGAAGGTTAACTTCTGAAAAATAACCCCCAGATTCGAGTGAATTAGCATAATAAACATTTATTTCTCACACACATACCATAGACCAATACAGTCAGCAGTGGGCTCTGCATCGCCAAGGTGTTCAGAGACCTGAGGTACTTCCTTTCTGTTGGTTCCACAACCCCTAGAGCCTCACAGTCTTCCCCTCCTTGTCTGATCAGGAGAGGAAGAAAGAAAGAGCAAGAGGGACCACAGGGGAAATTTTATGGACCTGGAATCTGGAAGGATACATCTGCATGTATTACTTCCACTCACGTTTCACTGGCCAGAACTCAATGGTATGGTTCCATCTATTTGCAAGGGAAGCTGGGAAATGTGGTCTTCCTATGTGTCAAGGCAGAAAGTGAAACGGTTTATCTCTGGCACTTTTCTCGTTCAGCTCTCAGGTCTCAAATCAACAGAACTAGATCCCTAGCCAGGTTCCCCCAGTTATTATCTTTGTGGCTTTGGGCAAACTCCATACAATTTTGAGTCTTGTTTTTTGCTTTTAAATTGGATAATAATACATACACCACAGAGTGCCTGTGAGGTTTAAGTAAATGAATTATAAAAGAATTTAGCAGTTTCTGTCCTAGAATAAGCAATCATAAAAGTTAAATATATTATAAGATTTATCTCAGGTCTGAAAGTTTAAGATTTTATTTTTTTAACTAGTTATTTGCAGGTCAACTCATAGCCATTGTCATCAGAGTAGGAAAGGTTTCCAGGACTGGCAACATTTGAAATCTGAGTCACCATCTTCTTCTTCCATAAACATGGTAGCCATTCCTAATTGACAGCCACACTTTTCCCTTTTAAGCTCAACATGTCTGCAGAGTCCTTCTCAACTCAGCCTTAGAGTTAACATGCTTGATGTAAACCTATCTGCCACCATGAGTTTAATTTTTATCCTAATAAGAAGTGAGATCAAATGCTCTGGGACCAGTTGCACCTTCTAGGTAACAAGTTTGGATGCAAAAATCATCTTGATTTCCAAACCGACTCTAGTGCGACCCAGAGAGAAGTATGTAAAGTAATATCTAGTTGTGTGAAGTGTAACCAGGGTGCATGGTAAGCCTTAAACAGGAAAAGACAGTGAGGATAATGGAAGCTGATAAAGGGTGCTTATGACCAGTTGAATCCCCAAATCAGAAGCTAGATAAATAAAATTGGGGTTGATGAAAAGCTTTTTGATTTGTGTGATAAGAGGTTTTCAGGTAAATCTCTGACTGCTATTTGTGTGCTGTGACTAGCTCAGAAATCCAGGGTGCGGGAGATGTGCTAGAATTGTTATGTGTCTGCAGAAAAAGAGGGTTGAGTTCCATTCTCATGGAAGTAGCCAAAAATACAAGTGAAGGAATTGGCTCATGCTTAGGCAGAAGCTGATGATCCAGGAAGGAGTTTTTAATAATAGGAATCACAAAAATATGCTTAAAACTCTACAGAAAGAACCCTAGTGACGAAAGGTCTATTTCATAATAGCAGCAGAAAGAGATGGAAAACTCCCAAAGAGAAAACCAGCAGGGGCACAGCCGAGTGACAAGAAGGTAGAGGAAATTAGTAAGAGGCCAGACACAGTCCTTGCCAACCAAAGACGCCAAGCGGCGGGAGGAAAACTTGCAAACTTTTTGAAAGTTAGGAATGGTGTGGTGAACCTGTGAAAATGAGGGCAAATGAATTGAAGCTGAACTTTTCAAAGGGAGGAACATAAATTTCATTTCAGATGAGGACAGGGGCTGCACGTCATGAAGAGGAGAGAGGCGACCCATACATAGTGACTCTGCCAGGCCGTGCTCTTTCATCTCTAGTTCCTTCTCTACCCTTCGAATCTTCTTTCTACTGTGATAATCCTGCCACACTACCCTTCTTTCATGCAGCTCAAATGGAGGAGAGGAACACAGGGGAATGGACCAGCACCAGGAGTAAGACAGCCCTGGGTTTGCGTCTTAAATCTAGTGCTTACTGCTCACAGCTGCTATTCCCTCACTTGTTAAGTGAGAATAATACATCTCTTTAAAGGCTATTAGGAGAACAAAATAAGAAAAGACATATAAAGCATCTAGCCCTGTGCTTTACACTGATAGATTCTCAACAATGGCTAGATGTTATTAAAAAGCAAAAGAATTCCACTCTATAGTCCTATAAATTGATGCTCTAAATACTGTATTCGATTGCTTTGCACAGCACTGAAAAAATAAATTAGAAAACTTCTGTATCTGGCCACAAGAGAGTAACAGGATCCAGACTTATCCTCCCACCATAAATAACTAGAAAACTGGACGAAATATGTAAACAACTGCTTTCAGACCTTGGACCACAGGCGGCACAGGACTGTGATCCCTGATAAAGGAAAGCAAGAGGTGAGCCCTAAGATTGCCCTGGCTTTTCTCCTAACAGTAATTTCTGTATCAATGTGCGGAGACGAAGAACCTAAACAGAGCCCTACAGTCTCTTGGAGTTGAGGCAACAGAGACCATACGTTGGATGGGCTGAGGAAGTTATGTTTTCGGGGGAGAGTATCAGAAAAAATGGAAGCATAAGTGAAAGCTCCTGAAATCTACATGGAGTTCACTTTGAGTCTTTGGCTGAATACCTATATGCCATGAGTAAGTTGAAACTATGAAGTCCAGCAAAGAACAATTTTCAAGGAAAGGATTCTGGGGAGTTATAAGCTAAAGTTCCCAGAGTTCACATGAGGCTAGAAATTTTTATGTCTCCAGAAACCAGCCAATGAGATCGTATTGAATACACGGGGCATTCAGTAGACACTTCAGAACACTCACAGCTTACAAGTGGGACTACCTAGTCCTACGTTTACTGTTTAAAAAAAACGACCTTAAAGTCAAGTCTTACAAGGATCAAAATGATCCACAAGTAACTTAACAGCCTACCAATACTCCCAAGGAAGAGCATAATCAAAATAATAACAATAATAATAATAAGTGGCACTCAACAATATAAAATTTATAATGTCCAATTATTCAATAAAAAATATCTGCTAGACATGTAATGCAGGAAAATGAGTTTGTACAGGAAGGAAACAGTCAGTCAGTGTAAACAGATCCATTGATGACAGAGATAATAGAATTGGCAAAGATGTTAAAAATGCTTAACATGCTCAAAACTTTAAAGGAAAGAAAATAATGTAACAAAAGTATAAATAGATAATGTAAAAAAGAACCAAATGAAATTAAAAATGGAAAAATATGTGAAATGAAATTTTATAGGACAGGATTTATAAGTCACCATGAAAAATATCAATGAACTTGAAAATGTGATAATAAAAACCACCCCCAAATTAAAGATGTAGAGTAAAAAAACAAAAACAAAGCAGAACACCCAAGAATCTCATAGAATATACTGAGTGATCTAACTATAATGATGTCCAAGATAAAAGGTTTGTAGGAAGAATGGAATATATACCTAAGGAAATTATGGCAAGAATATTTCTAAATTTGATAAAAATCATAAATCTATAGATCCAAGGAAGGCAGGAAACAGTATATAGGAAAAAGAAAAAAAAGGCACCCCCAAGTTTATTAAAATTGAATTGCTGTAAAACAGAGATAGAGAATAATCTTAAAAGTAGTCAAAAGAAAAATATCAAATAGGTATAGAAGAATAAAGATAGGAATCATTCAGACTTCATGGAAATTGTGTAAACCAGAGACAGTAGAATGATGATTTTCCATATTTATTTTAAATGTTTTATTAAAAAAATAATTTATTTATTTGAGAGAGACATGAGTTCTGGGGGTGGGGGAGGGGGGAAGCAGACAGAGAGGAAGAGAGAGAGAATCCCAAGCAGGCTTCACACTGTCAACATAGAGTCAGATGCAGGGCTCAAAACCACAAACTGTGAGATCATGACCTGAGCTGAAATCAAGAGTTGGCTGCTTAACCCAAAGAGCCACCCAGGTGCCCCGATAGAATGATGCATTTAGAGTTTTGAAAGAAAAATAATACTATCATTCTAGAATTCTACACCCGGTAAGCATATCTTCCAAAAATAAAATGAAAAGAGGATGTTTTTAGACATACCAAAGCTAACAGAATTTGTTGCTACCAGAGCAGAACTATAAGAAATATTAAAGGAGATTCGTCAGGCAAAGGGAACATACATAATACTAGATGAAAATTTGAATTTACAAAAAGAAATGAAGAATGTAGCAAGTGGTAAATATACTGGAAACATATAAAAAAAGTTTTTTGTAACATTTAAAATTCTTTAAAGAATACTCGTTTAAGGTAAAAAATATATACCTATCCGGGGGTTTATAAAGTGTGTAGGAAAAATGCATGGTAACAATAGCACAAAATCTGGGAGAGGAAAAATAGATGCTTACATTATAGATGAATTATTTTATATAGACTGTGCTTAGTTAACAATGTAGATTCCAAGCCCAGATAAAGTTAATAAATAAATCATGAAGATAAAATGTAACCATAAAAATGTTCAATAAATTCAAAAGAAAGCAGGAAAAACAAAGAAATGAACAGAAACAAGTAGGACAAATAGAGACCAAATAATAAAATATTAGATATGAACTGAACCATATTGATAATTACATTAAAATTTGGTCTTTTCAGATTGGATAAGAAACCCGCTATGGTATGAATGTTTGTGTTCCCCACAAAATCCAAATGCTGAAATTCTAACGCCCCATGTGATGATTTTGTTTGGGGAGGTGGGTGCCTTGGGAGGTGATTAGGTCATGAGGATGGAGCCTTCATAAATGGGAATAGTGCTGTTACGGGAGATCCTGCAGAACTCCCTAGCCCCTTTCATAATGTGAGGACACAGAGAAAAGTCTACAACCTGAAAGAAGGCCCTCACCTGATCATGGCAGCACCATGATCTTGGAGTTCCCAACCTCCAGAACCGCGAGAAATAAATTTCTTTTGTTTTACAGCTACCTTTTTATGGCATTTTATTATAGCATCCTGAACAGACTAAGACAAAAGAAAACCCCAAAAACATGTGGTGTATAAGAAATTGACTTTAAGAGGCACCTGGGTGGCTCAGTTGGTTAACTATCTAACTCTTGATTTCAGCTCAGGTCATGATCTCATGGTTCATGAGATTGAGCTCCAGGTTGGGCTCAAGAGCCTGCTTGGGATTTTCTTTCTTCCTCTCTCTCTCCTTTCCTCAAAATAAATAAATAAACCTTAAAAAAGAAATTGACTTTAAATATAAATGGATAGTTTAAAAATAAAAGTAAGGGAAAGAGACACGACACAACACTAATTATATAGTAGCTAGAATGGCTAAATTAGAATAAAAGAAAGTGGAACATGAGATATTACCAGTGGTAAAAGGGACATAACCTAATAATGAAGCACCAATTCATGAAGAAGACATAACAAATTTAAAGGTGTGTGCATCTAACAACAGAATTTCAATTACATGAAACAAAAACTGATGAAAGAAATGAAGAAATAAATTCACAATTATAATTGAAGATTTAAAACTCTTTTCTCAACAACTGATAGAATAGACAAAAAAATCAGGAAGGATATAGAAAACTTGAACACTATCAGTGGACAAGCCTATCAATCAGCTTGACCAAATTTTAAATAGAACATTCCATCCAATAAGAGTAAAATATATATTCTTTTTAGATGCACACATATTTTCACTAAGATATTATATTCTGAGCCATAGAAAAACAAGATTGAAATCTTGGGAAATATATTTTAAAACCACACAGAATTAAATTGGCTATCAAAAATTATATATTCAAAATCCTCAAATATTTGGAAACAAAGTAACATACTTACAAATAGTTTTTTGGTTAAAGAAGAAATCACAAGAAAAATTGAAAATATTTAATTTGAAAATAAACACAAACATCAAATTTTCTAGATGCAACTGGAGCAATGATTAAAGAAAAATGAATATCTTTAAATGCTTATATTTGAAAAGAAAAAAGGTCTAAAATAAATTATTTAAGCTTCTGTTTTAAAAAGAAAACAGAAAAAGAACAGGAGCAAAATAAGTGGAAAAAAGGTAAGGTAAGATAGAAATCAATAAAATAGAAAATGGATAATTAGTAGAGAAAAACCAATGTTTTCAAACTCAAATGTTGGCTTTTGAAAAGGTCAATAAAATTGATAAATCTCAGTTAGACTTACCTTTAATGGGGAGGGCAGTGGAGGAGGAATGGGAAATGAAAGGGAAAATACCACTACAGAAACTACAGATATTAGAAGAGTAATTAGGGAATATATATTTTTAAAATGTATTTATTTAAATTCAAGTTAGTTAACATACAGTGTAGTAGTGGTTTCAGGAGTAAAACCTAGTGATTCATCACTTACATATAACTCCCAGCGCTCATCCCAACAAGTGCCCCCCTTAATGCCCATCTCCCATTTAGCCCTACCCCCACCCATCTCCCCTCCAGCAACCCTGGGTTTATTCTCTGCATTTAAGGTTCTCTTATGGTTTACCTTGCTCTCTGTTTTTATCTTGTTTTTTCTTCCCTTCTAATTAGAGAATGTTTTAAACAATTCATGCCACTGAAGTCGACATCCTAGATGAAATGGTTACATTTTTTGGAAGACAGAACTTAGGAAGAAATAGAAAATTTCAAAGCTCCTCAATCAATTTTAAAAACTGAACTCATACATTAAAACTTTTCTCAAAAGAAAACCCTAGACCCAGATCAATTCACCGGTATATTTTACCAAACATTTAAGGAAGACTTAAGACCAATCCTAAAACACTGCAAGAAAGAAAAAGCTACAGAATATTCTTCATGAACATAGAATCAAAAAATTCCTCAACAAATATTAAAATCAAAGCTAGCTATGTAAAATAATAACATGTAATGATCAAGTGGAATGCAAGATTGGTCTAACATTTGAAAATCGATAACCTTAATTTATTGCCATTATAATTTACCAATGCAATTTTTTAATGAAATAAGGAAGTATATGGTTACCTTAATAGATGCAGGAAAAGCATGCAAAAATTCAATATCCATTCACAACAAAAATTAGTGGAATTAGATATAGAAAGAAATCTTTTTAATTTAGCGAGAGAGCATCTTCTGCTAACACTTTACTTAAAGATGAAAGACCAATTGCTTTTTTACTAAGAATGGGAAGTGGGCAAGTATATTCACTTACAACTTCTATTCAACATTGTCCTGGAAGTGCTAGCCGGTGCAATTAAGAAAGAAAAAGGATTATAGGCACACAGATTCAAGGGAAAAGTAAAATTCTCTTTTTCCTTGGACACAAAAATGATCCCCAAAGTTTTACAGAAATGTTAGTAGAACTAAGTCATTTTAATTCCATTGTTAAAATGCACAAAGCAAAATATTAAAATCAAGTAGTTCTCCATACTAGAAATAAAAAATTGGGATATTAGATTTCAAAATACCATACCATTTAGAATTTCATCATGAATGTTCACAGCAGTTTTATTTATGATAGTAAAAGCATGGGAAACGAGCCATATGTCCATGAATAGGTGAATAGATTTTTTTTAAATAAATTTTTAATGGTACGATCATACAATGGAAGACTACTTCACAGAAAAAAAAAAAATAACCAAAAGAGGGTGAATCTAAAATACACTTATGCTAAAATAAAGAAGCCAGACACGTAACAGTCCCTACTGCCCAGTTCAACTTTTATGAAACTCTAGAGAAGATGATTCTAATATATAGTGAAGGAAAGCAGAGCAGTGGCCTGCCTGGGGCTTAGGGGTGAGGAGGATAATAGATGAGAAAGGAAATAATTAAATCTTTTGTGTTGGTAAAAAGATTCTTTATCTTGATTTTGTTGGTGGTTACAAAAATTTATCAAAACCCATTGAACTATATAATTAAAATGGTCACATTTTATCTTATTTAATGCTATCACAATAAAGTAGTTTAAAAATAAGTTGAATTTGTCATTCTTTCTCCATTTAGGCCCAATCTTATGAATTCCTATTACCTCATGCCAAGCCCACTTCATTCTATGACAGAGCCAGGATTAGGGTGAGGCAAGAAAGGAAAGTGGAAGGCAAAATTTCAGGAAGCATTCACTGTCACAGTCATGCACAACCCTGTTCTTTTACTTTACCTGCCTTGCTCTTGAAGGCAATGCTTTGCAATGCTTGACTCACAATCCCTTGTGGTCTGGCTTCTAATTTCACTGTTCTTCCAATGCTCACCAAAACCAATAGATTTTCTGTGCTTCTAACTTGCTATCTCTATAACTTTGAGCAATGTTAACTATGCTATTCATCTTGAAACCTTTTTTAGCTCCCAATTATAGGCAAGGATTGTTTTTCTGTATACTCTCCATTGGCCTAGCCATCTACCACTGCTGGGGTGACAATTATTCTGTCCTTCTGGAGTCTTCTATATCTTCCTTTGAACTTTGCCTTCTATCTTCAGCTCCAGATCCAAATGTTGTCCAGCTACTGTACAGTTACACAGGAAGACTCACGTTTGCATTACACTTCACTGTATAAATTTGAATTCATCCACCTTGCTCCAGATTATCTTCTGACCTCTTTTCTCTCATGTCCTTTTGGTCTCATTACTCCCTTCCACCACCACCACATCCAGTCAGCCCCATGGCTTATGGATGTCACCTCTTTTCCATTTTCACTGCTGTCATCTACCTCCCCTCAAGCTCACAGCTCAAGATCTTTCACAAGTGTTGCTTAAATGGCCTCCCAATAGTTCCTCTGCTAATATGCCCCACCGCTGATATCATCTTCTGGAAGGATCCATCTAATAATGCCACTCTCCATTCAAAATTCTTTTTTTTTAATATTTATTTATTATTGACAGACAGAGAGAGACAGAGCATGAGCTTGGGAAGGGCAGAGAGGGGGGGAGACACAGAATCTGAAGCAGGCTCCAGACTCTGAGCTGTCAGCACAGAGCCCGACACAGGGCTCGAATCCACAAACCGCGAGATCATGACCTGAGCCGAGATAGGACGCTCAACCGACTGAGCCACCCAGGCGCCCCTCTCCATTCAAAATTCTTGAATGACACTCTTTCATGTGCAGAAAAAAAGCTGAATTTCCTAGTTTATGTCCCAGGTTCTCCATTCTTTTGCTTAAAACCCCCTTTCACTCTTATCTCCCACTAATCCCCTACTCAAATCTCCTAAGAGAAAAATTGCACTTTCCCTTACTATACATTCTACTATATATTAGCCTTTGTCGTTGATGATTGCATCAGTTTGCCAGGGCTGCCAGAACAAAAGTCAGCAGGGCTGGTTTCTTCTGAGGTCTCTTTTCTTGGATCAATACAGTCAACTTCTCCCTGTGTCTTCACGTGGTCTTCTCTTTGTGTGTACCTGGGTTCTAATCTCTTCTTATAAAAACATTAGTCACACTGGGACATGGCCCACCCATATGACCTCATTTTTATTTAATTGCCTCTTTGAAGACCCTATCTTCAAATAAAGTCACATCCTAAGGTTGTAGGGGCTAGTATTTCACCATATGAATTTTGGGGGGGCGGGGAATACAATTCAGTCCATAACAATGGTCATTGGTTGGGTACATATTTGTTCTACATTACAAGCAATCCAAACTCTACTCAGCCTCAAAGACCACATCAGATATTACCTCTGTCTTAAAGTTTTTCAATATGGACAAAGCAGATAGGATCACTTACTATTCTGAGCCTCTGTAACATTTGGTTTGTACATCTGTCAGCATATGAATCATAGTCATTATGCAGAAGAGCTACTAGTGAGCACTTCTCTCCTCTCCTCTAACGTAAGTTCTCTGTAGTCAGAAAAGACGGTATTTTTATTACTGTAACTCCTTCAACTACTAGCATTGTTCTGGTACAAATAAACATTTGTGGTTGAATGTGATGCTTCTGGATAAGTCAACCTTCAAGATAAAACTTTAGGAGCTGAGAAAGTCCTTTTTGCCTCTCCCTTCTCCTCACTTCCTAATCTTCTCCATTAGCTCACTTACAGCATTAATTCTAGATCAAGTATAACATCTTGGTAAGCGTAGTGATGTTTTAGGCTTCTAGAGTAGATTTTACTGTGAGAAAGCCTGAAGACCTTTGGGAGCTGGGGTAGAGAGGAAGGTAAAAGAGGAATGTAAATATTTATTGACCACTTCACTACAGGATAGGACTTGCAGAAACCTTGTGTTCATTTAATCCTCATGACAGTGCTATAGAGTTAGACTGTGTTTTCCACACTTTACAAAAAAGAACCTGAGGCTCAGAGAAGTTAAGTGACAGATAGTAAGTACTGGTTATTGTGAGTTACTGGCACAACTAGAACTGTAATGCAAGCCCAGCATGTCTCTGGTACTTAACTCTCACTTCTTTCTACCAGGTCATACTCCCTTTCAGATTGGGTAGATCTGATAAGAACATAGTAGTGTTTATCCGGAGGAAGGCACTGCTCCCAATGCTGTAGGTATAGTAATTCATGTCATCTTAGCAATGCTCTGAGGTATCATTGCCATTTTACATATGAGAAAAAGACGTAAAGTGGCTTGGCCAAGATTAAAGGACTAATAAGTAGAAGGTCCAGAATTTGACCCACGCCGATTCCCGAGTCTCAGTCCTGAGCTACTCGACTACACCGCCTCTCTCACAAGTTGCCTTCTGCACAAGTATCCCAGCTTCCCTTGATTAGTGCCCCCACTTGGAGTTCCTGTTCATCAGTCTTGTGATTAACGGCCGCTTGGAGGACAGCCAGACATAGATGCACGAGTCAGTTAAATCTTATCCAGTTTATTTCTTTCTCAAACTTTTCATAGTTCAGGTAACTACTAAAATAATAGGCACTAGAATCTCACTTTCTGCCCTCTGGGAAATGTATTTCCCAGTCCACATGCCAGCACATATACCATTTCAGCCCAAGCTGCGATGAGAATTGGGTTTGTTTTATTTTAGAAAAAGTGAGTTTCACACATCTAGTTGATCTCCATGGGTTGCTTTTTGGTTTGGGGTTTATTTTTACCTTTTTTTTAGAGGAAAATATAAATTGGGAAGTTGTCCAAAAGCATATCAATTATTTACACTGCATTTGTGCTCACACTTTTCCCAGCTGCTGCTAAAAGGCAAGAAGACATTTTACCAAATGTTTTACCTGTGGCAACTCCCTTCTATTTGTTACCTTAGAAGAGGAAAATTGAATTTTACCAAGAAGCGACATAAAACGTGTTCTGAGCACCACATCGTCCCTTCTGGTTTTGGGATGGGGGCATTATTTCAAAACTTCCTTCATTCACTTTTCCCCAATGGGGATGAAATAATTTATCATATAAATAATAATAATTGGTAAACTTAGAAAGAATAGCTGGAACAAATTCTGTTCCTCTTTTATATTGCCTTGAGCTGCCTTCATGGCTAAGAAAGGGAACCAACCTCAAATTTGTGTGGCTGATTCATACCTCAAGAGATACTTTTCCTGGGCTGCCTGGGTGGCTCAACTGGTTGGGCATCTGACTTCAGCTCAGGTCATGATCTCACAGTTCGTGGGTTCGATCCCTGTGTTGGGCTCTGTGCTAACAGCTCAGAGCCTGGAGCCCGCCTGGGATTCTGTGTCTCCCTCTCTCTGCCCCTCCCCTGCTCATGCTCAGTCTCTCTCTGTCTCTCAATAAGTAAACTTAAAAAAAAATTTTTTTTAAATGATACTTTTCCTACAGGACTTCAAGCTGGTTTGAATTTAATAATTATATAGGAAGTAGAAACAGTTTTAGGAGAAAAATCTCTCAGACCTAACCAATTTCATGATAGGAATCAGTGGTAATCGACATAGCAGCATAAAACCAAAACATTCACAAGATTTTGTGGAGACCAAAGTACTAAACAGAGTTCAAGAGGGGCACCTGGATGGCTCAGTCAGTTGAGCATCTGATTCTCTTGATTTCAGCTCAGGTCGTGATCCCAGGTTCCTAGGATTGAGCCCTGTATCAGGCTCCCTGCTAAGCATGGAGACTCTTTGGGATTCTCTCTCTCTCTCCTCTCTCTCTCTCCCCTTCTACCACTCCCCCACTTGTGTTCTCTCTCTTAAAAAAATAAAAAATAAACAGAGTTCATGAGTGGCTGGAGCTGTCACATCCAAATTCCTAAACATTGCTAGAAGATAGGAAGATTTCACATGATTTTCTCTGGGAATGAAGTCAACATGAAGACAAATTTGCTTTACCTCTAATATGCGGTAAATGCGGAGTGCCAGAATTAAACTCTTGCGGGAACACTTCTGCCAAGTGTTTAAGTTCATGGATTGTGACTTTGGGACAACTGACATCTACTACTTAACATCTAGGTGAGGATAAAACTTTTCAGAGGCCATTAGTTTCTGGCACCATCTTTGCCAATACTAACTGAGGTGATGCAAAGGGCCTGCTAAATATTGGGTTTTTTTCTGCTCAAGTTTTGAATAATTTGAGAAAATGAAAGTGATAAAGAATGAAAATGCGGATGGAAACTAAGCTGGAGAGACAAATCAGTTCTGGAAGTCAAGTGAATTTACAACTATCCAATTTCAGAATTAGGCAGACCCATCTATTGGCTCACACCAGCGGTGGGGCCAGCAGACGTCCTGTCTCCTTCCCCTCAGGAACAGTAGAGAAGCAAAGGCAAAGGTATGTTCCTGGTGGGCAGCTTCTTCCAGAGGAGGAACAGTGAAGGGTGCCTGGCTGGTTAAGCGTTCAACTTCAGCTCAGGTCATGATCTCAGGGCCTGTGAGTTCGAGTCCCACGTCAAGTTCTGTGCTGACAGCTCAGAGCCTGGAACCTGCTTCGGATTCTATGTCTCATTCTCTCTCTGCCCTTTACCCACTTGCACTCTGTCTCTCAAAAATAAACAAACATTAAAAAAAAATCAAGAGGAAAAAGAGTAAGCTAGGATGAGCATGTTGTTATTCTCCTCCAATATAAAAATAGAGAAGCCAGAGAAAACCTTCCCTCCTCATGGGAGCCAAGAGTAAGAAAATGGAGTTTCTATTTAGCAAAGCCCAAAACAGCCGAATTTTCCTATTTCCCATTTCAGATCAATCTGTAAAGCATTTTGCTGTAACTTATGTGGAGGATATCAGTTCTTTTACTAGGTTTTTGTGTTGTTGTAACTCCTGTGCTATGGTGTGGCAACTGAGAACAGCATCGGCCCTTTACAAACTTGTAATGGAACTGTCATAGGTTAAGGTCATGCTTTTCCATGGCTGACCTCAAACAATATGTACATCGTTTTCCATTGCTAACATTTCACTGTAGACCATTCCAGACTGTCATGTCAGAAAAGGTGAAAAATACCGTCTCCTATTCATCGGTGAGGCAACCACAATTAAAAAAAAAAATAGCCTTCAAATCCAGGCATATGAGTAAGGAAGCGAGCACGTCACTTTTGCCTTTTGCAACCAGGGAGGATTTCCAACTCATTTTGTTCCCTGTTTTACTCATCTGTAGCTCCATCTGTATATATATATATATATATATGTGTGTGTGTGTGTGCGTGTATATATATATATATACATATATATACAATGTCCCTCCTTCAATAATCATACATTATTCTACCTTATCAAACCCACAAAGTCCTTTCTACAGCAAGTAGACTTATTGTATTTTAAATGGCTTATGCTGTGCTTCCATTGGTAAGTAGATAACATAAAATAAGCTGTAACTTTTTAAAAATGCAATTGATGGGTGGGCTTAAAGTCAGCAGAATATGTCTGCAGAGCCATGAAACAATGACTCTTGTTCTCTCCACTGGAGTGACAGATATAACCCTTAGTCGATGTCTCTTCTGGACACCGCAACCATCACACGTGACACCTGTCGTAGTATTTGCTAAGCTGACTGGCCAAAATTGAAAAGTCAACCAATTTGATTGCTTAAATTTCATTCCTAAGTGTGATCTTTTCAGAGATGTCACTTCACTGGGCATTGGAGAAGATGAACAACATGAAAGCTTGAATTTCATAAAGCGTGCCAAGTTTTCTGGAGTTATAGATGTCTTTGAAAGAATTTCTTTTTTTAAGACTTTTTTTTTTTTTGCAAAACATCAACTCTCAGTAAATGTTTATCTTTAATTTTAACCTGAAACTAAGTTTGAGAAATCCCAGTCCACATGGATTTTGTCTTTACAAAACTCATCAAAAAGGCTTACAGAAGACCATCTCTGATAAAACATAGCGATGAAATTGCTACTTCGACTCCAAGAAAGTCTGGAGTGCTTTATTTATGATGACCCCATTTACTGGCAAATCTCCAATTGGTTGAAATCCAATTTAAATAGGTGCAGAAATATCTACACTTTCGAAACCAAAATATAAAGAAAGGAAGGAAGAGAGGAAGAGAGGAAGGGAGGAAGGGAGGAAAGAAGGAAGGAAGGAAGGAAAGAAGGAAGGAAGAGGATGGGAAGAAGGAAGGAAGGAAGGAAGGAAAGAAGGAAGAAAGGAAGGAAGGAAGGATGGAAGGAAGGAAAGAAGGAAGGAAGAGGATGAGAGGAAGAAAGGGAGGAAGAAAGGGAGGAAGGGAGGAAGGAAGGAAAGAAGGAAGAAGGAAACATACCACGGAGGCTGCATTGACCTTCTGAACAGCATCCACAACAAACTATTAGAACAGGAGTAGGAAAGGTCAGTGAGCTGGAGTTCTCTATAAACACCTAGAAGAAATCTCTCAGTTGGAGGCCTCTCGGCAAGGGCTCACTCAGGAAAGCCCCGCCAGCCAGCCCAGTGCTTCTCTCTCCATCTCACCACATTCTCTCCTGAACACACTCTGCCCTGCTTCAGACTGGAGGACAGCGAGCCCTGCCGATGAGACAAATACAAATCATGCCTTCTAGACTCCAGCTGCCTCTCTGCTGGCCACCAGGCCTCTATTTCTCTTTCTGAAGTGACCCCAGCACCTTCCGCAGTTGCTTCCTGCCAGGCCTGAAGGTCGGACTGAAGAGAAAAGACTCTGTTTTCAGGGAGACCTTGGGCTTATCTGGCTTCACCAGGCTGCCTTCCTAGGAAGCATACCGCTGGCCGTGCACTTCACCCGCAGGAGTCAGCCGGCAGCAATGCAAAGAACATCGCCTTTAGCCCCAGAGAGCTCTAAGCTCGAAGGCTAGCTTTTGATTTTATTAGCAATACAGCCCAAACTGCAGTCAGAGTTTTCTTCCCAGGAAGCAGTTCTCGTCAGGTGCTTGCCCTGCTTAGAACCCCTCGGTGGCTCAGGGTGGCTTTCGGCATGAAGGCCACACCTTGCATTCCGGCTTGCGGGCTCTGCGGATCCTGGGCCCCAGCTTCCCCCTGACTGCTCCCCACACCACTCTCCGCTTCACTCTCAAAACCCCAGTCCTCCGGCACCTCCCTCAGTATCCTGAGCTCCTTTACTTGTTTCTAGAGCAGAGAACAGCACACTTTTCCTGTAAAGAACCATATGGTCAATAGTCTTTCAGGCTTCGTAGGCCAAATGGTCTTTGTCGCGACTACTCACCTCTGCCATGGTGCTGCCAAAGCAGCACAGACATACGTAGACGAACCCGTGCGGCGGTGTGCCAATGAAACTAGCTTATGGGAGGGCGGGGCAATCGGTGCAGAGGCAGATCCCGCCCATGAGCCGTAGCTTGCTAACCGCTGCTCTACAGCCTTCCTTCGTGCTATTTGCTCCTTCTGCCTGGGACATCTTCAGTCTGCCCTTCACACGAGCAACCCATTTGTAGGTCAGTTTTAATCTTTCTTGCCTAAGCTCAGATGCACTTCTTCCAGGAATCTTTCCTTATGCCCGACTCTGGATCATGTGCCCCAACCCCACGAGTTTCCAAAGCACTTTTCCTCACCGCCGGCTCACCATTCCATATAATAATTGCCTGATTACATATTAAATCCCTCCCTAGACTTTAAGTTGCACAGAGCAGGGATCAAGTTTGTCTTGTTTATTTTATACGCAGTACCTGCACCTAGTAGGTATTCAATATATATTGTATCTCTCGGTGTTATTATCATCACAGTAGAATAAGTGGACCATTTTGTGTGAGTAACTTAGCAACTCTTCTATCAGAAAAATCAAACAGACAGACTCAGAAAGGCAACATTTTCTCAGATCAGCCTTGCCCTGGGGGGCCTGCAGGGGAGTGGGTTTAGCATATAAGTAGGTGCAAGAGCCTGAGCCCAGAGTCCCTGGTTCTCAGCCATCAGGTACATTGGAATCAACTGGGAGGACTTTATTTTTTTAAATTTTTTAAAGTTTACTAGTTTATTTTTGAGAGAGAGAGTGCACAAGTGAAGGAGGGTCAGAGAGAGAGAGGGAGACAGAGCATGAGCAGGGGTGGGACAGAGAGAGAGGGAGACACAGAATCTGAAGCAGGCTTCGGGCTCTGATGCTTAGAGCCTACCTACAGAGATTTTTACTTAATCGTTCTGTGGTGCGGTCTGGAATGAGAAGCTTTGCTCTCTCCCCAGGTGTATTTGTTCTCCAGGGAGAACGCAACAAATTACCGCAAATTAGGCGGTTTAGAGCATCAGAAATTTATTCTCTGAGTTCCAGGGGCTGAAAGGCTGAAATTAAATTGCTGGAGGCTCTGTGGGACAATCCTTCTTTGCCTCTTCCTGTCTACTGCGGCTGTCAACATTCCCTGGCATCTTGGCTTGTGGTCATATCACTCTGATCTCTGCTTCCGTCTCCATGTCTCCTTCTCCTTTGCGTGTCTATGTGACTTTAATAAGGACACCTGTTATTGGACTTAGGGCCCACTTGGATAATCAAGCGTGATCTTGTCTCAAGACTTCAACTCAATTACATCTGCAAAGATCCTTTTTCCAAATAAAGAACATTCTCAGGGTCCAGAAATTACAACATGGACCTATCTTTGGGGGACCTACAGTCAACCCAAAACACCAGGTAATTCTGATTTACAGCCACTCCCTAATTGCCACTCCCTAATTAATATGCACACATTTGTAGGTGGCTCCCACATCTGTGCCCAGGCTTGTGCGGGAACCGACCACTTCTTTTGCCAGGTGAGAGTGGTCATTTCAGAGCATTTCCTACGTGATAAAAGGAGCAAAGCACTAAGGATGGATGGTGAGGAAATGCCAGTATGAGACGGGGTGGGAGGGGGTGTAGAGCAAGGGTTTGACAAGCAATTTCTCTATCCTTGGTTTTTCACCGCTCTCTCCCTTGAAATTGTCTTTCTCTCCGTAGAAGGTTCTGTAACATCCAGACTTTTTTTTTCTTTCCCCTTTCTTGGTTGAAGCATTCTATGTCAGATGGACTATCTACAGTTAAATCATCTCATACTGTTTCAAAGACCATGCCCTTCCTTTGGGTCAGGCTTTTAGACAAAACTGCGGGAATGTTTTTGGTGCATCTCTTTGCGTAATTATGAAAAAAGCAAAGCCTGCTCTTCTTTCAGACTAGTGGAGGATAGAAAGTCAGATGTATGCCTATATTTCATTGAAACCAGAACTGCCTCACACGGAGTCTGAAGGCTTTAAAAGCTGAAAGGGGAAAGAAATGTGTAATTCTCATGAAAGTAGGGCTCCTTCCTGCTTCTTCTGTTTGCTGTTTAATTTTCAAAAGTTATTTCACTTTAGCTCCTTTCAGAGAGAAGTTCAAAAATCTAACAGCAATGATTCCATGATGAAAAGTTGGGGTCCACGAGGTTGGGGATGGAGTGCTTACATTTTGATTCTTCCGCTCGGCCATCTTTGGGGAGCCAAACATCGTTAGAAGTTCTAATAATTGTGGTACAAATAGTACTTGCATGGCACTCCTTTAGCGACCTCCTTGGAGGGAAATATCTTGTCCTTATTTATAAAAACATAATGTGGGGGCCGTGGGTGGCTCAGTCGGTGAAGTGTCTGACATCAGATCAGATCATGATCTCACATTTTGTGGGTTTGAGCCCCGCATCCAGCTCTGTGCTGACAGCTCAGAGCCTGGAGCCTGCTTCGGATTCTGTGTCTCCTTCTCTCTCTGCCCCTCCCCTGCTTGTGCTCTGTCTCCTCCTCCTCTCTCTCTCTCTCTCTCAAAAATAAATAAACGTTAAAAAAAATTTTTTAATGCAATAACATAATGTGATTTTGAAAGAGGCAGCGTGATTGTGGATTTTGTTTGGGCTGAAAAAAAATAGATGCTGCCTCTTTTTTTTTTTTCTTCTGAAATGGAGGAATGTAAGGCTGTTGGATGCTGTTTGGATAAGAAGTAGTAGGGAGAGGGTACTCATTAATGCATCCGGCCGTCTGGCATGTGGGCTAATACTGACTGCTGGCACCAACTCGCCTCTGCTATTTTGTTAGCAAAAAGAAAAAGAAAATACCCATTCTGCCTGTTTTCACTTTACTGTCACTTTCTTATTCTAATCCCCAAATAAAAAGAGCAAAGTCTTTCTGCTGATTCAAGGCTTTTTGCAATTTGGAGAAGAGTCCCTTTTTTCCTTCCCAATTTTGATGGGATGACGAGCAATCCGGTAACTTTTCAGGTGTTCTTACTGAAAGGAGAATTGCCAGAGAAATGCAAAAAATGCTGGCACTTATCGGAAATGCAAATGTAGCATTTGTTCGGCTTAATGTGAATAGCCTTGCCCAGGCAACAACAGTAGAGACAATTAGAATGCGGTAGTGGTTCCAAAAATTCACCCTTTTTTCCAGCTAATATGACATTCTTTCAAAAAGAAAAGAAAGAGAAAGAAAAGGGGAAATACATGTGGTTTTGCTTCAGTTACCAACACAAAAATGCCAATTTGGTACGGGTTTTATTTTAACTAAAATAATCTGTTATTGTGCAAGTATTGTCAGAACAAAGTAGCAATAAAGGAGTTTTATGTCTGAGCTGCCTTCATTGTGGCTGGGTTTTAAGAGCAGTGGAACACAGGTCAACCAATGTTAGGAGCAACGGTGGGTGTTATTCTCCGTGAGGACTGCGGCGAAATAGCCATGTTTAGAGCCCATCATTTTTCAATGATTTTATGCCATCATTTGGGAGATGAATAAAATAACTCTGTAGCAGGCATGCATGTAAATAAATTAAGCATTAAGAACCAGCCAGTTGTAATCATCTTTCTTTGAGAATGTACTAAATACTTGCAATCAGTGAAATGGACGAGAAATTGCATTAAATTGTGGTCCCAGTTACACGGCACCGCCACTAAAACAAGTCTCGAGGTGCAAGGGGATGTCTGAAGGGAGAGAAGAATGCAATTGTCTTCTGGGTGTGTTTTAGGCTACAAAACCACACTGGGCAAATAACGTATGGGTCACTTAACCTTCCTAAGTGAATGTATCTATTATTGATGAATAAACAATGAATGAACTCTTTAGCAATATATTACCATTGCCCTCATTTGAGCATTCAAGTCTGCTAGGCCTGAGAACCTTGGGCAAATATAAAACCAATTGTCTTCTTGTATCATAATGCCTCTTTCCACAATGACCACTTTAATTATTCAGAGGATCCTTTTAAAAATTAAGATTGATTGGGAATAAGAGGAGAGAGTTTGATGAAGAGATGTGGATTCTTTTCCCTCTTCTTCTTTTAGGAGGAAAATGGGAACTTTGTATAGAGAAGCATTTTCTTCATTTTCACTGAATAAAGGGTTGGACCTCAATGGTATAGATTTTCCAGCATTTTCTCCAGAGTAAAAAAAAAAAAAATGTGTGGCCTCCCAACTTTTCTTGAGTTTTCAGTTGAATGGGGATAAATTTGGCCTCCATGGATATGTGCTATAGTCAGGAGACATCTTTGGTTTATCATCTTGATTTCTGATGCGCGTGAGCCAGTCTTTTTGGGGAGGATTTTCAACGAATGGGAAAAAGTATAGGCTTCAATCGTCACCTATTTGGGTTCAAATCCTGGTTCTGTCACTTACAACTACCTGTCTTTAGATTAAGTTTCTTTACCTCTCTGAGCCTTTGTTTCCTCATAGGAAAAAAAGACACAATAGGCTCACATCATGTGAGCCTCCTGGTACAACGTCTCGCACAGTATTTGCACAATTAATGGATGCTGAAGCTGTTGGTCTTAGAATTCAGAAAACTGCCTGTCGAAATGCTCTTCTTGGTAAAGGGCAGCTGACTGACAGCTGATGTTTTTTGAGCCCCTTCTCTGTGCCAGGTACTCTGATAGACATTTTCATGTGTGTCACCTCACTTACAACACTCAAGGTATTTTGCCTAATTCCCATCTTGCAGTGGGGCAAGATGAAGGTCAGGGAATGGACCCCCTGCTTAGAAACTATTTACTCTCTGTTGGGGCTAGAATTTGGATCCAAGTCTGCTAATTCCTTGCCAGGGCTCCTCTCTCTCCAATGTGTCCTCAGCTACGTGTGTAGCAAAGTGCGGAGATCTCAAGATTCGAACTTGAGATTTGAAAAATGAAGCCATATCTGGGGCTCTGTAAGTATGATTTACTTGGTAACTTATAAAATCAGTCAGAATTCTTTAGACATAAGTAAGAGAAACCCAAATTGTACGGGATCATGCAAAAAGAACTAATTGGCTAAAATAATAGGAAGGTTCAGGAGAACTTGGTTTTAAGCAGAGGTGGATTCAGGGACCCAAACTCTTGGGTTGGCTCTTGGGGTGGTTTTATCCCTGTCTTGACCACTGACCCCATGCCATCAAACTCTCCTGCTCTTCAGTTGTTGCTGAGATCCCAGCTACCAGCTTCATGGAGGAAATAAAGACCCTCTTTTCTCAAGGAAAGGGTCCCCAAATTAAATCTTTTTTGGCAATTTGAGTCACATGCCTATCTCTGAGCCAGGACAGTGGGCCAGAACTGGGTCATGTACACACTTCTGGATCGAGGAGTAGAGTACGGTCAACAGTATGGACAGATGTTGGGGGAAGGCCTCCAGAAGAAAAGTGTCTAGAATTAGTGTGAGCGACCCAAGTTATGGCTGCACTTTGGGAAAGAAACTGAGAATCAAGTCTCTCGTCTACAAGCCATGTGATTTTGAACCAGTTGAGTGTCTGTTAAGAATTAGGGCTCTGGTGTCAGACAGACTGGATGAATTCTGGCTCTATCATTTTTTAGCTGTGTGACTTTGAGCAGGATTCATCAGCCCTCCATAACTCAGTTCCTTCATCTGTAAAATGGTGCAATTCATAGAATTTTTGGAGGAGACTAAATAGATTAAACCACACACATATTTTTATACAATATATGTATTTTATACAATATATATTTTATGTACTATATATTCTATTCTATATTCTATATCTATTCTATTATATATAATATATATATATTATATATATTATATATATTATATATAATATATATATTATATAATATATACTATATTATATAATATATATATATATATATATTCTAAAAAAATGCATGGCATATAGTAAGTGTTCATTAAATGTTAGAGGCAGGCTAACATTTTAAAATTATTATGTTTAAAGTTCCTGAAATTTAACATAGGACTTTGTCTTCCTTGACTCTCCCACAGAATGAAAGTGAGAACATACACACGATGGCACGCTGAGAAAACAGAAGGCATTCTACAGCTGTTCTCTGGGGACGGCGTCGTGACTGCACTTGCAGGAATCAGACGCCCTTCCTTCCTGGCACCTCCTTCAAGTAAAATTTGTCTAACCATGTCCTTCAAAATGATATTGCTGGAATCGTGCCATGGTTGCCATTTTCCAGTGGGCCGTTCCCCCAGGGCACAACTCCACTGATGAGGGAGAAGCAGGAGAGGCCACTGTAAGTGTTGGGTAGGTCGCTTCTCTCCTCTGCTCAAGCTTCCCTATCTTATTCAGAATAAAAGGCAAGATCCTTACCATCGCCTAAAGATCTATATAGCCTGCTCTCCTACCTTCTGTCTCTCTTCTCACATTGCCTCGCACCCCCCTCTTCTCTCGTTGGCTTTGTCCACACTGGTCTCCCTGCTCTTTCTGAAATGTGAACGTGCCAGGTACATTATAGCCTCGGGGCCTCTGCATATAATTTTAACTATTCCTGACCCACTTTCTCACCTCAGTCAAGTATCTGAGCAAATGTCACCTTGCCCGTGAAGCCTTTTCTAATTCACCTGACCTAAAATTCATGCTTCCTGACACTCTGATCCACCTTAACCTTCCATTGTTTTTTTTTTTTTTTATAAGTGCTCATCTTCATTTGCTGTTTTATATATTTAGTCTGTTAGTCTTATAACATTTCCCTTAACTCGAATAAAAGTTCCTAAGAGGAAGGATTACTGTTGTTCATGGCTCTATCCACAATGCCTGAGAGAGTCTGACCATAGTATTAGAGCTTCAATAAATATTTTCAGAATGAATAAATACATAAGCGATGTAAAAGGCCCTGCGGCAAAGCTAGGAACATAATCAGCATTCAGTAAATGTTGGTTTAAAAACATATTTTCAGTTAACGCCTCAATGAGTTTTAGTTGGTAGTTATTAAAAGTTACTGGAGACCTTATCCAGCAATTGCACTCCGAGGCATTTACCGGACTGATTTAAAAATGATGTCCACACAAAAACCTGCAAGTGAATATACATGGCAACTTTATTCATAATCATCAAAAACTGGAAGCTACCGGTATGGCTTTCAATAAATATATGGTGGTACATCCATACAATGGAATATTATCCACTAATAAAAAAAGAGCTATGAATCCACAAAAAGACACGGATGAATCTGACAAATATATTCCTATGTGAAAGAAGGCAGTTTAAGAAAGCTACACCGAGGGGCGCCTGGGTGGCTCAGTCGGTTGGGCGGCCGACTTCGGCTCAGGTCATGAACTCGCAGTCTGTGAGTTCGAGCCCCACGTCGGGCTCTGTGCTGATGGCTCAGAGCCTGGAGCCTGCTTCTGATTCTGTGTCTCCCTCTCTCTCTGCCCTTCCCCTGTTCACGCTGTGCCTCTACGTCTCTCAAAAATAAATAAACATTAAAAAAAAAAAAGAAAGCTACACCAGATGATTCTGATTATATGGCATTCTGGAAATGGCAAAAATTAGTAATAGTAAAAATAAAAATCAGCGGTTGCCAGAGATTTGAGGGAAAGGAGAGGGAGGGTTGAACAGGTGAAGTACAGGTGATTTTTTGGCCGGGTGGGAGGGGGGCTGGGAGGTGAAACAATTCTGTATGATATTGTCATGTGGATACATGATATTAAGCATTTGTCAAAACCGCATGATTTTTACAGCACAGAGAGTGAATCTGAATTTTTGCAAATTATTTAAAAACCTTTTGTAAGGTCGGGGGACCATACCATGGACAGGAGAATGTCACGGTACAATCCAGCTGTAACGCAAATGTTCAAAACAACCTCCCCAGAGGAGGTGGAGGGGGGAAGGTGCAGACCAAAATAACTCTAGAATGAGTGCAGGTAAGCACTGTATTCTAGTGGATAGAGTCCTACGCCATAAAGGTCACAGTTATCAATATTGCTGATGTGTGGACTGGACTTTACAATCCTGTAGAGGGGTGGTAGCTGATGAAAGCCAAGTTTATTGCTGCTGGGAGTGGAAGTTTGCAGATACGCACAGGGAGGAGGCTCCGGGGATCCGTGTGGCAGTGAATTAGATTGGAGACATCATTATGAACGCGTGCCTAGCTTAACATAGATACAGATGGTTACACATAAAAATGTGTATAGATATCTATGTGTCTGTGGATTTCTCTATATGAACACGTGTCCTTGCTGTTTCAGCTGAGAGGGCCTAGAAGCAATAATACCCCAGTAACAACGAGCACATTTTAGCAGCCCTGTTTTGGTTTCTAATACCATTCTCCAATAAAAGGAACAAAGCTCCTTGAAGAAATGGCTGAAATGGCTGACTCTAGGGTTAGAAAAGGTTGAGCCTGGAGTGTCTTACAGTGCTAGAAAACAAGTGCTAAAAATACAAAACAAAACAACCCCCCCCAAAACCCACAATGATGAGGATATGGCAAAGGGGCACGGGAACCAACCCAAAAATCTCCCAGTGGCCAAAGCTGAAATGATTTAAGCAACAAAATAAATAGTGTAGTATTGGATTATAACCTTAAATACAAAATAAGTATTCCTCAGTCATACTGATATAAAAAGAATTGAATAAACAAATAAACGAGGGAAAATAGGCAAATTTCCCACACAGAAGAATTCCAAATAATTTTAGACATTTTCCTCTCAAGAATCTGGAGCATCATTCCCAGATCCCTAAGTGCAGCTGCACATCGTAGAGAAACCTGGCCAATCACAGCTTCCACCAGGTGGTCCAGGTCACAACCTCAGTGATAAGTCATGTTAATAATAAGTACCCTCGGCATGACGTGATGAAAATAGCACTCCCCCTCTGTGGTCTTCCCCTCTCTCAAATCCATAATCCCAGTCTGATCATGAGAAAAACTTCATGCCCACCCAAGTAGAGGGACAGTCTACAAAGTACTGGACCAGTTCTGCAAATTGCCAAGGTCATCTAAAGCAAGTGTAGTCTGAGAAACTATTATAAACCAAGAAAACCTAAGGAGATTTGATAATTAAACGTAGTGTGGCATTCTAGATGGGATCCTGGAACAGAAAAAGGACATTAGGTAAAAACTAAGGAAATCTGAATATGGTATAGACTCTAGTTAATAATAGTGTGTCAATATTGGTTCATGAATTATAACAAATTCTAATATAAGGTGTTAATAATAGGGAAAGATGGGTTCCGGGCATGTGAAAACTCCATACTATATTTGCAAGTTCTCTGTCAATCTAAAAGTGTTCTAAATATAAATATATATATTTAATTTTTATTTATTTATTTTAGAGAGAGAAAGTGTGAGTGGGGGAGAGGGGCAGAGGGAGAAAGAAAGAATATTAAGTGGGCTCCACGCTCAGCATTGAGCCCAATACAGGGCTCGACCCCAAGACCCTGGGATCATGACCTGGCCAACATCAAGAGTTGGACTTTCAACTGACTGAGCCACCCGTGCACCCAAAAAGTATTCTAAAATAAAAAGTTCACATATATAAGAAAAAGTTGCTGAAGATAGAGTCCCTGAGTAAAGAGCCCTTAGATTAAGGATGTAATAAATAGAAAAAAAAAATTGCTGAAGGGACACAAATAGGGTGCCAAACTTTAATTTGGATTAATTAATGGTTTTATCTATCTCCATTCCTGCAACACTGATGGATCAGAAGTCTGCATTTATCAGAACCTATGCTAGGAGGTGGGGACACAGTGAGGAACAAGGAAGACAAGGCGTGTCCGTTGTCCTCAGAGAACCAACCAAGTGGGAACACAAACATTACTAAAATAAGCAGCCAAGTCAACTACCAGTGGTAGTGTTACAAAGGAGAAGTACCCAGGGTCACTAGAATACCAATAGGGATATCTGAGTCTGTCAGAGAAGCTAAAAAATGTATACCTGAGGGGCGCGTGAGTGGCTCAGTCAGTTAAGCATCTGACTTCGGCTCAGGTCATGGTCTCACAATTTGCGAGTTCAAGCCCCACATCAGGCTCTATGCTGACAGCTCAGAGCCTGGAGCCTGCTTCAGATTCTGTGTCTCCCTCTCTCTCTGCCTCTCCCCTGTTCCCATACTGTCTCTCTCTCTCTCTCTCTCTCAAAAAAAAATAAATAAATAAATGAATGAACAAACAAATAAACATTAAAAGAAATGTGTACCTGACCCAATATCAAAATTGCAGTGACACTTTGAGAGGGTGGGGAAATACTGGAGCCATTCATCTTACAAAACAAAACTATTGGTGATTTCTCAGCTGCCTTCTGTCTGTTGCAGTCAGCCTGAACAGATCGACTGTTATGCACACAACTGCCATTTTGTTTAGTTTTTGATAACTGTCATTTTGTTATAGACAACTGCTTCTCGTTTGAAGTTGGAAACGTGGTAGGAAGAATTAAAAAGATTTTAAGACTACCTGACAGGATTGCTTCATAATAACTAACAGAGCCATGTGAAGTGTTTGAAGTGTGAGACATTACTTCCTCAGGGTTTTTGTGGTTTTTGTTGTTTTTTCCTTTTTTACTGGGCACCCCCCCTTCCTAATGATTCCCCCATAGATAAGAAATAATTGCTTGTTTCTTGAGACATGAAAAAAGGAGGAATATCCTAAATCTGCTTTCCTCATATTTGGTTTGAATGTGACTAATGTCTATTCTAATCCTTGAGGCACTCTTAAAAACAGCCAGCATTTGAATAAAAAAAAATGCTTTAACCTTTTTCCTTTGCTCATTATGTAAATTCTATTGTTTAGCTTCCCTTTTTTCCCCTCAGGTTTCAATGCTTACTCCCCTACTCTTTATTTTTCTGAATGAGTTTTCTTTTCTTTTGTCTTTTTCCCCCGGGTAGATGTTATTGTGCACATTCTTTTGGGGTGGATAGGTATATATTAAGACTATTAATATGTTTACCTTTTTACCTATTTAGAATACAGTGGACGACAAGGAAAATAAAATGAGTAAGGTGGGGGGGGCTTCTGAATAACATGGAACTCACAGTAATGGCAAAGTCTTTTCTGAGCATTAAGTGGTAATCTGGCTGCCTTGTGAGAGTAAGTGTTCCACATTCTAATCTTTTATATGTAACAACAGCCCAAGTAAATTAATTATAACTAGAGAAATCAACATTAGCATGTAACACATACACTGTTTTCCTCCAGGCAGAATGAAACAGTGTTAGCATAGAAATAGAATCATCCTCAGACTCGCTGCTAACCTTTGCCCTCATTTTCATTCCTGGTTTTATGCAGGAGTAACTGAGCAGGTTAATGTCACGGAACTGGCTGTGATTATTTTTAGTTTAAACAACAGCGTCTGCCCAAGATAGATGCACGTGCTAGATAGATTTCAGCCCTGAGAGCGGTTCATCTTTCCTGTTGTGTGCCATTTTCCCTTTCGTGCCCCTCAAATGGGTGCTGAACATATAGATTACATTATCACATTAAATGAGGATGGGTAAACTTCAAAGGATTCAGATTAAGAGGTACCTGGACTTTTGGATTCGAACTTGAAAGCAGGCTCACATTAACTGATCTATGAAGCCATGATGGAGACACCTAACGTCTTCAAATTCCTTTGAATAGTTCTAAAAATGAGACAACCCAAATATGAGACTTCAGCGCTTTTGTGTTACCCTCTAAAGTAATGCTGCAAAGGAAGGGGAAAAAAAGATTTAAACATTTTCTCATATCATGTACTATAAAAGTGCATTTATATCAATGTATCCACAGTCGACCTTATATCTAATTGTGGCCGTTTCATCATTAAATAAGAAAAATATGTAAATATGTACAAACCACGGTTTTGGCCACATGGAAACCATGCTACATATAAATTATTACTTTTATTTATTGGTTGATTCCTTTATTTATGCATTCAACAAACATGTGTTGGACTTCCACGACATCCAGGCGCTATGCAATCAGGTGAGTTCATGAGGATAACTTTGAGGTGGAGGATTTGGGCTGAAGTAAACGTGTGTCATTTCTGGGTCAAAGGTTGAGATTGCTGGTGCGAGACTTTCCAGAGCCCCCCTTCTGTGCTGGGCTGACCGAGAGCCTTGTGTCTCCTGTGGCTGAGTTACGACATAGGGGAGACTGTCAGCCTGGGTCCCTGAGCATGGCCCTCACTAACCCATAGTGGACATGGAGCATGAGTGAAAAGATGTGGTTGTGTTAACCGTGGGATTTTGAGATCGAGATTGATTTATTATTGTAACATAACACTTTATCTTCATGGAGAGACAACTGCTTAACTAGTAATCATGATTGTAAAATAGCACTTGTTAAATCCATAGCAAAAGTCCTGTGACGTAGTAATTATCATTCACATTTTAGAGGTGAGGAACTAAAGCTCAGAGGGTCAAGTAACTTACTCAAGTTCACATAGTTTATAAGATGCAGAAAAAGCTTTGAACCGAAGCCTCGTGTCCATGAATATGCTCTCAAGTGTCATAATTAAGGGCTACATATAAGAATGAAGATCTTTTACAATATTAGGAAGATGTTTCTTGATTCATCCATGTAGTTCAAACATGTTCAGTACTCCCAAAACAGATACATGCTTATAACAGTACAGCCTGACATGTGTGCTACAAAATTCTGGATCCTCAAGATATTAATGAGATTTGTTCTGTGGTCAAATAATTGTGTGAAACACTCTATACAATTTAACTTCACCTGTCTCCCAGCCATCTTTATGGCTACAGCTACCACTACCTGGCCTACTGGCTTTACCGGCTCTGTTGCCAAGTATTGGGCTCCAGCAAAAGCTCCATCACACCTCCTGCTGTGGAGTTAAGACCGCGTGGATAGATGCGTCAGGCAGGACACACTGGCGCCCGCTGGCATGAATTGCTGCTGCATGAGAGCCACACCACAGGCGAGCCCGAAGCCCTCCCGGCGTGTAAGCTCCAGGTAGCATACTACAGTTGGCCATGTATTTAGTGTGAAGGAGAAGTGCCTGGGGTTTGGATATAAAATGACTTCTGGGAGGTACAGATGGGCTTCCTGGTTGGTGTATGAACTGGAAGAAATAAGACTAAAGGACTGGTGACCCGAAGGTCCTGGATAGAGCTATGTAAAGGGTCCTATGGGAATGGGCACAGAGCAGCCGGCTCCGACAGCTTTAGAGATCAACGAGAACGGCTTCTCATAAGATCAGAATACAGGAAACCACAGTAAGACTTCCCTTGCTACTTGCTCATCACTGTAGCTCTGACCATAGTTATCTATTTCTTCCTGACCTTAATTCGGGTCTTATCGACACGAATTTGAAAAGCCAGTTTATGATGTTTAATAAAGTTACTGCATCACTCTGCCTAAATGGCATGGCTATTTCAGTAAAGGCCTTCAGAAGTCTACTGTACATAAATGGGTATTGGGTTGGTTTCTACTATAGCAGCAAAGTAGTAGAGAAAAGAATTCTCAGCAAGAGAGGCTTTTGGTGCTTCTTATATTAGAGTCCTCAACTTTACCTAAGGAAGATCAATTATTCCATGGTCTCAGTATCTCCCAGGAATATACCCATTCTCCTCCGTATAATAGGGTCCTATGTAGGGAGATACTGAGGAGCCTGAAGATAGCACCGGGCCATGGAAGAGTATAGCAGGACTGTAATGTTTGGTGGGCAAGGGCAGAGGTGCTACTACTAGCATTTTCTGAATCATTACCCCATAGCTTTTCTGGGAAGTAAGCATTCCCAAAAATATGACAGTAATTCTGTAGATAAAGTGGTGAAGTTCCTCTCAGATGACCTGGACTTGAATCCTGGCTGTGTTGCTTAGATTCAACTCTTTTCCCAGAGATGATATATTAAGCTTTCATTCTCTCATCTACAAATTGGGAACATCCATTCTGCACCTATCAAGTGATCCTGAATAAGATCATGGTATTTCCATTATTTGTATAATCTTGGGCAAGTAATTTAAATTGTTTGGGTCCCTTTTGCTCCATGTCAATACCATTCAAGAGCCTTAGTCTAGACCATCACCAGGAACCTTCTAGCTCTGGGGTTATAGGTCCATTCATATGAAACCATTAATTGGGAAGTGTTAGAAAAATGTAAACTTGATTACCCTTATCATCTGTATTTGTATCAGTGTCACTATTTTGAATGCAGTTGTCCTTGGGAACCAGCCTTCTCTAAGAAAGGAAAATTCATGGTCCCTGATACCCTCTATATGGAACTATTGTCAGTAGCAAAGATTTGTCTCTGTAAAGGCCATTGGTAAGAAACATAGAGACCTTTGCTCCTCCTGCTCAAAATTGATGCCCTCCTGCTCTAACCACCAGAAGGGAGACATCATCTGTTTCATGTTCTGATTTACACACAGGAGCTTCTAGCGGCAGTTTTGAAATTAATGAACCCACAGCCTCCAGAAGTCAGAAGCGGCAGAATCATCAATTTCTCATCGATTTCAAGGAGGAGGAAGGAAGGCTCTGCCCTCTTCACTCCTCTCCTCTACTGTCCTTGGAGGATGGATGCAGTCCTGCAAAGGAAACCTGGTTTCCAAAGGGTCATAAAAATGCTCTTGGAAGTCAATGCACGTTATCGTTCCTTTACAAAGTTGATAAACCACTTATTAAGGCTTGACTGTGTGCTCGGCACTGAGCTCTGTTCTTTGTCCATATTTTCTTATGTAATCCTCACAACAACTCCATGAGGTAAATGTCACCCTTCTGCCAGGAACACTGAGACTTAGAAAAAGTAAATAACTGAGAAGTCCATGAAATGGGGATTTTAACCTATGTCTGAGTCCAAAGTCTGAATTCAAAGCAAGTAATTCTCAAATTTTTTTTGGTTTCAGGGAGGCTTTCCATTTTTAAAATTTATTAAGGACCCCAAAAAGCTTTTGTTTGTGTGTGTTTTGTTTGATATTTAGTGCATTAGAAATTCAAGCTGTGAGGAATTTAAGACACAAGAATGCAGGCGCAAACACTCCGGTAGCCAATAGGGCAATGATGTCATCACATCATTTAGCCCGTGGAAAACTCTGCTGTAGAGTCAAAAAAGAATGAGACTAAAAGAGACAAATTTTCATCATGTGAAAATAATTTTGACCTTGTGGACCCTCTGAAAGAATTTTTATGACCTGTAGAGGTCCCAAAACCATGCTTGTGCTCCGAGAACTGCAATTATCAACTTTCACGTTCTCCCCTCTCTGCTAACATGCCTTGCACGTCTGATGTAATGCTCAAGCTGACAGAAATATCGTCTAAAAAAGACAGAGCTCTACAATTCTCAAGCACTTTATCTCCATGGCGAGGAATTCAACCCCTCTGTCCCTTCTGAATATGTGACTTGCCGTTTGAAGAGGGAAAAAGAAAACTAATTATGAAAGTTCTGTTCAAAGGAAAGGTGGTTATTTTTATTCCCAATTTCTTAGTAACTCTTTCTCACTCCCTCTTTACTTCAGGTCTTGAAATAAGCGTTATCTGATAACTTTACAACCATCGCATCTCATTAAAAGAGATGCTGTTGGAAGCAGTTCATTGTTCCCTGCAAGAAATCTTTATCCAGTACCTACTGTGTCCCAGGCAATGAGCCAAGATGAGATTTACAACGAAGAAAGTAACCCAATCCCGGTGCTCAAGAAACATGGTCTGATGAGGAAGGATAGACAAATCCAAAGGTAATTTATAAAAACAATGTGATAAGCTAAGAATATGGGAGCACATAGCAGCAACACCTAATTTGTCTTTCAGAGATCACAGGAGATTAAGAAATACACTGGTAATTTTACGGCTATATTTCAAAAGGCCCATTTTTAAATTCAACTCCATTATCCCAACTTGATGTCACTTTCAACATTGACTTCTAGTTTTCTCCCCTCTATTTAAGTGTTGAAGATTCCTTTTTTTATATTCAGACATATTGCTCTGCATTTTCAAAGTCAAGTCTCATTGTTATTCCTTCTCTGGGTCCTTTTGTATCATTTTTTTCTGATATCCCTGGTATTCATAATATCTCCCAAATGAGTACCATCTGTGAATTTCATCAGTGTGCTGTCTGTTCCCTATTCTGGCTCGTGAATGAAGATATTAAATAAGAATAGACATTGTAGGGCATCTGCTTCCTACGGCACCTCACCACAAGCCCCCTCAGCACTTATGGCACCTTCTCCCTGGCATTCATTACATTTTTGTTTATAGTCCTTCAGGTAGCTAGGAATCCCAAGCAATAAGGATAATATTCAAGTGAATGTAGAGTTTTCTGATTAAAATTTGAGGTAAGATGTGGCATACATTCTGCTAAATTCTGAGTTCTGGAAATCAGTTGCGTAGCTTCCTCCCCTCTCTACCTGGCCCAAAATGGCTCCAGTATTTCCTGACAAAGTAGCGTCCACATGCAGAGTTTTCAGTTTATTTCAACGTACGCGATGATAGAATGGAAATAGGTGTCACATTGTAATGTGAGGTGAGAAGGTGAGTGGGAATTTGGAAGGGAATGATGAAAAATCAGTTAATGGATTCCTAACCCAGTACCCCAAGTTGGGTATCAAATGTTGGATTATTAGAGACTATGGAGGGATTTTTGGAGGCAGCCGGTATACTGTAAGTCCCACCCATTCACTAAGGTGTAAGAAAGGTATTTCCCCATTCCCCTCAAGCCAACAGAGAAGGAGATTAAGATGATTCAGAGAGTTTGATAACTATGCTCTGAAGTTTAGGGGATATTATATTTTGAGATTTCTTACTGAGCAATATCTAAAGACAAAAAGGAATGACTGTGCTAGATGGTCTCCTCTCCTACAATTAATCTGAGCAAAAACTATAGGACCATATATAGGATATGCACAAGAGAAATCCACTTGGGCTCATTGTTGTCTAAAACTGATAAATAGAAATTTTGTAGAAAGAAGCTAAAGGCACCACTCAGTTTCTACTGATGATAAATGAGGTGGAAGCATGCAGCCAGAACTGCAATGATTTCATCTAAGTGAATGGAACTACTGGGTGGGAATTGTGTAGCTTGGAAGAACTCACGCGTATCACTTAGCTTTTGCTGCATACGAAAAGACCCCAAAATTTAGTGGCTTAAAACAACCACTTACTTAGCTCGTGGTTCTTTAGGTTACCAATTTAGGTGGAGGCTCAGCTAGGCAGTCTTCATGATCTAGGCTAACACACTGAAGTGTCTGTGGTTAGGTGTGGGTCAGTTGGGGGCTTACCGTTAAAATGTAGCCTCAACTGAGACAGCGAATCTCTGCTCCACATGGTCTTTCATCCTCTAGAAGGCTGTTTTAGTAGCCTCAAAGCAGGTTGAGGCCTCGGCTTGTCACTGTAATATCTTGAATTTCTTCATATTCTATTGGTCATGGCAAGTCACAAGGCCAACCCAGATTCGATGGGTAGAGAAATAGCCTCCACCTCTTGACAAGAGAAGTTAAGTCCTTTCCTTCATCTTCCTCTGTGTAACGTGAACATGAATGTGGAAGCGCATCAATAATCTAGTGACCAGGAAGTTACGAGTGTGCTGAGAAAGGCCTCATCATAAGGGTAGCAGAGAGAGGAGCCTGGGAAAAAGAAAGGATTTTTAATGACATCACCAAGCTACCAAACTGCCCTTTACTGCCTACTCCTGTACTTTTATTGCATTTTAAGACAAATAAGCCCCTTTCCTCTTCAAGATACTGTTTGTTGATGTTTCTGTTACTTTCAGGCAAACACATTCCTGGTTGATACAATAACAAATTTTTATATAAGATGAGCTAAACTGAACTGCACAACTAAAGAAGGATCAAATTAAGAGAAGAGTCATAAAAAATGGATTAAGAGTTATGTGAGAAAATATCAAAGCAACTAGAATTTTTCTGGTCAGAAACAAAAATACAGAACTTGGAAAGAGTTTAACAAAATTGAGTGAATGGTTAAAATGGAAAAGATTATGAATAAGCTGGTCTTTTTTTATTTTTTTAATAGTGGGAACAAAACAGAAACCAAGATCACTCTGTAAGATAGTGAGATCAGTAAATTTATCTCTGAGAACAATGTAAACAGTAGAATTCTCTGTAAGCATGGCTCCGAATCTCCTTTTCTAGAAATCTTTGAGAATGGAAAATGTTTTCCGTCTAGGATTAGATACCTTTTTATCCCAAAGAAAAGTAAATGAGGTAACCCCGTCTTGGTATTTTCAGCTTTATATTTCTTCAACAAATTCTTTGTTATACATATAAGGAGTAGATAATATTGGGCACCTGAGTGGCTCAGTCAGTTAAGTGTCTGATTCTTGATTTTGGCTAGAGTTGTGATCTCACTGTTTGTGAGTTTGAGCCCCATGTTGGGCTCTGTGCTGACAGCATGAAGCCTGCTTGGGATTCTCTCTCTCCCTCTTTCTCTGCCCCTTCCCTGCTTGTGCTCTCTCTCTCTCTCTCTCTCTCTCAAAATAAAAAGATAAACATTTAAATATATATATATTTATAATGTATAAATAATATATAAATAATATATATAAATATATATAAATGTATAAAGCAAAATTGATTCCTCCAATAACTTGAGGCAGGCTTTTGAGAAGCATAAAGGTATGTCCTAGAATACTGTCTTGGTAATTTATGCTTCTATTTTTCTATGTTCTGAGTCAGAACCTTGACTTCCTGACTCTCTCTGTCTCACAGTTTTGTTCAAAAAAGAATCTCTTTTTCTCATAGGAATTCATGATGTTTCTATACCTCTCGTTCATAATAGAAAAGAGGTTTATTTTACAACAAATGGTCATGGAGCTTATAATTGTCATTTTAAACCTCATTTCAACTTTGTCATGCAGCATATCCATCACTTCCTTGTTACCATTTTCTTTGTTTGCTCCAATTTCTACATGTCAACCTGAGGAGCTGCCATACTTTAAAGTTGAAATTTTCAGCACAGGACACATAGTTTTAGCTACTGAAAATAGTGTATACATAATATAGGTGATCGTTTGGGTTCTTAGGATATTTTCTTCTTGTGTAACTTGTAGCATACCCAGAAAATACACCTCAGGAAAATAGAATTCTACGTGGAGCCTATTCATCCTTGTTTATCCCAACTCGGCCACAAAGCCTAGGACTATAACAGTCTGTAGCATCCACAGAGATTAGTTACCTGCCTGGAAGGTTTACAAAGACAACAGCAGGTTTTGAGAATGACTGAAATCTATACAATAGGATAAAAAAATAATACATGTCTTGAAACATTCTCATATTCAAAATTTATGAATAAGATACTTTGGGTTCTGACAGCAAAATGGAATTTCTCCTTATAGGGAACTAGAATTTCTATGGTAATACTTCAATACCCTTTTGGATTTTTCTTGTAATCTGTTCCATGCCATTCCTATCAGTTGATATCTTCAGAGAAATGTCGATAGCTTCCTTTAGGACCCTAATTACCAACCATAACTTATTTCTAGTCTTTGATAATGCTTTTTCTCAAAGAATGGTCTCCAAATACTAAGTTGTTACCCATTAATTTTTGTGGAGGGCTTGGCTTCCCAAATTTTCTAAGCAATCACGAAAATGCTGGCAGGTGTCAGAGGTGGATTTACCATGAAGCTAATGCGATTATGTTTCAGAACCCTCAATTGCACAGCCCCTTCTAAGGCTCTGGGAGAGGCTATAAATGTCTAAAATATGCACGAATAAGGTAATTTAACCACAATTACTTAAAGCCACTCCAATCTCTACTTTTTAATGCTTCCTTTCAAATCAGGTAGGGTTGACTTGGCTGCAGGTATTTGGAGATCCAACTAAGGGGAGATCGAGTTGTTTATACATTAATTTGTGTTTAGTGGATGCATTTATGTGGCTCACAGTCTCTCCCATAAATAGTTCAAATATTGCTGGCCTTCCTGAAGTTTAAATGCCTTCCAGGTCCCCTCCTGCCCTTCATTATGCTAATTCACTGAACTTTACAACACCAAAGTGCAAGGCCGTAAGTCACCTCACGATAGCACAGGAAGCACGTGGTCCTGGAGGAGAAACATGGTTTGAAACATGTGCAGACAGAAGCTGGTCTGCGGAAAATCTTTCAGTCAGCAAATGTGTAAAATCGAATATGGAGGAGTTAGCTCTCACTGGTGTCTGGTCAGAAACAAAATTCTCTCCTGTAAGGAATATATTCGTAATATGGTATATGCAATTACAGATGTGCCAAACATTTACTTTTTTGAAGGTAAAACTGACAAATAGAATTTATCAGAATTCGTGCATTTGTGGGGCCCAAAATTACATCTGTATTACAAATAGGAGGTACATCTGTAATGTACGTTCTTTTACTTTTACAAGTAAAGAAACTTGACAGAGTTGCTTAAATGTGTGAAATGTTACCAAATGTGTGAAATGTTACCAATAATTGATGTTAAAGGTAAATTACTGATAATAAAAAATATTAATAATGTTAGAAGACTATTTTCTATTTTCTCTAGAAAGGAATACATTTCAAAGTTATTGTCATATGAAGAAGCAATCAGAGAATATGCAGCCAAAAGTAATAAAGAGATATGCAAGGCAGCCAATTAATGAAAAACCTTTTTATTTTTGCAATTTTTGTGGTATTTGGCAGCTGTTGAAAATTTATCATTTGTTGTGATTTCTATTCTGTTCTAAATAAGCATTTATTTTAATACCTAAGTTCTTACTTAGAATTTTGTGTTCTTTTTCTTAAAGTGGGTTCCCTAAATTGTAAATGTTTCAGGTTTCCCAAAATTTAAATTCATCTCTGACAGAAATGATATACACACTCTCTGTGTGTCTATCTCTCTTTCTTAAACAAACACACGCACGCACAGTTTAGTGAACTTGACCTGTGTTTATATTCTTTACAATACAGCTTTTATTTGTTTGTTAAGTCAGACTTCAGGATTGCAATGGAAGAAGATATTTTAAAACTCTTTCTTTCTTGGGGAATAATCACTTACTGTGGTGGGGGAACGTCTGAACTGATAAAGTCTTTCTCATTGGGCTACTCAATGAGATTTCTTTTCTAGCAAGTGGTCAGGTTGTTTAACTACCTCACACACACAATCATGTTAGTGACCTTTGCAGTAATCCCTACCTGCATGTTGCCAACTTCATCTTCTTCTTCCTCCCTCTCTCCCTCCCTTTTTCTCCTCTTCCTGACTCCACTTCCTCCTCCTCCTTTGAAAAACCCTATAAATTTAGTTTTCACTTTGTCTGAGAGAAAGAGATATGGAAAATAAATGCACCAAAAAGAGTACTTTCAGTCAAAAGAGGTCAACCTGCATTCCAGGTAGGGCTGTTCTTTTGTGGTACCAGAGGATGCCACAGGGCAAATAGCAGATGTGGAGCCCCTGATTTAGACAAGGAGAATGTTGAGGCCAAATTGCAAGTAGTTGGTTGAAGTTGGGGAAAGTTCTGTACAAGGGAGGGATTCAGATATACATGTTTCCAAAGAGTCTAAGAACCGAGCCAGGGAAGTTTGTAGACCCATCTGAAGTCTGAATACGAGATTGGAATTCAAGTGACTGGGGGATGGAGAATGAGTCCACTGGAGACACTCAGAGATGTGGGTTCAGTATAAGTTCTAGATCAACAGCAAAATAGATATAGTATCAGAGATACAAAACTAAAGTCAAGGGAAGTAACCCATGGATGGCATCATAGCAAAGCTAGAAGCCAGTGCCCCAGCTGTTCCAAATCCAGTGTTTCCTGCTTTGAAGGGTTGGATCTGGCTATTGGCTGGGCTATAAGAGATATAAGAGGCTTTCTTCTGAGAGGCAGCATGGACTCCAAGAGATACTTTAGATATAAAGTTCATGAAATCCTCATTTAGCAATCATTCCAATTTCAAATAGGCATAAGAATGAATCTCTTCTGCATATTTTAAGGGAAGGTGCCATATTTGGAAGGAGATGAAAGATTCAACGGTTCAAGTTGCAGTCCCTTCGTTGACAAAGTCCTTCAACTCAATTATTCTCTCCATTAAGCTAATAGCTACACCTGCTCTTTATTTTTCAAGTTGTTGTTAAAATCATTATTGACATTAGTGAGGTTAATTTTTACAAAACAATTTATTGTATTAATAGTGTCAGCCTGCTCTATAGTCTTGTATATTCTTTTTTTTCTTCGTTAAAGGAATGTAGCATGCACCCTAGATGTTACAGTTGCTATTATTAGGAAGTATAGCAGCATCATTTAATTTTACTTACACATTTTATTATATTTGTCCAACTGAGTGCTATTATGTTCCAGAATAATAGAGGATATTCATAATGTTCTCCAATCTCAAAATAAACCAAAGACTTAAAGTTTTCCCCAGGTACCTCTAGCCTTGAATTCAAATAGTATTCCTCCTTGTGCATGCCTCCATTTTGTTCTATCAGACCTTCCAACTTTAAATATTGCTTCAAACCCCTGAGGGTTTTATAAGCTCAACCACAAGCTGCATTTAAACAGACTTCACTCATAATGAATTAGTTGAATGTGTTTAACTATACCCATTGTCCAAATAAATGCAAAATAAAGTACCTCTACTTAAATGTAAAACATAGCCATCTATAAAATCATAAGCAATAAAGTTATATAGTTGGGTTTCTTCCATTTCTTTGGCTAAGATAAAAATAGAATGTTAGCTTCTTAATAACATTTTCTTATAGTAAAGGAAGATATAGCACTTTTGATTGCCTATCAGCTTTAATATTTGCTGATATGGGAAAGCGCTAGTCTCTGCTAAATATGGAGAAGACTTGACCTACTTTATTTGATTTTAACATCTTGCATTTTAAAATGCAGGATCAAGGACTGTAGATTTTTATCATCTTTCCTTAGCCTTCTCTACAATAAAGGGAACACAGGGATTCTCTGGAAGGAGAAAAGATGCAGGACTCTTGAGGCCAATTTGATAGAAAGGATTACTTTGAATAAATTCGAAAGTGAGACACATCGAGACCTGTGTAAAGGTACACATGGAATTTCCAGTACCTGTCACTCCCTGTCTATCAGATCCTGAGGGGCATGATGGGGTTAATGGGAGAAAAGGCTGTGTTTGCCTTGGGGGGAAAGCCTACTTTGTGTCAAATTTGGTTGATAAAGTACTCCACAGACATAGGTACCTGCACAGATTGACCAAATCTAGACTAGAGAAGAGAAAGACAATGACATTACTTTCAACAGGCACAGTTGGGTGACAAGACAGGACAGGAAATGGTTTGGCAGCTATCAGGAACCCAAGCAAGATATTGCATAAGAAAACTCAACAGCAGATAAAAGAGAGAGAGTGGCGTGGAAGGAAGGAGGTGTCTGGGGCAAGTATTAAGCATACCTGATCCTCAGGGCACTTAAATAAATATATCTGTGGATGAGAGTTGATTAAGAAAGGAGTTGGTGTTCCTGCAATGATGCAGAGCTAAAGAATCAGAGAAATGTGATTGAACAACAGATGTTACCTCTTTCTACTACCCATCACAGCACGAACTGGAAGAACATGGTCCCAAAATTTGGGAAGAAATAATGGAATTCCAAACACTGCTTCCATATAATTTGCAGTATCTGGAGCACTGAGTACCAAATTGTTACTCAACTATTAAAGCCTTTAAATTTCTTCTGGTGTGTGTCTGAATGGTTATGGTATTCAAATAAAAATATAACCTATGCCCACTTGTCTAAGTTGAGTTTACTCCAAAACAGATCCTGAGATAAGGACTTCTAAGCACGTAACTCTTCAACCGCTTCCAGTCAGCGTAAATACTGCAAATGGATTATTGAAGAAGTACATCGTGTAACAGTTACAAGCAAAAGCTTTTGAGCCAAACTCCTTTGTTTGTAGTCAAAAGCTGCCATTTACCAGTCATGTGCCCTCTGAGTAGTTACTTCTCTATGCCCTGATGCTCTCATCAAAAAAATGTTGAAGCTACTAGGATCCAACTTGTAGAGTTGTTGCAGGTATAAAGTCAATTAATACAAATACTGTGCTTAGAGTAGGGCCAGATGCATGGCAAGTACCCAATAAGCTTTAGCTCTCTTTATCATGGATTTATTTTCTCACACAGCTTCAAAAATCTTTCTCGAAACAGTGTTTCAGGCAGCCGTTGTCAATTAATCAGGGTTGACACTGAGATGAAACCAATTTGTCTAGTCTCAATCCTCCATAAAGTGAGAAGATGATTCTATGTCCATATGGCTTCAAAGACTTGTGAAATCATAGAATCTCAGAGGAGAAAGGGACCAAAAAATCAGCCTCTCCAACATGCAAACCACTCTGGAAATGTCTTCTGTAATAATGGGCCAGAGTACACACGCGCCTGGGCCTCTGCTTGCTACTCAATGCTCATTAAATCATTCAACTTCAATTTTTAGACATTGTCTTAGTTCAGGCTGCCACAATAAAATACCACGATGTTTGGCTTAAACAACAGAAATTTATTTTCTCATGGTTCCAGAAGCAAGGAAGTCCAAGATCAAGATTCTGACCCATTCAATATCCCTGGTGAGAGCTCTCTTCCTAATGGGCAGACAGCCGCTTTCTCACTGTGTCTTCACATGACTTTTCCTTGGTGTGTGTGCAGGGAGAAAAAGGATTTTTCTCTCTTCTTCTTTAAAAGGCTACCGATTCTTTAGGCTTACTCTTATGATTTCATTTAGTCTTAACTACCTCCCAAAAGCCCTATCTTCAAATACAGTGACATAGGGGGCTTAGGGTTTCAACATATGAACTGCAGGTGGGGGGTGGGAGGAGACATAATTCAGTCCATAGCAAACATTTTTATTTGTATTTAAGTGGATTTGGCCTCACTGTAAGTCATAATTTTGTTACCAAGAGCAACAGAAATGAGACCCTCTTCCATAAGACAGATTTCTGAGAATTTAAAACACTTTAAGTACCCTTCCTAGTTCTTGTCTTTAGACTTAATGTCCCCATTTATTTCAATGATTTTTCATCTAGACTTCTCACCACCCCATGAGCACTACTATATCCTTTGTTAATTTCTATATTTAGAAAGGGTGTCCAAAATTGAGAACAATGTTCTAAATGTGATCTGATCACTATAAAATGCAAAGAAATTACTATCATTTCTGTTCTTGTAACTACTCTCACTTCCATACAGCTGAGATGGTGTTTACTATGTTAGTTATTGGATTGCAGTTTATAGGCAAGTAGTTTACTCCCTGGTATTTTAGGTATGCGGTAAGCATTGGTTTAATTGAACTGGAGTCCAGTCTGATGGAGTTCTTTGTTACATGGAGTCTTATATTTTTCTGAATCACCTTCAGTCTAAAGAGTTCACAGGATACTGGAAACTGGACCATTTTAGAGTTCCCTTGATATTTTATATATACGATGAAAATAATAATAAAGATCTGGCCAGTATGGACAAAAATTGCAATGGACCAATAAAGAGAATTCCTGTACTGAAGAAAAACTGAGAATCTTTTTCCATCTCTTTCCAGAACATGGATATAGAGAGAGAGTGAACAAGGGACCATGCTTCTGTTATGTGCCTTTAGTAATTGCTTTAACATGTGACTTGCCTTTTAAGCAATAAATGACATTTACTAAGGGTTTAATATATGTCAGCTACTGTGCCAGACACTTTCACATTATCTCATTAATCCCCTCAACAGCCCCGTGAGGTAGGTCTTATTAGCCTCACTTTACAGAGAAGTTATGGAGCTGGCCTAATTTTACATGCTCAAGATCATTCTTTCTTTGCCTGCCAAATCCCAAGTGTTTTCCATCACATCTGAGTGAAACTGGGATGGAATTCCAGGGGATACTGGAAACCACAGCTAATATATGGCACATCACCCTAGGACATTAATATTCCCAATGACAGGTATATTCGTTTATGAGGGCTGCCATAACAAACAGCACAGACCATGTGTGAAGCACTCAGAATAGTGCCTGAAATGTAAGAAGTCCAGTATATGTATTAACTACTGCTACATTATAGGATGGATGAAGTAAAAATGCAAAATTCCTTTAATTTTAATGTTAAAACATATCATAGGATTTTTTTCACTTAGAGAAGGCTGCTTCAAGAGCAAATATTCATTTGTTATCCTCTTCTAATGGGATAGAGTTGAAGAAAAAGTCTGAGCAACAATTAATTTCTGCAACCATGCATTTGCTCTTCATGCTGGCCTGAACTCTATGATGCCTCTCCGTGATCCCCACCTACTAATATTCCTGTCCAGTGAAATCCCCTCCCTGTGAGGGTAGGCGGGACCAAGTGAATCATTTCTAATGAATAAAATATGGCAAATGTGTTAGAATGACACTTGTGAAATTAGATTATAAAAATCTGTGACTTTAATCTTGCTATCTCTTCTCTCTCTCTCTCTCTCTCCTCTCTTGTCTGGCTCTTGCCTGCTTACTTGGATGGGGCAAATTGTCATGTTTTGAGTTGCCTTGTGAATAGGTTCACGTAACAAGGAACTTAGCTTTGGACCAACAGCCTTCAAGGAACTGAAACCCCTCAGTTCAAATTCCTGCAAGGGAATGAATTTTCCTACAACTGTATAATTGAATTTGGAAGTGGATTCCTCCCCAAGAGGTGTCTTTTTTTTTTTTTTTTTCCAAGCCTTGGAATGACCAAAGCCCCAGTCGGCTCTTTGGCTGCTGCTTGTGAGACAAACCTGCCGCAGAAGATCCCACTGAGTTGTGCCTAGATTCCTGACCTACAGAAGCTTTGAGAAAATACATATTGTTGATTCAAGCCACTAAATTTTGAAGTAATTTTTTATGCAGTAATAGTGATCATCATTCGGGTGGAAAACAAGATTCGTGCTAGCACAGCAGAAGGACCCAATGAGTAGAGGGCAAGAAATGAGCTGTCTTCAGAAGATTCCAACTATTTCCCGAGAATAACTCTGCTCAAGTAGTTTTTCCCCATCAGCATGTCTGGAATCAACCTTAAAGTGGAGAGCTTGCAATACTTTTCATTTGGACTAGTTGTATTTCAGAGCACTTAAATTGCTCAACCTGCTCCAATACATTCACTCCTACTGTTTTCCTCATTAATGAGGCATTCAGCTTTTATAATCTAGGAGAGGACCTAAAGATCAGAGTTAATTTAATTTAATATCCATATACTGGAGAAGAAAGCCCCTGCCTACAGGATTGATGTCAAACTGTGGGCTTCTGCAAATTCAGAAGCAAAGACCCACACAACAGCATATGCCACGTTATTATTTCCAACAGGTGCCCATAGAAATGCAGTCACGGGTTCTACCAAAAGAGATTCTGAAAATTGGTCCCCAACTGATTTAATACTACTTATTGGAAGCTTTTGTTTGATCAAGTGAGTGGCAAACCACTTCCTGGATTCATTATGAAGTCTTAAATCCCACTGAGCAGCTAAGACCAATATCAATGATTCCTACAATCTTGAAATTTTGAGGAAAGTCATTCATGACTGAGATAATCAAAGAGCTTAAATTTGTTAGCAGTAGTTCTTATAAAATATGTGTGTTTTAACTGAATTCTATTGGCACAATTATTTACTCCTACTACAGGAAGTAATAAGACCCTGTGAAACATTCTCTGGAGGCATCTATTTCATATGTAATTTTTTTATCCTCAGTCTGTTTTCTGATTTGCGAGAGTCTACATTGAGATTCTTTCACAATTGTTTTCTATTCATCCACTCATTCATGTGTTTATTCGGCAAACACTGCATATATTTTCTGTGCCAAGCACCATGCTTGGTCTCAGAGATTAAAAGAGGAATAATATAGTCCTTCAGTCAAAATAGACTAAGTTACACTATTGTAAGAAATAAGCTTAAAATAATCTCAATGGTTTAACTCAACAAGTTTCTTTCTTGTTCACACCAAGTCTATGAGGTCTATGTGATCATTCCATGGCAGCCTGGGCTACATTTGCTGAGACAAGGATAGAGCAGTATCCAGTAGCAATAGCAATAGCAATAGTAGCAATAATTAAGTGCTTCCATCAGAAAGAGATACAAGCTCTTCTGTTTGCATGGTCATGACTGTCTGCAAGTAGAAGTGCAAACTCTCAACAGTTTCATTAGGAGGAGAGGCAGAAATAAAGCACATTATTATTTACCACACACAGACTTTGCCCCTGACACCACCCCACCTGCAGTCTGGTTTTGTTAGCCTGTGCAGAGTTGTCATAGGCATTTGTGTGACTTTTTTCAGCCCTTGAAAATACCGAACATATTATGGTAATGTCCCATGATTGTCCTCATGGACAGTTACAGGAAGAGGGGCTCTGTGTTGGAGATGACCCACCTGCCTCTCTCTAAAGATATTGTAGCCTTTACTTCCCTTTCCTCTTCTCTGGCCCAAGTAGGTAGACCTGGCACTCCTTGAGAGTGAAGAAAAGAACAAAGGAGGACATAGGTAGGATCAAGTTAGACATTGAGAATCACCATTAAATTCCCCACTAATTATTTACTTATGTAATCAGTAAGTCGTTTGACAACTATGTATTAAACATCTCTGCTATGTGCTGTGTGCTAAGAATGAAAAGTCGATCTAACTAGATCTGGTTCAAAAAATCTAATGAGGAGACTGTCAAGCAAATAGGCAGTCACAGTGCAGTATAGTAAGTTATGTTAGAGAAGTATAGAGAGCTCTGGGAACATGTTAATGGGGGGACACGGTGGGTGAGGGAAGACCTCTGGAGGAAATAATGACTGAGCAGAGGTCTAATGCATGCATAAGAATAGCTTGGTGAAAGATCTGGGAGCAGAATAATTGTTCCAGAAGAAGAACAAAGGCCTGGAGGAGAGAGGGAGACAGAGAAAGAGAGCAGGGGAAGCTTTTGACAGGATCAGGGAATTGCAAGAAGCATAGATTCAAGGTGAGGGCATTTGGGAAAGTGAGATTAGAAACAAGAAGAGGAGTCAGATTTCTGCAAGGACCACCTAAGCCATGAACAGGAGTTTGGACTTTTTCTTAAGAGCAGTGGGAAGCCACTGAAAGGGTTCAAACAGGAGAGAGTGATAGGATACGTACTTCAGATTCAAAGTAACGACGGCCCTTTACAAAATCTTAGCCGTTATTATACTGACAAAGGACTCACCCCAACACTGCTCTCAGCAGTCTTGGTCTTTGGCTGGTTTCCCTAATAGGGCGATTTATGAGAAAGCAGACTGGGGATTTGTGTGTTTGGTATGACCAGGAACCCCAGGAGAGCCCCTATTACAAAACTATCCTTTCCACACATTACCGTCGACACTAAAAACCCACTCTTGGTTCCATCATTTTTCTCTATCTGTTCATCAAATATGCACCAAGGACCTGTTTTGTAAATGGAATAGAGCTTGTGCAGTAAAGTAAAGAAGATAAGAAAGAGGATCTAGTGGGGGAGATAAGACAAGTTTAATAGTACCCTGTGTGGGAGGAGAACAGAGCTGTAGGAACCCAGAGGAAGAAACGAACCTTTCAGGCTGAGGAGCCCAGGGACGGCTTTGTGGAGAAAATACCACCATGGCTGGCACTTGGATGATGAATATGATTATCTCAAGGCTGAGCAGAGTTTTCACTAGAGGCATATCAGGTATCTGTGACAGAAACTTAACACAAATGAACTTAAACGAAAAGAGAGCATTTATTGGCTCACACACTGGGAAGTCCAGAGGTGCGGCTGACTCCAAGCCTAGCTGGAACCAGGGACCTAAAGTTCCCAATGTTATAATCAAAGCTCTCCCTCTTTCCATTCTTTTTTTTTTTTAATGTTTATTTATTTTTGAGAGGTGAGAGGGAGGGGTAGAGTGGGAGGAAGACAGAATCCAAAGCAGGTTCTGTGCTGTCAAATTGAAGCCTGGGGTGGGACTCAAACCCATGTTCCACTAGCCCTGAGATAATGACCTGAACCAAAGTCAGACACTCAACTGACTAAGCCACCCAGCTGCCCCTCCCTCTCTCCATTCTTAGGATAAATTCTTATGGCACTCAAGACGGCTCTCAGAAAAGTCAATATTTTAGCTCTATAGGGCTGCTGTAACAAATCAGAACGAACACCGGGTAGCTTAAAACAACAGAAATCTGTTCTCTCACAGTCCAGGTGGCCCAGAGGCTGAAATCAAGGTGTCAGCAGAGATGATCTCTTCTGGAGATTCTGAGGAAAACTGTATCGTATGCCTCCCTCCTAGCTTCTGGTGTTTGCCAGAAATCTTTGGCATTCCTTTGCCTTTAGATTATCCCACCTTCTTCTCTGCATTTCTACTCTATGTCGCCTTATCTAAAATCTCCTTCTCTTTTTTCTTGAAAGGACACCAGTCACTAAATTTAGGGGAGACCCTAAATCTGGGATGATCTTTCTTGAGATGCTTAACTCAATTACATATGCAAAGAACTTATTCTAAGCAAGGTAATATTTCAAGTTTCCATGTAGATTTGAAATTTAAAAGGACATGATTACACCTGCTACACCCAGCAAAGCCATATTTTCCCCATCTATAGCACAAAGATCCCCCTCCAGTTAGCCCAGCTAGGATCATGTACCAGATCTGTGATGGATGGAGTGGGCCGTGGAGTTCAGCCCCACCAGAATGACATGAATTGAGTTCCAAGAGAAAAAAAAAAAAGTTCTGCTATTAGAAAAACAGGAGAAGGTATACAAAAGAAATATCACTGATATGGGGCTCCCGGTGGCTCAGTCACTTAGGCATCCACCTCTTGATTTTGGCTCTGGTCATGATCTCAAGTCCCGCCTCAGGCTCTGCGCTGATAGTGCAGAGCCTGCTTAGGATTCTCTCTCTCTCCCTCTCTCTGCCTCTCCCCTACTCACGATGTCTTTCTCTCACTCAAAATAAATAAAATAAACTTTATAAAAAAAAGAAGTACCACTGATAGGATTCTGAGACAAGCTGGAAGAGCTTTCTGAGGGATGATAATAGAAGGGTGTTTGGGATTATGCTTCAGAACTGAATGGATTCTAAAGGCTAGTCTATCGGCTACATTCTCTTCTACAGATGAGGGATAAAAAGCATAGAGAGGGAGTTTCTAAAGGCTTCTGTTTCTAAAGGCTTCAGTGAGGGACATTCTATCAGAGGACAGAGGCTACCTGACCTGAATGTGAGGAGGAGAAGGTACCCAGAGAGCAGGACAAACCAGACAGGGAGAGGGCCAGTGCCAGGAGTCATGGATGGATCTTCAAAACACATTTCACAGTAATTCCTACATCTATTCCTGCCTTAATTTAATTAAGCATTTTACCTATAGAGCTAAAAGTTAGACCATTGTTTTTCGGAGGCTGCTCCAAAAACCAGTTTTGAAGTAATGTTTGTATCCATCTTCTGTAAAATTAGAAAAATAAGAATAACATGGAACTTTTTAAAGATGAATTAATTCAATTTAAAGGGTTGCATTTTCTTCCTGAAATTATATCCTCTCTACTTTTTTGATATTTGTTAAGCTATCATTTATTTTATTAAACCATGGTCATAGTAGAAAATAACTTTTTGTGTCATTTAATTTATGGCCTGTATTTGGCAAATGAAAGTGTTGGCAGCCCTATGGCACTTTCCCATATTTTGGGGCAGGAAGGAGGTTTTACTGATTCATGGGATCCAATGGCCTTGGATCCCTGATCTATTGCTCCATCTCATTGGGCAGCCTCAGGGCTGAACAACCACAGTGAGAAATTACAAGAGACTTCTCGGAACATTCATTTTTTAAAAAAAGAAAGGTGGCCTTGATTTTGAATTGATTTTTACTGTGTTTGGCATATTTTAAGAAAGCTCTGTTTCGCTCAGGATGAGCTGTAGCTTGTTAGTTGCATTATTGGTTGCTAGGGGACGTGCCACTCTGGAGTGAGACCTGCATGTGGTACCTCCTAAACTCCTGTAGCCTAGAGACCTCTCCAGCATTTTCCCAAGGGCTCAGAAACACTTGTTAGTCAAAGAAACTGAGCTGGTTGAAAGCCTCTGATTCATTTGAAAACCTTTACAGGTACTTTTGCAAAAAGGAAAATTAGCAGGGCATTCTTCAGAGTAATTGACCTGTGAATTTTACTTTGATTTGTTTATCCGCAACAGCCATCACACCAAGTTAGCAATATGCGTGCTTCGGCCAAACCTCATGGTTGGTGACATTTGAACTGTACATCTTCCATCATATTGCAAGTTGCTCATGGTCCCTCCACCAGAGCCACTCCTGTTAGAATAGCTGTTGGGGAGTTGAGGGGGGGGGGCATCGTGAAGGCTTATTTAAGGAGCCAGTAAAACATAAAACAATTCTTTCCTGGGATTAGGAAGGATGAGTGTTATTTGCCTAAGTGGAAAGCAAAGAGATATTCCAGAGTAACATATTAGCCACTCTCTAGAGTACTGAGTTTTTGTTAGGTGGTACTATTAAATCCACTTTCTCTACCTCCCCCAGTTTCTTTAGATTTTGATCAGTTCTTGAAGAATGAAGGAGGTAAAGAATGCTGAAAAGCCAGCAATCAAAAGAAATAAGAATGATCTAGAAGATAAATGCCTCACCCTCCAGGTCTCAGAATAGAGAAGACAGTAAACACCCCATATCCATTTCTTATTCATTCATTGGTTTATTCATCGATTGGCTGATTCACTCATTCATCAATCCATTAAAAATCAAAGTTTTATTAGTGACTATTTTATGCACTTTATGCCCTATTCTTAGGACAGTGAGATAGGTAATTAAAATGGACTGAAAGGAAAAAGATTATAGGAAACTCATTTTATAATTTTTTATTTTTTAAGGTTTACTCTTGTATTTTGAGAGAGAGAGAGAGACAGAGAGTTCAGGTAAGAGAGAGGGAGATAGAGGGAGAGAGAGAGAGAGAGAGAGAGAGAGAGACCAAAGCAGGCTCCACACTGTCAGTGCAGAGCCTGATGCAAGGCTTGATCTCATGAACCCTGAGATCATGACCTGAGCTGAAATCAAGAGTCAGACACTCAGGAGTGCCTGAGTGGCTCAGTCAGTTAAGCATCCAACTTCGGCTCAGGTTATGATCTCTTTGTGAGTTCGAGCCCCACGTCGGGCTCTGTGCTGACAGCTCAGAGCCTGGAGCCTGCTTCAGATTCTGTGTCTCCCTCTCTCTCTGCCCCTCCCCCACTCATGCTTTCTCTCTCTCTCTCTCTGTCTCTCTCTGTCTCTCTCTCTCTCTCTCTCAAAAATGAATAAATATTGGGGCACCTGGGTGGCTCAGTCGGTTGAGCGTCCAACTTCAGCTCAGGTCATGATCTCGTGGTCTGTGAGTTCGAGCCCCGCATTGGGCTCTGTGCTGACAGAGCCTGGTGCCTGCTTCGGATTCTGTGTCTCCCTCTCTTTCTGCCTCTCCCCCACTCATGCTCTGTCTGTCTGTCTCAAAAATAAATAAACATTAAAAAAAATGAATAAATATTAAGAAAAAAAAAAAAGAGAGACACTCAACCAGCTGAGCCACCCAGGCACCTCACAGGAAACTCGTTTTCAGGCTAGTGTTAAGGAGGTTACTGGTACACTGAGGAATCTTGGGTATATTGTTGGCTTTAGAAGCATTGAGCAAGTTTCAAGCTTCTAGTTCAGAAGAGGTGAAGCAGTCCATCTGGCTGGTTAGAGCTCTCTCTAAGCCAAATATTTTAAGGGAGAGAAACACAATATTGATAAGTGCTTTCCAGGGACAGTCAAATCCCCAGGGAAGAAAAGCAGGCAAGGATATAGGGCACAGTTTACGCCTGTCCTAGAAGAGTGCACATGTCCCTGGAAAACTAATCCCAGAGGAAAGCTCATTGGGAAAGAAAGGAAAAGAGACTAGTCACTAATTACCCTAATTTTTCATTAACAAAACTGGTCCTTACTGATATAAAGAATCATTATTGATTACGGGATATTGCCAACCAATCCAAGCACAGGTTTAGTGACTGCCCTCAATGGTCATCACTGGGCAGGAGCCATAGGAAGACAAAACGCAAGCCTTACCCTACAGGACCTCATTATCCAGTCAGGAAACAAGATTGGTAAAGAAAAAGAAGACTCTTGCTTTCAGTTGAGCTTGGTGAAACCCATGAAGGAGTATAAAATCTTTTCATCCTTCTGACATCTCATTGAAGGGCTGGTTCTATCTATTATTGAAAACCTATAATAGCCATACTTATTACATATTTGCTAGGTTCCGGGTGCTATTCTAAGTGCTTTGCAGATATTATCTCACTTACAACCCTATGAATAGACAGTGTTATTATTCTGGATTTATAGATGAGGAAATTGAAGCATAGAGAGATTAAGTGACTTGCATGAGGTTATAAGGCTATGAGGTAGTGGAGCTAACATTCCAATTCAGGTAGCTGCTGGGACAACTTTTGTGTATAAGTAATGTGCTATAGTACTCTGCGTCTGAGAGATTGCTATGTCAGAACCAGGGCTCAATAGACCCCAGAGTGGGCAAAACAAGCTGGGACTGGCTTTTAGAGACCAGACGGGTGACAGAGCAGGTGTTTCAGGACAGGTTTCATCAGCCAGAAATGTCATAAATAGAGGTGGTCATCCAATAGTCTGTAAGATGGACTAGGCTGGGAGGGCTGAGCCTTGGAAACTAGACTCCCTGACAGGAATAAAGAATGGGACTGAGGAGATGCTGATGTGCATAACGGGTGAGCAAATATAGCCACACTGACAGATCACAGAAGATGGAACCAGCTGGTACTCTAAGCAGGTGGATGATAATAAAATTAATGTATGGATGACCTGCAAGTGACTGTGTATTTGCTGAGTTTTGGTTCGGTTGCAAATGAAAGAAACTTAACATAAACCATCTGAAATAAACAAGGAAATGTATTAGCTCATGAAACTGAAATGTTCATGGGTGTGTTTGCTTCAGGCATATCTGGATTTAACTGCTCAAATCAAGAATCTGTCTTTTTATCTCTGGGATCTGCTTTTTTGGTTGTCTTTGACTTCATTCGCAACCAGACTTTCTTCTTGTAGTAGTTTCTGAGAGTTTAACAACAGTGAAAAGAAAGCTTCTTTTCCCCATCATTTATTACTTAATTGAATTAAAACTTTTTTAACGCCTACTATTTACCACCATAAGGAATACAATGGTGAAAAGAATAGATAAGTTTCCTTCCTCACGGAGATTCTATCGAGGAGGGGGAAAAAGGGCAATAAACAAACAAATACGAATACAGTATTAAGTAATGCTAAGTGCTATTAAGAAAAAAATAAATCCACGTAAGGGTATGGTACTTTGTTATCGCAGCCCAAATGGAGTAAGACAGTGATCAAAGTAGGTCCCACCAAGCAAATGACGTCTGAGTAGCCGTGTGAATGAAGCCAAGGAGTGAACCGGTGGACATATGGAGAAAGAGTGCTCCAGGAGAAAGGAAGAGCAAACCCAAAGCCAGCTCTGCTCAATTTGAGAACTCAGCTTTAAATATCACCTTGATGATCTCACAGTTTGTGGGTTTGAGCCCCAAGTCAGGCTCCATGCTGGTGATGGGGAATCTGCTTGGGATCTTCTCTCTCTCTCTCTCTCTTTCAAAATAAATAAACTTAAAAAAATTTTAAAAACAGTGTCATGTTGAGCATATAAAGATGAATAAGACTTGGATCCTGAAGTCCAAGGACTAAATAGTCAAAAAGGAAGAAACGGGCAGTTTTAAAAATGTAAATGATAAAGACAGATTGATACCACGATGCTCCTGATAATGAGTGTTAGGGCACAGTGAGGCCATGAAGGCAGGAATGGTTGGGGAAAGCCTCAGTTTGGAATCAATCCTATACTCCCGAGGGTTAAAACTATAGCACTCTGATCATCACACACAATAAACAAAATCATGGCTGTGATTTCCATACTGAGGTCTTCAGTGATTGTTGTCTTTTACTTTTTGCACAATGGAACTTAAGAGTAGCAGATTATACTGAGATCTGTGCTCTGGTCTGTAGCATCTTGTCATTGATATGGTGACGAATCTGGAGTCCATCAGGAAAGAATGGACAAATAAGCTCTGCTTCACAAAGGTTAACCTTAAAATTGAATGTTGTTACGGTGTTGTGAATAAAGAGATATTTGCTAAGAATCCCCAACTAAAGCCACCAATTAAGCTCACTTGCCCTTTCTAGCTCTCTCTCTCTTTCTGTTGAATGCACTGAAGAATGATTTATCTTTTAACTTAGCCTTAATTTACAATTTCACAATTAATTAAATATCAGCCTAATCATTATACCCACAAAGCATTTAAACTGATGTTGGGAGAATGATGGGGAAATGAATAATGCTTTGAAGGTCCATTTCAATTTAGTTATTTGATTAATGAATATTCCACAAGGGCATTTGGGAGATGACCTCTGTTGATGACTTAAAAAAAGACATGTCTGTTTAGATAATGAGAAGACAAAGCGAGCTTGAGTTATCTCTGGGTGTACGTTGTGTAGCATTACAAGGATTAATCCATACAAAACGTATTAGTTTTCCCGTGGCTTGTTGAAGATAACAGAGAATTGTAAGATCAATAAATAAAGTTTGGCATTTCAAAGATGCTGCTTGATGATAAACAGTGCAGGGTGCACCCCAGACCGCCAGCCATGGTGGTTCTGAGCATAAGATGCCCACCAGAGGCTTATGAAAGAAAGCTGGGCTTGTTCCTGATAAGACTTATGGTGGGGAGGGCTGTTTGCCTCATAAACTCTCCCTAATCCCTCCTAACACCTGACCTTTCGATTGCTTAGATGTAGAAGAAAAAAATTGGTTGTCACCAGCTTCCTGTATATTCAAACAAATAAGAAACAGCTTACCTTGTTTTGTGGTTCAGAAGGAACCTTTCCCCAGCAGTTTTGTGATCAAAAGCACATATTGCAAAAGGGAATCAAATATAGGTCAAAGATGCTGACTGCAGAGCCTGATAAGAGTAGGGCGCGGAGGAGGAGGCGTTTCAATCACAACCAGACCGCCTTCTTCAGCAGAGAAACACTTATCACAAACTCGACATCGTAATCTTGGACAGTTAAGTTACTTTTCGTCTTTAATTATGCTTAATCTTAGCACAGTCTAAGCTGAATCAAAAATTGGGGTCAGCAGGGTCCCCAAAGGATTGGGGTTGTTTGAACAGAAAGCAAATGTTAGAGAAGGTTTAATTTTTATAGTAAGCAAAAGAGTACTTCGTTCCCTCCTGAGTTGTTTTTCCCTTTAAAAAGTCATAGACATGACTCTCCAAAAGCCAGATTTGTGTTCATTCAATAGATAACTAATAATCCAGATCCTCTTGGTGCTAAATTTCCTGGTAGCAAGTTGAGAACCTGAACTGCCATGGGCCTCATAGGACCTTTAGATGTCTAACCGGGAGAGTGAAAGTGAGGCCTGAAATTGCTAAGACTTGGGGGAGATTGGGAGGGGACCAGCAACTGGTGCCCACCTCCTTCCCAGGGTAGAAAGGATAAGTTAACACTTTTTAAAGCCATCTGTTCAGCAACTCTGAATGAGTCTAATTCTAAGGGAAGAAAGACAGGAATACTCTTTCAGAAACAAGAGACTTTATGATATGGTTTGGACTTCTAGGCTTTTGTTGGAATAATAGAAATTTCAGAAATTACAAGGTCCCACTAGTGGCATTGAAACTGCTTAACTGTTCAGTTTGGGGAACAACATTTATTCTAAAAATGGAGGAAATTTGTTCAACTCAAAGTTTCCTTTCAGTGCAAAATCTCTCCTTCTTCTGTTATTCCTTGCATAGGCAACAGAATCTGAGATTATGGCACAGGAATTGTTTGTAGCCATTGTCACGTGATCATTAGGAAAATATGCTTTTAGCCTTTTGGATAGCTGTTTCCTAGAACTTGAGTTCTCAATTTTTTTTGCTTTCTAGATGTCTTTTAACATCATAAATCACCCAGCAGGAAGTTATTTATTACACTCAGCATTTATTTGCACTCACTTCCAAAAATGACTTGGGAGCCAGGTTTCTCGTATCCTTTGTAGTATTGCATGATGATTTTGGCATTTTTTTGGCATACAATCATTCTGGACTTGAAATATTCTAGCTCGTATGGTAATTTCTAATGTTATTGTCAAGGGAAAGTTCTTGCTTTAATTTTGCCTTTAAAAGATCCCCTTATGCTGAATATTTCCAGGATAACCTTCCTCCAGGAGATCATTTAAAAGTCAAATGACAAGGCTGCCTTTCATTTTCCCTTGTCAAGTCCAGAAAGACTTTCTCAAAATATTTAGCATCCTGCTCTTTGGCAAAGCCATATCTGGGGATTGCCTAGGATAGCAGCCACTTTTGCCTACTCCCGCTCTCTTTTCATAAATGGGGAATTCCTTGCCTTTGGGATCAATTCAGACCCGGAGTAGGGGGAGTTTGATTGATTCTACTCTGGGCCTTGCATTGTGTCCTTCTCAATACACCTTTTGTTGGACTTTGAGTCCGACTCCAGTGACCGATTTTTCTACCATGGTGCCTTCACCTTTGTTTCTTCTCTGGAGCCTCAGTTCCTGACAGCAATGGCAGCCTGCTCCTTGAGCTGGTGTCTAGTGACTGGCCATCTGATATTACCTGACAGTCTTCCCTGATGCCAAACACTTGCCTGGCTTTGTCAATAAATACTAGACATTGTTCTGATTCACTAACAGGTTGCAAATCTTCAAGACTATTCTCAGGGATAGAAAGGCACCAGGGCTCCGGAGACCTGACTACTTCCTTATCTGTAGCCAGCTTTGTACTTCTGACTTTGGCGGTTTCTTGAATTCATTTCTTGATTTTAGTCCAAGCAGAACTGATACCTGGCTTTCACATCCCAGGTGATTACACACTCACCAATGTGCATTATAATTTTAACAATGTACAGCATGACCTTTAGTCAACTAACATAAGCATCCTCCTTATTAGAAACTTATCATCATGCAGATTCTTTTATTTGTTGATAACCAGCACTGTCCTTCAGATCTGTACAGGAGCCTGGATTTAACCACTCCAGACCTACCTGGGTTGTGACAATCCCAGGTTGTATTCTTATAAATACAATTGCTGTACCGCCAACTTAGCCATCATAATATTCTGGTAGTCCCCTTTCTGTCTGAGAAACTGCTTCCCCCATCAGAAAGCTCATTCCGTTGAAAATGTCTGGTTTCTTGTTTTAGGGCCTCCTCTTTTTGGCCCCAGGATAGCCAGCTACATTCTGCTTATCCACATGCTAATAAAGCCAAGAAACTTGATTTAATAACAGATTGACACAGAGCAGCTTTGCTAACAGAAAATGCCCTATTGCTGGTAGCAGAAAATGCAACCAGTGTCTTTTCAATTTTTCACTTGCTCCCATTTTTCCCCATCTTTTCCCTTACATAGCTGGTGCTACGTTATCATTAGTATCCCGGTGGGAAAGAGCCCTCACAGAGAAAGGATACTGAAGCTGTCCTGTTGAAACCCTGTTCCCTGCTTGCATTTTCATGGCTGAAACCCGTGATTATATTTGCTACCTACCCTTTATGACTTGGGTTATCATGAAAGAAAATGAATTTGAGAAGCAAATGCCATAGGAATCTAAAAAGACCAGAAAGTGTACTTAAGGACTGGATCTCCAGCAGAGCAGAGGTGTTTGGGAGAGTAGTTGCAATCTTTATTCAGAAATGGACCCAATTCAGAGGGCTTTTAGTGAAGTGAAATCACACAGTTGATAATCATCAGACATGATTTTTCCATTGAACTACCATCGTGGAGTCCCTTTTAAGACACTAAATTTATTTTCCCCACTCCATAAAAGTTCAAAATCAGGGCTATTGTGACTATGCCATGCCTTTAAAGTCCGTGGGAGGGGAGGGAGTTTCTCCTATTCCCTAAAGCAAAAGGCAAATGTGCACATACAGATAAAATACAAAAATTCTTAGGATCTTGGCATATGGTAAATGTTAAATTTGGCCTGAGGAGTAACACCTCCCTAGGAAAAGATGCGAGGGAAGCCTTGTTGGATAATGTTTTCAGTGCAAACTTTCAACTCAAATGTCCGGGCTGCAGGTGACTGTGGGGCAAAAATCTGAGTTTATCTCATTTTAGATCCATCTTTCCTGGACAATCAGGAGTCTTGCACACCTTGAGGCTTAGATGTCAACAGGGTGAGGCAATCTCTAGCATTCCCAGGATTCTTGATCGTGAGTACTGTGGTGTAGGAGGGTGCTGCTAAGTTATTCCTAACAATTATTTCTCCCTTTCGATAAATTCTTAGTATTTGAGGGCACAAATGAAAGTGGAAATTGGGGAAGAGATGGTACAAATACAGTGATATACACCTTATGTTTGCGGGTTCTCTTCAAGCTATTACTTTTGTTTGTTTTTAAGTACATGTGGCACTTCTCCATAGCAGGAGAAAATGTAGGTAATTCTTCCATTATGGTGCCACTGGAAGGACTGATTGGGGCACATTTTATTGCAAAAAACAAAAACTTTGCCAAATTAAGAATACAGAAGGACCTCAAGGGACCCATTTGCAGGAGTTTCAGATTTACTCTATACTGCCTGGCTCTGGGACATGGAATGTGAAGACCATCTCTCGGCGACTGTCTTTTCTCTTCTTGCCCATGGTCTAGTATGACTTTTGTCTGTCCATATCCCCATAAATAAAACACAATTCACTCTACTCAACTTTAGGAGTTACTTAATGTCTTTTCAACCTCTGGTCTAACCAGCACTAGCCGGGAAAGTCCTCTTGTATACCTTGTCCCTGGCTTGGTGATGAGCAAATGGTGGGTACTCGATCAATGTATATTTTGTACAATGTATATTAATGTAAATTAATAAATAAATGAGTCAAATAAGCTTTCAATGACTTGTAGAAATATCACTGTGAAACCTCTTTATCCAAAATATCAGGGAAGCAATGGTCTCAAGGAAAACAAAAATTGATTCGAATGAGGAATAGACACAAAAGTTGACTAACATAAGGACTTCTGAATAATATTCTGGTTTGTATTACAGAAGGAGGGAGATGGAATACAGAAATATCTATAGATGCTGAGGGACATTGGGGAGGGGGTTATTTCTCAGAGGAATGTGGGGTGCAAGGATCTCCAAAGCAGCCTGAAACACTGGCTTCATGTTTTAGTTTCTCTGAAACCTCATGTCTTAAAATAAGATTTCCACAAGAGGACCACAAAAGATAAAGACATAAAGCTTCATTAATGTAGAAAACATTTTTGCACAGCTAGACTCCAAAACACACTCCTTAGAGATGCCTCCTGATGAAAACTACCTCTTTAACCAAGCTTCAACCTTGACCTGCTTTTAACCACAATCTTGCTAGGTCAGTTTAATGAGACTCTCCCCACCCTTGCTATTTGATCAAATATCCCATTTTACCCTTGATGTTTAGGTCCTTGGCCTTCGTTTAGAAAAGAAACTTGTTAGGCCAGGTTAGCAATAATCCCTTAGTCTTGATATATACTCAAGAACTATCAGTCTACTGACCCCCTCACTTTGACTAAATCTCCAGCTGCCCTTGCTATACTTGGGGCTGAGTTCAATCTTTCTCTCCTATTATAATAGCCTTGAATAAAGTCTTTCTTACTGTTTAAAAAAAGTTTTAGAACAGTTTCTTTCACAGCCCTTCTCCATTCACTAACCATTCTTCCCCCTCCCACAGGTGGCTTTCCTGGCCTCTCTGGGTAAAAAGGAAAAATGGTGCCTCTTTCTATAGTACCATCCAGAATATAAGACAGAGATCCTTACATTAGCGAACTTTTATTCCTCATCGTCATTTAAGTCCATTTTTGTTTTCTTTGAGACCATTGCTTCTCTAAAGTTTTGGGTAGAGAGATTTTGTGATGATATTTCTCTAATTCATCTAAATACTATTTGATTCATTCATTCATTCAACAAAAATATATTGAGTGCTCACCATTTCCTCATCATTATACTAGGTACAAGACCTACAAGAATCCTTAAAACCCATAGTCATGCCTTTTGTCTCCTTAATTAATTTGAATTGTTTTTAAAAATTAAAACAATAGTGAAAATGGAATGACCTCATGTACATTTCACCACCTTCTCCCAACTTCTCGTCTCCCAGGAATGATCCTACAGATTTTCTCTGAATCGAACATAAACATGGGTTTAGGAGCCCTAACCTGACAATTTCTCTTAGCATTTGAAGTTGGTATCTCATAGGTGTTCCATTTCCATTTTCCTCATTGAAAGTTTTCAACTAATCTTGATGTCAAGGGAGAAATTTTATTCTCACTGTCTAGAGCATTGCAGATGCTCTGTAAATATCTGTTGAATGACTATTGTCCACATAGATACTTTGGCTGCTCCCATGAAGCTTCTATTTCTACTTGGCCTCCAATGACCATTCCTTCATCTCATCTACTATGGTATGATAAACATACCCTTGTATGTATGTTTTCCACACTATTTGGTTACTCTTGTCTTATATGTATATCTTGCCTCCCAACTAGAATAAAACTTCTTGAGAGTTCAAGGGTACAGCTCACATTATTAAAAGACAGCAATGTGACAGACTTTGGGCTGGGTGTTGGGGATATGATAAAAAAAAAGCAGCTAGTATTTATGAGCACTTACTTCATTAAGCACTTTGCATGAATTAATTCAATTACAACCCAGTGAGGCAAGTACTATTATTACCAACACTTTACCATTGAGGAACCTGAGGCACAGAGAGATTAAGTTAACTTGTCTAACGCTGTCTAGCCAGTAAGTGGTAACACCAGGTTTCAAACCTATAGAGTCCAACTCCAGATTCCATGCTACTGCTGGGATCTCTGTTTTATAGTCTGACTCATAACTCCTGGTTAATTAATGTGAATATATGGGAAGATAAAATTTTTCTATTATTCACTCAATCTTAAAAGGACTGTGTTGGAGAAAATAGGTTGGCAAGTTTGACATCCTTTTAGCTGCTTTGCTTGAAGAGATGCCTGCTGTTCTGGAAATAACTTCAGCATGACACTGTGTTTTGCCAGCCTCCCAGCTAACTTTAAATCGTGTGGGTCACAACTATAAATGCTCTGTCCTTTTTCTTGTAGGGATTTTGAATTTGCAGAGCTTACATAAGTAGATGTTGTTAAGACAAGGATGAGAGATGATTTGATTCTGGTATATTTGCTCAGGAAGGAAGTGCAATGGAGAATTAGCCCTGAGGGGAAGGACTTCTGATAGCAGTTTTTCATTTTCCAGAGAATCCACTGTGCCTCTAAGCAAGTCATTTTACTTCTATCTTCCTGTTTACTCTTCTCTAAACTGTGTGAGATAATTCCTATGCCTCCCGGAAGCAGATAAAGAGGCTAGCTTATTTAAATATCAGAAGAAAATAGGATAAAAATCCTATTATTACATGTTCATGCTATACTAAACAACAGCAGAGTCATATAAAGTTTAAATGGCTCACTGCCTTGATGCGTCGGTAGCACACTGACAAGATTAAGCCCTGTTAAGGCAACATTCTGAAAGAGGCTTTTTACCTGCTTCTATGCACCCATTCTGGATTCCTGAAGTTCAACTGAAATAGCCTTTGAGGGTCTATTCTAAAGGAATCAATGTGAAATATCACTACGAGAGGCTTTAACTTGAGACTTCATGAAAACGAAAGAAATGGTTAAGAATGATATGACTTACACAGTATATATAGACTAGGATGTTATACATACATAAATAAATATATGATAAATTCTGTGTACACCAGGTTCTGAAATAAACTATCAATTTGTCCTCACTTACAAAGCAATGACAACCCTTTCCCAAAAAAGTTGAAAGAAAAGTCTCATCTATTATGGATTCTTTATTCAGATTTTCTTGGTTTCTTGCATGTTTCTCATCATCTGTGCTGAGGTTGGTAGTATCATTGTATTAGACCTTATTTCTTTCTGGAGATGATTTTCAGGTGCTATGAATGTATTGGTATAAAGTTTACTATTAGTGGCCTTTATCAATTGATAGGGACTTTGACATTCTCTAACAGGCTCCTCAAGATGTCTATAGCCATGATTTGTTAAACCTAGATTGGTGTGTCTAATCTTCTCTGTTGTGTGCTCCCTACTCTGCTACTTGATGAGTAGACATATTTAATCATCAGGTTAGGGTCCAAGCTGAATAAGGCAAAATATTATTATTCAGTACCATGAAAATCTCTCGACTCAATAGAACCCTGAACTTGCAAACAAAAGCAAAAACAAGCACCTTTATGCCTAATATTATTATGCCTTTATGATTAAGTTTTTATTGCCTTAACGTAAAGATGCCATGGGCATCTTAACTTTCTTTTGGATAATGAAATACAAAACCCATTGTGTGTGAGACAAAGTGAAGAAATAGAGGGAGAAATGGAGAAATGACTTCAGGAAGTGAAGGAGAAAAAATGTGTACTGAATATCCTATCTTGTTTTGCATTCAAATTGTGATGAAATGGTTTTCTTTTTTTCCTCCCTTCTGAGGAAATAAGTATTTTGGATGTGTCCTTGATGTAGGAAATGGCTTGTTTACTTTTATTCATGTCCAGTGGCTCAATCTTTTCAGTTCTCATGAGCTACTTGGAATATGGGAATGGGAGAATAATTCCACATTGAAATTCTGCAGAATGAGGATGGATTAGGTAAGAAAGAAACCTAAGTGCATTTCTAACATGGCTTTAAGGTTGGTCTATGCTCTATCTCAAAGTATCCCAGGTATGCAACCGTACTTTGTAAATCATGAAGAGTTATCTAAATGCAACGTATCTGCTTTGCTGTAGGAGCTTGGGTGTTTGAACTCTCCCTGGAGTTTACATACATTAGCAGTAGCCAATTTTTTTTAATTTATTTTTTGTTTATTACTTATTTTTTAATATAATTTGTCAAATTAGTTTCCATACAACCCCCAGTGCTCATCCCAACAAGTACCCTCCTCAATAAGCATAAGCACAGAGGTGGAATATGTCTTCTTCTGATCAGTGTGCAGTAAAAGCCCATTTTCCATTTTATTTGGACCACTCTTTCTAATTTAAATTTTGGTGGAGCTGAGTTTTGTTTGCTGGGCAATGACTCCGTGTGATCATACCTAAGAAAGCATACTTAATGAACTGTTGCGTGCTCCCTACTCTGCCACCTGACGAGTAGACATATTGGTGACAATACTCTTGTGCAAATGTTTGGACGATTCGTTCTGCGCTCTTTGTGATGTGTTGAGGACAAGATGGTCCTGGAACTGGTCAATTCATCAGTGTTCATATCATTATGTTCTTCTCACAGTGGGAAGCCATGCCGTCTTGGCAAAAGCTGGGTTCTTGATCCTACCTTGTTTCTCACTATTCCACAGAGCAACAAATTGTCCCTTAAAGTTCTTATAGGATTAAAACTAGAATCTGTCAATCAAATTTGGGATGGCATTAGCTATAGGAGGATTCCTCCACCTCTTTTCATACAACTATTGCGTAATGAATGCAATAAGGCTCCCCATTAATGACAAGGGGTACGAACAGGATGTTGTCATGGAGAAACAGAGCTATCTTCACACTTAACATTTGGGCTCACCTGTTTCCCAGCTGTTGAAATATGGACAAGTTACTTAAACTTTCATAACTTTTGTTTCCTATCTACCAAATAGTGATAATACCCACTTACAGGACAGCAGGAGTGTGGGCTTTACCTGCAGGTGCTACCTCAGCAGAGCTTTCCCAGAAGTCTCAGCTGCCTTTAAATCATTGTAAATGTAATCTCTTTGAAGGCTTCTAGCAGAGAGATATTGCTGCTTAGTGATAGCCATCAGCCCTCACTTTGGCAAGCTAGGTCCCAAACACCCATACATATGATAAAAAGCCCCAGGAAAGAAAAGTGAATCTCACATCCAGATGGGATTGTGATTGCATGGGCTTGGATGATGGCAGATGTGGCCTCCAGGAACCCAGGCTAATGGCTCCCTTTTGGCTAGCACAAGTCCTGGTTCAGGGCAAGGACCCAGCAATGTGCCTCAATCAACCGATAGCCTCCAAGTATACACATGTGCACTTTGCTCTTTCTACCAGGTTCCCGTATCTGTGGCTCTGAGCCTGTAAAATCAGCCCAGGTCTCACCCACCAGACTATCCAGCGGGAGCATGAGGATTTTATGAGTGCATGGTCTGAATACTTGTATCCTTTACAAATTCATACATTGAAATCGAAACCCCCAAAATGATGCTGTTAGGGACGGGGCCTTTGGGAGGTGCTTAGCTCATGAGGGTAGAACCCTCATGAATAGGATTAGTGCCCTTATAAAAATGGCTTCAGAGAGATCTCTTTCCCCTTATATCATGTGAGGCCACAGTGAGAGGACTATGAAGTCTATGAATCAGGTAGAAGGCTCTTATCAGACAACAAATCTGCTGGTGCCATGAACTTGGACTTCCCGGGATCTAGAACTATGAGAAATAAATATTTTTTGTTTGAAAGCCACTTAATTCATATTTATTATTTTTATTATAGCAGTCAAAACAGAGTAAAACAATGAGAAAACCAGCAGATATAGGATCTTAAAGAAATGCGAGTTTCCTTTCCTTCCCCCTCTTGTTACAATGCACTTGGTTGTTGTGTTAACATAATTGTGCTACTCACAGGAATAACATTGTTTGAGTATATACAGTATTTGGTGGTTTTCCTCAGGTCCAATTTTTGCTTATCCAATATAGATACTTTATCCATTCTGGCTATGGACTTAAACAGTACATAAGAAAAACAAATAAAGAACAGCCTTTTATCCCATGCTTTAATAAAACTTTTGTTTTAAATTAGGGGGTGAAATTATGGGTATCTAATGCTTTACACAAAATAAAAATTAGACTTGCTACCAATAATTTTCAACCTGAAAACCAAACATTTCATTTAGTTCTTGTTGTATGGCATGTTCATTTAGTAAGGCTGCTTGGAAGGTCTTTTTACATTCAGCCACTTAAATCATCATGTCTCACATACTGTCTAGAAGATGCGATGTTTCACTATCAAACAAACGTTATGTACTGTGGTTTATGAGTCATTCAAGAAACGGAAGATATGCTGTCACTCCAAATAATGCTCGTTACTATTATTGATGGTATGTCTTTATAGAACCGCTAATCTGAGAATCTCAAATAGCATTATAATTGAAATACATAAAATTCCAGTAATGCAGATATTCTAAAGGATTATCATATCCACAGTTTGTGCTTTCATTTCTTTAGCAAACATCTATCTAGCATCTACTATGTGCTAGTTACAGTGCTAAGCCCTGAGGGCTCAAAAAATGGATAAGGCCAAAACAAAGCCATACGCAAATCAATAAGCATTTAGACAAATTTAATTGGAAACTATTTTAAAGTCTGGTTTACTTTAACCTGAGAAGTAATCTCTGTACTCTAAAGAACCTCCTATTATAGCAGAATTAAAAACAGAAACCGTTGGGAAGTAGATTTAAAAACAAAAAACAAAACTCAGAAAATGATTTCTGAAAACCATGTCATTTGGAAGAAACTGAGAGTTCATTCAAAAATCTTTCTATATTCTGTTTAAATGTATTTTTAGTCTGAGGTAAGAATGGGAGAAAATTGGAGGGCATCTCAAATTGGATTTTTTTTCCTTTGGTTATCTTAAAAGCTGTCAAGAAGACTATGCCTGAAAAAACAAAGACCATCATGAGGTTTATATTTAGACAAGTGATTCACACTATATATGTTGTCATTTCTCTAACTATTTCAGCTAAGAAAAGAGAATGTTGATATAGTCAAAATAGCCAAAAGGACTATTACTAAGACACTAAATCTATTTTTTTCTACTAAATGTGAAAGTAATTAAGTTCCTACTGCTAGAGACAGAGAATTTCTTTAAAAGTTTTTGATTCCACGCAGGTCTAAAACTCCAAAGTAATATGTATATATATATACATATATATATATATATATGTATATATATATACAGATATATATATGTATATATATATATATAGTACGTGTGTATCTATGTCCCAAAGACTTTGAGACTTTTATCACGAAGAGATAATTTATAATAATATAAAAAGATCACTCTATATGACTCTGTAAGCTTAAGTTAAATTGAGAAAATGTTGGGACAATGATCAATAAAAATCAATACTTATGAATTTATTTTCAGATTTTTTTAAGTAATCTCTACACCCAATGTGGGGCTTGAACCCAAAACCCAGGATCAAGAGTTGTATACTGTACTGACTGAACCAGCCAGGCATCCCAAATCAACACTTATTTGTAATAAATTTTAGATTGTTTTCCAATTTTATATTTTAAAATGTTCCTCTGATATATGTATAACACTTTAAAATATTAATTCATTTCCTTTAAAGTAATGTATTTTACTCATAGATACTATAATAGAGGTCTAATTTGTAATGGAAATATGAAAAATGAATAAAAAATTATACTTTGTAATATGTCTTTATCACTAATCATACCTTTGGGAAACCCAACGACCTGGATCATGAGAACAAAGCTGAAGCATTTTATCTCCTCAGTGGAAATTTACCCAAAGTTCAGACTTAGTACAAAGGAGAGAATGAACATTCTTGTAGGCATCTCAATAAACAGAAATATTTTATACAGGCCCTTAACATTTATTGAAGTCCTACTATGTGCAGGCTTTGCCCTAGATGTTGGATATTCAACAATGACTAAGACATGCTCTCCTATTCCAGGAGTTCACTGTCAAGGAAGACACACAAAACAATGTGACAAAGAACAATGGAATGTCTACAGCTTTGTGAGACTGTATCAATCGTTATTCAAACAGGAAGCACTGAAACATTCTCTTGGAATGTCTATATCTTCCTTTCCAGAACCAGCTAATGCTTAATCATGCTTTGGATCTCAATTGACTTTTGTAAATTTTCAATTCTAAGTCCAGTATAGTTAAAGTACAGTGTAATATTAGTTTCAGGTGTACAATATAGTGATTCAGCAATCCTATGCATTACTCAGTGCTCATCATAAATGGACTCTTAATCCCCATCACCCACTTCACACATCCTCCCACCCACCTCCCCTCTGGTAACCACCAGTTTGTTCTGCATATTTAAGAGTCTCAGTCATGGTTCATTTCTCTTTTTTTTCCCCTTTGTTCTTTTGTTTTGTTTCTTAAATTCCACATATGAGTGAAATCATATATTTGTCTTTCTCTGACTGACTTATTTCACTTAGCATTATACTGTCTAGCTCCAACCATATTATTGCAAATGGCAAGATTTCATTCTTTTTTATGGCTGAATAATATTCCATCACACACACACACACACACGCACACACTCACGCACACCTCAATTCTTCTTTATCCATTCATCTATCAATAGACACTTGGGCTGCTTCCATATCTTGACTATCGTAAATAATGCTGCAATAAAACAGGGATACATATATCCTTTTGAATTCGTGTTTTTGTATTCTTTTAGTAAATACCAAGTAGCCTAATTACTGGATTATACGTATTTCTATTTTTAATTTGTTGAGGAATCTCCATACTGTTTTCCACAGTGACTGCACCAGTTTGTGTTCCCACCAATAGTGCACAAGGCTTCCTTTTTCTCCACATCCTCTCCAACACTTGTCCTTTCTTTGGATCTCAGTTAAATAGTACTTTTCCAGAGACATTTTCTCTGATCCTGCAGCCAAGGATAAGTCCATCTGTTTTATGTTTCCATAGCATCCTGTACTTCCTTTCTCCTTTTTAAAAACATCACAGTACCTCATGATTATTTGTTTGCCTATTTTCCCTGCTACTGCATTTCCTTCACAAAAACAGAGCTTGTGTGTCTTTTGGTTATTGCTATACCTCACGTCTAGAGCAGAGATTTCCACATCATAGGCTCCTGGAAGAGAGCCTCAGAGGATATCTGAGCAATTATAACTTTCTGAGCCATTTGAACTTACCCATTTTTATTGAACTCCAGGACCTCACCCTCTGCTCCTGGTCTACCATCTCCTTATCTAGAAACTGATCCTTTATTGCTTGCCTGTGGGGTTCACACAATTTGTTTTTTTCACTTCTAAGAAGCACTTGCGATCTAAACTACTTTTCACAATTTGGACCCAATCTCCTCCTAAGTCTCTCTTCAGAGTGGTTGGCCTTTCCGTTGTTGCCCCACGTTTGTATCACACAATTCCCTGAAGGTCTGTGTTGAGTTCCAATTGATGATTTCTGGTCAGAACTAATGGTGTGTAAAGTCACAGTGCTGACAATAAGCCTGGCAAACACAGATCCATAAAGAAACATTCGACATCAAAGTTTTTGTGTTTGAAATTTTGTTTCTTTTAATATTTAGGTTTAAATATTAATGAAATTTGTATCTGTGCAAATTAGATGAGAAAACAAGGGGCGAAAAGTGCTTCCCAGATCCCATGAGACAAATCCAGAAAGAGTGTGTGTTTCCTTCCACACCACGACATGTTTTGAATTTCCCCCCTCATAAATATGTAAATTTGAGGTCTAGCAGCAGTTATTTCTGAACAAGGATGACCAGTTTTACAATAGGAAGAAAAAGTACATTGGCAATCCAACAGATATCTTGTTCTGCTGGAAAAGTACTATAATATGATTAATTTAACCACAACGAAACAACCAGGACAACACATCTAGAAAATGCACACATAAGCTGTATAATGATATATCTGCACACAGGGATATATTTTAAATGCTATTTATAATATAAATTCCTCTTATTTGCTCTTCTTATTTTCTAAAGTATCTATAAGGTGCACATTTCAAGTTATATGTTATAATGCCTGTCCTCAAATTAAATGCCCAATCCTCATTTATAGCTAGGTTTGGACCAATATGGCTCAAACAGCAAAAATAATTAATGAGAAAAGTTAGTATAGTTCTTAAGGAATTTCTTACTCTAGTCCATACTTCAGAGTAAGGAGACAATTTAATACCTAAAATAAGTTAATTAGCTTGAATCTTACATTTTCTTAAAATGTTATCTTGTCATCTTTCTTTGAAATCATGAAATGCTAAATATTCAAAAGGAAAGGTTAAAGGAATTGTGATATAATTGTTTTCAAATATCTAATGAGGACACAACCAATTATTCTCATCTCAATTCCATAGAAAAACAAGTAAGAACATGCATGCTTACACCGACACAGTGAAAAAGCAAGAGATCTTCTCAGGAGCAGCTGAAATACCACAAAGATTATCAAAGAAGACCTGGAAATCACTTTTAATATCATCATAATGTTTTTTCAGATCACGAATGTCATATAATGATATAAAACTCAAACATTACAGAACTAATATCATAATATCATGAAAGGTGAATATCACTCCCAAAGGTAGCTATTCTAAAAAGTTGATTGTAGATTTCTTTGCTTTTCTTTATGTAATCCATTACTATTTTAAAATGAAATAACTGTCTGAGAATGAGAGAATATATTTGCAGTACACAAACCAACTAAGAACTAATATCCAAAATATGTAAATAATTTCTACAAATTTGTAAGAAAAGACAGAAACTCCACAGTCTATACTATTATTAGTGGTTCATATTAGCCACCCTGGTATATTTTTATTTATGAATGTCTTAGTTCAGGCTGCTGTCACAGAATACAGTAACCTGGGTGGCTTAAATAACAAACACGTATTTCTCACAGGTTTGGAAGCTGGGAAGTCTAAGATCAAGGTGCCAGCAGATCCATTATCTGGTGAGAGCCTTCCCCTTTCCCCCCAACCACCCCAGCTTGTAAACAGCTGCCTTCTCACTGTATTCCTCACGCAGTGGAGAGCGAGAAGGAGAAAACTGTCTTATGTCATGTGTCTTCCTCTAAGGACACTAAGTCCTATCCTCCTGACCTAATTACCTCCCAAAGTCCCCATCTCAAATACCTTCACATTAGGTGTTACGGCTTCGACATGAATTTGGGGGGCACACGAACATACAATCCATAACACTGAGCTTTCCATAGGTCTTCGCCATTTTTTTTCTACCACTGGATTCAAATCTCAGCTTCATCACTTGCTAGCTATGCAACTTTAGAAGGATTTCTTTACTTATGCCATCATTTGGCTCCTGTCCCTTAACTGAAACTAGAGATCATTACATTTCCCTCACAGGGTTGATTAAAACTAAATGGAATGCCATTAGCAAATGTCGTATTGCTATAAATGTAAAAATCCTATATAATAGACTAGTAAATACAGTCAAGCAATTTAATAAACAAATAATTCATTACAAACAAGAAGGGTTTATTCCCCAAATACAGATATATATCAATATTAGAAACTTAGGTCCATAATGTGAATACAATTACTATTAGTTGGAGATAATAAAAGTATTTACCTAATATAATTATTTACAGATTAAGTAAGATACTTTTTATAATGCTTAGCTTAGTACCTGGCAAGTATTAAATTTCAATAATTTTTTTTATTCTTTTTCTTACTATTATTATTATAGATATGGGTAAGATAGCATATAAGCATCCAGAGAAATGTTGACCTTTTGATAAAAATCTGACAATGCTTCTTGATTTTTTTAAAATGTTTATTTATTTTTGAGAGAGAAGAGAGACAGAGTGTGAGTTGGGGAGGGGCAGAAAGAAAGAGACACAGAATCTGAAGCAGGCTCCAGGCTCTGAGCTGTCAGCACAGAGCCCAACGTGGGGCTTGAACTCACGAACCGTGAGATCATGACGTGAGCTGAAGTCGGCTGCTCAACCGACTGAGCCACCCAGGTGCCCCACTTCTTGATTTAAATATATGAACTTTTATATGTAAGGTATGAAAAGAAAATTCTTTAGTAAGATAAAAATAGCTATATAAAGATAGACAATATCATATCCAGTAATGAAAAATTAGCTGAATTAGTCCTAATATCAAGACAATTTGCTATCATAGCTATAATCTAACATTTTTCTAGGAACTGTTGCTAATGTAATAAGTCAAGAAAAGTATGAAACACAAATAACTGGAGAAATTCCTTATTTGCTTATGATATATGTTTCTACCTGGAAAACTCTAGAGAGTCAACGATAAGTAAATTTAATCAGATTGCTGCTGACAAAACAAGTAGACAAATGAATAGCTCTTCTTTTTTTATCAGCAATAAGCAGTTAGAAATTAGAGTAGAATAAGAGTTCTTATTTACAGAACAAGGAAAAACCCCGGCAATGAACTGAACAAGCAATGTGCATGACCTACGTGGAAGAAAGACTTGGATGCTGTTGAGGTAAAAAAAAAAAAAAAAAAACGAAGAGAAGGAGAAGGAGGAGGAGGAGGAGGAGGAAGAGATTTAAGTGAAAATGAAAATGTGATATGCTTGGATGGAAATAAAGTTCCTTGGGAATATACTAAATTTATACAAATAAATCAATAAATTTACTGAAATTCCAATAGAATTTCTGAGGATATTACACACTAGATATAACCATAATTAAAAGAATATTATATAACATGGGGAAATTTTCTCAATATAATATGATGTGAGGAAAGTAGAATAGAAAATTATATGCACTGTATGTATTGCTCTGGTATTTTTTTAATTAAAAAACAGGAGCAATACATATAAAATATCTAGAAAAATGGCATAAAATTTTAACACTGGGATGGGATTGTGAGGACAGGGATTATTGGTAATATTTTCCATAATTTTTTTCAATTTCATACAATTGGAATGTCTTACTTTCTGTATTTTTTTAAAAAGTATGCCACAGAAATAAAAATCTAATAAAATTATTTTATCAGTGTGCAATAGGCCAATGATGACATTTGTTTTCTGTCATTCACACTTGGGCTCTGCAAAAACATCATTATCCACACTGTGGCTTTTATGCAGTGGGTAATATATTTAATAATTAACTCTCTGCAGTATGTGAAAATTATGCTTCAATACTAAGTTTTATTTCACATAATAGATTTCAGTAATGTGTTTCATCACACAGTGTAATTAGTTAATGGGGTTACATTCATAAAGACTCGGTCCAACATAGAATTATGTTCCCTTTAAGACTTCTTCCTTTTGAAATTATGCACTCTGTTGTGCTTGGATTAAACACACACACACACTCTTTCTCTCTATTTTCATTCAGATAATCATTATTTGTGACTTTAAGAGGGTATTTTCTATTTTAGCTTTTATTTTATCTCATAGTAGAAAAACATCAATAGATTGAAAATCTGGTGAGGTTTAGAAATATTAGTATAAGGCTGCTAATTCAATATTGTGTGTCTAAAGTGAGGTAAAAGAAAAGTTCTCTTCTAGAAAAATATAATAAATTTAATTTTAAAAAATGTACTCATACATTCTAACA